>JAFEMH010000254.1:0-600000 GCA_022495995.1 Adenophora triphylla var. japonica
GAATGGCGGAGCGTTTGATAAGAGAAGTCGAGAAGCCTTGAAACATCGAAAGAGGGTGACTTAGTCTTTGAAAGTAAAACCCCTACAGAGAACAACCCCCTAGAGAGAAAATGCACCCTAGAACCCGTTTGGAGTGCGGCCCTTATGTAAGGTGCCGAGAAGAATGCGTCAGGGAGGAAGCCAGTGAAGCTTGCGAGACTTGGATGGCAATCCCTTTGTCCACCCGGTCAGCGGTGATAAACTCAGAAGATACTATGTCTAATAATAAAAAAAAGAAAAAAAATCTTAGTGCAAAAAGAGTAATACCCAGCTAGGCTGAAAAACCCCAAAAAGGGCGGTCTAGGCAAAAAACAGGGTTGCACGGAAAAAAAAAGAAAAATAAAAAAAAATATATAAAAAGAAAAAAATCTTAGTGCAAAAAGAGTAATACCCAGCTAGGCTGAAAAACCCCAAAAAGGGCGGTCTAGGCAAAAAACAGGGTTGCACAGAAAAAAAAAAAAAAAGAGAGACTTAGTTTTGTTAGTTCACCAGAATGAACTACGAAGACTGAGTCCCTTAGCCTTTCTTGTAAAAGGGGAACGTAGGCGGCCATTATATGGTTCGGTCTAAACAATAAAAAAAGGGCAATAAAGCTTCCATAAAGTGCGTCCTTAGCAATAAATAAAAGGGTATTTCAGTTTTCATAAAACGGGTCCCAAGTAATAAGACATTTGAATTTCCATGAAACATGTCTTGATTAATTTCTAAAATAATATTTCTTGTTCATTACAAGTCAAAAATTTCTTGATGAGTTCAAGCACGGTCTACCTCTTGACTCTGCTAACCTGCTAAAAAGATCTAAAATACAATAAAATGCCTAAATAAACTAATGTGTTTGCAAATGGCAATAAGAGGATCTTGAGAAAAGACTTGTCGGTCGTCATTCGCTAAGTCTTCTTGATCTTCTTCCCTTTTCCTCGGCCTCGTCGAGTCTTCTTCCTTTTCTTCCTCAATAATGTCGGTATCCCTCATCCCGAGCCTCTGGTATCCTCGGCTGGAGCCTCTACCCCGTGTCAATAAGCGCTCTCTCTATACGAGCACGAGTCAGTATCTCCTCCCTGCGAGACTCGGTCGAATGAGCAACCTCGGACAA
Organism: Adenophora triphylla var. japonica; assembly: GCA_022495995.1. Taxonomy (NCBI): domain Eukaryota; kingdom Viridiplantae; phylum Streptophyta; class Magnoliopsida; order Asterales; family Campanulaceae; genus Adenophora; species Adenophora triphylla. Next base: position 1,133 of record JAFEMH010000254.1, read on the forward strand.
CCTCTTGTGCAGAGCCTCCGTATCACGACCAAGTCACACGATTGGTTATGGCAACTCGCCTTAGCCTCGGTCTCCCTCGAAAGTCCTACTCGAGTCGTGGTCATCCCCTAATAAAACTCGGCGTCTATCCTCCAAGATAACACTTTGAGTCGCTCCCGTCTCCCTCTCGTACCCGATCCAGTAGGCAGGTGGTCAAGATCGTGCTCTTCACGCTCCTAAAGATAGCCACAGGTGGGAAAGCGGTGTATGTCGAGCCCTCGAGAAAAAAGTGAAGGCTAGTGGGTCCCTCATGTCTAGAGACATCACCTCCATGGTCGGATGTCCTCCCGAGTCACTCAAAGGCTCTGTAAAGCCCCAAGCTGCTGGATACCAAGCGGGGTATGTAGAAGGATGACCGGCGAGAATCACGGAACCCTCATGACATAAGACTCTGAAATATCCTCTGATGCGCAACCTCCGGTGTGGTATCCACCAACGGATGTCCGAAGTGGATAGCCTAGCCATCATCGGCTCAGCTACCTGTTCTGTTGCTAGGTGCACCTCTCAGAAATCACCCGAGGGCAGGCCGGCAAAGCCCGGGCAAAGCCAGAGCCTCTCCTGCTGACCCACAAAGTCAACATAGCCAGGACTCCGGACCTCATGAAATGGTCTCCCAGAGCCATCCTGTCGATCCCATGCAAAGTCTTCCCCCAAAACCGGTGGGACGATATCCTTCCCGGCCACTGGAGTCTACGACCATGTCGAGGGAGACCACCGTGACAAATCCCCACGGACTCGGCGGTGAACGAACGAAAAGACGCAAAGGATAAATGCGTCCATAGCCGCAATGGTAGCGGCCATAGGCGGAGATCCAAACTTGCCGGGATCTCGGAAAGGTCAATCTGTCCAGGCTACCATCATCTCCTCGGCCTCTCCCGAGAGGAATCTGCGAGAAAAGATGCAAGCTTTACCGCCAAACACGTCTCCGTCAGCGGAATAGATATAGCCTCGATCTCGGGACCCCAATCAAGGCTCACGAAGTCTTCGTGCGTTGGGACGATTTCGTTGTAAGAAAAGCGGTAAACATGTCTCCGGACGTCCACGAACTTTCTTTGCGGCTCTCAGCGGGTCCCAATCGGGCGGGAGATCCCTCAAATGCCATAAAGACTTGATCTTGAAGGAAGAATCAAGCGGACCCCTTGTGATTTTGGAAGTTATGTCTCGCCAGATTGAAGACCGGACGAGAAAATGGTCTCTCTTCCCCCTTTGTAGTCTAACGGGCCTCTCCATCGCAAAAGTGATCAAAGGTGGTGTCTTTAGGTCCAAAATGTGCTCTGGGAACAATTGGGACAAGTCTAGAGTGAAAATGAAATGAAATTGCCAAGCCTTGCTTTTATTCGGAAAATAACCGGTTCGAGACAGGCGCCAGGCCGCTACGGCTTCATTTTGCCCAGAGACCTATCCGCGCGGCTACATTAGCCCTCTGCGAGAAAAAAATTCTGCGGCAACCAAAGTTGCTGCCCAAGGAGTTTTCACCCCACTTTCTCAGCAAAACCTGTACAAAAACATGTCCGAAGCCACCCAAGCATTTATACACCATTATAAATCATTTTGGCCCGGTTTCGGCTCCCCAGATTCCAAGCAAAAAATCGCCCCAAGGCTCAGATAATATGCAAATTGAAAAAGCATGAATTAGAAAAGCAAATAAAGCGTAAATACAATGTCTTCGCCCCACCGGCGCCCAAATAAAGCAAAAAATAAACAAAGTGTGCTTAAAAATTGTTCATTGTTTGTTCTTGTTCCAAATCTACTCTAGAGACCCCCTAGGCCTCAGATTCTTCTTCTTCCTCATCCTTTGCTTTCATTTCATGGACGCTAGGCTCTCTCATCACGTCCTCCTGGTCGCTCGCATCGGAAAAGAGGGATGTTGTCGTGCTCGTACTCCGCCCGAGTTGCTCCAAGATATCGGCATTAGGACCTCGCCCACGAGGCACTGGCACTTTGGATGAATACTCCGAAGCCGAGGAAGAGGATGCTGCTGCGCCCCGACATGCCTCCTTTTGCGCGCGAGGCTCCTGCACGCTTGTTGACGCTTTAGTAGCGCGGGCCGGCTTCTTGACCAAGGATCGGCACACGTCTTTCCAGGCCCTGTTACTGCCTGACCAACCTGTCATAGGTGCGAGCTGGAACCTAAGAGAAAGAAAAGAAAATCTCGGAAAATCTCGGAAAAATCTCGAGAGAAATTGCAAAAAAAACGAGAAAATGCGAAAGCTAAAAAGGGAATAAGACCTAAGAGTATACTCACGGTGCTATCGGGTGGCGGGGTATCTTGGGGCTCCCTCGTGTCGAGGGACGGGAATCCTCATCCTCCTCGGTACTCCGTGTACGACGTATGAGAGAGGTGTGCGGGAGGGATAGGCGGGTCGATGAGGCTCATCCTCCCCATATCCACGAGTGACCGCCGGCTTCGTCGGCTTCTGTGGCGTCCTCGAGCGCTGCTCCACAAACACGGCGTAGGGGTACCCATGTCAAAATACTCCTCCGCGGCTATACCTCCACAGTACCTCTCAATCTCATCACTTTGCCCGTCCACAGGCTGCGGCATCCGTCTTGGAGGATCGTGTGGAGTAATGGCGTCCAGTGGAGGGACATGACCATGCTTTGCCTCGAGAAACGGTCCCCCAGATATATGATGTCGCAAGTCGGCCAGTGAGCCACCTCCTTTGCCTCGTCGCCTCAATGGCATCTCCCAGTAAAAATCTCAGGATACACGCCCCGGGGGTAGAAGTCCCGCTCCATCCAGGTCCATCCTTATTGAGCACGAGGCTTCACCATGCTTGTAGTCGAAAGTGATCAGGGTCTTCCCCGTGAACCTATCCCTCACGTCTCCCCTCCCGGCCCGAACCATCGCGGGGAAAATGGTGATATCACTCTGCTTTGGTTCCCAAGGAAAGAACCCGATCACCTCGCAAAACCAGGCTGCATGTTCAAAAAACATCAAAAGGTCATTTTCTCATAAGAAGTCTCAAGACGAGAAAGAGAAAAGAGAAGAGAAAGAGAGGCTACCTCGAGGGCAAATGAGAAGCGGAGTCCATAGAAGCTGGCTTTGTTTTATTTGTACATGTCCGAGAGAGAAGTATAACTCGGCCAATCAGGCCTCTCCCCAGAGACCGTCCCTATCCACATCCACATCGACCAAAGAGTCAAGGAGGCAAGTCATGGCTAGCGTCCCGAGAATTAGCAAAGATAGTGGCGACGGCCATCGACCACACGAAAGCTCTAACCGGTGGTGAGGCGGTCACGTCACTACCGGCAAAGTCCCGCATGCGGTTACGGGTGCCGCCTCGACATTCCTCGTCTCCATACCCAATCCCTTGGGAATCGGCTCAAATCCGACCAAAGCTCGGAACTCCTCGGTTGTAATGTGGTCTCTCCCAGTCACGGGCCTCCCGGTGAGCTGCGAGCCGATGTCATTTGTAAAATCGGCGGGAGTCACGGTGCAAGCTCTCCCCGAATTTCAGGTGGAAAGCTATGAGTAGAGTCCACGAAAACTCGAAGGAGCACGAACCCGAGGCCCTTGCTCTTTGAGGTGATGTGAATCCACAGTGCGGAGATGGCCTCATGGCAACGTCCCGAGACCAGGTAGCCCTCACGCGACTCTTTAGGGTTCACCCCATTCTTCTCAAAATCCGGCATCCTCTGCCAAAGACTTATTGCTATCTCGAGATGGTCCCCTAGACTTGTTCTCCTGTAGACAAGCATATCAAAAAAAAAAGTGTCGAGTCCTTCATCTCATTTCAAAAGCATGCATATAGTCACAAGCGCATATATTTTTCAAAAGAAAAGCATTCATACAAGTCTTTTAGCATCTTTTTGCATCAAAAACGTGACTTTCATCACTTGAAACGCGTCATGTCAAGTCTCATTGCTTTCTAAAGCACAAAAATCACAATTTTCACAATTCTTTGCACATAAGCATTATTTTTCAAATAAAATGGCATGCATGAATCATTTTCATCTTCCAAAATCATGTTTTCTCATTGAAAATCGAGAATTTTGACCTAGTTCTAGCACAAGGCAAGAACTCAGTCTCATATTTAGACAATTCTCATTTCTTACTTCATTTGCGAGAAAAAGTGAGTCATTCTCATAATTTTCATCAAATAAATTGCACATGCATATTCTTAGCCTCATAGGTTGTTCATGCATCTCAAAATCATTCAAAAATCCTAAGAAAATCCTAGAAAATTCCTAAGTTCGGGTTAAGCCTAAATTATTCAAAAATCAAGCAAAATCATCGGATTTGAGCCAAATAAGAACGCTTACCCCAACCGATCGCGGGTTCGTCGATTTGTGCTCCCTCCTTCCCGGATAGAGCTCAGATGGAGGCGTGAGAAAGTCATACCTCCTATCCGTCCAGGACAAGCTCCTTCCTCTTCCTTTGAGCGGCCGCGGAGACATTTCCTCCTTGCTTGTCTTGGTGCGGATCCATCTCAAATCAAGGGAAGCAAGGGAATTCAAAGAATTTCGAAATTCTTTCTTCTGCTCCTCTCTCTCTCTCTCGGTGAATGGGCGGCAACAATGCCTAATAGCCCGTTCAAATCTGTTTTAAATAATCTGTAAAAATCGGGTTTCAGTAGTACGGCTTCTTTTCCGGCCTCTCATGCCGGGCGGCCTCTTTCGCTCACGAGCAAAAATTACGATTTTGCCCTTAGACTTTCCACTTGGGCCTCAATCCTCGTTATCCTCTGGCGAGATAACACCCTCTTGAAGATATCCCTTATCTCTTATAAGCAATTAAGCTTTCTTCCCGGTCGCCTCCAGTTAATTTCCGTTATAACGGGATAGCGCTAGGTGACAACCTCCGAATTGTCAAGTTTTCTCAACTTAAGCTACCTCTATCCCGAATAGTGACGTACGCTCAAGTTTCTCTCAACAAGCTACCTCTATCCCGAATAGTGACGTACGCTCAAGTTTTCTCTCAACTTAAGCTACCTCTATCCCGAGATAGTGACGTACGCTCAAGTTTCTCTCAACAAGCTACCTCTATCCCGAATAGTGACGTACGCTCAAGTTTTCCTCAACTTAAGCTACCTCTATCCCGAATAGTGACGTACGCTTAAGTTTCTCTCAACTTTAGCTACCTCTATCTTCTCGATGGTGACGTAAGCTCTAGTTTCAATCAGGTGACATCCTCCAGTAATTGTCAACCAGGTGACAGCCTCCATTAATTGTCAAAACTCTCAAGGATCCTAGACATCGTTCCTAACTATCTAGTGATGCTTGAACTACGATCAAGGCTTGATTCCTCCGGGATACGTAGGTAGCCTTTTATAAAAGGTCCAGCCATTCGACCACTTTGGTCACCCTGTTTCTTTGTCACTCCTCAGTGATAAAGCAGCCCCTCATAGAGGTTCAGATATCCGACCACCTTGGTCACTCCTAGCATATCCCTAGTAGGATCAATTGCTTGACCTCCTAGGTCATTTTCTCTTTCCCCAGCAAGAGACCAGCTTCTCTTCTTCCTTCCCCAGCGGATCCTAATTCCGAACTACGGCCTGGCTTGATTCCTCCGGGATACGTAGGTAGCCTTCCCGGAGAGTTCGGCCACTCGACCACCTTGGTCACCCAATCCGTCTCGGCATTCGCCGAGATCGGATCCTTTTCTATCGACAACCCCAGCTCGCCTTGCAAGTGACGTTGCCGAGGAGCTTCTGTAAAGTACCCAAATCTAGCTCATGCCTTAGGTTAAATTTCTCGGCAATTTCGGTAAGTTTCCGGTAATTCCCCGGACCTTCCTAGTGTTAGAATGTTAGAAGCAGTCCCAAATTAAATTAAGGGCTGAAGGGAGCCTTCCTAATTAAGAAACACGTTTTCTTAATTAGGAAGAGGGTTCTAGAATTTGCCACCTTGCATGGTTCTAGAAATCTTTGAGTCACAATGGATAATGCCGCACGGCTGCATTAGCTTCATTGTCCACTAGCCGCACGGCTTCATTAGCCTTATCCGGGCGCCTATAAATAGAGGCCCTCCTCTACCCACCACAAGACACACACGATCCATAGCAAGTCACCCTACAAACACTCCAAATACGTGAAGAATCTGCTTTGGAAGCTCAAGAAGGTGAAGAAAGAAGGCCAAGAAGCTCCCTCCCTCCTCCTTGAAGATCCAAGACCAACCTCTCCTCCTAGCTCAGACCCGAAGAAGAAGGAAGCTATTGGTAACCTACGCACGCCACTACCTTTGCATCTAATTGCTTTATAATTTGCTCATTGCATTTTATTTATATTGCTTGGGACTTGGTAGATTAAAGATCCTATCTTTATATTCCCCTTCCCCTTTGGCATGCATTAGACATCATTCGTCATAAAAATGTAGTCTTTTCCCATAAGGTGCATCCTTTGCACCTAAAACCCCATTTTCAAATAAAAATGTCATCTTCATGCATCCTTTGCATATAAAAATCAAATCTTTTTCAATCAAAATGCATCATTTGCATCCAAAATCCCTTGTTCAAGCATCATTTGCTTTAAAGACCATGTCTTTACCATAAACTAGCATCATATGCTTTTCAAAATGCAATCTTTATGCATCATTTGCATAATGAATGCCAATTTCTTCAACAAAAATGCATCATTTGCATAAAAATCAAATCTTTATGCATCATTTGCAATAAAGATTATTTCTTTAAACTAAGTGCATCATTTGCAACCCAAAATGTCATCTTTTCATTAAAGATTCATTTTTACATACATTTCCCCCATTCCCCCATTAACAACCTAGGAATGGACCGGTGTAAAAAATCCTATCTTTACATCGTTCCTTCCCATTAAAGGTTCCATATCTCTTTAGAAAGGGACACCTTGAACCCTATATCTCCGATTATCGCTTAAGAAAGAGTATGAAGCATCCATACGAGCTCGGCTAGAGTCTTAAAGCGTAGGATTGATGGGCTAAGGACCCTCCTTTTCTAAAGAACCTCATCTTTGACCAAAAGAGAGTCATTCTCTCGATCACGCAAGTCAGGGTCCCGAGGTTAAAATGCGATGATCACAAGTCATAAGATGAGGACGGGATCATAATCCCAAATACATAAAATTCCAAGGAATCCCGGCGACAACCAACAAATGGTTTGTACGTCCGGAAGACAACTTGGGACATTCCCCCCTTTTTCTCGAAACACATGCACACAAGAAAGCACGCAAGCAAGCACGATTACTGAAATCTTGGGAGACTTGCTCGGCAAGGCACTTTGGGTGAACGCGAAGCGTTCTTCCCGAGGGGTAACTTAACCTCCGAACCCAGTAAAAACCTTTTTTCAAAGTTTTGAGGTAATCGAAATGGCGTGGCGACTCAGTTTTCAAATTAAACCGGATGTCTTCAAACTACGCGTGAATCAACAAAATTTGGGCACCACATCCACGGTGAGGCAATTGTGGGAGCGGATAACTGACGGCCGGTTTCGGAGAGGAGGAGGGTCGAAGCGAGGCCAACCCTTATGACATGAGCGAAGATGTTGTGGCTACTATGAAACTTATGTCAAGAGACGGAGAGGAGGACTCCTACGTTACCGGCTCGGCTACGGGAGATGAGAGATGACGCTAGGGCTACTAAGGCCCACGACGGCTGGTTTGATAGATCATTGTTCCTACACAAGAGCTTGGTAGGAGGAAGACCGACATTTTCTGTTCGGAGGAAGAAGACCCGAAGGGGAAGAAGAGAGGTGATGCCGGTACGAGCGGCTTAGAGTGACCTCGAGGTTTCCGAGTATCCCTTTCTTGTCGTAGCAGACACATTAGTTTGATTATGTATCTTAGTTTCTCTTAGTAGGTTGTCAGTTGTAGGAATGGACCGAGCTTAGACTCATCAAAAAAATTTTAAGCTGGCAATGAATATGTGAATTGCTTTAGAGTTTTCGAGACAGCTTTCATGGTTTGACAAACTATGTCTTTTATTTGTGTTTTAGACCGAACCGTTTCATTTGCCCTACGTTCCCTTCGGACAAAAGGGCTCGGGTCTCCGTAGATTCGGCCCGATTAATTTTTGTTTTGTTTTTTTTTTTTTAATTTTGGTGCAACCCTGTTTTTCACCTAGGCCGCCCTTTTCGGGTTTTCAACCTAGTTGGGTATTACTCTTTTAGCACTCTTTTTTTTATATGTTTTTTTCTTTTTTTTTTTTTTTTTGACTCAGCGTTTTACGCGTAGTATCTGCGCAGCTTGTCACCATTCACTGGGTGTACAAAAGGATTTCCGTCGAGGTCTGCGAGTTGCATGGCTCCTCCGGAGAAAATCTTCTGGACGACATTTGGTCCGACCCAGACGGGCTCCCATTTGCCCAGCAGGTTGATACGGACTGGGGGCTTCTCTTTCAAAACGAGATCACCTTCTCGGATCTCCCGATGCTTTACTTTCTTGTCGAAGGCTCTGGCCATTCTTCCTTGGTAAGCTCGAATATGTTCCATGGCTTTCAATCGGCGTTCATCTAGCAGGGCCAATTCATCATGGCGACTTTGGAGCCATTCGACCTCGTTGATCTGACTTTCCAACAGTACCCGGAGTGAGGGGATTACTAGCTCGATTGGGAGTACGGCTTCCATTCCGTAGGTGAGAGCAAATGGTGTTTCTCCTGTTATTGTTCTGACGGATGTTCTGTAGCCCCAGAGTGCCAGGTGTAGCTTCTCGGGCCAATCTCGACCTCGGACAGCCATTTTCCGAATGATGTTTTCCAAGGTCTTGTTTGCTGCCTCAACGGCTCCGTTAGTTTGGGGCCTGTAGGGAGATGACTTGTGACGGGTTATTCTGAACTCTGCTAGCAGCCTGTCGCATTCCCCTTCGAAGTGGGATCCATTATCTGAGATAATTTCGATCGGCAACTCGTATCTGCATATGATGTTTTCTTTGATGAAGAGGGCTATTTTCCTTGAGTTGAGAACCTTGTAGGATTTGGCTTCGACCCATTTTGTGAAATAATCCACCGCTACCAGGACAAATTCGTGGCCGTTGTTGCACAGTGGTGTGATTTTGCCTATGACATCAATTCCCAGTGACGAAAGGCCGAGGGGTTGTCATGCGGTATAACTGCGTGAGGTGGCAAATGATTGAGATTTGAGTACGGCATTTGTCGCAACTTTTGACGAAGCTGGATGCGATCGGTTTCCATGGAGATCAAAGTATCCCATTCTTAGTATGATTTGCATTAGAGCCCGAGCATTCGTATGGGCGCCGCAGTACCACCATGTACTTCTTTCATGAGTCAGGTAGCTTCTTGTTTGCCGATACATCGCAGGAGGGGCCTTGATAACGCTTCTTGTCACGGTATGTTTCCCCGAAAGAACATAGTGGGAGGCGAGTCGCTTGAGTGAGAGGGCTTTTCGCTTTGATTCCTTCTTTATATTCCCCATCTTCATTTTTGAAAAAGGCCGCCGTTCTTTAAGAAATCTTGGTAAATACGAGTGTACCGGGGATCGCTGGCCGGTTCGGCCTCAGCTTGATTTCAAAGCAATAAGTAGGGTTTTCTCTTCTCCCGACTACGAATGGTTTGAAAGACTTTCCTTCGGGTATTTCAACGAGGGAGTCTAGTTTTGCCGAGCATCTGCGAGATGCATTGCGATCTCTGGGCAAGTAATGGAAGGCGATTTCCTTGAATTGAGTTACTAGCTCTTCCATGTAAGTGTGATATTTACTGGGGCCGGGTCCACGGTCTTCCATTTGTTAGAGACACGATTGATGATGAGGGCGAGTCACCATACACCTCCAATTCTTTGATATTTCTTTCAAGGCGGCTTCCAGCCCGGCTATGCAAGCCTCGTATTCGGCGGCATTGTTGGTGACCTCGAAGTTCAATCTTCTTGCTATGGGGGTGTGCTCGTGGTAGGATCGACCGAAGCATTGCTATTCCATTCCCCCTTTTGTTTGACACCCCGTCGAAGAAGGAGTTGCCAGCGATTTTCTCCTTCTAGAGCAAAGATTCCATCATCGGGAAATTGAGGTTCGGGTCCTCGGGACTCATCACTTGGGAAATCGGCCAAATGTTACGCCATTATACGCCCTTTTACGGATTTCCTTGAAACATAAGTGATGTCGTATTCGGCCATAAGAAACGACCATTTTCCAACCTCATGGAGATGGAAGGCTTGTCGAACATATATTTGATGGGGTCTATCTTTGAGAAGAGATGTATCGGGTGAGGCTTTTGCATGTAGTGTTTCGGCTTTCCTTTTACCCGGACCAGGCTGCGCAAGTCTTTTCCACAAAGCGAAGTAATTGAGTTCGCTCCACTTGTAGCTTTACGCTCCACGAAATAGATGGCATTTTTGACCTTGGAATTTTTCTTTTCTTGAGCTAACATAGCCCCCTATTCTTTGTGTCCGTGACAGATTAGGTATATGCAATAGTGGCTTTTCGATGTGGTGGGCAAAGAATGCGGGGATTTACAAGGTACGCCTTGATGCGATTCAGGCGGCACCATTATGGAGTCCATTACGTGTAGGCATTTTTCCTCATCAACTTGAAGATCGGCTCGCATATCGAGGTCGGGTGGTTTACTGGCGGCTTATGTATTGCGATCTTCCCATGAAGGATTTTACTTCGGTCGGTGTCGGGGTGGCTTCATTTCAACTATGGCCTTGATTTTACGGGGTCTCACTTCAATTCCCCGTTCTGTCACCATATATCCTAGCACCTTGCCTCGTCTTACACCGAAGGTGCATTTAGTAGATTCGGTCTCATGCTTTGTGGTCTCGGAGGCGGCCGAAGAATTTTCTCAAATCAACGAAGTGCGGCCATCGATCCTCTGGAGTGTATTATCATGTCGTCCACATAGACCTCAATTTCTTTGTAGATCATGTCATGGAACAAAGTACATGCTGCCCTACGGTATGTAGCCCCGGCATTCTTTAGTCGAACGGCATGGCCCAGGTGTAGCGATGCGTATCCCGAGGGTTGTGAAGGCTGTCTTGGCTTGATCTTCTTCTGCCATTTTGATTTGGTTGTAGCCGGCAAAGCCTTGAGAAGGATTTAACTTCATGGTTGGCCGTGGAATCTACCGAGAATATCGATGTTTGGCGGGGGAAAATCATCTTTTGGACTAGCTTTGTTCAAGTCTCACGAAATCTCTACGCGGCATCGGATCTTTCCGTTGGCCTTGGTTACCGTTACTATGTTGGAAAGCCATGTAGGATATTGATGACCACACGATGAACCATGCTACGAGCATCTTTTCTATCTCTTCCTTCGCTTGTAGGGACCATTCGGGCTTAATTCTTCTTAGTTTACGCCCATTTGGCTTGACTTCTGGGTCGAGCGGTATTCGGTGTTCAACTATGGATATCTTTATAGGACCATGCGAATACATCCACGAATTCTCTTAGAAGCTCAATCAGAGCGTCCCTTTCAGTCCCTTCGAAGAAACTACCAATCTGCGTCTCTTTAGGCTCTTCCGCGAGTTCCCGAGATTCACACTTGTCAAAATCTGCTTCGGCGACTTGGGCTCGATTTTCATCTTTCCGAACAACACCTTAAAGATTTCTTTGATATATTGTTCGTTTAATGTGTACCTTCTTTATCTAGTGAATCATTATTAACTATTTTTAAGTTATTAGTTAATTTATCATTAGTTAAAGCGGCAATCAGGGGATACTCAGAAAGGTCCATCATTTCATTAAGAACGAAGGGAAATACAGCATTGGCTACAATTTCGTAGTCTTCAGGCGTAAGGCCATCGGACGACTCGAGAGACTCGAACTCAACAATGAGAGACTCGGAGGACTTTACATAGGTTGAAACAAAGGGACGGGGGACCAATCCAATCTTGGTGATCATCTCTTCTTTGGTCGCGGACGGGCCTGAGAGAGTTTCCCAATTCCTTAATGGCATGTTTGTCGGTGGCCTCATGACTCGGGGATTATCTTGTTTGTTTGTTCTCCTTCCTCGATCCCATTGCTATCATCTCTTTGTCGAACCAGAATCAATCGGGTCACTTTTTGGCCCAGAGCTTATGAATGTAGGGATCTTCTTGCGGATCTGCCGCATCCTCAGTCTGGAGGAATTCTAACTTCGTCACGATCGACCGTTCAATCCAGGATGTAAGGACGTGTGCGTCTTGGTGTGCTACTGGAAAAATCTCATGCCCCATGCTCGAGCGGAAAGGCTTAGCGGGTAGCTCCTCGAGGAGGACGTCCCATACGATGTTCATACATTCGAGTCGAGTCTGCTGGTACTTGTCGACTTTTATCATGAAAATCTCTTCGCTTGGCGAGGCCAGAGAATGGGTTTGAAGAATGCTGACAAATCTCTGATTGGAGACTGGAGGTTTGTGTGCTCGTATCATGGCGGTACTCAGTGTTTCTTTCCATTACGCTTCCCAAATGTTGGAAATGGCAATTGAACTTGATGAATCGAAGCTGCCGAGTGGTCTGCCCGCTTGAGTTCGTTGACATAGTTGGCATCACTAGATTACGGGGATTACGATGAGACTTGCCCCGATAGTCCCTTGGTCGATTCGGAGGAGGTAGCCCCGGTGTCTGGCTGCGGGCATGCTTAGCGACGGTCTCGGCTTCGTTCCCTATGAGGAATCTGTCACCCCTAATGACTTCAAGATCCCCCTGCCGGTTAATGAACTTGACGCATTGATGGAGAGTGGAAGCTATGGCTTTCATGTGGTGTAACAGGCGCCCCAAGCAGTGTGGAATTCGGATGGGATGTCCATTACATGGAATTTTGCTGGCACCATTTGGGTTTCGAACCAGAGTTCCAGAGCCACCATCCCCAAGATGGGGCGAGATGTGCCGTCGTAGGCCTTGATTGACCGTGTAGATGGGATCATGTGCCTTTCATTGATGCGTAGGGCCCGCATCATGCTGAGGGGAAGGACGTTAACGGCCCGATCCATTGTCCACCAATACCCCGAGTGATACGGTGTTGAGCCGAATAGTGATGTACAAGGCTTCATTGTGTTTGGAGACATCTCTTGGCAAATCTTCGTCGCGAAGGTGATCATGCTACCATATAGTCGGGGATCATAGATTTGGTCCTTGTGCAGGAGAAAGAGAGTCATCAAGCCGGTCACTTCGTGCCTTTTTCTTGCGAGGTAGAACCTTTCTTTGAAGCCCACAGGTTATGTTGAGGCCGTTTGTGGCGGTTGCCGTCCCCAGTCGGCATATTGATTGAGTGCGGCGCAAAAATGGCATTGGTCTTTCTTTGTCGGTATGCGCTCGGGAGGCTGGACAAAGCGAATCTTGGGCGACCCCGCGGGGTTAGACTTACGATTAGCCGATAAAATTACCCGGATCTGATGCAGTGTTCGAAGGTCTCAACTCTATCGTTGGCAAGGCTTTTCGGCTCTTCTACCTGTTTGCTTTGGGGAAGGCGGTGGAGTAGAGTACATAGTAATGTCAAATCCCCGAGATGGCTCCCGAGCGTACCCACATTTAGTATCACCGGCCTCGAACCTCTCTTTCAATTTTCTTTGGGAGGAAATTTTCTTCTTCTTAGGAGGACGGTCCTCGTGTATCCAATCTGATAGTCCCTTTCCAGAAGGCGGTCGGGCGATCCACGGATATCCCACCAAATGTGCTCTACGGTGGTGGTGGATTTGGGACCTCGGGTTGAGTGTCTTTGGAATGACTTTGAGTCGGCTGATGCAGGAGATCTGGCTGTTGGGCTCATCGGGAAGCAAAGGGTTGGACTCCGCCGGGTAATGAGAGGTATTAGGAGTCGGGGGAACGGGAACATATTTGTCCTTGAGGAGCCCCGGTCGATTGGGGATTGACAATGTTCCGAAATGACGTGTGGCCTCTTCGATCCGAGCTGCTTTGTTTATTACGGCGTTCCTCGAGAGCCACGATGGCTAACCATATTTCCTCCGTTGTTTCCCAATCTCCGTTCCCCTTACTGATTTCTTCGGGATCGGTATCACTCGAGAGGGACACACGATGGCGGCGAGGTATGCAGCTTGCTCCATCTCTTTGCTTTGTTGGAATGGCGGACCTTTGAATTCTTTGTTTGGGGCTAGTTGGCCTGTAAGTCGACGGGCAGGAGGTCCGGCGATGGAGATATAGGAATCTTGTGGTGGCATCTTGACATATCCAGGACGGTTGAGAGTGGGGGGAGGGCTTTCTTCCTTCTTTACGGTAAAAGTGCCATTGGGATTGAGGCGGCGGCCAAACTATGGCTCTAATAGCCTCCACAAGGCTATTCGGGTGTGCTTCTAGTTGCAATCTCATACGTTACGCTGGCTGATTCCACTGGCATTACATGCACGAGGAAGTCTTAGGGAGGCGGAGTGACGTTGTCCCCATCATTACCAGCTGATGCAGACATTCTAAAAACCCGGAGGCGAAACAAACGGTGAAGCTGATGATGCGCTTGACTCTTCCCAACTAATCAAACGGTGACCCGGTGCCCGAAACCAAGCTTTGTGAGGAGCTGCGGGGGAAAAGGCACGAGGGTTCGGATGTGCAGGGATAGAAGGAGGGTAGGTGTTTGGGCTTTGGACTCATGCAACATGCAGTTATTTGTTCTTGTTTACTTAAAATATGTTTTATTAACCTAATCGGTTGGAAAAGATTGCTCTTCATTTTCGAAAACTACTCTGGATCCTGGATCAGTGGGCCCCATCACTACGTCTATAAGCCCCTCGTATTCCACCTGTATTTCGACTTCCCAGGGTGGACAGCCCCGGGCGAGGTCCTATAGGGCAAGCGGGTCCCACCGACCGAAAATGAAAACGATCCTAAAAGTCTGGCGGGTAATCGAGTCTTAACGAGCATTCGATGTAAATTACGGACAAAGTTGACGTCAAAATCAAGATCATGTCCGAGGGTTCGACAAAAAGTCGGCATGATTCAGACTGATAAATGTCCACAATCGATCTTGACTTTTCGTCAATTAGGCCGTAATTAGGCATGAAATAATCGTTAATCCTTGATGACTCAGTGTCATGCTGGGAGTCAGTGTATAATTTGTGCCAGTCAGAGTCAAAGTCAAGGCGCCAGTCAATATCTGGTCAAAGCCCTTGACGGAAAAGGCGAGGACTTCGGCGATTAGGGTCCCAGAAAGATATTGACTTGGTATGCCGACTAAGACTTGAAAGGAAATGTCTATACACGAGACGGGGCATGACACGGACCCGGACTAAAAACCAACCGGGTCTCGGAAAAAGTGTGTCACGGACAAGTGCATGGTCGACACGAGGCTCCATGGGATGTTTGGGTAGTCCCATGCTTGCACCGAGAGGCGTAATAAGACCAAACGGGCCGCTACAGGGATTTCCCCGGGTTAGGGACGTAGTGTGCAGTGTAAGGCCAAGTGCGCGTAGTGTGCAAGCAGTCTATCTTCTTTTTCTGAGTAAAATAGAAATTTTTCATGTGTGTTAAAAAGTATGATGTATGCACAAAATGATTTTTTTTTTGAAACCTTTTTTTTTGGAAAATCTTTTTTTGATTTTTTTGAAAATTTTTTGAAGTCTTTTTTTTTTTAGAAATTTTTTTTTGAATTTTTTTTTTGAAAGCGAATAACACATAAGCACATAATTCAAAATTCAAGGCAACGGGTCCGATAGTCAAAATTTTGACTTTTCCGAGGCGGCCAAAACAACACGAAAATGTGAAAAATCAACACACACACACAACAAACGGTTTCAAATGCCGGGACGGAAGCTTGACCCTCAAAAGTTTTTCTTTTTTTTTTTGAAAAGATAAAACTTATTTGTCCCCAGCGGAGTCGCCACTGTAACGATGTTACCATTTTTTTTCGAAAGATTGGTATTTTTCTTTTCTTTGAAAATCAATCGAAAAAACACGGAGTCGCCAAGCCATTTTTATTTTAAGGGCCAAAACTTTGAAAAATTCCCTAGATTAGAGATTTGGGTTCGGAGGTCACGTTACACGCCGGGAAGAACGTTAGTGTTCACCCGGAATGCCTCGTAAAACGAGTCTTCCAAGCTTAAAAACCATTTGTGTGTGTGTGTGTGTGTTCCTTTGGCCAAAATAAGTTGAAAATGAGAAAAATAAAAATTGGGAACTCTTTGTAAGACATTAAACAAGTTCCATGATTTTTGGTATGATTTTTGGGTTGAGTTTTGGTACTCAAAAGATTTTTTGAAGTTGAAAACCAATTCTGCCAGAATGAAAAAGGCAGTGGACACTTGATTTTAAAATGGATTTAAGAGCTTTAAAACTTCAAAATCTGGGGAAAGTCCGAGAATAAAAGTTGTTCAAAACACCTTAAATAAGGTTTCTGTAAAATAACTTTCCCATTTGGAGATGATTTGGTGGACCAAAATCTTCTGGAAATCTCAGATATGAAATCTGGATTTCCAGAGACAGAGGAACTGACCTTTAAAAGAAAATTTGAAAAAGGGAGTTTTACTCACGCAAAAAATAAAGTAAAAATATGTCTGGTAAGCTCTGGATGTTGGCTAAAAAAATTTTTGTAGTCAACACCAAATTCAAGTTTCTGTATGTCCAAAAAATTAGACCATGGACAGAGGTCTTAGAAAAGGCTACTGGACAGCAACTTTCTCTTGAAGAAAAACATGATTTTAAAAGGGGTGTGGCATCCAGACTTGTACCCATTTCCTTAGGCTTTGATTAGTAGTCACTAGACATTTTAGTGGTGATCTACTATATCAAGCCATCCTTAAGTACATTAGGACTAAGAACTTCATTTGCTTGGGAGGGGGAGATTAACTTGAAACAAAGATTTTTGTTTGTATGAAAATGTTTTTTGAAAACTCTTTTGAGTAAGAAATATTTTGGAAAAACACTTTTAAGTGAGTAAGAAATGATTTAGACCTTTTAAATGGTCATCCATGGAAATTTATTCCAAGGTGACTACATTTTTAGGTCTAGCAAAGATGAACAAGTTGGTGAACAAACTACATCTTCAAAGTTTGAGATGCATGCATGGATGAGAGAATTTTAGGGTAAGGAGAAGGAGGTTATACCTATCTTCTTTGTGTTTGTGTTTGTGTTTGAATGGATTCAAGGCTTGAATGTGTTTAGGGTTTGAATGTGTTTAGGGTTTGTGATTAGAGTTGGTCAAAGAGAAAACAAGTAGATAACACTTAAGTCCTCTATGTTTTCTCTCTAATCCTCCTCTTAAGGGGTGATTTAAGCTTGGGCTAGTGTATGTATGAGAGTGATTTGAGAATGTTTGGAGAGAGTGGGATTTGGGAAAGATTCAAGAGAAAATGGTGGCAATTCAAGGGAATTCCCACTGTTTTCTCACTATTTTTCGCCAAGGTGCAGTTATAAAATGTGTTCTTCTTTCTTTTTAGGAGACTGAAGGGCTTAATTTATAGGCCTCTGAAAATGCCCTTTTCATCCGCGCGGACAAGAGTAGAAGCGTGCCTTTGTTCATTAATTGCATTTGCGGGCTTTGGACACAAGGAATATTTTCAAAATATTCAAAGCTGGTTCTTTGTTTTTCAGCTTGCCAATTCGGGTTTTTCCAATTTCTTTTCTCTTTTAAGATTCTTTTCTTGGTTTAACCTTAAATGGCAATCCCTAATCTACCCTTACTTTGTTAGAAAGGTTAGGAATTGTTAGAAATGTTAGGAATATTAAGACTTTCGTTAATTTTTTAAATGCTAACAACTCAAATTGGAGCACTTACAAAGAGCAAATGGACATCTTCCATTCTTGCCTCAAACCATCCCTGAGGGCCCAGATTAGCCACCACTTCTATCCCGACCTTTGTGCCATGGTCAATGTCGGGACCAAGTTCGAAAAGACGTTGAGCCTGCAAAAGACAGCGGCCACTCCCGCTTCTTCCTTCCGCTACCGGGCAACCCCACCAAATTTGGCACTTATCCCAAATAATGGAAAAGAAGCCGCCTGAGCAATTCACTACATTCAGAACGGAGTCCAAGGAAGCCGCGATCAAGCACCCTGAGAAATAACAATCCTCCCCGACCGCAGCGTTTTCAGCACTTTGACAACCTCGGAATGCCTCTAAGCCAAGTGTTCGAGGCGTTGGTGAAGCAGAACATGCTCAAGCCCCTTGAGAATTATCAGCTGAGGAATCCTAACCCGAACATGGATATGAGCAAGCGGTGTGCATTTCAAAACTACCTCGGTCACACCACCGACAATTGCGTCATACTAAAACAAGCTGTCCAAGGGCTAATTGAAGAAGGAAAGTTGGAACGCCCTCGCGGTCCCAACACAGTTGAAAATCCATTCCCCAGGAACGATAGGGTAAACATTGTAGCATTCGGTATGGACGAGACCTCTGTACTCTCTCAAGCCCATCAAAAATGCCATTGAAGAGCTGGGGTTACCCTTTTCCGGACCTACAGCCAGCAAGGAGGAAATAATTTAGAAGCTTGGTCTAACCCCTCGTCTCCTAGAGTCTAGCTTCGAAAAGGACCCTGAGTCTGTTGTATTTAAGTTTGAGTCTCTCGAGTCGTCTGACGGCCTTATGCTTAAAGATTATGCGTTCGTAGCAAACACTGCATTTCCTTATGCTTTGAATAAAAAAAAATTGATCTTTCTGAGTATCCCCTCATCGCCACTTTAACAAATGATAAATTAACTAATCAAAACAGTGAATAATGATTCACCTGATAAAGACGCATACACATTAAATGAACAATACATTAAGCAATCTTTAAGCATGTTGTCAAACGAGAGGAAAATCGGGCCCAAGCTGCCAAGAAGGTTCTAACCAAAGTAAATTTGGGGACTGCTGAAGAGCCTACAGAGATGCAAATCGGAGAATTTTTCGTCGATACTTCGCCTAAAGAATATCGAGTCTTCTTCCCCCCCTCTACACTCTAGAAAAAAAATAATCATACAGTCAACCTCGTAGGTTCTAGTACTTTTCTCATTCAATCAAGCCCTCCTCGGACATTGTAATTAAGTCTTCAATTTCCTGTACATAAGTCTTCTTTCTTTTATTGTTAGACTTGAGACATTATTTTGCACCCCACATTACATTTAATGAAATGGTTTTGTTCTATGTGATCACTTGCATTGCTCAACAAGTAATTCCACAAATGATTAATGCTTTGATTAACTGGTGTGAGAAAGTCAATCGATAGCTCCCCATACACCTTATCATACCCCACACAATACACTTTCCAAAACATGTCCCCACCATCACCTTGGCCAAGTCAACGAAGGCGGCAACATCAAAGGACAACAAAAGGTCACTCAGCGTTAAAAGATTGACCCCTTGTCGGCAACAACCTAGGGGCTTGCCTTTGCCCTCGTGCGCATCAAGAAAGTTCAAGCACGGGCTTGCCTTCGCCCTCATATGCTTCAAAAAAAAGGAAAAAGAAAGAAAGCTCAAGCAGAAACTTCAAAAAAAAAAAGCTCAAGCAGAAGCTTCAAAAAAAAGAGTAGAAGCTCAAGCAGGAGCTTAAAAAAAAAAAGAGCCAAGGACCCAGCACTGCTAGTCAGAAGCCCAAGGCAGAAAGGCAAAAGCGCATCATAGGTCCTTACGCAATATTCAAATTCTTCCTCTTCCCGTGAGAGCAATGATCAAGACGCAATGGATTCATTGAAACTGCTGTCAAATACGACTTGTCAAGGAATCACCTCAAGGTCCGTGCCTCATCATTCAACTTTTCGAGCCTTTTCGTCAAAGGCCGCACAAATGTTATGCCACAGCCCCAAAGCCAATCATGGTTCAACCCCGAACTACGTCGACCTGAGCTCCTTGTCTTAAGGGGAACGTAGGCAACCAGAAATGGTCCGTTCATAAACACATATAAATCCACAAACCCGGTCTCACCAATGACCTCTCCTATATACAAACCTTTTTTTTTCACACCAGACCAACTCGATCCTTGATACCGGTTGACTTTCTCCTCATGATTAATCAAGCATATCAAGTTTAATTGTTGAATAACCCGAACATCAACAAAGGGTTTTAAGCAAACATGTGATCATTGTGAACAAATCAAGTTTTCAAATGTCTCAACAAGTCTTCTTTTACTACAAAATAGGAAAATAGAGCTAAACACTGATTTTCTGTCAGCAAGGGCTTCCATACACTTTTACAATCTTTTCAGTGCTCATACTCTCTCAAAAGAGTCAAACCCAAAAGCATGTTTTTTGTGCCTACGTCAAATAAGACATTCACACAAAAGGGGACCTGTTTCCACCTTTTCAAAAGTAATATATACGCCCTTGCGAGTTGAAATTACCCGGATCCAAGAGGCAGCGCGATCGCGCCCCGGCATCTGGCATTTCACGGTCTTGCGGTGCTTATGTTGGAGGTGTCTCGCCGTGTTTTTGCTTTGTAGAGTCGCCACGCCATTTTTATTAAGCCCAAAACATTAAAAAAGGGCATCAGTTTAAAAATAAACTGTTTTTGTTGTTGTGTGATGAGATTTTTGAGTTCGGAGGTCAGATGACTCCTCGGGAAGAGAATATTAGAATCTTAGAGCTCACCCGAGTCGCCTCGTAAAAACGAGTCTTTCGGATACCCCTAACATTCTTTAACTATTGTGTGTGTGTGTGTATGTGCTTTTAAAAATGCATGTTGTGTCGGATGTCTACATTGTACACTGCTTTATTGAAATGTATTGAAATAGTAATGGAAGGAAGCCTTACCAATGTTGGTTCGTGCCTGTCTTCCGCAGGGGAATAGTGTTTGAGGTCGAAATAGTGTTTCGGTAGGGGGTAATGATGTTCTCCAAGATTTGAGGGAATATTGTGGACTTTAAGGGGATTCAGTAATTATTAAAACAAAGAGGTCCGTACGGACCTTAGTTGCTTTTCCAATTTTCTAAAAATTCCCAAGAGGTCCTTTTGTCCCTTTTTATCCCAGAAAAGTTCCTCCCTTGGTTTGGCTGAGGGTTTTTTGAGGGTTTTGAGTGCCAGAGGTTTTCGAGACTGCGTTTATGAGTCTGCGGTATTTCCCATGTGCTCGGAAGAGGGTGATCCAGATTGGGGTACTTACAGAAGCCCGTTGATGATGTCACTTACGGAGGAAGTGGGGTCGTCAATAAGATAAGGGTCCTAATCTGGACCGCATAGGTCGATGGTAAGGACGTAGAGGCGTCATGGGTGACCGTATAGGTCGATGGTAAGGACGTGAAGGCGTCCTGGGTGACCGTGTAGGTCGGTGGTAAGGACGTGGAGGCGTCCTGGGTGACCGTATAGGTCGATGGTAAGGACGTGGAGGCGTCCTGTGTAACCGTATAGGTCGATGGTAAGGACGTGGAGCGTCTGGTGGCCGTATAGGTCGATGGTAAGGACGTGGAGCGTCTGTGTGGCCGTATAGGTCGATGGTAGGACGTGGAGCGTCTGGGTGGCCGTGTAGGTCGATGGTAAGGACGTGGAGGCGTCACAGTGGCCGTATAGGTCGGTGGTAAGGATGTGGGCGTTAAGGTGGCCAGTATAGGTCGATGGTAAGGACGTGGAGGCGTCTGGTGGCCGTATAGGTCGATGGTAAGGACGTGGAGGCGTTACGGGTGGCCGTGTAGGTCGGTGGTAAGGACGTGGAGCGTCTGGGTGGCCAGTGTAGGTCGATGGTAAGGACGTGGAGCGTCTGGATGGCCGTATAGGTCGATGGTAAGGGCGTGGAGGTGTCTGGTGGCCGTATAGGTCGATGGTAAGGACGTGGAGCGTCTGGGTGACCGTATAGGTCGATGGTAAGGCGTGGAGCGTCTGGGTGGCCGTATAGGTCGATGGTAAGGACGTGGAGCGTCTGGGTGGCCGTATAGGTCGATGGTAGGGCGTGGAGCGTCGCCCCCAGGTGGCCGTATAGGTCGATGGTAGAGACGTGGGCGTCAGGGTGGCCGTATAGGTCGATGTAAGTGACAGAGACGTGGAGGCGTCCAAGGTGACCGCGTACGATGGTGGCCGAGGACCCCTGATAGGATTCCTACGTATCCCTGGCGGGAATCAAGCCTGGTCGTAGTTCAGAGGTCGTGAAATTGTGAGTGTATGCGGGCGTGGTGGTGCCCTGAAGTGTCGTGTGACCGTCGAGGTTGACTGTGAGGACGTGGTGGCATCCTGGGTGTGCAATCTTACTAGAAGATGGGTAATCTTACGAGAAGATAGTTTGTGCCCGCCGAGGTCGACTGTGAGGACGTGGTGGCGTCCTGGGGTGGAAATTTTACGATTTTCCGAATCGGGTGGTTTAAGGCCTTCCGGGCCGGAGATAGTGATTTAGGAGGTTTATACGGTCTTCCGGACCGAGTGGTTTAAAGCCTTCCGGGCTGGAGATAGTGATGTGGGAGGTTTATACGGTCTTCCGGACCGAGTGGTTTAAAGCCTTCCGGGCTGGAGATAGTGATGTGGGAGGTTTATACGGTCTTCCGGACCGAGTGGTTTAAAGCCTTCCGGGATGGCTGTATGTCATGTATGAGGACTTGATTCGTCTTCTGACTGCGGTTGTGTCATGTATGAGGACTTGAGTTGTTTTCTGACTACGGTTGTGTCATGTATGAGGACTTGAGTCGTCTTCTGACTGCGGTTCTGCCATGCGTGAGGACTTGAATCGTCTTCTGGCTGCGGGTGTGCCATGCGTGAGGACTTGAATCGTCTTCTGGCTGCGATTTGCGGAGGCGTGGCTGCCTTGTGCTTTGATTGCGAGAGGTGTAGATTCCTCGTGCTTTGTCCGCTGGGGAGAAGGTTGGACTTACGATGACTGTCGGTGTTCATCCGTTGGGGTTTTATCGTGGCCTTGTAGGGGCTTTTTCTGAGAAGGTGACTTCGGACTTACTTTGATGGCCGGTGCTTGAGTTGCCGTTGAGCGGGCGAGGATGATGGCCGGTGGTTGCTTCACTGTTTGGCGTTTTGGAGGCGTTTTGTGCCTTGGGATTAGTGCTGGGAGGTGCTGGCTCCTTTCGCGCCTGTTTTACCGTTTAGTGGGCGAGGTCCGGGCTTACGATGACGGCCGGTGCTGGGGATATGCGGTCTTGTACGACTTCCCTTTCGACTTGCTGGGGAAGGAGCTCGGGCTTACTTTGATGGCCGAGGTCATGTTTTGCCGTTTAGTGGGCAAAATCCGGGCTTACACTGACGGCCGGTGGTTGAATTGCCGTTGAGTGGGCGAAGTTCGGGCTTACACTGACGGCCGGTAGTTGAATTGCCGTTGAGTGGGCGAAGTCCGGGCTTACACTGACGGCCGGTGGTTGAATTGCCGTTTAGTGGGCGAAATCCGGGCTTACACTGACGGCCGGTGGTTGAATTGCCGTTTAGTGGGCGAAGTCCGGACTTACACTGACGGCCGGTGGTTGAATTGCCGTTTAGTGGGCGAAGTCCGGACTTACACTGACGACCGGTGTTTGAATTGCCGTTTAGTGGGTGGAGTCCGGACTTACACTGACGGCCGGTGTTTGAATTGCCGTTTAGTGGGCGAAGTCCGGACTTACACTGACGGCCGGTGCTTGCGTTGATGGGTTAAGGACCATACTGCATTGAATTTGCTGAAATAGGCCTTTGGACAGCCAGGGGCAAAGATTATAAGGGCAGAAAAGTAATTTGGCCCTTCGTTGCAAAGAGGTCCGTACAGACCAAGTTTGAATTTTACAGTTCCCAGATTTTGACTGGGTTTAAATGACGAGGCTTTTCCCATTTCTTCTTCTTCCGTGCGTGAACCAGAGAGAGAGAGAAGGAGAAAAACTCCATTGTTGCCCAAATTCTTCCATTTTTTTTAGCTTGAATTGCTTGCGATGGCGGAAGGATCAAGGAGGGGACGTCGCCAACGGAGTCGAGATGTGATCGAACAAAGGATGGAGCTTCAAAGAAATTGGACCTCCTTTGTGCCTTCTTCGAAGAATCCGGATGTGTTGTATCCGAATCCGGAGGTGCATAACCGGCGAGTCAGGAACGTCGGGGAGGTAAGAAATCAATTTCGTCTTGATTCCTTGCTTGAATTTTTGAATGCTAGAACTAGGTTTTAGTTTTTCGCATTTTGGGGCTTTTGTTATTTGCCATGTTTTTTTGTGAAATTCTTGACGAATTGTTGAAATTGAGCATGTAAATATTGTGGGTATGTGAATTTTGTGCAGAAATGTGTAGATTAGCTCTTATTTGTGAAAATAAAGTGCCTCTCTAATGAAATGCATGCTTTGATGTTTTGTACCTTATGCTATTTATGTATGTACATTGTGAGAAAAATTGTCATGTAGTGACAAATTTTGTAAAAAATGTGACATGTGCCGTGTTTTGTGACGGGTCTTGTCTGAAAGTATGAGCCGTGTAGGGACGTACTTTTCTTTTGAAAATGTGTCATGCAGTGTGTGCCGTGTTTTTGGTGACGGACTTTGTGGGGAAAATATGTACAATGTGTGCCGTGTTTTGTGACGGGTCTTTTGAAAATGTGTCGTGTAGTGCTTGATCCCTTTGTTGAGAAAATTTGTACAGTGTGTGCCGTGTTTTGTGACGGACTGCATGGGGAAAATTATGTGTAATGCATGCCGTGTTTTGTGACGGGTTGCATGAAAAGTATGTGTAATGTGTGCCGTGTTTCGTGACGGGTTACATGTGAAAATTTTGTGCATTGTGTGCCGTGTTTTGTGACGGACTTTATTATTATTATTATTATTATTATTATTATTTTGTATTAAGTAATGTGGTAGCCATTACCTTTCTTTGTGTTTACTGCGGGATGAGGGCTTTTGGCTGGGAAAGCCAAGAAGATGAAGACTCGGGGATCGCTCGAGGCTGTGGTCAAGTTATGGCAGCAGATGCCGAATATCTCGGTGGATGGCGGGCCGAGCCCTAGGAGGCTGGTCTATGCTTTTGGCCTGGGCGTGTTCGTGGAGAACTTGGTCGGGATCTCTGACACGAGGAAGAACAAGAGTATCTTCCTGGGTCTATCTGAGTATTGGTGGGATACCACCCACATCATCCATCAGAGCTGTGGTGAGGTGACAGTGACGCCCACAGATTTTGCTGCTATCACCGGGCTTTCCTTCAAAGGAAGGCCAGTGCGGTGGAGGGATATGATCGCCAAGGACGTGCTGGCTGAGCTGCTGGGCTTTGCGTCTCTTCCTCGTAGGGGCACAGGGATCTTTGTACAACGATGTGGAGACGAGGATTATTGCCGATGTGGGGCCTATTGTCGGGGTACCGGCCGGGTGACGGCGGAGCAGCGCGCGCTCCTTTATGTGGTTTTGCCCTTTACGAGACTCTGTTCTCGAACCACGCGACCACGGCTCCTTTTGCTCTGGGAGAGCTTGATTGATTTGGAGAGAGTACGTGACATAGCTTGGGGCGGCGGGCTGGCCGAGCTTTACTTCTCCTTGGACCGGTTCGGCGGGGTGTGGCCGGTTCTTTGCTTTGTTTTGATTTTTGCTTTGGAGGTATGAGCTTATTCTTTGTTTTTGATTAGCAACTTTGTCATTTCTCGTTTTCTCTTCTGCCCTTGAGCCTTTTACGCTTTTGTCGCAGTGTGGTTCTACGAGATCTTTCGGTGTTTCCGTGGGATAGAGATCACAGGGCCATAGTGGCCTATCCTGCTATGTTAGAGTGGGGCCCGCCCAACGAGGAGGAGGAGGACCGGCGGGGGAAGCTCACCATTACCTACGGGGAGGTGCGAGGCACATTTGGGGAGAGATAGCCGGAGGAGTTCGTTACGCAGCCACTGGGCTCGATACGAGGCGATGAGTTCGAGGGGCTCCTATGGTGACGAGCGCGGCGGAAGATCTTTGCGGGGCACGACTGCGATGCCATGTACTTAGGCGAGAGGGTCTTTTGGCGGCATGGCCGGGTATGCTTCCCTTGGCTCAGGGACCCGTCTTTCGGGATGTTGGATTCCGGGATATGGATGTCTTGGAGTTTGAGAGGTATTTGGGCGGCGTGAGTGCCCGTGAGTTTGTTTTGTATCGAGAGGAGTATGGGGCCTTCGTGAGGAGGAAGTTGAGGACGCCGCGAGGTGTTGGCGAGGAGAGGGAGGGCTGGCCCGGGTCTCCCGGAGGTTCCGGTGCTGGGCCGGATTTCACATATGTCCGCGGGGATTCCTCGAGGAGGAGGGTGTGCAGTGCCGTCACAGCGAGGCTCACTGCGCCTGTCAGTGGATCTGACATGCCGGTGTGTGTGCTTACTCTTTTCCATCTTGGCATCTTTTACGTATTTTTCTCTTTTTGTTGAGTATGGCTTGTATTCTTTGAGCGTTTCCTTAGCTACTTGCTTGTGCAGGTCCCGAGGAGAGCCTATAACATGCTGACCCGCCGTTATGTGGCGATGAGGTCCTTCGCGAAGAAGATGGCGTCGAGGCTGTCTTGCCGGTCTTCGCGACGTGTGTCGGCGTACGAGCCGATGCCTTCGAGGCATTATGTGGACGTTCCTCCACCGAGAGCCGAGTCGGAGCCACAGCAGGAGGGACCTTTGCGAGGACGGCATAGCATGGATGCCGGGACGTCCTCGAGGGCTCAGAGGCCGCAGACCCTTCATCAGTTCTTTCCTCCGCCGGATGCACAGGGTGCGGGTTGGTCAGAGCATGCCTTCTTCGATCCTTTTGTCGGATTCGACCCTTCCGAGTACCTTGAGTACCAGCCTCAGGAGGGCTCGGTACTCCGACGACGAGGTGTGGCCAGCGAGTTTACCGGGATGCCCGACTTCTCGCCTGAGGATGTCAGTGATGATGATGCTGAGGAGTCGGATTAGGATTCATTTACTTTCCATCTTTCCATATCCCCTCTTTTTTTTTTTTTAGCAACAGACATTTATGGGTACCTGTAATAAAACACTTGTATTTGTATGGCAAAAGTATTTTATTTTAAGATGTAATGTCGTTTTTGTGATTCCCGGGAATTGTCCTAGGAATGGTTGCTACTATTTTTTTTATTTGTGCATGCCACGTGAGCTAAGAGTGCGTTTGTGGGTAGTGTATGCTTGCCGGAAATGGCTTTGGCCAGTGTTTGGGCAGTTTGGAGCAAGGTCCTGCTGGGGACAGTGGTTGTTGTACTGTTTGCTGGGGAAATGGGACATGGTTGCAAAGAGGTCCGTACGGACAGACCTAGCATGCAAAGAGGTCCGTACGGACCAGCTTTGCTTTTGGGGAGGAAATAAATGTTCTCCGGATGTCTGGACTCTTCCCACTCCCATTTGCAGCCATTTTCGAGCTTTCTTCCCCATTTTCTCTAGGAACCTCCATTTTTGCCATGGATTCTTTGTACGTTCCAAGAAATTTGCCAAGGATTTCGCAGGAGCGGCAAGCACACTTCCTTGAGCGGCTGAAAATGTGGATGCGACACTGTATGAGGCATCAGAGGCGGGCTTTCGAGGTAAGGTTTCGACTTTGCCCGGTTTGGTCTCTTAAGGAGTTGGTTCCTGATTGGGATTTGTTGCGGGCTGCCGCGAAGTTCTGGGATGTTAGGAGGCATGTGTATTGCTTCTCCTACAACGAGGTAGTGCCCACCTTTGAGGATTTTCGGGCTTTGATTGGAGGACCGGAGGTGGAGGCCATCTCGCTTCCTTTGATTGGTGGTCTTTGCTTTGTGAGCGTGAAGCTTGCAGGATTTCTTCGTACTTCATTGGGAGAAGTGCAGGGCATGATCCTTGATTCGGGTCATATTGACATTTCTGCGTTGCCGGAGCGGTTCATGATTGATGATGAGAGTGATGTCTCTTGGGATGCATTTGCCTTGTGCGTGATAGCGACGCTTTTCATGGTCAGCTCCCTTGGGGTTTGCGATGGCGCTTTGTTAGATGTGGTTGGGCACTGCAGAGCTGGAGAGGATATTGTCCCGTTGGTCTTTGGGGATACTCTTCATGGTATTGACCGTCAGCGGCGGGGATCGGTTCATGAGAGGGGAAGCCCCGCTTTGCTCACCTTGTGGCTGCGAGAGAGACTTCGAGGCCATGCCAGAGGCTCAGACGTCGTTTAGCCCGTGGTCGTTTGCTCGGCGACCTCTTGTGTTGGATATGGATCGATCACTTTGGGAGAGATGGATGGCACGACTTGGTATGCATCAGATCCGTTGGTGGGTTCCGCACTGGGGGATTGAGACTAGGAGGGCCTTTCAGGAAGGGTCTTATGTTGTCAGAGTTCCAGGTTTGTCTTGGTCCTCCTTCTATATTTCGTCGCTTATTTCTCGGTAGTTTGGGATGACGCAGGAGCCTTTGTTGGGCTGGGATGACCTTGCTACTGTGGAGATAGCTCCTCTTTGTATGGCAGCTCCAGGTGCTCTTCTGTATTTTCTGAGGGTATGGAAGTACTCCGCTTTCCCTCAGGTGGTGCTCCTTAGACGTCGGGAGAGTGTCGTATTGACGACCCGATGCACAGCTTGGTATGAGCGGCGTGTTGGGCGATCCCAAGTGGCTTTGGGGAGCGGCGTGGAGCGATGCAGGGCCCGGTGCCGTAGTAGCTATTGCCTTAGGAGTGCGAAGCACAGTATGACCCTCGGGATGTTACGGGAGACACTTTGTTTGACTACGAGACCCGAGTTGACGGTGGCGGGGAGAGGTCCCCTTTGCGGGCTCGAGAGGAGGAGATCCGAGCCGAAGCACGGGCGAATGAAGCCACGAGAGCTCTTGGATTGTTTGACTCTACGGGGAGGACCCACGATCTCGGGCGAGAGACGCGGGGCGGATTCGCGTGGAGCGAAAGAAGACTCGCCGGGGACGAGGAAGAAAGGGAAGAATGGCGAGGGACAAGCGCGAGATGGCGCGGAATGACCTCCTATGTATCCATTCATTGCATTTGCAAACACATTATTTGTTAAATGTATTAAGCTGTCTTTTAGCATGTTGTGAATTTGAGAGTAGACCATGCTTGAACTCATCAAGAAATGTTGTAACCGTTAGTGATTTGTGATTTACTTTTAAATCTTTGTCGAGACGTAAGATCTCTTGTTCGCTTTTTGTTTCTTTTGTGCACCTTGACGGTGTCCATCTTTGGACTTTTACATTTGCATTTGCGGGTGAAGCGGCACAGGCCTTGATGGCAATCCCCTTTGCTTGGGCTTTGTGCTTCGCTGAGAGGTTGAATGATCCCCTGACAAGTCGTTTTGACGGTCATTTCCGTAGCTTCCTTGCCTCTTGTTTGTTGGCGTCGGGCTCTTGACCTCAATTTCGCAGCTTCTGCTTGAGCCTTTTTTTTTTGTGAGCCCTTGCTCGAGCTCTTTTTTTTTTTTTTGTGAGCCCTTGCTCGAGCTCTCTTTTTTTTTTCGAAGCGCGTGAGGGCGAAGACAAGCCCCTGGCTTGGAAGTAGACATAGGTCAGTCGTTTGACGTTGAGTGACCTCCGGATGTCCTTTGATGTTGTCGCCGTTGTTTGACTTGGTCAAGGTGATGGTGGGGGCATGCCCTTGGAAAGTGTGTAGTTTGATGGAGGTCTTGATTGACATTCAAACTTTTGACTTTTTTGTGTGTTTTTAGACCGGACCAATTAAGGTTGCCTACGTTCCCCCGGACTAGAGGGCTCAGGTCTACGTAGTTCGACACTACATGGAGTGCCAAGAGATGCACAATTGTTCTTCTTTAGGCGAAGTATCTGCGGAGTTTGCTTCCGTTGACTGGATTCATGAAGGGATTGCCGTCTAGGTGTGTCAGCTTCATGGCACCTCCGGAGAAGATCTTTTGAACCACGAAAGGGCCGATCCATGTTGGTTCCCATTTTCCCAGTGGGTTGGTTCGAGTGGAAGGCTTTTCTTTGAGTACAAGGTCGCCTTCCCTGATGTCTCGGGACTTGACTTTCTTGTCGAAAGCTCTCGCCATCCTGCTTTGGTAGGCTCGGACGTGTTTCATGGCCTTTAGTCGTCGCTCGTCTAGCAGAACCAATTCGTCATGTCGGCTTCAGAGCCATTCGACTTCGTTGACGTCATTTTCCAGCAGCACTCAGAGTGAGGGAATTTCCAATTCAATGGGAAGGACTGCTTCCATCCCGTATGTTAGGGCGAATGGGGTTTCTCCCGTGGCATTAGGCGATGTTCGGTAGCCCCAAAGTGCAAGGTACAGCTTCTCGGGCCAATCTCGTCCTCGGGTGGTCATTTTTCGGATGATCCGTTCGAGAGTCTTGTTTGCTTCT
This sequence comes from Adenophora triphylla var. japonica, assembly GCA_022495995.1. NCBI lineage: Eukaryota > Viridiplantae > Streptophyta > Magnoliopsida > Asterales > Campanulaceae > Adenophora > Adenophora triphylla. Next base: position 31,047 of record JAFEMH010000254.1, read on the forward strand.
TCTACGGCGCCATTTGTTTGTGGCCGGTAGGGAGAAGACTTGTGGCGTGTGATCTTGAATTCGGCCAGTAGTCTGTCACATTCCCCTTCGAAGTGTGAGCCGTTGTCTGATATGACCTCGTTCGGGATGCCGTATCGGCAGATGATGTTTTCCTTGAGGAAATGCGCTACTTTCTTGGAGGTGAGTACCTTGTAGGACTTGGCTTCGACCCATTTGGTGAAGTAGTCGATGGCTACTAAGATGAACTTCGTGGCCAGATTCTTTGCTGGCGGAGCGATTTTCCCGATGACGTCAACTCCCCAAGTGGCAAAAGGCCAGGGTGTAGTCATGAAGTAGAGATCGTGGGGAGGTAGATGATTGATGTTGGAGAACCGTTGACACTTGTCGCAGCTTCGAACAAAGTGGATGCGATGCGCCTCCATGGAGATCCGGTAGTAGCCCATCTGAGAATGATTTGCATCGGGGCTCTGCAGCGTTCATGTGGGGACCGCAAGCCCCATTGTGGACTTCGTTCATGAACTTGCTTGCTTCTTCTGGGCGATGCAGCGTAGGAGTGGTCCTTGGTAGCGTTTCTTGTACAGCATGTCCCCAAGGATGACAAAGTGGGAGGCGAGGCGTTTTAGGGCCATGATGCTCTTGGCTTTGACCCCTTCCCTGTGTTGGTCTTCCTCGTTCATGAAGGCGGTTTCCCCGTTCTTGAGGTATTGGAAGATGCGAGTACATCTTTGAAATGGCTTTGGACTGGCGTCTCTTTGGCTCTTTAGCAATTTCGCAAATCGTTGTGATTAAAACCTCCTCGGCAGCTTGGGCCCGGTTTTTCTCTCGTTTGACAACATGCTTAAATGTTTGCTTGATGCATTTATTCAATTAATGTGTTTGCTTCTTTGTGTAGATGAATTGTTATTAACTGTTTTGATTAGTTAACTCATCATTTGTTAAAGATGCAATGAAGGGATATTTAGAAAGGCCGGGCCTTTTATTGAAAGCGCAAAGACTGTACATTTTTGATTGTGGACTCACGATCTTCAGGCGTAGAGCCATCAGATGACTCGAAAGACATGAATTCACAGACAACATGACTCGAAGCTAGACTACATGCGACGATGGGTTGGACCAGGCTTCATTACTCTTGGCAGGTTGTAGCTCTAGAGGAAGTGGCGATGGCTCTGGTGGCCAATCCTCAGTTGGCACGATTCCCGGAAAATAGCTTGCATGTGGTTCGACTTCAAACCAGATCGCAGAGGTTTTTGGTTGCTCCCCTGATGACGTCCCTCCATTAGTGTTGCTACCAGTCCTTGGGGGTCTTTGATGATAGAAGTCGCTGAGGGCTACTTCTAAGAGGGCGAAGCATTCGGCGGTCGGAGTTGATTCTTGCGATGTTGATCATTTTCATAGAATCCGCCTCTTTATCGGGATCTTTGCTTGGACAACATTTACAATGTCTACGATTCGAGGGCATGCTATCTCTCCTTCCACGATTAGGCCTTGGAGGAGGTTGCGCCATTGTTCATCTCGGTCGGACCTTTGGAATGTTGAATTGAACTATCTTTGTGATGGGTGTCCCGTAAGATCCGAGAGTGTCGGCCAGAGGGTTGTCCTGTACCAGTGGATCGGTGATGAGCCAGTTTGCAAGAGGGTTTTCTGCGAAGTAAGGGTCTACTCCTCGGTTAATCTCCATCTGGGCGTCCATCTCTTGATCTTCTCTTAAGCATTCTTCACAGTCGCATATGTCAGAGTTGTCGTCCTGACCCATGAGCTCTTCGATTTCCAGCTCGTCGCGGCTTAGAGCGTGGATGTAAGGATCCACTTCGTAGCGGGAATGTATTGGAGACTCATCTGGAGACGAGTATTTGGTCATGTCGGGACCTTCTTCTGGGTCGTAGCTTGCCGGCCAAGCGCTTGCCATTGTACTGCTTCCGCGGATTACTTCGAGCACTCCATTGGCATTGATGAATTTCACGCATTAGTGAAGAGTAGACGATACCGCCTTCATCTGATGTATCCAAGGTCGTCCCAGCAAGGCGGAGAAGGTTGGTTTGATTTCCACGACTTGGAACTCTACCGACTCCAGTTGTACATCGAATTGGATCCTCAGATTGATGACTCCTACGATTGGTCGAGCAGTGGAGTCGTAGGCTCGGATTACCCGGGGTGAAGGCCTTATCAGGGAGCGGTCGATACAGAGTCGTTTTAGTGTGCTCAAAGCGATGATGTTGACTGCGGAGCCGTTATCAACCAAGACGTTCGAGAGGAAGAACATCTCTATTTTTATGAGGATGAGGAGGGCTTCGTTGTGTCGATTCTCACATATCGGCAAGTCATCGTCTGTGAAGGCTAGACCGCTTCCTGTGCTACCATTTGACTCAGTCTCCTGCAGGAGCGTTCGATCCATCCATTAGTATGCCTTGGTCGGGGCAAAGATCGTAGGGAGACGGTTGCCCTTGGGCGTTCTTGTGCAGCTTCCGTCACAAGACCTTTTGACTCGGATTCACGTTCCCGATCATAGCGAGACGGCATGCGACGGTTTCGAGAAATTCTTTGAAGTCTGCTCTCACTTGGAGTTTCGTCAAAAGCTATTGTATTCACCCTGTCGTTTCGGGGGAATGGATTTTCGATGGTATTGGGGCCACGAGGGCGTTCCAATTTTCCCTCCTCGATTAGCCCCTGGACCACCTGCTTGAGCACGAAGCAATTGTCGGTGGTGTGGCCGGGGTAATTGTGAAAGGCACTGTGCTTGCTCATATCCATGTTGGGCTTGGGAGTCTTTGGTTGGAAATTCTCGAGAGGCTTGAGAAGATTTCGTTTCACTAAAGCTTCAAATACTTGGCCCAGGGGCATTTCGAGGTTGTCGAAATGCTGGAATTGTGGGAAGCGAGGGGGATTGTTATTCCTTGGGGCTACTTGATCGCGGTTAACTTGAGCTCCGTTCTGGATGTAGTGTACCATTCAGGCTGCTTCTTTTCCTTTGTTCGGGGCAGGAGTTGAAGTTGCCAGGTTTGTCCAGATAAGCGGTAAGACGAGGCAGGGGCTGCTGTTGTCTTCTGAAGACTCAGAGTCTTCTCAAACTTTGTTTCGGCATTGACCATGGCACGGAGATCTGGATAGAAATGATGGCTGATCAAGGTCCTCAAAGATGGCTTGAGGCAGGAATGGAAGATATCCATTTGCTCCTCTTTGGAAAGTGGATCCATATCTCACTAAGCTTCCAATTCCATCTTTTGTAGAACTCGCCAACGGGTTCATCATCCTTTTGCTCGGTGGCTTGCAGATCGTGGCGGTTTGTCTCCCACTCAAGGTTGGCGCGGTACTTCTCTAGGAAGATCTCGCTGATTTGGTCCCATGTGGAGCGGTTTTATGCCTTTACGTTGAGGAACCACCTTAGCGCGTGGATTTGAGAGAATCTTTGAAGTGGTCCGCCATCTGGTGAGGGTTGCTCCTTTAGCTCTCATACCCAGACATAGGTATCGATGTGAGTTTTGGGCATTCCGTCCCGTCAAACTTTTCCATTTAGGCATCCTGAATTTTGGAGGGAGCGGGACCACTTTGCTTGGATCAGTAGGCAGGAGGGAGTCCTTCCGGGAACTGGCTAGCTTGCCTTGCATGTCCTTCATTTGCTCGATCAGCCAAGCCATGTGGGGATCGGCAGGTTGAGGCGGGTTACCGTTTTCGGGGATAGAAACCGAAGATGGGGGTGGATTGGCTGATGGTATCGCCATTCGGGAGTCTTGCGGAGGCAGTTGAGTGTATACCAACCCATACCCTGGAGTCTTTGAAGTTAGGGCGTGATTGCCGGGTCAGTAGGGTTGTGTTTGGGAATTGGGGAAATGCTTCATTAGCCCCAAGTGGCAGACTAGCAAGTGACAAGCTTGAGATGTCGGGATATCCGCTCAGGATGTCTGTCCCAGGTAAGCATGGGGACTTCTGATTATGGCTGCGAGGCTCGTATAGAGGCAAAGGGTTAAATCCTAAGGGATACCGAGATGCATCGGGATGCAGTAGAGCGAGCACGTACGTGTCTTTGTTGGTGCGAAGCTTGATGTGCGAGCGGGAAGCGAAGCTGTCTTGAGGCGGGCATGTCGGATACGCTGGCCCAGCGCTGAGGAGCTTTGAGCGGAGCGCCTTGCGTTCTTTGGGATCTCGTAGCTTGGCGGAGGCGGGACTGTTGGTAGCTTTGAGAAACCGGGAGCCGGTATTTCTTCGTCTTCTATGAGAACGAAGGTTCCATCGGAGTTGGGAGGCTGCAACGGTTCCTCGAAGACGCAGGGTGTCTACGATCCAGGCTTGCTGCTCTTCTTGGCGCTTCTTGATGGTTTCGAAGGCTCGCAGCACCTCCTCCATTGTCTGGAGGTTCCTTAGTGGCGGGGTTCCGTTTCCCTCATTGTTATCTGTTGATCCTGTCATGGGGGAGTATCGGACGGTGCGGACCATTGAACTGGAAGGGCTGTCGGACCTTGTGACCTCAATACTGAAAAGGCGGCTCCCGGGTATTCTCAACCACTCTCGATTCGCTGGAGGGGTGACGGGCAAGGTTTAGACACAGGAAGGCCTTTTGGATGAAGGAGGAAAGCTCACGTGACATGCAGTTTCCCTTTTTTTTGTTGTTTTAATTTACTTAAAACGTGTTTTCTCAGAGTCCTAGGTAGGTTGGAAAAGATTGCTCTTCTTTTTCGCAACTATGCTAGATCCTGGGTCAGTGGAGACCATCTGTGCGGCTATAAGCCCCTCGTTTTGCACACAGTATTTCGACATCCCGGGGTGGACGGCCCGGGCGAGGGTCCTATAGAGCAAGCGGTTTCCACCGGCCTAAAAGAAAAATCGAACCTAAGGACCGAGTCTGTCATGTTCGTTTTAATGCCCTAGCCATGTGAATAGTGAACCGAGCCGACCACTGAGTTAAGATCAGGTCAAGAGTTCGGCATGACCACTCTTTACCTTGTTTGCGCAAGGGATCTGTGACGTTAGGCGTTGGCTGGGTCATATCGTCATGGCTTGCGTATTAAAGGCTTGATGACATGGTGTCATGTGAGCATGGATGTATATCCGGAACGGAACATCGTGCAGGTGTAGCCGGAAATCAAGATCGAGTCAAGATTTTAGCATGACCTTTCATCGCTTTGCTTGCGCAAGGATCTTGAGTTCGAGCTTCAACTCAAAATGGCCGGCATGGTATATGTATCCAAGTTTGTATGACACTGACTGGGTAAAAACCAGCGAGTGCGGACGAGTGTGACTCAAGACTCAAACGTGCGGGGTTGATGCTTGGCTAGGATGGGATGTTTGGAATGATCCCGTGCGCGTCCGAGAGGTGTAGGAAGGCCAAACGAACTGCAACTGAGACCACCCCGGGTTAAGGGTTGTAGTGTGCAGTGTATTCGAGGCAGCAGTGTGAGTAGTGTGCGGTGTAACCGAGGCAGCAGTGCACGTAGTGTGCGGTGTAACCGAGGCAGCAGTGCGCGTAGTGTGTGGTCTCTAAAATTCTTTTTCTGAGTAAAACAGAAGTTTTGCAGAATTTTAAATATATGCACAGATGTATATTGATGCATTTTTTTGTATTTTTTTTTTGTAAAATAAAAAAGTAAAGCACATGCACACACACAACAGTTACAGAAAAGGGGTAAAATGAAAGTTTGACCCTCATCATCGTTTTAAAAATATTTTGATTTTGTTTAAAAAGATTTTAAAACAAAACGTCCCCAGCGGAGTCGCCAACTGAAATTACCCGGATCCGAGAGGCAGCGCGATCGCGCCCCGGCATCTGGCATTTCGCGGCCTTGCGGCGCTTATGTTGGAGGTGTCTCGCCGTGTTTTTGCTTTGTAGAGTCACCACGCCGTTTTTATTAAGCCCAAAACATTGAAAAAGGGCATCAGTTTAAAAATAAACTGTTTTTGTTGTTGTGTGATGAGATTTTTGAGTTCGGAGGTCAGATGACTCCTCAGGAAGAGAATATTAGAATCTTAGAGTTCACCCGAGTCGCCTCGTAAAAACGAGTCTTTCGGATACCCCTAACATTCTTTAACTGTTGTGTGTGTGTGTGTATGTGCTTTTAAAAATGCATGCTGTGTCGGATGTCTACATTGTACACTGCTTTATTGAAATGTATTGAAATAGTAATGGAAGGAAGCCTTACCAATGTTGGTTCGTGTCTGTCTTCCGCAGGGGAATAGTGTTTGAGGTCGGAATAGTGTTTAGGTATGGACCGGGATTGCTTCGGAAAAGGGGCCGGTTGTCTGCGGACAGAGTTTCGGCGTGCGTTGGGATCGCAGGGATCACTCGGGCAGAGGTTCGGCGTGCGTTGGGATTGCAGGGATCACTCGGGCAGAGTTTCGGCGTGCGTTGGAATCGTTGGGATCACTCGGGCAGAGTTTCGGCGTGCGTTGGAATCGTTGGTTGGATTCGGGCAGAGGTTCGGCGTGGTTTGGGATCACCGGTTTGACTCGGAAAGAGCCGGGATGCCTCGGGAAAGACCAGGCAAGGCCTCGGAGTACCACGAGGGGCCTCAGAGTACCTCGAGAGTGCCTCGGGGCAGCGCGAGAGCTCTCGGGGAGGCTTCGGAGCACCGCGAGGCTCGAGGCCTCGGAAGGATCCGAAGGGGCGGGATTGCCCGAAGGGTCTTAGAGGGGAGCGTGAAGGCTGGGGGGAGAGGAGAGAAGAGGGAGGTGTGTGAAATGAGGGAGGGGGAGCCCTCTATTTATAGTGCCAGATTAGGTGCAAGAAGGTCCGTACGGACCTTCTAGGTAATCAGAATTTTTGGTTTTCCTCGATTTGAGGGAATATGTGATGATGAAGAAGATTCAGCCATGATGATGTTCCCTTTGCAATAAGGTCCGTACGGACCATCTCAGCATGCAAAGAGGTCCGTACGGACCAACCATGTAGGGGGGTAATGATGTTCTCCGGGATTTGAGGGAATATTGTGGACTTTAAGGGGATTCAGTAATTATTAAAACAAAGAGGTCCGTACGGACCTTAGTTGCTTTTCCAATTTTCTGAAAATTCCCAAGAGGTCCTTTTGTCCCTTTTTATCCCAGAAAAGTTTCTCCCTTGGTTTGGCTGAGGGTTTTTTGAGGGTTTTGAGTGCCAGAGGTCTTCGAGACTGCGTTTGTGAGTCTGCGGTGTTTCCCATGTGCTCGGAAGAGGGTGATCCAGATTGGGGTACTTACACGAGTGTACATTACAAGTCATTTCTCTCACATCTTTGGGTGACTGATTGATTCAAAAAAAATACAAAGGTGTTGAAGAACATACCCAGCCAGATTGAAAACCTCAAAGGGTAGTCTAGGCAAAAATCAGGGTTGCACCATTCTCCCCCTTCTCTGTCTCCCCTTCTCTTATTAAAGAATGTCGAACTACGCAGACCTGAGCCCCTCAGTCCGAGGGAAACGTAGGCAGCCTTCATTGGTTTAGTCTAAGGAATACACAAAAATCCAAAAATTGGACGCCATCAAGGCTCAAACAAGAAGCAAGCAAGAGACCTTGCGTCTCGATAAATCTTTAAAAGCAAATCACAAATCATCATAGTTAAAACACTTCTTGATGAGTTCAAGCACGGTCTACTCTCAAACTCGCAACATGATAAAAGACAACTTATAAAATTTAACAATTAATGTGTCTGCAATGACAATGATTGGATACTTAGAATTTCAGAAGGTCATTCTGAGCCACTTGCGCTTGTCCCCTCGCCATTCTTTCCTTTCTTTCCTCATCCCCGGTGAGTCTTCGTTCGCCCCACGTGAGCCAACTCTGTCTCTCTCATTTCGAGATCAGGGGTCCACCACGTCGAGTAAAACAATCCATAAGCTCACAGAGCTTCATTAGACCCATGCCTCAGCCCGGATCTCCTCCCCACGAGTCTGTAAAAGAGGACATCTCTCCGTCAGTCGGTCAACTCTGGCCTCATAGTCAAACGAAGTGTCTCCCATCACATTATGAGGGTTAGGCCAGGCTTCTGCATTTCTAAGGCTGTAGCTGAGACGGCAACCTTGCCCCAGAATCGCTCTGCACCTGCTCCCCAAAACCACTTGGGTCTGCCCAATATGCTGCTCGTACCAATTCAGGTACTCGGTGGTCAAAACGACACTCTCCCGACGTCGAAGGAGCACCACAGAAGGGAAAGCGGAATACTTCCATACCCTTAGAAAATACAGAAAGGCATCTGGATCTGTCATGCAGAAAGAAGCTACCTCCATAGTGGCAATGTCATTCCAACCAAGGCTCCTGCCTCATCCCGAAATGCCTGGAAATAAGTGACGTAACATAAAAAGAGGACCAAGACAAACCCGGAACTCTGACAATATAGGAACCTTCCTGAAAGGCTCTCCTAGTCTCAATCCCCCAACGAGGAACCCACCAACGGATCTGATGCGTACCAAGCTGTGCCATCCATCTCTCCCAAGCAGACTGATCCGTCTCCAAGACCCAATGGTCGCAAAGCAAATGTCCACGGACTAAAAGATGTCGAAACGATGTCCTCACCGGCTCTGCGATGGCCTACCACATCCAACAAAGTGCTGTGACATATCCCGAGGAGGCTAACCATGAAAAGAGTGGCTATCACTCACAAAGCTGCCTCAGCCTCCATATACCACTAACATTTCAAGCTCATGTGACATGCACAAAACACAAAAAAAAGGGAGTAGAAACAACTCCTAAGTTATCACCAATAGAGTGAAAATAAAGAGTTCATTACATGTGAATACATTGTGCATATAAATACAAATATTTTGTTGCTCTCCTCACTAATAGGGCTGTTACACGAACCGAGCCGGCTCGAGCTCGGCTCGGGCTCGGCTCGAAAAAAGCTCGAGTTCGAGTGGGCTCGAGGTGAACTCGAGCTCGAGCTCGAACCGATTTTCAAGCTCGTCATTTTTTTCGAGCCGGCTCGTGTTCGGCTCGTATGTTCGACGAGCTCCGTTCGAGATCGACTCGTTTGAGCTCGACTCGGGCTCGGCTCGTTAAAAGCTCGAATAAATTTTAGTATATATGTATATATATAAGTCGAAGCTCGAGCTCGGCTCGTTAAAAGCTCGTTTGATTTCAGATTTTTTTCAAAAAATAAGTCGAAGCTCGAGCTCGGCTCGTTAAAAACTTCGTTTGATTTCAGATTTTTTCAAAAAATAAGTCGAAGCTCGAGCTCGGCTCGTTAAAAGCTCGTTTGATTTCAGATTTTTTTCAAAAAATAAGTCGAAGCTCGAGCTCGGCTCGTTAAAACTCGAGTTCGAGCAGCTCGCAGCTCGCGAGCAAGCTCGCGAAAGCTCGAAACTTGATTCGAGCCGAGCTCGAACATGCATTCTGGGCTCGAGCTCGAGCTCGAGAAAAGCTCGAGCTCGATATTTTTTATTCGAGCTCGAGCTCGAAACTTCAAAGCTCGGCTCGGCTCGGCTCGTTTACAGCCCTACTCACTAACATGCACATAAAAGAAAAAAAAAAGTCCTACTCTGAGTCACCGGCACCACCGTCTGGTAAAGACTCCCGCATCTCGGTGCCTCCGCCATGCCAGCTCATCATCCTCGGTGAACTCAGCACCTTCCTCACCCGATACTCCGAGAAGTCTGCAGAAGTAAGAACGAAGGAGGAAAAAGAACACGAGCCATCCCTCCTCTCCTTGGCCAGCACCTGCGGCGTCCTCGACATTTCAGCAATTCGGTCAGAGGCGCCACACGTCCTAAATATTTCAACAACTCGGTCAGAGGCGCCACACGTCCTGAACATTTCAGCAACTCGATAAGAGGCGCCACACGTCCTCAAACTTTTCAGCAACTCAGTCAGAGGCGCCACACGTCCTCAACATTTCAGCAACTCGGTCAGAGGCGCCACACGTCCTCAACATTTCAGCAATTCGGTCAGAGGCGCCACACATCCTCAACATTTCAGCAACTCGATCAGAGGCGCCACACGTCCTCAACATTTCAGCAACTCGGTCAGAGGCGCCACACGTCCTCAAACATTTCAGCAACTCAGTTAGAGGCCCCACACGTCCTCAACATTTCAGCAATCCGATCAGAGGCACCACACGTCCTCAACATTTCAATAACTCAGTCAGAGGCGCCACCCATCCTCAACATTTCAGCAATTCGGTTAGAGGTGCCACCCGTCTTCATCAGTTCAGCAATTCGGTCAGAGGTGCCACACGTCCTCAATATTTCAGCAACTCGGTCAGAGGCGCCACACGTCCTCCACATTTCAACAACTTGGTCAGAGGCGCCACACGTCCTCAACATTTCAGCAATTCGGTCAGAGGCGCCACACGTCCTCAACATTTCAGCAACTCGGTCAGAGGCGCCACACGTCCTCAAACATTTCAGCAACTCGGTCAGAGGCGCCACACGTCCTCAATATTTCAGCAATCCGGTCAGAGGCGCCACACGTCCTCAACATTTCAACAACTCGGTCAGAGGCGCCACCCATCCTCAACAGTTCAGCAATTCGGTCAGAGGCGCCACCCATCCTCAACAGTTCAGCAATTCGGTCAGAGGCGCCCCACGCCTTCAAACATTTTAACAACTCAGTCAGAGGCGCCACCACATCCTCATCATCTCAGTCAGAGGCGCCACTACGTCCTCATCATCTCAGTCAGAGGCACCACCATGTCCTCATCAACTCGGTCAGAGGCGCCCCACGTCCTCGTTATCTCGGTCAGAGGCATACCACGTCCTCAACTTCCTCCTCACAAAGGCGCCTCCTCCTGCTGGTAAACACAGCAAAGGTATGTCAATAAACTTCAAATGCAAGACATAGCAGTAATAAATGCTACATAAAAGAAGAATCCCAGCACGGCATGATTCCTTTCTAAAAATTTCCACAAACAAAACTCCTACATGATTCACAAAATACACCATCAAATCCAACATAGGTCCAGACGCCTTAGAATAGTCTTAACTTAGGTCTAGACGCCTTAGAATAGTCTCAACTTAGGTCATACTCCTGAACTAAGTCACAGTTTAGGTTCATACTCCTGAACTAAGCCTCAACTTAGGGTCATACTCCTGAACTAAGTCACAATTTAGGTTCATACTCCTGAACTAAACCTCAACTTAAGGTCATACTCCTGAACTAAGTCTCAATTTAGGTCCAGACGCCTTAGAATAGTCTCAACTTAGGGTCATACTCCTGAACTAAGTCACACTCAGGTCCAGACGCCTTAGAAAAGTCTCAATTTAGATCCAGACGCCTTAGAATAGTCTCAACATAGGGTCATACTCCTGAACTAAGTCCCAATTTAGGTTCATACTCCTGAACTAAGTCTCAACTTAGGGTCATACTCCTGAACTAAGTCCTAATTTAGGTTTATACTCCTGAACTAAACCTCAACTTAGGGTCATACTCCTGAAATTAAGTCCCAATTTAGGTTCATACTCCTGAACTAAACCACAACTTAGGGTCATACTTCTGAACTAAGTCCCAATTTAGGTTCATACTCATGAACTAAACCTCAACTTAGGGTTATACTTCTGAACTAAGTCTCAATTTAGGTTCATACTCCTAAACTAAGTCCCAATTTAGGTTCATACTCCTGAACTAAACCTCAACTTAGGGTCATACTTCTGAACTAAGTCACAATTTAGGTTCATACTCCTGAACTAAACCTTAACTTAGGGTCATACTCCTGAACTAAGGCTCCGTTTGTTTCGCCGTAAAACATTTTTCGGAAAACGTTTTCTGGAAAATAACTCGTTTTACGCCATTTGGTTAGCCCCCGGAAAATGTTTTCCGAAAAATAACTCGTTTTCCGCTGTTTGGCTGCCTAAGTAAAACGTTTTCCGGAAAACATTTTACGCCCTTTCTAAGTAAAACGACCTACTGACCTTGTCCTAAGTAAAACATTTTCCGAAAAATGGAGGCCTTAATGTACAACTCATATTACGCCCGGTACAACATAATAACAATAACTAAAAAAAAAATTAACTGCCCCCCACCCACCCCCCAATTTTTTTATTTTCTCGTAACCGCCCCACCCACCCCTACCTACCCCACCCCACCCCACCCCCTCCCCCCCTACCCCCTAATTTTTTTTTTGGTAACCGCTCCACCCACCCCCTGCCTACCCCCCACCCCCACACCCCCAACCCTCCCCCCCCCAATTTTTTTTGGTAACTGCCCCACCCACCCCCTGCCTACCCCACCCCCCACCCACCCACCCCCACCCCCCAAAAAAAATTTTTTTTTTTAATTTTTTTGATAACCGCCCCACCCACTCCCTGCCTACCCCAACCCCCCCACCCACCCCCAAAAAAAAAATTTTATTTTTTTGGTAACCGCCCCACCCACCCCCTGCCTACCCCACCACCCCCCACCCAAAAAAATTTGTTTTTTATTTTTTTTGGTAACCGCCCCACCCACCCCCTGCCTACCCCACCCCCCACCCCCCAAAATTTTTTTTTTTTTATTTTCTGGTAATCGCCCCACCCACCCCTTGCCTACCCCACCCCCCACTCCCTCCCCCAAATTTTTTTTTTGGGGGGTGGGTGGGGCGGTTACAAAAAAAAAATAAATTTTTTTTTTGGGGGGGGGGTCGGTGGGGGGTGCGGTACGCAGGGGGTGGGTGGGGCAGTTACAAAAAAAAATTTTTTTTGGGGTGGGGGGGTGGGGTAGGCCACCTTGTGAAATATGAGTCGTTTTATCAAACGCCCGAAAACATTTTACACCCTTCCTCCGTAAAACATTTTACGCTCTACCTCCGTAAAACATTTTACAGGAAAACATTTTACAGGAAAACATTTTCCAGAAAACGTTTTCCGGAAAATGTTTTACGTCGAAACAAACGCAGCCTAAGTCACAATTTAGGTTCATACTCCTGAACTAAACCTCAACTTAGGTCATACTCCAGAACTAAGTCACAACTTAGGTTCATATTCCTGAACTAAGCCTCAACTTAGGTATAGACGCCTTCACACAAATATCACTCAGGACACCACCACGTCCTCATACACTCACAACATCACTGTACCTCAGGACACCAACACGTTCTCACAACTTCACCTTCGGACACCACCACGTCCGCGGTCGATGACCAATACAGTCATTTTCCCTCGCCAAACAAGCGGTCCAGATCGGGACCCTTATCTTTATCGACGACCCCACTTCCTCCATAAGTGACGTCGCCGAGGGGCTTCTGTAAGTACCCCAATCCGGACCGCTCACCATACGAGCATACAGAAAAAAACCAAGGGCGAACTTCTGGAGGTCATAACTCCTTCATACGAACTCCGATCGAGATGTGCCACATATGGTTGGAAAGCTATCGACGAGAACTAGCCTGCAAACATGTCCGCACGGACAACTTTGCAATGCAAGATGGTCCGTACGGACCATTTTGTCAAACAGATATCATAATTACAAAATTCTCTTAAAGTTCACAATATTCCCTTAAATCCAGGAAAATAAAAAAAAATGGTAATGGCAGCTTGTGTCCCACGCAAACCTTGCCATTTTCAGACCCCTATAAATTGAGGGCTCCCCCTCTCATTTTTCACACACCTCCTTTCTTCTCTCTCTCTCTCCCCAGCCTTCAGGCCCTTTTCTAAGACCCTTCGGGGCAAACCCGGTCCCTTTCGATTCCCTCTGAGGCATTACGAGGCCCCTCGTGGTACTCCGAAGCCCTGCCGAGCGCTTCCGAGATGCTCCCGAGATGTTCCGAGGCACTCCTGAGGCATCCCGAATCCTTGCTGGTCCATCCCGAGGCATTCCAGCCCATCCCGAGATGTCCCGATCCATCTCGAAGCCCTATCGGGCCATCCCGGACCATTCCGAAGCAAGTCGGAACTCTGCCTGAGCACAACTGACGATCCCGAGGCACACCGAACCTCTGCTCGAGTCCAGTCAACAATTCCGACGATCACAACGCACGCCGAAACTCTGCCCGAGGATACACCTGACACTCCCGAGGCATGCCGAAGCTCTGTCTGCAGACACCGGTACATCCCCGAAGCAATCCCGGTCCGTCCCAGAGCACTATTCACACTCAAATACTATTCCCAAGTGGAAGACAGACACGAACCAACATTGGTAAGGCTTCCTTCCATTACTATTTCAATACATTTCAATACATAGCATACAATGTAGACATCATATACAACATGCATTTTTAAAAGCACATACACACACACAACTTTTAAAGAAAAAGGGGTATCAAAAGACTCATTTTTATGAGGCGACTCGGGTGAGCTCTGCTATTCTCTTCCTGAGGCGTAACCTGACCTCCGAACTCAAAATCTCATCACACAACAACAGTTTTTAAATTAAGCCTTTTTTCAATGTTTTGGGCTAAATCAAAACGGCGTGGCGACTCTACAAACGAAAATGCAGCGAGACACCTCCCGACAATGCGAGATGCCGGGGCCCCCGTGCGCGGGCGGCTCCGGGTAATTTCAGTCGCCACCACCACATAGTTGAAACTGCCTTATCACTCCTCACCCATTCTCACATACCCAGACAATATTGGTCTTTAGCCTTTGTCACCACCTGTTATCTAATCAACCGCATGCCCACACCCACTCTTAACCTTCACTCCCCCTACTCTAAACTACTTGGCCACCCACCCAACTATACCAAACAAAAATGTTTTGGTTGCCTATGCTATCCTTGGCTTCGTCCATACACAGCCAACAAACTTGATCATCGTTCTTCACCGTGTGTCTTTGTTAGTTACTCTCCCACCTATTATTGTATTGACCCTTACACCTCAAAAATATATGTTTCTCGTCATGTCAAATTTGTGGAAAATCAGTTTCCCTTTTCCAGTCTATCTCCCATACCTTCAGAACCCACCACGGCCGACTCTTGGTGCACTTTTCGGCTACCTATCCTCACATCTACCCCCCTCAAATTCCTTCACCTTCCTCACACCTGGCCAAAAAACCTAACTCCCTCACTACACCTTCACGCCTGCCCACTTCCGCGACTTCTACCCCTATTAATCCGGCCATAAACTAAGAAATCACCAACTCCATCTCCTCGGCAGAAACTATTTCGCCTATCACCTAGGCTGAACCCACACCCATTCCTCAAAATCGCTCTATTACTTGTTCACGAAACAACATCTTCAAACCTATTCAAAAACTGAACCTAAATGTTTCCCTCTCTCATTCCTCGACTAAACCTTCCACCGTCACACATGCCCTTAAAATTCTTGTATGGCGTGATGCAATGTAATCTGAATATGATGCGCTCCTTTGCAATAGGACATGTGATCTTGTTCCTCCCACGCCTACTCAGAATTTAATCGGATGTAAATGGATTTTTCGTACCAAGTATCACCCTGATGGCTCTATTGATCGTTACAAAGCTCGTCCAGTTTCCTAGGTCTCCATCAACATCCTGGCCTATACTACTTTGAAACCTTCAGTCCAGTGGTTAAGCCAGCCACAATTCGTGTTGTTCTCTCTCTAGCCACCATTAATAGTTGGCCTTCGTCAGGTTGACATTAACAATGCCTTTCTTCAAGGCACCCTTCAAGGAATATGTTTTATGGCTCAACCGCCTGGTTTTGTTAGTCAAACTCACCCCAGTACTCATGTTTGCAAACTTCGTCAAGCCATTAACGGTCTCAAACAAGCTCCACGAGCTTGGTACACTGAGCTCAAAAATTTCATTCTCACTCTTAGGTTCATGAACCGTGTGTCCGGTACATCTCTATTCATTCTTCGCCACTCACATGGTTTAATTTACTTACTCGTATATGTGGATGATATAATCATCACCGAGACTAATTCCTCTTTCCTGGATTCTTTCATCTCCACATTCTCTTCCAGTTTCTCTTTTAAAGATCTTGGTACGCTCTCCTATTTCCCTGGAGTCGAAGTGCTACCTCAACCTCTTGGTTTTTTTCTTAGCCAACATAAATATGTCCAAGATCTCCTACACCGAGCCAACATGCTACATGCCAAACCTGTTCCTACCCCAATGGTTTCGCACCCCCTCTTGCAGCCCATGGTGTAACTCCTTTAGCCAACCCTACAGAATACCGTGCTCTAGTGGGAACTCTCCAGTACATCTCCTTAACCCGGTTTGATTTATCCTTTGCGGTTAACATGCTATCATAATACATTGTATTGTCCTACTGACATTCATTCATCCGCCCTTAAAAGAGTGCTTCGCTATCTTGTTGGCACTAACACCCACGGCCTAATCATTAGCCGTGACTCTCCTCACACTTTACACGCATTCACAGATGTTGATTGGGTAGGGACCACGATGACTATTTATCAACCATAGGATATGTCGTGTATCTTGGCCGAAATCCGTTGTCATAGACTTCACGTAAGCAACGCAGATTGGCTCGCTCATCTACAGAGGGTAAATATCGAGCTGTCACATCCACTACAGCCGAGGTGGTATGGCTACAAAATCTTCTACGTGAACTCCATGTTGCCTCCCCACAGACTCCAGTTATGTATTGTGACAACATGGGAGCCACTTATGTTGCTGCAACTCCGGTATTCCACTCCAAAATGAGACATTTAGGTCTTGACTATCACTTCTTTCGTGAGAAAGTTCATAGTCAGCAATTACTTGTCTCTTATATTTCAGGCGCTGATCAACTTGAAGATATACTCTCACAAAACCTCTTGCTCGCACTAAATTTCAGGATCTTGTTTCCAAGATTGGACTCACTGCCAGGTCATCCATATTGAGGGGGAATGATAAAGGTCCTAATAAAGATCCTACATGATCTATATGATATTTATCTCATGTTATATATAGTATCTAGGATTTTATTATTGAGTAGTATTGTATATAGATTTCTTTCCTAGTTCCTTAAGTATTTAGGACTCTTCAATGTATATATATAGTGGTGCTATGATCAATAACAATTTCTTTTTTGCCTCGTATCACGGTGCTAACAGGTAGTGGAAGGTGCAATTTTGGTGTCGAAATTGTGTGTGTTCATGGTTGTGTGTGTGTGTGTTCGCGGTTATGTGTGTGCGTTTGTTCTCTTATTGAATTTGATTTGAGAAGAGGGTGGGTGGAAGTTAGTTTCGGAAGGAAGGGAGTGATGATAGCGTTCGGCGGCGGCATTTTTGCTGGAGAAAGCGGTCGGGGAAAGGAAGAAAGAAGAAGGATGAAGAAGGGTTGAGAAAGTTTGCCCCAAAAATGGTGTTAATTTGGAGGTGATTTTTTTTTTCCAGATTTGATGGAGATGGTGGCTAGGGAGATGCAATGCAAGTGACCTGGAAGGGGGTTAGAGGTGGGTGGCCGAAGGTTATGGATCTATTGGGGAAGGAGGGAGGAATATGGTGGTGGCGGGGATGGCAGTGGTGAAAGGAAAAAGAAGATGAAGTTGACTGAAAAAGATGAAGTGAAGAGAGAGAGAGAGAGAGAGAGAGAGAAAGAAGGTGAAAGGTTGGGTTGTATTTTGTTTTTTTTTTTTTTTTTAATTTTTGTAGGAAGGATATTTAAGTTTGAATTTAGGGTTTATTACAAAAAAACTCACTAAAAAAAATGACATTTACAAAAAAAAACATGTAAGATGAGAAATTACAAAAAACTACTTTTTTTTTCTTTTTTACAAAAAACTTTTTTTTTTTTTGGTTTTTTTTAATCAGTTTTGATCAAACAACTGATAATTTCAGTTATCAGTTGTTTGAAGAGTAATTTGTGCTTCAAACAACAACTAATAACTGAAGTTATCAGTTGTTTGACCAAAACTGATTAAAAAAATCCAATTTTTTTTATTTTTTTTTGTAATTTCGAACTTATGTGTTTTTTTTTTTGTAATTTCCATCTTTCTAAAGTAGTTTTTTGTAAATGCCTCTTGAATTTATTATTAATAATTTAATATTTAATTATTTAATATAGTAATCTTTAATATAATTATTTATTTATATCTAATAAAATATATTTATTGGTTCCCAAAAAAAATTGAAATATATATTAATGAATTAACCCCTTTGAATTTAGAAATTCTCATTAAACTCCTTAATATTTAATATAAACTCCAAATCAATTCATTTCGTTAATCACGTGCACGACACATACTTCCTCCATCTCATTACAAAATGCACAAAAACCATATTTTGGTGTCAAAGTACAAAAGACACAAACCCAAAATGGAAAGTTATTAATATTTTTTTATTCGTGAGACCAATTGTTATACTCATATCATCTATTCAATTACTATTTTCTACCTCACTTTCTCTCTCCTATTTCATTTTCATACTCACAACACTTAATCTATTATACATTTTTCTTAGTTTTTGTGCAAATTGATGGATAAAAATCCACTTGTAATAAAATACCTAGCAACTGTACTAGCTACCGTTGTAGTAATATGTACAAGCAAGGGTCGAACCACAGAGATTTGTGTGTTGAACAAATTGATTTAATTAGTGTAAAAAAAATAATAAAGAAAAAGGGGGGTTTTGATTGGTTGAATTATTAAACTAAGAAAGCAAAATAAATAAATCAAAGATATCAAGAGACAAGAGATTCATGGATTGGGGATCATAACAATTATCACTTTATGCTTTTTATTTCATGTAAAAATAATTCAAACACATTCTTGGGTTCGTTCACAAAAACCTAGGGTTAAGATGTTAATATATTTCGTAAGGTCAATAAGAACATTAGAACCCTAATAACTCTATCTTGTTCATATATTCCGTAAGTCAATAAGAACATTCAAGAATTCAGTTAAAAGCTTAAGAACAATGGAACCTAGATTCGTTTGATTTCCGCAAGGTCCTCAATTGAATCTATTCTTCTCAACAATGGTCAAATTACAAATCATCCACGCAAGTGCAATGGTTTATATCCAAATAAATTCAAGATATCAAAAATATATTCCGCAAGGTCAATACAATTGATCTCAAGACAATAATTAAAGCCGTTGAGAAGAACAAGAACGAAAAAGAGATAGAAAGAATTAAAATCTTAGCATAAAGATCAAATTTTTACTCACCTCAATCCACGAATCAAATAAATTAGCCTTGAATGGCCATTAAAATAAATTAACCTTGAATCTTCAAAATAAAATAAAAATCTAAACTATGATAAAGGGAAAAAATATAGAGAGAGAATGATAAAAATCAAAGATTAAAAAGATTTAAAAGATAATCAAAAACTAGTCTAGGGTTTTTTTTTATAGGAGGAGGGAGGTGAAAATCCTTTTTGGAAACCAAAATCTGGTCAAAATCCAAGTCAAACCAAGAAATCTGCCGAAATCTGTCACTGATTCTGTTGCTGATTCTGTTGCTGATTCGTTTTTATTGATTTGTGACGGAATTAAATCCGTTGCTAAATCATGGTCGGCGGTCGCCCACAACTGCCCACGCGGACGCCCAGTTGTACAGATAATTCCCTCGGCCAAGCTTGCCTTTTTTCAGTGGCTGCCCATAAATCTTGTGCGACCGCCCATGTTGAAGCCCAAGTTCCTCCTTGGCCCAATATTCTTGCCTTGGCCCATTTGTCCTAGGCCACATCTTCAGCTTCCCTCGGCCATGCTCAAGTTCCCTCTGCCACAGAAATGAACTTGGCCGGCCAATGCCTTTGCTGCTTTGGACCACTTTTGGTATTCGTTTCGTCACACAAATACACTGTCGCACTTTGGTCACTATAAAAAAAATTTTTGCATCTCGATCCTTGAAATTTTATATTTTCACTTTAGCCCATGAATTTTCATAAATCAAATTCCTCCCAATTTTTCACATTTGCAGTTTGGTCCCTGAATTTCCAAGATTTACGTTTTGGCCCTTGAACTTTTAAAATATGCTTTTTCTCTTTTTTTTTCTGCATTGTTGCACATCAACCCCTGAACTATCAAAACACTAACACAATACATTAAATTCTCAAGGTTTCGAGCATCAAATAAGCTAGGAAACATATCTTTTGGATGGGTAAAACCACATCCATCAAATACTCCCAAACTTATCTTTTGCTCGTTCTCGAGTAAAACAAAACTAAAACAAAATAAAAACTAACTAACTAACACAAATACAATATTTTTGGGATTTGTTCAATTCATATAATAGGCCGTTGACACAACAAGTCTCAGATCTTATAACACACATAATCTACAAGCATTATCATGAACATGGGACTATAATTACAAGGATGCATCTAACTTACAATTTTCCATCACATAATAGTAATATGAATGAAATATGAGAGATCATTGTTACCAAAATAAGATATTTTATAGGGTCACTAACCACATGCTCTAAATTAATGATAATAAGATGAAATTTCACGAAGTCAAGCAAGTGAAACTAAGAAGTCTTCATCATATATACATTCTCCCATTGAAATTTATCACTCCACTTCATGCCAACCAATTGATTCAACCTCCAAACTTATAATTTTGTATACTTTCAAACTTGGGATTGATCACCTTTCTTTCCTTTTTGGTCACTTTCCACTTCAACTTTAGAGAGGGAAAGGCTTTTTTTTTCTTTTCTTTTCTTTTCTTTTCTTTTTTCTCATTTTTTTAACCTTTTTTTTTTTCTTTCTTTTTTTTTTTTGCACAAATATATCACGGAGAATGTGCATTCAATACTTTGCTCAAGCCCCTCTTTACATTACATAACATGAACCTTTTCTTTCAATTCATGACCACTTCCCACACTTGATTTTTCACACTTCACCCAAACATTCCCATTCATTCCCTAGTTTCACTTTCTTGAAAATGTAAGAAAATAGTGTATAAGTTAAAAGGGTAGCATAGTGAGGGTACAAAAGAAGGCGAATGGTGGTCTAAAATAACCTCCCACTTTGTGAGAGATTCCATTCTTTTTCAAGCTCAAAAGGGGTTCTAGCGGAAATTTTTATATAAGTGACGAGAAAGTTAAAGGCTCACAAATAGGATTCAAAGAAAATAGCCACATATTACTTCCCGAATAGCCTAATTGATGTGTTATTGACAGTCATGCAAACATGTTCTAGGGACCCCGAGAATGCCAAAGTGATCCTATAAAGGTCTCCTAAATTGGTAACAATGATCAAGAAAAAATAATATGGAAGTGAAAGGTGGAGAAATCATACTTTATATGTTTAAATGCAATTATATTCCCATATTGACAATAATACTCAAGATTTTAAAATTAAAACACTCTCAAATCATCATGGACTCTTTCCAACTTCCCAAAATATGAAAAGAACAAAAAAAAATTTAAAATTTTTCTATTTTTTGGAGGGTGACACTATGTACACTCCCCTATAAACCCACAAACTCGGAGGGATATATACCCCCAAACTCAAAACATGCTATGTCCTCATAGCAAAGAGAGAAAAAACATGCATCGGGTTCAAAGGACGATATGACACAACAAAACAAAAAAATAAAGCAAATAAAACGTACATACTTGGGTTGCCTCCCAATAAGCGCATTTGGTTAAGGTCGTTAGCCCGACCGTTGCTCCCAATTACATGGGATGTGAGGTGGCCACATTCTCTTTGGCCTTAGCTTTCCTTCCCTTGGCCCACCTCGCATATTCGTGGGCACAAACGCCCACCGCTTTCCACATGTATGTACCATTTTTTATTAGCTCGGGTGGAGCCCAAGGAATTTAGTGGCCTTCTTCTTGGCCTTCTTTTTCTTTTTCTTCTTCTTCATGGGGGCCTTTCCCCCAAACTCGTTTGGTGCCTTGGTCCCACGGACATCAAGCACCTTATCTTTCTCAACATAATTATGAGAGGAGCTATCTTGATCATCAATGTTAGCCATAAAAGAATCAGATAAATCAAGACAGTAACATTCCTCAATTTGAGCACATGAATTATTACTTTCAGCTTTTAGAGGAAAAAAAGATTTTAATTTTGACACCGACTCCTTACGGGGTCGGTCTAAGGGGTGATACGGTCCGTCACTCAAAGAGTGTTTGTTGGCCTTGTTGTTACTAGCTATATCAAGAACGTCCGCTTTATCCCTAGAATTCTCACCATCACTCTTATCTACTTTAGCACACTTATTCTCCTCTATGTCATCTAAGGACTTACAATCTTCCCGATCATTGTCCATGGGGTGTTTCATCACATCATTAACCGAAATTTCTATCTTCTCATCCGCTACCATCATGGACAATTTCTCATTTCCCACATTTATTATTGTGTTAGTTGTGGCCATGAACGGACGTCTGAATGAACGGCCTCCGAAAAAAAACAACAACTTTTCGTTTGCATTGTTTATCTTTTTTTTTTTTTTAAAGTTTTGAGTTTTGGGAGTCGCCACGCCGTTTTTAAAGGAAAACATTGAAAAACCTTTTTTAAAGAGAATTTGGGCTCGGGAGTCAGGTTACGTGTTGGGAAGAACTTGGGAGTTCACCCAACACGCCTCTTTCGAGACTTTCAATCAAACATTGGACAATTATAAACATTCAAAGTTTGTGCGATTTGTGTCAATAAACAGGGCATGCAAACTTGGATTTCATTGATGGCAATTCAGAAACTGGATACAACTTGTGAGCCATGATAGGGGGGCCACACCCTTTACAAATGATGACTTGCATTACAAGGCAAGGGCTGAGACAGTCTGCTCAGGAAGCTCGGATGTCGTCCGACACAGGACTTCCTCAGAGAGGGATGTCGGACGACAGGAAGCCTCCTGGTCAGATTGCCTCTTACAACACCAAAGCTACTCTGGAAATTGGAACAAGATTATTTTAACTAAGAAAAGACACTACTCAGGGTCTAAGCTCGGTTTGGGGTTGATTAGAGTGAGCAAAGTCAATATTGAATTTTAATGATACGGATGTCATATGACATAGGACACCCAAGGTTGTCCATGTCATATGACAAACCGCCTCCATCAATGGATTGCACCCAAAGAGGTCTTAGGTTCCCCAAATAGTGTTAGATGAACTAAAAATACTATTTGAGCATAGCTTTGAGTCACAAAGGGAATCGATCTGAGTGGATCTGAAGCCCTTGAAAGCCAGAAAACTTTCTGGGAACTATATGTCGTATGACACAAGATCCTTTGAGGGATCCTGTGTCGTCCGACACAAGAGGCCTGTTTCAGTGCCTTTCAACCAGATTGATTCCACCTTGTTCTCAATGCAAAACTAAGCTATGTTATCAACTGGAAGCAGTAAAGTAGTAACACTACGTGAGTATTATGGGAGGATCACATGGCTTTAATAGCCAAATGTGATGAATCACATATCTATGGCCATTGTCATGTAGCCATCACCTCCTAACTCAAAGGAAGCTAACCAAGATGCAAACTTTAATGGTGTTAAGGCCACCAAATGTTCAGATCTGAGATGGGGAGAAGTGAATATGGAAGATTCACCTCTCCACCACCTTTATCATGCAAAATCCCAAATATTTCACATAATATCAAGACATATAAGCATGCAAGATGATATAGATGAATATGCAAGAGTTTATCAGAGAGAGAGAGGGTTTAGTGGCTACCCATTGTAGTCCACAAAGTAAAGGCACCAATAGTATGGTGTTTACCCCTTCAAAACACCAACAAAGGAAGTATCTCTTTGGATCTTGGCTTGGATGTGTGTGTGTGTGTGAGGAGGGAGGTGAGTGGGTGTGTATGAGAGAGAGAGTGAGTTGATTTTAGCAGAGTGCCTTTACTTGCCAAAGTCCTCCCTAAAATGATCAGCCATGCCCTTTATTTATAGGCATGCTGATGGGAGATCCCATGTCGGATGATAGAAAGTTTCCACCGCCTTGGGGTCGTCCTATGTCGGACGACAGCGTACATCTTTGTGACAACTTGGGCCGCAGGAAGGCAGGCTTAACGGATCAAGGAATGAATGGATTATTTTGGGTTCAAAATGCTTTTTAGCAAATAATATGAGCCCAAATTAATGCCAATCATGGAGAGCGGACCCAAAACACGAGTTCGGGTCGGGGTACTCATAGAGCCCCTCGGCGACGTCACTTCTGCGAGAAGTGGGGTCGTCGATAAAATGAGAATCCCGGGCCAAACACGAACGGTGGGGAAAGAGATGACCAAGATGGTCAAGTGGCTGGACCTTTTATGAAAAGGATTCCTACGTATCCCATGGGGGAATCAAGCCGAATCGTAGTTCGTCAAGATGGACATTTATGTCTAGGGGAAAGCGACCATAGTGGTCATGTGGCTGGACCTTTTACGAAAAGGATTCCTACGTATCCCGTGGGGGAATCAAGCCAAATCTTAGTTCGTCAAGATGGTGGCGCTAATGAGAGGCCACGGGCTTTGTACCCAAGGTATGACTGTATTTGGGAGTCACCCGAGGATTTGACTGTATTTGGGAGTCACCCGAGGATTTGACTGTATTTGGGAGTCACCCGAGGATTTAACTGTATTTGGGAGTCACCCGAGGTTTGACTGTATTTGGGAGTCAGCCGAGGTTTGACTGTAATTGGGAGTCACCCGAGGTTTGACGGTATTTGGGAGTCACCCAAGGATTGACTGTATTTGGGAGTCACCCGAGGATTTGACTGCATTTGGGAGTCACCCGAGGTTTGACTGTATTTGGGAGTCACCCGAGGTTTGACTGTTTTTGGGAGTCACCCAAGGTTTGACTGTATTTGGGAGTCACCCGAGGATTTGACTGTATTTGGGAGTCACTCGAGGATTTGACTGTATTTGGGAGTCACCCGAGGTTTTGACTGTATTTGGGAGTCACCCGAGGTTTGACTGTATTTGGGAGTCACCCGAGGTTTGACTGTATTTGGGAGTCACCCGAGGTTTGACTGTATTTGGGAGTCACCCGAGGTTTGACTGTATTTGGGAGTCACCCGAGTTTTGACTGTATTTGGGAGTCACCCGAGTTTTGACTGTATTTGGGAGTCACCCGAGGTTTTGACTGTATTTGGGAGTCACCTGAGGATTTGACTGTATTCTTTGGGAGTCACCCGCGATTTTGACTTTTTCTTTGGGAGTCACCCACGATTTTGAGAAAAACTGAGGGACGGGTGTATTTACCCAAATGAAATGATGAATAATGATGATAGACAGTCGCGAGGGACTGGCAAAATGGATCAGGGGTAAAAAAAGAATATCACCCCTTTCTGGAACGCCTATGTCGTCCGACATGGGGCTTTCCCCAGACTGTTTTAATTAAAACAGTTAGGTCGTAAGACAGAGGGTTCAAACAGGAACAGTTGCCGAGTTTGAGAGAGAAGAAGAGAAGAGAAAAATTTGAAATTTCCCTTCCCAATTTTCGATTTAAATCAAATCAACGATGCCTCCGCGAGCGGAATCAAGAAGACAAGTGCAACGATCGTTGTCCGAGAGGAGGAAACTCGTCGATCGGAACAAACGGAAGAAATTTCCAGAGGGGAATGGGCTCTATCCGAGCCTTGATTTCCATACTTCCACCGCAGAGCGAATGGGGGTAAGTATTCTAAACCATCAACCCTTCCCTTTTCTTTTTCGAAGTTGGATTTCTAGGGCTCGAGATAGAATTTGGGGAAAATCGCACCCAAAGAGAAATTGCATGCTTGGAATGAAATGCATTAAATCAAGAAAAGACTTCTTTTTTGATCTTTTGAAAGAATTATGTGATTTTTAGAGATCGAAAATGCACACAAGTAAAAGAATGCACACACCATTATGAGTATGTTCTGATACCTGTGCTGTGCTTACCTGCAGGCTTTGCCGACCAAGGGGTCCCCTGAGGCGATTGCCACAATTTGGGGCATTCTTCCTGGTTCATTTGATCTGCCCGACAGTCCCAAGGGCTTGATATTTACTGCTGGCCTCGGCCCATTCTTTACTGCCGTCGGAGAGTTTGGGGACACGCCTAGGAGCGTGGAGCTGGTTAGGGCCTTTAGGCAGTACTGTCTTGGGGTGAGTCCACCATCACTCCCTATGATTTCACTGCCATCACGGGTTTGCGGTTCACGGGCAGACCCATCTTCTCTGAGGATCCTGGTGTCCTGAGCCCGGATGCTATTAGAGCACTGACTGGCCTGACCCTTCGCCCGAAGGGCAATGGGGTCCCACTGGCGGACCTGCATTCGGCTTTGATGCAGCAGTGCCGTCTCTTCTCTGAGGGTGTTGCTACAGTCACGCCTGAGCAGTTGGTGAGAGCATTTGCTTGGGTTGGATTCTCTGATACCCTGTTCTGTAATGCCTCTACTACGACATTGACTCTTCTGTTGGAGCTTCTTCGGGACTGGAGCCAGGTCTCCACCTTTTCGTGGGGTGAGGCCGGCTTGGCTCAGGTGTATAGAGCCTTGGACGAGGTGAGCAGGGGCACTGTGACCTCTTTGGACTGCTATCAGACTGTTCTGGAGGTATGCTCTTTTAATTTTCGTACATTGACTGTTGCACTGCCTTTTCTGTCATCATTTGTTACTACTGCTGCACACTGAAAGTTTCTTGTTCTTTTGATTTCAGGTGTGGACCTACTAGGTGTTTGGATGTTATGCTTGGGTTGTGGCTAATAGGATTGCCGCAGATCTGTTCCCTGCCATCCGCCGGTGGACTTTTTAGGCTAGGGAGAGTCGGAGAGTGGACAGGGTGAAGCCCCGGAAGACGGCTTGCTATCATGATACGATGATTGCCCTTAGGGGCACCCCGGCTAGGCTGAGACTGTTTCCATGGCATGGCAGGTATGGTGAGGATGTTGTTGGTGATGCCGCCTTGGTGACCAGGATGAGGAGGCTTCTGATTGGTCTAAAGGGAGATGCCATGTATCTGGGAGAGAGAGTCTGTAGGCAGCATGGACATGGTGCCGCCGCCCGCGTCCCTCACGATCCTCCTGAGGGGATTTGGTATATCCGGGCCCTGCCTGACTTAGAGCGGTTGCGGACTGGTATTGATGCTGCTGAGCTGTCGGATGATGGAGACTACGGCCAGTTCGTCTTTACTCGGCTGGTGACTCCTCAGGTCATGGCTGCTAGGAGGGCAGCGGGGATGCAGATACCAATGCCTCCCCGGTTTTTTGAGTACGAGGCCGGGGGTGTCATTTGTCGCTCCTCGTTTGACATGTCTGAGACTCATTCCCATTTACGGATTCCTCGCGGGACTACCTATGTGAGCATTATTTTCTTTTCTGCTTCGTTCAAGCCTTTTACTGCTTTATTGCCTGTATTTATTGCTTCTGACTGTCTCTTTTGTTTTGATTCAACAGGTTCCAGCCAAGACTTACAGGGCAGTGGCCAAGGCGTTCACCGGGGCCGTGAAGATGTTGCGCCAATTTCAGAAGAGCGCAGAGCATTGGAAGGGGAGATGCAGCTCCCAGCCTGGTGACGCCGTGCCTCCGAAGAAGAGGCATAGGCCGACTTTGGCTCCTTCTAGCTCACAGGCGGGTGGGTCGAGTCAGCAGCCCCAGCCTGATGATGATGATGGTGAGGATGATCCTTATCAGCCCCCTTTCTCCACAGTGCCTGAGTGGC
Organism: Adenophora triphylla var. japonica; assembly: GCA_022495995.1. Taxonomy (NCBI): domain Eukaryota; kingdom Viridiplantae; phylum Streptophyta; class Magnoliopsida; order Asterales; family Campanulaceae; genus Adenophora; species Adenophora triphylla. Next base: position 58,330 of record JAFEMH010000254.1, read on the forward strand.
ATGGATATTATGGCGAGCCCCGGCCTTGGACCCGATATGAGGATGATAGCTCTGATGGCGAGATTCACGAGGCACAGGAGGGTGGCAACGATGGCCAGGAGCAGAGCGGCTCTGAGGAGGAGGTAGGCAGCGGCTCCGAGGAGGATGAGGAGGATGATTCCGTGTAGGATTGATCATGGCAGTCCCCTTTTTGTTATGCTTTGGACTCATTAGGGAGAGAGAGAAAGAAAAACAATGCATGCACTATTTTCGTTACTTTTGGATTGTAAAACAACTATTTTATTGTATTTTGTATTTTACCAACTAAAGCATTTGCTTATTTGTATATTTGCTAGTTCATATGCACAGGTCCGTCCCAAGAAAGGCACAAAATGGTTGCTTTTGATGTGATTGGGTACTTTTGTGATTTTGCATGTATTGGGTGACGTTTATGTGTCTGTGGGGGTGTTGGGTATGCCGGATCCTCTCCCATGGGCTTGATGAGTGAAAGGGAGTGTATATGTATGGTTTTTGGATGTTTTGGACATGTTTGGTCAGGTTTTGAGCAAGCATTGGGTCATCAAGGGATTGCTGCAGTTGCTGCTGCTGCTGGTGTCTGATGGGGCTTCCCATGTCGTCCGACACAGGACTTCAAGGGATAGCCCCATGTCGTCCGACATGGAGAGTCTGAGGGGCAGGTTTCTTGGTCAGCAAGCCCTAGCATTTTATAAAAGGCAGACTCGTAAAGAGCACATTCCAGCAGTCACAGCAGACTTCAAACTAGTCTTCCATCCCAAAATTAGCCTCAAGATTTGACCTTTGATCCAAAATGGAGCATTACAATGAAAGATCCAAGATCAAAGAGCGCCAATTTCACTCCGATCTCATCAATCTAACCCGCCACCATCATAGCAACAATAGGAGGGTTATCGACCAACGACATGGGTTGAGATGCCTTTGGGCACTGAAGGAATGGGCGGTAGATTGGAATCTTCTTCTGGCCGCGTCCAGATATTAGGACCGCGAGAGGCATGTCTTTACCCTCTCGTATAATGACCTTACGCCCACTATTGAAGAATTCCGAGAACTGACTGGGGGAACTGAGTTCAGAGATGCAGTCTTCCCGCGAGATGCACGACCCTTGACTGAGCAGCTGGCCGATTTCTTGGGATTTCACATAGAGCAGGTATCTGATCTGATTCTCGACCTGTATTTCATTGACCTGGCCCAGGTAGCCCGATTGGCTGTATTACGTCTAGAGCTGTTTGATCTATCCACGGCCATGGACATTTTCATGCTGATTATGATCTCCCTATACTGCTTTTGTGAGTATGATGGGGTATGTTTCGGCTTGCTGCTAGAGGTTGTCAGGCAGATGCGGGGTTACCGAGGCACCACACTGACTGAGATCCGGCCCGGGCAGGGAGAGAGAGACGTAGTACCCATTTTGCTGGCAGAGACATATCATGGGATGGACTGACTGGCTGGAGGGTCATTATACATGGGACGCGGCAGCCCCAGTCTCTTATCATTGTGGCTCTTTGAGCGGTTGGGACTTATTTCCCCACTACCCGCAGGGCAGACTGCAGCACCCTGGGTTACACAGCAGAGGCGAGTGGCTCCGGATGCTTTGCAGGAGAGCTGGCAGAGGCGATTGGCCAGATATACCACCACGGATATTCAGTATTGGGTTCCCGGTTGGAGGCTCGAGACCGTGAGCGGCAGACAGGATGACTCTGCTGTCGTGAGGCTGCCGGGATTACGCTTTTCGTCATTTAGCATCCCCTTACTTGTTCTGAGGCAGTATGGATACCCACAGCAGGTTGTCGGCGGGTTCAGAGAGCAGATGGCCCGGGACACTGTTCCTCTTGACATGACTGATGGCCAGACTATCAGATTTTTTGCCAGTGCCTTTTCGAGAGCAGCTTTTCCCACTCACACATTGATATGGAAGACCCGGGGTATCACATATTTGTCCACCTTGTATCTTATTTGGTATGGGGAGCAGATGGGACCGGTTCAGCACGCCATTGAGGCACATTGTCGAGGGACCCGAGGAGGAGATCAGACTAGCCGGGAGTTACGTGATGCTGAAGCGCTGACTGACCCAGACAACGTGACCGATGATCCGGCAGCAGATTTTGAGAGACTCGTAGAGAGGAGGGCCAAGATGAGGGATGACCCTGAGGTTATAGCCCAGAGGACAGCTTTGAGAGAGGAGAGGGTTGCCCAGGTGGCACTGAGAGCTGCCGGATTGGTTGACTCACCGACTCGTATTTTTCCTGAGCCGGGACGACGGGAGACAGATTTGTTTGGGATACTTATGCCAAAGACCTCCCGAGGACCGAGGAAGAGGAAGAAGAAGAGTGCTAGTTCGGGAGTGGGAACGAGTGACTAGGATTAGGTGACCGGTCATTGTATCCCTTGTTGCCGACACAGATAGTCTAGACGTTCCCTTTTTTAAAAGATTTTATTTTTGCTAATGTTAATGAGTCGAGAGTAGACCGTGCTTGAACTCATCAATGAATGTATTAATGTGATGAAAGTTGAAATTACTTTAGAACTTAATCAAGACACATTTTGGTAATCACAGAATACCACTGTTGACAGGATTTGGTGATTTTTATGATTTTTAGACCGAACCGCGAACGGCTGCCTACGTTCCCCTTTTACAAAGTGGACTAAGGGGCTCAGGTCTCCGTAGTTTGACCCAATTAACTTTGTGTTTAAGAAAGGGATAGATAGAAGGGGGACAAGTGGTGCAACCCTGTTTTTTACCTAGACCGCCCGTTTTTAGGGTTTCAGTCTAGTTGGGTATATTCTTTAGCACCTGGCGCGCCCTTTGTTTTGCAAGGACTGCCTTTTGAGAGGTTTTCAGTCTCGTCTGGGTACATTATTTTTGCGCTTTTATTTTTTCCTTTTTTTATTTTTTATGTATATTTTTTTTAGAGAGGAGGAGACTCGATTCAAACGTAATAACGGCGCAGTTTATCGCCGTTCACCGGGTGAATGAAGGGATTACCATCCAAATATGTCAACTTCATTGCTCCACCAGAAAAGATTTCCTTCACCAAATACGGGCCCACCCAGACTGGCGCCCATTTTCCCAACGGACTGAATTGATTCGGCGGCTTCTCTTTTAAGACCAAATCACCCACCTTAATGTCGTGGGGATGTACCTTCTTGTCAAAAGCCCTAGCCATACGCCTCTGATAAGCCCGGATGTGCTCCATCGCCTTAAGCCTTCGCTCATCTAGAAGAGCTAACTTGTCATGTCGACTCTGAAGCCAGTCTATCTCATTGACTTCATTTTCAAGCAGAACCCGAAGAGAGGTTATCTCTAACTCAATGGGCAAAACATCATCCATTCCATATGTCAAAGCAAACGGGGTTTCGCCGATGGCTGTTCTTACTGACGTACGATAGCCCCATAGTGCTAACTGAAGCTTCTCAGGCCAATCCCGGCTCCTTTCGGCCATTTTACGGATGATCCTCTCTAGGTTCATGTTTGCTGCTTCGACAGCACCATTGGTTTGAGGGCGATAAGGGGAGGACTTATGTCGCTTGATCCTGAACTCTGCGAGCAGTCTGTCAGCATCTCCTTCGAAGTGTGAACCGTTGTCGGAAATAATCTCATTCGGAACTCCATACCAGCACAGAATGTTCTCTTTTATAAAACGGGCCACCTTTTTGGAGTTGAGGACCTTGTAGGAAGCTGCTTCGACCCACTTGGTGAAATAATCGACAGCAACCAACACAAATTCGTGTCCATTACTGCCGGCAGGAGTTACCTTTCCGATAACATCGATTCCCCACGTTGCGAACGGCCAAGGAGTGCTCATACAGTAGAGATAATGGGGAGGTATATGGTTGAGATTGGAGAATCGCTGACATTTATCACAAGTCCGCACAAACTATATACAGTCAGTCTCCATGGAGATCCAATAATAGCCCATCCTGAGTATGCTGAACATCAAAGCTCGGGCGTTCATATGTGGCCCACATGCACCACCATGGACTTCCTCCATGACTTTTTTAGCTTTAGACCTGCTGATACAGAGCAAAAGTGGTCCTCGGTGTCTTTTCTTTCACAAGTCATCTCCCAGAATAACATACTGTGCAAAAAGCCTTTCAAAGCTTGCAAGCTTTTGGCGCGAAGACCCTCTTTCAGCCTACCGTCCTCTTCTGTCGGGAACGAGGCTTCGCCATGCTTAAGGTAATAAAAGATCTGGCTATACCACAAATCATCGACCTTTTCTAGTTCAATCTGACAACAGTAGGCAGGGTTCTCATGCCTCCCAAATCTGAATGGCTTTACTGACTTTCCCTCTGGAATCTCTACCAAAGAGGCTAAAGTGGCCAGGGCATCCGCGAACCTGTTCTTGTCCCGAGGTAGGTAATGGAACGTGACCTCCTTAAATTGGTTGATCAGGTCTTCCATATAAGCATAGTACATTTGCAAGTACTGGTCAACGGTTCTCCACTTATTGGATACCTGATTGATAATTAGCTGGGAATCTCCATATACCTCCAACTTCTCAACATTTCGCTCCAAAGCTGCTTCGAGGCCGTCTATACAGGCTTCATATTCCGCGGCATTGTTAGTAGCCGAGAAGTTCAACTTGATAGCAATGGGGGTGTGCACATCGTTCGGATCAACCAACACCATGCCGATACCATTGCCCCTCTTATTGGCGGCACCATCGAAAAACAACTGCCAACGGTCTGTACCTTCTACCATGAAAATCCCATCATCCGGAAACTGGGGTTCGAATCCACGCACTTCTGAGCTCGAGAAGTCTGCCAAATGATCTGACAGAGCTTGGCCTTTGATTGCCTTGCGGGTCACAAACTTGATATCAAACTCGGCTAAGAAGAATGACCACTTCGCAAGTCTTGATGACAGAGAAGACTTATCGAATAGGCATTTGATGGGGTCCATCTTCGACACCAGGTGTACCGTATGCGCCAACAGATAATGTCTCAATTTGCTGACCACCCATACCAAAGCTGCACAAGTTTTCTCCAAGGCTGAATAGTTCAACTCGCTACCCTAAAGCTTCCGGCTGACGAAGTAGATGGCGTTCTCCACTTTTGAATCCGGCTTTTCTTGTGCCAGCATGGCTCCGATAGCCGTATCTGTAACTGTCAAATATAGCAGCAATGGCTTATCCTTATGAGGAGGACAAAGGATTGGGGGATGGACCAAGTAGGCCTTGATTGCTTCAAAGGCGATCTGGCATTGTTCGTTCCATTCGACTTTCTGATTCTTCTTGAGTATCTTAAAGATCGGCTCACATATGAAGGTCAACTGGTGGATGAATCGGCTGATATATTGGAGGCGGCCCATGAAAGCCTTCACCTCTGTGACTGTCTTTGGTGGCTTCATCTCCATGATGGCCTTAATCTTTCTCGAATCGGCTTCAATTCCCCGTTCCGTGACCATATATCCCAGAACTTTTCCTCGGACTACGTCAAAAGTACATTTTGCCGGGTTCAACCTCATGTCGTGTTCCCGCAGCCGGTTAAAGACTTTCCTCAAGTCGACCAAGTGTTGACCATCTGATCCCTTGGAATGGATAATCATATCATCAATATAGACCTCGATCTCCTTATGGATTTGTCATGAAAAAGCGCAGTGACTGCTCGCTAATAAGTAGCGCCGCCATTCTTCAGGCCAAAGAGCATGACTGTATAACAAAAGGTTCCCCAAGGGCTGGTGAAGGCATTCTTTTCCTGATCCTCTTCAGCGACCTTAATCTGATTGTATCCCGCAAAGCCATCCAGGAATGACTTGACTTCGTAACTGGCAGTAGTATCCACCAACAGGTCGATATTGGGCAAGGGAAAATCATCCTTCGAGCTAGCCTTGTTTAGGTCCCTGAAGTCTACACAAACCCTGACTTTGCCATTCGACTTGGTCACCGTCACTATGTTGGCCAACCACTTCGGGTACTCGACCACTCTAATGAAACCCACTCTGAGCAGCTTCTCTATTTCTTCTTTGACTTGGAGAGACCATTCTGGCTTAATCCGGCGAAGCTTCTGCTTGACAGGCCTGGCTTCTGGGTCCAGGGGGATTCGGTGCTCGATAGTTGAGGTTTCCATTCTGGGCATTTCCTTGTAGGACTAGGCAAACACGTCCACATATTCCTTGAGCAAATCAATGAGGGCTTCCCTCTCTTCCCCTGTGAAGAAGCTGCCAATCTGTGTCTCTTTGGGCTCTTCAGTAGTTCCTAAATTCACCGTAGTCAATACCTCATCGGCAGCTTGGGCCCGATTGCCGTCTCGCTCAAAAACCTGCTTTATATTATCATTTAAAAAGTTTTCGTCTAAAAGGTCTGTGTCTTCTTCAAATGAATCATTATTAACCACTTTTAAGACATTAAGATTTTTTTTAGTTAACTTATCATTTTTTAAGGTGGCAATTAAGGGATACGCAGAAAGGTCAACCATTTCATTCAACGCAAAAGGGAAGACAGAGTCAAAGACACGGCGATGATCATCAGCCGTGAGAGTATCAGACCTATCTAGACTCAAACTCGATAACAAGAGACTCTGAGGACTGACTCAAGATTACAGGGACAGACTTAGACTCAGATACACCAGGACGAGGGGTCAGCCCGAGCTTTTCGATCATAACTTCCCGGCTAGCGATCGGTCCCTTGAAGGAAGTCCAATTCCGAAGCGGCATCTCTGAAGTGCTGACGAAGGTGTGCGGATCAATCTCTTTGTCCCCATCAAACTCGATCACTGATACGTAATCTTTCCCAGTCAGAAGATCAATTGCAGGTACATAATCATCCCCGGTGCCTTTGGTGGTAACACTATCCCCATAAATGATGGTCAGCTCGCCGTCTTGGACAAACTTGACACACTGATGCAGGGTTGAAGCAATCCCCTTGACTTGATGCAGCCACGGCCTTCCCAAAAGAGCGTTAAAGGTGACTGGGATATCCATGATCTGGAATTCTACGGGTATCGTCTTCTTTCCCAACCACAGGTTCAAAGCAGCAATCCCAAGTATCGTACGAGATGTTGAGTCATATGCTTTAACTGTGAGGGAGGAAGGCTTCAGATCTGTAAGCTTGATGCCGAGTAGACTCATGATCTTTGCTGGGAGGATGTTCATTCCGGACCCATTGTCAACCAAAACTCGGGGGAGACACCGTTCAGCTAGCTGCACGGTGATGAAGAGAGGCTCATTATGATTAGCTCCGAACTGGGGGAGATCAAGGTCTGTGAAGGTCACCATACAGCAGGAGCTACTACTTCCAGGGCTCGGCGGTTTTTCATTTTCATTCTTGGCATTAGGCAGCAATTCTGGTTTCTTTTGGTAATATTCAGCGCTTGAGATGATCTTGGCATTCTATGTAGGAGGTGCATCAGACATCACGCCAGTATCTAAGACCTCCCTCAGAGCTGAGATGCACTCGGGAAAAGTGACCTCCTCTTTGGTAATTCTGACGAGGATTGTTGCATTGCTTCTGGGCGGGCTTGATCTGACAATGGTTACTTTTTCATTGGGGGATGATAGGAGTCAGTCTTCCTTTTTCTAATAGATCTTCAACCATCTGCTTGGATCGGACGTTCGAGAATCCCTTCCCCAAAGCATGGTAAGCAGTGTTGAATTCCATGACATCCACATACTAGGCCCCAGCAAAATCCATGGCTTTCATTTCCTCGGTTACATAGTCGTTCTCCGAAGCTTTTTCAATTTTCTGACTGTCGATTTCCATCTCATCGTACACCATTTTCCTCTCGTTTTTGCAGGTTGAGCAACCACAAGTGAAAGATTGACAATGTTCGTCCTCTTGGCCCAAAGTCCCAGCTCGGGATACCTGAGTCCAAATGAGGAGTACTCGGGGTCCATCTCCGGGTATTGGGGCAATTAAGAAGGCGTCGTGCTGGTCCATAGGTATGAAGGCAACGAGAGTGGCTTCCAAGTCTATAACCTTTCTGAGCGATTCCAGGCACTCAATGTGCTCGAGAGGTTCAGCAGTGACTCTCACAGCCGTGATGCCATCCATTATAGGGGAAGAGGAAAGGGCTCCAATGACGTCACAAATTCGTTGTCTGCTGGAGGCTGGAAACCTGCCTTTTCAACTAGTGCTTCAATGAAATTCCTCCATTTGCCGATTAGCTTTCCATAGGGGACATTGTGTTCCAATATCTCGGACCCATATTCTTCTTCAGATGGGTCGGGTTGCTCCTCGTCCTCTGAGGTATTTGGGCATTGGCCACAGTTGCATCTTGAGAGAAACTCCTCATAGGGGTCGGTTTCCATTGGCATTTGATCCACGTTTACTGGCGGCCCTTCGTCGTCGCTGGCTGACAACCACCCATTATGCCTTGCACCCATGAGGCCGTTCCTGGCATTATCATTCTGAACTGATTCTGGACTTAGGGCTTCAATTGATTCTTCACTCTCGTCGTCATCACTATCATCACTATTATCAGAACTGTCATCCCATATCCCTTGAACTTCAGCCAAAATAGAACGCCGATCATATCTACTAGGGGAGGATGGGCACGTGCAACCACAGAAATTGTCGTAGGACCCCAAGGCTGGAAGCGACAACTGTGACTCAGCCTCTCCTCCCAGGAATTGCGGGGGAAGAGTGAGAGGGGGTGGTATGTACTTGACTCCGGGGCAGAACACGAAAGCACTCCTCCTCCTCCGATTCTTCGCCCTCACTGTCCTCAGGGCTGTACTCGGCTTTCCCTAAAACTAGTTTGCAGAAATGTATTAACTCAAGGTGCGCTTCGGCCTCTTTACTGATAAGCCCCAGTACGGGTACCCGCCTGAAGCTTTCTTGCTCAATCCTTTTTGATTGCTCTAGCCATCTTGTGTAAATGACTTTCCCGTGATTTGATCTGAACAGCCCCAGTTCCCCAGTGTCAGATTTCCCTTCCTCCGAGAAGTAGCGATCTTCATATTCTTGCAGGAAACTGCTAACGTGGGACCAGGAAGGATTGGTTCATTCATTGTTCTCCAGGCCGAGAGGGAATCCAAATTCAGGATCTTCGTCATTCTGCCCCACATTCTGACCCTGGTCCGGCCCAACACCCTGACTGACATTCTGATTCTGAGCTGGATCAAGACCCGCATTTGGACCCAAACCTACTGAAGCTTGCGAATCTGCCATCTCTGAGACTGCTGGAAACGAATCCCTGATTGGAGAAAAACTGATTAACCGACCACCCGGAACTCTGACCCAATACTTGCTCGCTGAAAGGGGGAGAGAACGGTTTTAGGTAGGGGAGAGGATAGGCTTAGGACGGACTCATGCATATGCTCTTTTCCTCTTTTTTTTGTTTTTTATTTTTTTTTATTTAAAAGGTTTAGATAAAAATGATTTTTTTTATTAATCCTAGGAATTGTTGGAAAAGGGGGACACCTTCTTTTTCGCAGTCTACACTATTCCTAGATTAGTGGGTTCCATCACTACGTCTATAGACCCCCTGTATTCCACCTGTATTGCACCTCCGGAACGGACAATCCCGGCAGAGGTCCTATAGGGCACGTGGAACCCACCAATCAAAGGGGAAAACGGACCTATGGGCATACAAGTCAAAACAAATCAAACTCGAGATTTTCAAAACCAAGTCCAAGTCAACGTCTAGACTCGGGAGGAGAGAGGGTCGAAAGTACGTTTGAATGTACGAGACCTCATTTTGCAGGTAAATTCCTGGAAAAAATTCGGCATGACCTCTCCTCTCTTCGAGTCGAAAATCCGGCATGGCCTCTCGTTGCTTCATGGCAAAATTTCGGCATAACCTCCCGTTAGCGCTTGTCAAGAATTCGACATGGTCTCGCGTTAACACATGTCGAAAACGCGTCATGACCTCTTGCGAAGCCAAGTCGAGAAATCGACATGTACCCACGTTGAGACATGTCAAAGTTTTGACACGTACTCTCGTTGAGTTATGTCGTAATTTCGTCATGAAGAATGAGAGTATGCCAAGACTTTGAGACGAAGTATGACTCGGACTTTGTGAGAATATTTTGAAAACCGAGTTTGAAAAATGTTTTGAAAAGTATTTTGCCAAAAACCAATCGGTCACTGTAGAAAGTGTGTCACGGACAAGTGTTGGCTCCTACTCTAATGGCTAGGAGGACTTTAGGTGCTCAAGTGTAAGCGAAACACGTCACTGTCCGCGATGCCGTCCGTACACTCCCGGGTTCTAACTCTATGTGTGGGTAGCGTGCGAGTAGTGTGAAGGTATCTTCTAGGAAAATATTTTTTTTTGCTTTTTTGTAGATTTTCTTTTTTTTTTTGTATGCAATATGCAAAAAAAGGAAAGACAAGAAGATGAGTCCAAAGCACGACAAGAGGGGACTGCCCCAAATGTCAAGATCACCAGCAGCTGTATTCCAGAATCATCCTGCCCTGTTCATCTGATCAGCTGAACCTGCTTCTGCACTGCATTCCTATGTCGTCCGACACAGGACTTCCCAGGAAGGGGGTGTCGTCCGACATAGGGATGCTCACCAACAGGGCCAAGCAACCGCAAAGGTGGAAGCCCCACCATCCCAAAATACCAGATACCAAGGCATATAAAGCATATAGGCACAGAATCATGGCAAGGCACATAGGAGCACACATAATGACACAAATTGCACACAAGGAGAATGAAGAAATTGTCCAAGTTGATTTAAAGAAAGTTAGACCCTCTTAAGAAAAACTTTTCCTTTTTCAAAAAAAGAAGAATGATATCGGTACATGGGATTGTTAGACCACAATTTATCCCAAGCCCCGAGTTAGGGAGCGATACAGGAAGATTAATGGTTTCCACCTATATACCAAGCATCATTTTCATCATTTTTTTTTCAAAAACAAAAGTTTTTCAATGTTAGTCCTCAGCAGAGTCGCCACTGAATGAACGGCCTCTGAAAAAAAACAACAACTTTTCGTTTGCGTTGTTTATCTTTTTTTTAAAAAAAGTTTTGAGTTTTGGGAGTCGCCACGCCGTTTTTAAAGGAAAACATTGAAAAATCTTTTTAAAGAGAATTTGGGCTCGGGAGTCAGGTTACGTGTTGGGAAGAACTTGGGAGTTCACCCAACACGCCTCTTTCGAGACTTTCAATCAAACATTGGACAATTATAAACATTCAAAGTGTGTGCAATTTGTGTCAATAAACAGGGCATGCAAACTTGGATTTCATTGATGGCAATTCAGAAACTGGATACAACTTGTGAGCCATGACAGGGGGGCCACACCCTTTACAAATGATGACTTGCATTAAAAGGCAAGGGCTGAGACAGTCTGCTCAGGAAGCTCGGATGTCGTCCGACACAGGACTTCCTCAGAGAGGGATGTCGGACGACAGGAAGCTTCCTGGTCAGATTTCCTCTTACAACACCAAAGCTACTCTGGAAATTGGAACAAGATTATTTTAACTAAGAAAAGACACTACTCAGGGTCTAAGCTCAGTTTGGGGTTGATTAGAGTGAGCAAAGTCAAGATTGACTTTTAATGATACGGATGTCATATGACATAGGACACCCAAGGCTGTCCATGTCATATGACAAATCGCCTCCATCAATGGATTGCACCCAAAGAGGTCTTAGGTTCCCCAAATAGTGTTAGATGAACTAAAACTACTATTTGAGCATAACTTTGAGTCACAAAGGGAACCGATCTGAGTGGATCTAAATTCCTTGAAAGCCAGACAGCTTTCTGGGAACTATATGTCGTATGACACAAGATCCTTTGAGGGATCCTGTGTCGTCCAACACAAGAGGCCTGTTTCAGTGCCCATCAGCCAGATTGATTCCACCTTGTTCTCAATGCAAAACTAAGCTATATTATCAACTGGAAGCAGTAAAGTAGTAACACTACGTGAGTATTATGGGAGGATCACATGGCTTTAATGGCCAAATGTGATGAATCACATATCTATGGCCATTGTCATGTAGCCATCACCTCCTAACTCAAAGGAAGCTAACCAAGATGCAAACTTTAATGGTGTTAAGGCCACCAAATGTTCAGATCTGAGGTGGGGAGAAGTGAATATGGAAGATTCACCTCTCCACCACCTTTATCATGCAAAATCCCAAATATTTCACATAATATCAAGACATATAAGCATGCAAGATGATATAGATGAATATGCAAGAGTTTATCATAGAGAGAGAGGGTTTAGTGGCTACCTATTGTAGTCCACAAAGTAAAGGCACCAATAGTATGGTGTTTACCCCTTCAAAACACCAACAAAGGAAGTATCTCTTTGGATCTTGGCTTGGATGTGTGTATGTGTGAGGAGGGAGGTGAGTGGGTGTGTATGAGAGAGAGAGTGAGTGTTGATTTTAGCAGAGTGCCTTTACTTGCCAAAGTCCTCCCTAAAATGATCAGCCATGCCCTTTATTTATAGGCATGCTGATGGGAGATCCCATGTCGGACGACAGAAAGTTTCCACCGCCTTGGGGTCGTCCTATGTCGGACGACAGCGTACATCTTTGTGACAGCTTGGGTCGCAGGAAGGCAGGCCCAATGGATCAAGGAATGAATGGATTATTTTGGGTTCAAAATGCTTTTTAGCAAATAATATGAGCCCAAAATTAATGCCAATCGTGGAGAGCGGACCCAAAACACGAGTTCAGGTCGGGGTACTCACAACGTCCTAGCAAAATAATAGGGTCCCTACTCGTACTTCCTCCATTAACCATATCCATAACCACAAAGTCAATGGGGACTATCAAGGTCCCCACTTGAACCAATACATCCTCCACAATGTCCATCGGTCTCCTAATAGAACGGTCCGCTAAATAGAGGGTCATTGTGGTGGGCTTCAACTCGGACAAGCCCAATTGCAAGTATGGGGAGTATGGTAATAAATTAATGCTAGGACCAAGGTCTAACATCGCCTTCACCTCACTAGAATCCCTAATAGTAATAGAAATTGTGAAACTTCCGGGGTCCTTTAGTTTAGGTGGGAGGTCTTGTCGGACTATGGCACTAGCACTCTCTCCCATGATCAACATCTCATTCTTTCCATACCTATGCTTTTTGGAGTTTAATTCTTTGAAAAATTTTGCATAGGTCGGAATATTTTTAATCACATTCGCAGTGGGAGATTTTTGCTAACTTTGGAGAACATCTCCATCAATTCTTTCATTTGATGCTCTAACTTATGTCTCATCAATCGACCGGGAAAGGGCACCGGTGGTACATATGGCTTGGGGGTATATAAGTGTCTTTGGATTTTTCCCCCAATCCACATGTACTCTTTTCAGCACCTTCTTCAGAAATTGGAGGAGGAGGAGGAGAAGAAGGAGAAGGAGAACAAACCTCTTGACTTACCACTTTGCCATTCCGTAGTGTGGATATGGCCATTACTTGATGTCCTTGGCTCGAAAACGTTCCAGGCTTGTGACCTTGAAGGGCTTCAGCAAGTTGCCCTATTTGAGTTTCAAGCTTTTTGATGGCGGCTCTTTGTTGCCTTGATTCTTGTTATTGCTCCAACCTCATCCTTTCCAATGCCTCTTCCCACGGCCCTTTCTTAGTCTCACATTGCCCTTGGGGTGGTGGAGTATGTAGGGATTTGTTTTGATTACCTTGGTTTCCTCCCCATGAAAAATTAGGGTGATTCCTCCACCCCGGATTGTAAGTGTTGCTAAATGGATTATTTTGTGGAGGCCTTGGGTTGAATCCATTGAGTGCATGTACTTGCTCATCATTAGAAATAAACTGCGCACCACTAGGACAAAAGTTAGTAGCATGAGTATAGAGACCACAAATAGAACAAGCATCTTGCACAACATTAGCACCAAGAGAGGTGCCTTTAGCATTCAACATCGCAATTAATTGAGATACTTGTTTAGCCAAATTATCATTACCCTCTAACTCATGTACTCCCCTAGCCTTACCCCTTGTACTCTTTTGTTGGGAATTAGCACCCAACATCTCAAATAAATCATGAGTCTCTTGGGGAGTTTTGGCTCCTAGTGTGCCCCCCGCCGCATTATCAACCATGGCTTGATTAACATGATTCAAGCCGTCATAAAAAGTTTGATTAAGCAAGGGCAAAGGAAAATTGTGATGGGGACATTGCAACAACATCATTTTAAATCGGTCCCAAGCCTCATGAAAAGGCTCACCTACTTCTTGGGCAAATCCAATGATCTTTTGCCTCATATTAGCTAACGTGGGATGGAGATAATATTTTTGTAAAAACACATCATGTAATTGATCCCACGTGCTAATACTTCTAGGTGGTAACATCATAAACCAAGTCTTGGCCGCCCCTTTCAGAGTGTAGGGGTGGCCAAGACTTGATTTATGATGTTACCACCTAGAAAGTCAAAGGGTTTTCGGCCCGTAGGCCTTGATACATGGGCAACATATTAAAATATACTCACGCAAGAAAGTCAAAGGGTTTTCGGACGGTAGGCCTTGATACATGGGCAACATGTTAAAATATTGACCCTTGACTTCAAAGTTCTTTGCCTCCTCCGATAACACAATACAAGATATGGAGGCATCGACTCTAGGACGACAAAAGTCCTGCATGGTTTGAGCCGGTGGGATTGCCATCGCGACTTCTTCCTCTTCTACCCCGGTGATAGAAGGATTTAGGTCACTTTCGAGGGGAATGCCCTCTTGTAATTTCAGATCTTTCGAACGCCTATCAAACCTACCAATGTCGTCGTTCAATGGCTCCAAGGTAGGAATCAAAGAACGCCGACCAAGCATACACCGATTAAACAAACTTGTTCAAATCACAACAAATCCCCAGCAACGGCGCCAAAAACTTGATGGATAAAAATTCACCTGTAATAAAATACCTAGCAAGTGTACTAGCTACTGTTATAGTAGTATGCACAAGCAAGGATCGAATCACAGAGATTTGTGTGTTGAACAAATTGATTTAATTAGTGTAAAAAATAACAAAGGAAAAGGGGAGTTTTGGTTGGTTGAATTATTAAACTAAGAAAGCAAAATAAATAAATCAAAGATATCAAGAGACAAGGGATTCATGGATTGAGGATCATAACAATTATCACTTTATGCTTTTTATTTCATGTAAAAATAATTCAATCTCATTCTTGAGTTCGTTCACAAAAATCTAGGGTTAAGATGTTAATATATTTCGCAAGGTCAATAAGAACATTCAAGAATTCAATTAAAAGCTTAAGAACAATGGAACCTAGATTCGTTTGATTTCCGCAAGGTCCTCAATTGAATCTATTCTTCTCAACAATGGTCAAATTACAAATCATCTACGCAAGTGCAATGGTTTATATCCAAATAAATTCAAGATATCAAAAGTATATTCCGCAAGGTCAATACAATTGATCTCAAGACAATAATTAAAGCCGTTGAGAAGAACAAGAACGAAAAAGAGATAGGAAGAATTAAAACCTTAGCATAAAGATTAAATTGTTACTCACCTCAATCCACGAATCAAATAAATTAGCCTTGAATGGCCATTAAAATAAATTAACCTTGAATCTTCAAAATAAAATAAAAACCTAAACTATGATAAAGGGGAAAATATAGAGAGAGAATGAGAAAAATCAAAGATTAAAAAGATTAAAAAGATCATAGAAAACTAGTCTAAGGTCCTTTTTATAGGAGGAGGGAGGTGAAAATCCTTTTTGGAAACCAAAATCTGGTCAAAATCCAAGTCAAACCAAGAAATCTGCCGAAATCCGTCACTGATTCTGTGCTGAGTCTGTTCC
Organism: Adenophora triphylla var. japonica; assembly: GCA_022495995.1. Taxonomy (NCBI): domain Eukaryota; kingdom Viridiplantae; phylum Streptophyta; class Magnoliopsida; order Asterales; family Campanulaceae; genus Adenophora; species Adenophora triphylla. The sequence continues at coordinate 73,998 of JAFEMH010000254.1, forward strand.
TGATTCGTTTTTATTGATTTGTGACGGAATTAAATCCGTTGCTAAATCTTGGTCGGCGGTCGCCCACAACTGCCCATGCGGACGCCCAGTTGTACATAGAATTCCCTCGGCCAAGATTGCCTTTTTCAGCGGCCGCCCATAAATCTTGTGCGACCGCCCATGTTGAAGCCCAGGTTCCTCCTTGGCCCAATTTTCTTGCCTTGGCCCATTTGTCCTAGGACACATCTTCAGCTTCCCTCGGCCACAAAAATGAACTTGGCCGGCCAATGCCTTTGCTGCTTTGGCCCAATTTCGGTATTCGTTTCGTCACACAAATACACCGTCGCACTTTGATCACTATAAAAAATTCTTTTGCACCTCGATCCTTAAAATTTTATATTTTCACTTTAGCCCATGAATTTTCATAAATCAAATTCCTCCCAATTTTTCACATTTGCAGTTTGGTCCCTGATTTTTCAAGATTTACGTTTTGGCTCTTGAACTTTCAAAATACACTTTTTCTCCTTTTTTTCTGCATTGTTGCACATCAACCCCTGAGCCATATCCAGAAGCTTGAATATGGATATCCAGAAGTTTTGGAAAGGATATCCAGAAAAAATATTTGGTTTCTGGATATCCTTTCCAAAGCTTCTGGATATCCATATTCAAGCTTCTGGATATCCAGAAGCTTTGGAAAGGATATCCAGTTGTTGTGGCTAAGTATGTCGCGCGACAAACTAAGCCCCGTTTCTCCATACGCAACGGAGAAACGCGTTTCTCCCCAGATTTTGTGAACACATAGGGGGATTTTTTAAATACACTACCTTAATTCTATTCACACTATTTTTACTCTAATTTTTGTGAAAGTGGGAATTTCAAAATATAGTACTCCCTTCTGATTTAAAATTTTTACTTTTCTTTTTATTCTGTCTCAGTTTAAAAAATTTAGTTATTTTATTACTTAAAATAAATAATAGAACCCACTTATCATTCTCACAACAAAACTTCTTACCACTTTGTCTCTCATACCTTACTTTTTATAGTTATAGCATTTTTTTTCTTAATTTTCGTGTCAAGTCAATCCTACAACATTAAACCAAAACAGAGAGAGTAATTATTATGCGGAAAAGTAGTCTAGAAGCTAAATATCCCTCTATTTTTTTCTCTCTCCGTCCTTTTGGAAAAGACACAAATTTTCATTTTTTGATGTCTTATAAAAAGGCACACTCCAAAAATTGAATTTTTTAATAAATTTTTATTCGTGGTACCCATTTGTTTACTCACAATAACTATCCATCACTACTCCCTGTCCCACACTCTTTTACATCACTTTTTTATGCTGACAACACCAACTCCACTATACTATTTCCTTAATTCTCGTACAACATCAATTTTGTGCATTTTTGATATTTTTCTTGTAATTTAGATTTTCACATGAAATGAAAAATATTACTTACACTACTACATTTCTGACCTAATGTAACGCATGTAACGCATCTAATGTAACGCCAAGAGCTAATGTAACGCATCTAATGCAACGCCAGAGCTAATGTAACGCACCTAATGCAACGCCAGAGCTAATGTAATCTGGCTAATGCAACGCCAGAGCTAATGTAACGCACCTAATGCAACGCCAGAGCTAATGTAACGCATCTAATGCAACGCCAGAGCTAATGTAACGAGTCTAATGCAACGCCAAAATCCTAATGTAACGCCTAAATTACTAATGCAACGCCAAAATCCTAATGTAACGCCTAAATTACTAATGCAACGCCAAAATCCTATAACCTATACCCTATACCCTACACTATACCCTATAACCTATATCCTATATCCTATACCCTATACCCTATACCATATACCCTATACCTTATACATTATACCCTATACAATATACCCTATACCCTATGCCCTATACACTATACCCTATAACCTGTATCCTATACCTTATACCCTATACCCTATACCCTATACCCTATACCCTATACACTATACCCTATACCCTATACACTATACCCTATACCCTATACCCTATACCATATACCCTATACCCTATATCCTATATCCTATACCCTATACCCTATACCCTATACCCTATACACTATACCCTATACACTATACACTATATCCTATACCCTATATCCTATACCCTATACCCTATGCCCTATACACTATACCCTATAACCTATAGGGTATACCCTATACCCTATAGGGTATAGGGTATACGGTATAGGGTATACCCTATAGGGTATAGGGTATAGGGTATACCCTATAGGGTATAGGGTATACCCTATACTACATGTGGCATAAACTATGTGTGTATGTGTGGTATAGGAGTAGATCCCCATAGATATGTGGTATACCCATAAGCGTATGTGGTATACCCTATAGTGTATACCCTATAGTATAGGGTATACCCTATAAGGCATAGGGCATATGGTATAGGGTATACCCTATAAGGCACACCCCATAGTGGCATAGGTATACCCTATAGGGTATACCAGATAGGGTATACCCTATAGGGTATGTGGCATACCCTATAGGGTATAGGGTATAGGGTATACCCTATAGCGTATATGGTATAGGGTATAGGGCATATGGTATAGGGTATACCCTATAGGGTATAGGGTATACCCTATAGGATATAGGGCATACACTACAAGAAAACAGGGCAACTGAAACGGATTTTTCGGTTGCAATTCAGGAAAATCGGTTGCAAATTGATGTTTGCAACCGAAAATTTCCGTTGCAAAGGCAGTCGCAGGAAGCCTTGTCGCTATTTATGCGACCGCTGTTTGGGTTGCAAAATCCTTGCAACGGAAAAAGTAGTTCCAGATTCTGTTGCAATGTGTTTCCTAGAACAATTTTTACATCCGTTGCAAAAAACAAGCGATTTATTTCTGTTTCTAAAATTTGCAACTGATTTATTTCTGTTTCTAATTGCAACTGATTTTTCTGTTTCAAATATGTTATTTCTGTTTCTAAAATTTGCAACTTATTTATTTCTGTTTCTAATTGCAACTGATTGTTCTGTTTCAAATATGTTATTTCTGTTTCTAAAATTTGCAACTGATTTATTTCTGTTTCTAATTGCAACTGATTGTTCTGTTTCAAATATGTTATTTTTATTTCTAAAATTTGCAACCGATTTATTTCTATTTCTAATTGCAACTGATTGTTCTGTTTCAAAAATATGTTACATAGAACTAAATTAGCAACTAAATTTTTCAGTTTCAAGTATGCAACCTAATTTGCAACGAAAAATTATGTTGCAGAAAATTATTTTCTAAAAATAAAATATTACTAATATTATAAATATTTCTCAATTGTACCTGATTGAAAATTTAACTTAAATATCTTAAATCAAACAAATAAAGTCAACAAAGCTTCAAACATAACATTCAAAATAAATTCCCAAATTATCATACTAAACTGTCGTGTTGTTAAACTACGTCGAATTGTGAAGTTAACATACTTTAAACTACATAGGAGCTCGTTGACGATGCTTGAAGCCTCTAAGTCCTCGATTTGAGCATCTCTTGGAATTGCAACTGGAAATCATTTTTCATTTCCTCAAATTTAGCCTCATGTGGATTCTAATTTTATCGTGACTTCATCCCTCATTTTCTCAACTCTTTCGTTCAACTTATCTTCAAACTCTTGTGTCTGTGTGAAATCTCCATTTGAACATGTAGATGACGAAATCGTGCTGCTTCTCAAGATCTCCGATGCAGAAACCAACTTACCAAAGCCGTACTTTCCATCTATGTAGCCTCTACCAATATTTGATGGGAAAACACCATCCGATATGAGATAAACAATGGCAGATATGAGATAAACAATGGCACGCATATGATCGCCAATTATCTGAAACAAACACATTTCATTAAGTCAACACAAAATTTCATTTAGTTTTGGAAGGTATCTTTAAAGCCTAAACAGACACTAAAGAAACAGTAAGTTATATATAACCCCCAAAACTATGGTTTCAGGGTGAGAACAAATCGCTTACAGGGCACCGAAGATTGAATGTGACAGAATCTGAAATAACTTCCAAATCACTATCACTATCCTCTTTAGCTGTATCCATTCCCCCACCAATGCATCGACAAACACGGGCAAGAGATTCCACAAACGGCTCTCCATCTTGTTCGCTTGGAATTAAGTCCATAACCTATGCAAAATATTGAAAAATATGTAACAGGAACAAGAACATAAAATAACAACAAATAGAAACTAAAAAAGTTACAGTTACATGGTATTAACTTCGCAAGCAAGTGCAAACATCATAACAATTATTGGAAACTTGCGAAAGGCAAAACGGTCACTTGATTGAGCTCAAATGAGACCATATGCACCATATTAGGAAAAGTATAAATTCAATTTCGATTAACCTACATATACATCGCTTTAAAGAAGCTGAGCTTGTAATGCTACTTCAATTGCAACTAATAGAACTTCTTAAACCCCGAAGGAGGTAATCGTTCAAATATTATTCGACTAGTACTAACTTCACTGCATGTGGAAGCATCACAGCTTTGTAATGAAAACCGATTGAAATCCCCACTTTGCTCATTTTACAAGTACTAGAAAAGGCAACTAGGAAACAGACCTTAACTTAAATGCTCTCTGGCCAAGAATGATCCTAACAACATCTAATCCATAACAGGTACAGCTGCAGATTGCAGATTGCAGATTGCTTATATATATAGTAGCTAGCTCAAAATAGCATATATTTGAAATAGAAGAATATGCTGGCATAATAACTGCAAGAATAAGCATTCAGGTAAATTGATCAATAATTAAAACATCACATAATTTTCAAGAGACCTCTCTTTCAGGGGTTCATCAAACCTCTCCAGCACCAGAATTTTCATGGCATCTAAAAAAAATACAAGAATGAATTATTCTGTTTTGGAGGTAAGTACCTGTTGAACGGTACGTCGTCTTACAATCCTTACACCCAAACAAAAGGTTCGAGCATCAGAAGCTGAAAAAGAAATATCATTGAACCCCTCTGCTATATATAGCGAGATCTGTAAGAAGATGAACCAGGGGTAAACTTGAATTCAGAAGCAGCTACTGCAGAGCCCCTCCCTCCCCAGCACCCAAGGGAGAAAAAAAAAAGAAAGAGGACAAAAATAACTGCATGCCGACATGGATCATGGTAAGCTTGGTTCTTTGTCAGCATAGTACCATATTATTTGACCATTCTTACTCTACAAATGCAAACAAAGTTGAAGGAATGCAGGCAACAAGTGCACTTACTGGTAAACCTTCATCACGGCCATTAACTCCCAACTTTTGTGACCCAGGTTGACTAGCTGTCTTTACAGGGTTGCCTGGAAACATAACGTTTAAAAGTGAAGTGACATTCTTTATTAATAACAACCCCCAATCCAATACATTAAGAACTCAAGATGCGCAATTTAAAGCTTCATTGCATGAATGTGGTTGTGGGTTTCAGTAATGGGTCAGTCCAGATGTGGATCACGTTAATTATCCAGGATATGCCACCATTAATTAAAAAAGATCCAACGATTGTTCATAGAAATGGAGTATTGTATAGTATTCTTTCCTCATTTACTGCTCAAAAACTAATTCATTGTCAATAAATTTAATTTAACCCTAAATCAAAAATCAAAAGCCCTAACCCTCCCTAATCTAGGATAAAATAAGGTTAAGAACATGAAAACAGTATGAATAAGATCCTTTGAGATAAATGATAAATCAATTGAACTCAATTTGTAAATAGACCAATGAATCGATTAAGAACAACTGAATCAAACGAAATTGGAGATAAAGGTTGAAGAGTGGACCTGTGACAATGGCGCAGGGGCGGTCCGGGCGGATCCAGGGCAGACGGCAGACGCCGTGAACGGAGAGGAGAACTGGAGAAGAAGCGCCTGAACTGAAAGGAGAGAAAGAGAGAAGTCGATTGGTGGGTTATCTGAAACAAAAATGGCGCTGGAACTAGGTATTAGCGGGAGACTCAAATTTTGGGAACTAGGTATTAGCGGGAGACTCAATTTTTGGGGGCAGGGACAACATTTGAACAAAAACGTGGGATTAACTTTTTAATCCTTTTTTTTGATAAAACAGTTAACTTTTTAATAGTTTCTGTTAAGTTGTATACTGTATTTAACTTTTTTTTTTAATTTTTTTTTTGATAAAGAAGACTATTTTAGACTTTTGTTTACTAGATACATTTTTTGAAAAAAGTTATATAAAAAAAAATTATGAATTTTGAAAGAAATAAAACTTAACTTTTTTAAAAGAAACGAAAGTATATAAAAGAAAAAAGGGACGGTGGTAATGATAGTAGTGGTAGTAGTGGTAGTGATAGTAGTGGTAGTGGTGGTAGTAGTAGTAGTAGTGGTAATGGTAGTAGTGGTGTAGTAGTGGTAATCGTAGTGGTGGTGGTGATGGTAGTAGTAGTGGCAGTAGTAGTGGTAGTAGTGATAGTAGTAATAGTGGTAGTAGTATTAGTAGTAGCAGTAGTAGTGGTGGTGGTTGTGGTAGTGGTAGTAGTAGTAGTAGTAGCAGTAGTAGTAGTGGTGGTAGTAGTAGTGTAGTGGTAGTAGTAGTAGTGGTGGTAGTAGTGGTGGTAGTGGTAGTAGTAGTGTAGTGGTAGTAGTAGTAGTAGTGGTAGTGGTGGTGGTAGTGGTAGTGGTGGTGGTAGTGATGGTGGTGGTAGTGGTAGTAGTGGTAATGGTAGTAGTGGTAGTGGTAGTGGTGGTAGAAGTGGTGGTAGTGGTAGTAGTGATGGTGGTAGTAGTGATGGTAGTAGTAGTAGTGGTAGTAGTGGTGGTAGTAGTAGTGGTGGTAGTAGTAGTGGTGGTAGTAGTAGTAGTAGTAGTGGTAGTAGTAGAAGTAGTAGTGGTAGTAGTAATAGTAGTGGTGGTAGTAGTGATGGTAGTGGTAGTGGTGGTAGTGGTAGTAGTGGTGGTAGTAGTAGTGGTAGTAGTAGTGTTAGTAGTAGTGGTAGTAGTAGTAGTGGTGGTGGTAGTGGTGGTGGTAGTAGTGGTGGTAGTAGTAGTGGTAGTAGTAGTGTTAGTAGTAGTGGTAGTAGTAGTAGTGGTGGTGGTAGTGGTGGTGGTGTTAGTAGTAGTAGTGGTAGTGGTAGTGGGGGTAGAAGTGGTGGCAGTGGTAGTAGTGATGGTGGTAGTAGTGGTGGTAGTGGTGGTAGTGGTAGTAGTGGTGGTAGTAGTAGTGGTAGTAGTAGTAGTAGTGGTGGTAGTAGTAGTAGTAGTGGTGGTAGTAGTAGTGGTGGTAGTAGTGGTGGTAGTGGTGGTAGTGGTAGTGGTAGTGGTGATAGTGGTAGTGGTAGTAGTAGTGGTAGTAGTAGTGGTGGTAATGGTGGTAGTGGTAGTAGTGGTAGTGGTAGTAGTGGTAGTGGCAGTAGTGGTAGTGGCAGTAGTGGTAGTGGTAGTAGTGGTGGTAGTGGTAGTAGTGGTGGTGAGTGGTAGTGGTGGTGGTAGTGGTGAGTGGTGGTGGTAGAGGTAGTAGTGGTAGTGGTGGTAGTGGTGGTAGTGGTGAGTGGTGGTGGTAGTGGTAGTGGTGGTGGTAGTGGTAGTAGTGGTGGAAGTGATAGTGGTGGTGGTAGTGGTAGTGGTGGTGGTAGTGGTGGTAGTAGTAGTGGCAGTAGTAGTAGTAGTAGTAGTAGCAGTAGTAGTGGTGGTAGTAGTAGTGTAGTGGTAGTAGTAGTAGTGGTGGTAGTAGTGGTGGTAGTGGTAGTGATAGTGGTGGTAGTGGTAGTGATAGTGGTGATAGGGGTAGTGGTAGTAGTGGTGGTAGTAGTAGGGGTAGTAGTGGTGGCAGTGGTAGTAGTAGTGGTAGTGGCAGTAGTGGTAGTAGCAGTAGTGGTGGTGGCGGTGGCAGTGGCGGTGGTGGTAGTGGTAGTAGTGGTGGTAGTGGGAATAGTGGTGGTAGTGGTAGTGGTGGTGGTAGTGGCAGTGGTGGTGGTAGTGGTAGTAGTGGAAGTGGTGGTAGTGGTAGTGGTGGTGGTAGTGGTAGTAGTGGTGGTAGTGATAGTGGTGGTGGTAGTGGTAGTGGTGGTGGTAGTGGTAGTGGTAGTAGTTGTAGTGGTCGTAGTAGTAGTGGCGGTGGTAGTGGTAGTGGTGGTGATAGTGTTAGTAGTGGTAGTGGTAGTGGTGGTTGTGGTGGTGGTAGTGGTAGTAGTGATGGTGGTAGTAGTGGTAGTGGTTGTAGTGGTGGTAGTGGTAGTAGTGGTAGTAGTGGTGGTAGTAGTAGTGGTAGTAGTAGTAGTAGTGGTGGTAGTAGTAGTAGTAGTGGTAGTAGTGGTAGTAGTAGCGGTAGTAGTGGTAGTATTGGTGGTGGTGGTTGTGGTGGTGGTGGTAGCAGTAGAAGTGGTAGTAGCAATAGTGGTGGTGGTGGTAGTGATGGTAGTAGTGGTGGTAGTAGTAGTAGTAGTAGTAGTAGTAGTAGTAGTAGTAGCAGTGATAGTGGTAGTAGTGGTAGTAGTAGCAGTAGTGATAGTAGTAGTAGTGGTGGTAGTAGTAGTGATAGTAGTGGTTAACTTTTTTTTCAAAAAAATGTTAAAAAGTTAACTTTTTTTCAATGAGCACTTTTTCCTCTGAAACTGATTTCAATTCGGTTGCAACATGCAACTGAAATTGAAACAGAAAATTGAAATAGTAGTTCATCTGTTTCAAAAACCGTTGCAAACTAAGACAAAATGGTTTTTCATTGCAAAATGAGTTGCAAAATTAATTGTGCACGTCAATTTTCAATGAGCACTTTTTACTCTGAAACTGATTTCAATTCGATTGCAAGTTGCAACTGAAATTGAAACAGAAAATTGAAACAGAAGTTCATCTGTTTTAAACAAACCATTGCAAAACTAATTGTGCACGTCAATTTTCAATGAGCACTTTTTACTCTGAAACTGATTTCAATTCGGTTGCAAAATGCAACAGAAATTGAAACAACAAATTGAAACAGAAGTTCATCTGTTTCAAAAAACGTTGCAAACTAAGCGGATGAAGCGACAAAATGGTTTTTCATTGAAAATGAGTTGCAAAATTAATTGTCTGAAACTGATTTCAATTCAGTTGCAAAATGCAACTGAAATTGAAACGGAAAATTGAAACAGAAGTTCATCTGTTTCAAAAACCGTTGCAAACTAAGCGGATGAAGCGACAAAATGGTTTTCCATTGCAAAATGAGTTGCAAAATTAATTGTGCACGTCAATTTTTTCAATGAGCACTTTTTACTCTGAAACTGATTTCAATTCGGTTGCAAAATTCGTTTCGGTTCCTGTTCAAACCGATTTCACCCGGTTGCAAAATTCCGTTTCAGTTCCCCTGTTCTGAAACTGATTTCAATTCGGTTGCAAAATTCCGTTTCAGTTCCCCTATTCTGAAACTGATTTCAATTCGGTTGCAAAATTCCGTTTCAGTTGCCCTGTTTTCTTGTAGTGATAGGGTATAGGGCATATGGTATAGGGTATAGGGTATACCCTATAGGGTATAGGGCATACCCTATAGGATATAGGGTATAGGGTATACCCTATAGGGTATACGGTATAGGGTATACCCTATAGGGTATAGGGTATACCCTATAGTGTATGTAGTATAGGCTATACCCTATAGCGTATATGGTATAAGGTATAGGGCATATGGTATAGGGTATACCCTATAGGGTATAGGGTATACCATATAGGATATAGGGCATAGGGTATAGGGCATATGGTATAGGGTATAGGGTATACCCTATAGGGTATAGGGCATACCCTATAGGATATAGGGTATAGGGTATACCCTATAGGGTATACGGTATAGGATATACCCTATAGGGTATAGGGTATACCCTATAGGGTATAGGGTATAGGGTATACCCTATAGCGTATATGGTATAAGGTATAGGGCATATGGTATAGGGTATACCCTATAGGGTATAGGGTATACCCTATAGGATATAGGGCATAGGGTATAGGGCATATGGTATAGGGTATCGGGTATACCCTATAGGGTATAGGGCATACCCTATAGGATATAGGGTATAGGGTATACCCTATAGGATATAGGGCATAGGGCATATGGTATAGGGTATACCCTATAGGGTATACTAGATAGTGGTATACCCCATAGGGTATAGGATATAAGGTATATGGCATGGTCATATGGTATAGGGTATAAGGTATAGGGCATATGGTATAATTATTATTAATAATAATTATTATTAATAATTATTATTATTATATAACTATATAATAATAATTTTTAATAATAATAATAATTATTAATTATTATTAATAATTATTATTATTATATAATTATTATTATCAATAATTATTATTAATAATTATTATTAATAATTATCATTATTATTATTAATAATTGTTAATCATTATTAATAATTATTATTATTAATAATAATTATTAATAATTATTATTATTAATAATTATAATTAATAATTATTTTTATTATTAATAATAATTATTAAGAATTATTAATAATTATATAATAATAATTATTTATAATTATTATTATTATTAATAATAATAATTATTAATAATTATTATTATTAATAATTATTATTAATAATAATTATTATTAATATTTTGATAATATAAAAACATTTAGAAGAATTGTGGACCGTTGGATTGAAAGTGTGAATGGTTGGATTTGGTTTAGTCATGATCCGCGTGGTTATTTGAGATCCAATAAAAAAATGCCATGTGGCATTGTTTTATTGGATCTTATATAATCACCCGGATCATGGCTAAATCAAATCCAACCATTCACACATTCAATCCAACGGTCCACAACTATTCTAACAAAACCAATAAATCCCTCTTTCTCTCCTCATTTCTCTTTCTTTATTTTCATTTTATCAAAACCAAGAAATTGTTTTTCTCTCTCTCTCATTTATCTCATTTTATCAAAACCAAAACCAAGAAACTGTTCTTCACTCTCTGCCAATCTCTCCGTCTTCTTCTCTCCATCAACGGTGCCCCCTCCTACCCGTCTCCCAACCTTTTTCCAACTTCCCCTTCATCGTCGCCGTCGCCATATTCCATGGATTCCGACGAACAAAAGCATCTACCCACTACCCTTCATCTTCTCCGGCGACGGCGATGGCAACGGTGGATCCGCCGTTCCCCTCCAACGTCTTCTTCTCTCTCTCTCCCCAACGCCGTCTTCTTCTCTCTCTCCTCCAACGCCGTCTTCTTCTCTCCCTTTCATCATCTCCGGCGAGGCTCAACCAGATCTACATGGATTCCGACGAACCCAAACTAATTCCATGGATTCCGACGAGCCCAAACATATTTCATGGGTTTCCTTTCGATTTGTTATTGTATTTTGTGTTTTATTTCGATTTGTACAAATTTTTGTTTGATTTGTGGATGATTTGGATGGTTGTGGACGGTTGTGGACGGTGGTGGATGGTGATGGATGGTTGTGGACGGTGGTGGACGGTGGTGGAGCAAAGTATTACTTTTGAAAAATGTAAGAATTGATTTGAATATAAAAAAAGTTAAGGGACTAATTTGAGAATAAAAAACATTAAGGGACTAATTTGAGAAAAAAAAAAGTTAAGGGATTGTTTGAGAATAAATATATATATATTTTTAAAATATATTTATATATATATATATATATATATATATATATATATATACTCCCTCCGTCCCGAAACAATCTTCACACTTTCCCTTTTGGGCGTCCCAAAACTTACTTCACACATTTTAAACTTACCTAAAATGGAAAGGAATCTTTACTATTCCCTCCACTCATTCTCTCTCTTACATTATTTTAATACTCACAACACCATTATAATTTACTATTCTCTCCACTCATTCTCTCTCCTATTTTATTTTCACACTCACAACACTTTCAATATAATACTCCCTCCTTAAAACCAGTGCAAACAGTGTTTGTGAAGATTGTTCCGGGACGGAGGGAGTATATATATATATATTGAAAAAAGAAAATTAAAAAAATTAATAAAATTGTGAAATTATGTAATAAATTTTAGGGACTCATTTAATTTTTGGCGTTACATTAGGTATTCAACCACTTTTTAAATTGGCGTTGCATTAGGTTCTTTTTGGCGTTGCATTAGCTGTTCATATGGTTTTAAAATTGGCGTTGCATTAGGTATTTACCTGATGCAACGCCAAAGCTCTGGCGTTACATTAGCTTGCTATGTCGTTGCATTAGACCTAATGCAACGCAAGAGAATGCAACGGCCATTTGGCGTTACATTAGGCCTAATGTAACGGTTTTTGGGCCCTAATGCAACGAAAATTGGCGTTACATTAGGTCAGAAATGTAGTAGTGTTAATTTTTGTAATAATATTTAAGAAAAAAATAAGACTAATAACTGTGATTTTCGCAAATACTTAAATTGATATTACTCTATCCTAATTGTCTGATAGTCTGTCTATGAACCGATGATAGGGATGACCAAACACAATTACGGTTCCGGTTCGAAATCGCCGATTTCGATTTCGAAAAAGGTTAAATCGGAACCGAATCGTGTCTACCGGTTCATGGTCCCAAATCCGAACCGGCAGTTCAATGGTTTTGTTGTTTTTTTCTTTTTTTTTTTTTTTGCATAAAAAAAAACTATTTTATAATATTTTTTATTACTGAAAATATTTGCAAAAATTTATATAAAAATATAGAAAAAAACTAAACAAATGAAAGTATATAAAAGAAAAGAAGGAGAGACTACCCTTTAATTTTTTTTAATTTTTTATTGAATAGGAAAAAATGTTTTAGACTTATTTTATTACTGAATTTTTTAACAAAAAGTTATTAAAAAAGAGATAGAAAAAAAAACTAAACAAATGAGAGTTAGTGGAGGAGGGTGTCTTCCTTCCGTACACTCATGGCCGTGGGGGTTTTCCTATTTCTCATTTATTATATGCTGATGACATGCTCATTTTCTGTAATGGGAGGAAGAACTCGATTGAAGGATTAAGGGTGTTTTATCCAAGTATGAGATGGCTTCAGGCGCTTGATCAATCTTGATAAGAGTGCTTTTATGTAGGAAAAAGGATGAGGAACTTCGAGGTGGATAACATTCGGCGTTGGTCGGGTTGCACTCATCAACAGTCCCGTTGAAGTATCTTGGTATTCCTTTGTTCAAAGGGAGGATTTTGAGAGTCCATTTCGCGGAGCTTGAGCGAGAAGGTTACGAAAAGGATAAGTGGATGGAAGGCTAGATTGTTGTCTTTTGGTGGTAAGATGATTTTAATCAAATCGGTGTTGAGTAGCATTCCTATATATTCCATGGGGTTACGAAAGTCCCAAAGGGGGTGATAAGAAAGATTGAAGGCATGTTGGCTAATTTTTTATGGAGCAGTGGGGGTGAGAAGCGTCCTCAGTGGGTTGCTTGGAATGAGGTTTGTAAGCCTATCAGAGAAGGAGGTTTGGGGGTGAGATCGATGGGGGATGTCAATAATGCTCTTTTAGCTAAACTGGCATGGGTTGCTAGTCATGGTAATTCTCTTTGGGCTCGTTTTATTCGGGAGAAATATGAATTGCGGTGGGCGGATTCTAGTTCACATGCTTGGAAGGCCGCATCTTCTCTTTTGCCTCAATTGGAGGATTGTAGTAGGTGGATCATTGGTCGTGGGGATGTGCGGTTTTGGAGAGATGATTGGTGTGGTGATCGGATAGGGGGTCCGAGTCCTGTGGATCACACTCTCACTGTTCGAGATGGTTTGCATTGTATTGGTGATCTTTGGGATTTCATTCCGGACCATTTGCATGATACAATTCGAAGGGTGTGGATTGATATGGAGATGGAGGATAGGGTGGTGTTTACTTTGACAAAATCAGGTATGTTCGAGTCTTCTGCTTGGTGGGAACACCATCGGTTTCGTAGTCCTTTAGTGGATTGGGGTGCAAAGATTTGGCACAAAAACATTCCTACAAAGGTTAGTGGTTTTTGGTGGCGATTGATGCATAATGGCCTCCCGGTTGATTCGAGATTGGAGGAGAGAGGTTTCAGCATCCCACCTCGTTGTGTTTGTTGTCTGTCTGGTGGCTATCGGGAGACTCCTGATCATTTATTTCTTCACTCTGATATGGCATTGTCTTTATGGCAACATTGGTCGTCTTTCTTCGGGATTGGGAGTCAGTATACGGGCTTGCATCATTTGTGGGATACTTGGTATAGGGGATAATCAAAGAGATCCCAAATAGGATTGGTTCGCATTGGGACGATGATGTTTGTTTGTTGGGGGTTATGGAAGGCGAGATGTAAGATGGTTTTTGAAGGCAAACAAATGGAGTTTAGTGCTATCAATGAGGGAGTTCAACGTGCTTTGTTGGAAATGTGTTCTTTTCTAAAACCAAAAGGAAAAACTACAAAGGAAGCTCGTAATATTCTGACTTGTTTGGGATTAAGGGTGTTAGAGGTGAGGCGTAGAGTGAAAAGAACTTTGAGATGGGAGCCATCGAGGGAGCATTGTTACACACTCAACACAGACGGATCTTCGGTGCATGGTGAGTGCTCAGGAGGAGGTATCATTCGAGATTGGAGGGGTGGTTTCATTCGTGCTTTTTCCAATTTTTATGGGAGGGGCACGAACATGATGGCGGAGATTTTGGCCCTTCGGGATGGGTTAAGAGTATGTCGGGATCTTCAATTTGATTCGGTGCTTGTAGAGTGATGCAGTCGAAGAGGTGGCTCTCGAGTTCATGGAAGAGTTGGATCGAAAAGGTTGAAGCTTCAGGAGAGGAGCGGCCGTGTCATTGCTTGAGGAGCGGCCGTGTCATGGGGAGCGGCCGTGTCGTGATTTATGGAGCGGCCGTGCATGTCGTCGACTGAAGTTTGTGTTTGCTGATGTTTTGTTTAATTAAGGGTAGTTTAGTCCTTTATTTACCAAGTCGTTTTTAGGGTTTGTTTAAGAGTATTTATACTTTGTTTTTAGGGTGGGAAGGCAGTTTTTTGCCGTTTAATAAACATTGATTTGTTTCTTCCAACTTTTGTATTGATTAAATTCTACAAGGTTGAAGGTCTTTTGCTAGGATTGATTAAATTCTTCTAGTAATTGACATCTATCAAGTCTTCCGCTACGTCAGTTGGTATCAGAGCTTTCGTTCGATTCAGGAAGAATGGTTCGAGGGCAGAAGAGACAAACTGTGGAAGAGGTTTACGCGCGAGATGAGGCGAGCCTTGAGGAACGCATCGGATCGATCGTAGATCAACGTATGGAGTTGATGGTGGAACAGTTAACGGCGAGGATGACCGACTTGTTCAATCATCAGACTCGGCGGGATCAACCTAGACCTGGTGGTAGCGACGGACAGCGAGACTGGGAGGAGGATTCTGATGGGGGTGATGGGGAGTACTATGAAGAAATTCCGCAGGTTAGGCGACAACCACAGAGACCCGCGAAGGAAGAGGAAAACCGACGGTGGGAGGCGGGTATGCGCATAGACCTACCAGAATTTAATGGGGGGCTACAGGCGGAGGAATTTCTGGATTGGGTGGCCACGGTAGAAGAAATTTTGGAGTTTAAAAGGGTGCCGGAAGACAGGCGGGTGGCGTTGGTCGCTACGCGACTGAGAGGGAGAGCAACCGCTTGGTGGCAGCAACTCAAACTCTCACGTTCTCGCTTGGGAAAACCAAAAATTGGGTCATGGGAGAAGATGAAGAAGCAGTTACGCGCTGCCTTCTTGCCGTATAATTACCAGCGAACTTTATTTCAGAGGCTGCAGAACCTGAAGCAAGGATCACGCTCGGTAGAGGATTACACCACCGAGTTTTACCAGTTGTTAGCTAGAAACGATATTCAGGAAACGGTGGATCAGACGGTTGCACGTTACATAGGGGGCCTGCGAGTGCAGATTCAGGATACCCTGAATATGTTTGATATTGGGTCAATTTCAGAAGCACACCAGAGAGCTATTGTCGTCGAGAAACAAACACGGAGGTGGAGCAGTGGTGGTGCAACTGGAGGGAGCAGTTTAACTGGGGTTAACACTAACAGCAATGCTACAGGCCCTACAACCAGTGCCAAAACAGGCGGTCAGTTTTCTAGAGGGGGTGGCAGCAACATTAAGTGTTTTGGGTGTGGCGAAGTCGGTCATCGCCAAATGGACTGCAAACAGGCTGGAAAGAAGGCGCTGTTTAACGAAGCAGAGGAGGATGTATCGGCTGATGAAGGTGGCTTACCGGAACACCCTACTTTCGACGAGGAGGAGCAGTTAGTGACTGGGGATGTGGGTGTGTCTCTTGTTGTCCGCCGTTCGTGCCTAACTCCGCGTACTAATGACGATAATGAATGGCTCCGTAATAACATCTTTCAGTCAACTTGTACTATTTTGGGGAAGGTGTGTCGTTTTGTGATTGACTCGGGTAGCTGTGAAAACATTATCGCAGAGGAAGCGGTCCAGAAGTTGAGCATTCAGACGGAGAAGCATCCTAAGCCATATAAATTGGCGTGGCTTAAAAAGGGTGGTGAGGTAACAGTTTCGAAACGTGCTCTTATTTGTTTTTCTGTTGGTTCTAAATATCGTGATGAAATATGGTGTGATGTAGTTGCTATGGATGCTTGTCATTTATTATTGGGCCGGCCATGGCAATTTGATAGACAGGTTGTTCATAATGGGCGGGATAATTCTTACAGTTTGATTGTTGATGGAACAAAATTTGTTCTAGTTCCTACTAAACCGGTGGTAACAGTGACAACGCCGGTTCCCTGTTCTTCGTTCCTCTCTTTTGCTCAATTTGAGGAGGAGGTCCAACAGGATGATGTGATTTTTTTGTTGCTTGGGAAATCTGTGTCTGCAGTCAGTCAGATTCCGGATGCTGTTCTGCCATTACTACAGGAATTTGCTAGCGTATTTCCGGATGAGTTGCCTTCGGAATTACCACCCCTCCGTGATATTCAGCATCACATTGATCTAGTCCCCGGGGCGAGTCTTCCTAACAGACTTCATTATCGTATGAGCCCGAAGGAACATGAGGAATTGCGTAGGCAGGTGGAAGAATTGTTAGCAAAGGGGCATATTCGTGAAAGTTTGAGTCCGTGTGCGGTTCCGGCCATTTTGATTTCCAAACAAGATGGTTCTTGGCGGATGTGTGTTGACAGCAGGGCCATTAACAAAATTACTGTACGGTACAGGTTTCCGATTCCTCGTTTTGATGACCTGCTTGATCAGATTAGTGGGGCCGTGGTCTTTACTAAGTTGGATTTAAAGAGTGGGTATTATCAGATTCGGGTTAGGCCAGGAGATGAGTGGAAGACAGCCTTCAAAACCCGCGAAGGTTTGTACGAGTGGTTGGTCATGCCGTTTGGGTTGTCTAATGCCCCGAGTACATTCATGCGTGTGATGAACCAACTGCTACGACCATTTATTGGGAATTTTGTAGTGGTATATTTTGATGACATTCTTATTTACAGCCGGAGCCAAGAAGAGCATATACATCATGTGCGGGAGGTCTTGTCCGTGCTGCAGAAGGAGAACTTTTATGCAGCAACAAAGAAATGTGTCTTTATGGTACCACGAGTTTTATTTCTGGGGTATGTTATATCGGGTGATGGCCTGCAAGTTGATACGAGCAAGGTAGCAGCAGTTCAACAGTGGCCTGTTCCTACTACAATCACAGAGGTCCGGAGCTTTCATGGGTTAGCATCTTTCTATCGCCGTTTCATCCCTCACTTCAGTAGCATCATGTCGCCTATCACTGATTGTATGAAAGGCGCTCGCTTTTCGTGGACTACAGAGGCAGACAACGCGTTTCATCAAGTCAAGGAGATGTTGACTACAGCGCCTATTTTGATATTACCCGATTTTTCACAGCCATTTGAGTTGCATACCGACGCTTCTAAGGTGGGTATTGGGGCTGTTTTGAGTCAAAAGGGGCGGCCAGTGGCTTATTTTAGTGAAAAATTGTCGGGTGCCAAGGCTCGGTATAGTACTTACGATTTGGAATTTTATGCGGTTGTTCAGGCAGTAAAACATTGGAGGCATTATTTGTTCCACCAAGAGTTCATCTTGTTCACGGACCATGACTCTTTACGTCATTTACATAGCCAGGACAAAGTTTCAGATCGGCATGCTCGTTGGATGGCTTTTCTTCAACAATTTACTTTTGTGGTTAATCATAAGGCGGGGGTTACTAACAAAGTGGCTGATGCATTGAGTCGACGACGGAGCTTAATGACAACTTTGCGCATCGAAGTCCCTGGATTTGAGTCGTTTCGGGAGTTACTCGCAGCTGACCCATATTTCTCGGTAGTTCTGGAGGATGTTAAGGCGGGTCTTAAGCCGGACTTCTTGCTGTACGAGGGGTTTTTGTTCAAGGGCAATCAGTTATGTGTTCCTGAAGGTAGCCTGCGTTTGCTGATTGTTCAAGAGCTGCATGGGGAGGGCCATGTTGGGAGAGATCGGACTTTACAGCTAGTTCAAGCTTCTTATTTCTGGCCGAGCATGAGGAAGGAAGTTGAGAGGTTCGTTCGGAGGTGCCGGGTGTGTCATATGGCCAAGGGTGCAGCTACTAATGCGGGCCTGTACATGCCGCTTCCTGTTCCGAATCAGCCATGGGAGGAGATTAGTATGGATTTCGTACTTGGGCTGCCACGTACACAGCGGGGACACGATTCTATTTTCGTGGTTGTTGACAGATTCTCGAAGATGGTTCATTTCATCCCTTGCAAGAAAACAACGGACGCCGTTAATGTTGCTCAACTTTTCTTCAAGGAAGTGTATCGTCTTCATGGTTTACCTGCTGCAATCGTTTCGGATAGGGACACCCGTTTCCTTAGTCATTTTTGGCGAAGCTTGTGGAAGATGGCCAACACCCAACTTAACTTCAGCAGTGCATATCACCCCCAAACGGATGGTCAGACAGAGGTTGTAAACAAATCATTGGGTAATTTGTTGCGTTGTTTGGTTGGTGATCATGTTAAGTCTTGGGATCAGAAGTTGGCACAGGCTGAATTTGCTCACAACCATGCCATCAATCGTAGCTCCGGGTTCAGCCCGTTCCAAGTAGTTTACGTGGTTCAACCTAAGGGACCATTGGACTTGATTACATTACCAAGTAAACAGAAGCTTCATGGTAAGGCGGTGGATTTGGTTGAGGGGTTGCAGGCTGTGCATGCTAAAGTGCGAGACAATTTACAGGCCGCCAACGCTAGGTATAAACATGCGGCTGATCTGAAGAGGCGTCAGGTGGAGTTCCAGGTTGGTGATTACGTTTGGGCTATCATGACCAAGGATCGTTTTCCAGTGGGTACATATAATAAATTATCTGCGAAGAAAATTGGTCCAGTTGAAATCATTGCTAAGATTAATTCTAATGCGTACAAGTTGAAATTACCTAGCCATGTTCGTACGTCTGATGTTTTCAATGTTAAGCACTTGGTACCATATTCAGGGGACTCGTCTGATGATGAGGGGGTTGACAATTCGAGGACGAATTTTTTCAGGCGTGGGGAGAATGATGCAGTCGAAGAGGTGGCTCTCGAGTTCATGGAAGAGTTGGATCGAAAAGGTTGAAGCTTCAGGAGAGGAGCGGCCGTGTCATTGCTTGAGGAGCGGCCGTGTCATGGGGAGCGGCCGTGTCGTGATTTATGGAGCGGCCGTGCATGTCGTCGACTGAAGTTTGTGTTTGCTGATGTTTTGTTTAATTAAGGGTAGTTTAGTCCTTTATTTACCAAGTCGTTTTTAGGGTTTGTTTAAGAGTATTTATACTTTGTTTTTAGGGTGGGAAGGCAGTTTTTTGCCGTTTAATAAACATTGATTTGTTTCTTCCAACTTTTGTATTGATTAAATTCTACAAGGTTGAAGGTATTTTGCTAGGATTGATTAAATTCTTCTAGTAATTGACATCTATCAAGTCTTCCGCTACGTCATAGAGTCGGATTCTTTGGTGACTGTGGGGATCTTGAAAGGGCGTTTCTCTGGTCCATGGCAACACTCATATGAGGTTAGGGAATGTGGGAATTTGTTGGGTGACTTTAGCATTCGACATGTTTTACGGGAAGTTAATGGGGTTGCGGATCGTCTAGCGGCGGTGGCACATGTCCATCATCATCATATGGTTTATTTGCTTGCTAGAGATCTTCCGGAGGAGGTTATAGATGAAAGCGTAAAAACCGAGAGTCCCGTGATATTGGACGTAAATTAGGAGACTGTTGTACCTATTTGTTAGAGTAATTAGTGGGATATGATTTACCCATAATTAGTGGGATATATTGTCAACGTAATTAGTGGAATATGTTGTACATGATAGGTTAGCTTTTCTTTATATATGTATCCTCTCAGAGAGAATAAAGTGTGTGGTTTATTCTTCTAAAGTATCGTGTACATCTCCTCATTCTTTCTGAGTTCTTTGCTTATTTCCTCTCCAGTTTTCTTCTCTTCCTTGCAGGTGTTCAGTCGTTCATGGTATCAAAGCCTCACAATAGCCATGGGTAATGACTCCGATTTAACAGGCAAGACCGTGGCTAAAACCGATTCCGGGCAAGGTAATACATCTCACAATAAACATGGCCTTCCAGTTTTGTTCAACGTTCAGTCGTATATGGGCCATTGCAGATTGACAAACGAAAATTACCAAAATTGGAGTTCCCTTTTTTTGTCCATGCTTGAGATACATTACCTAACTCATGTTGTCACCGACAAAATCCCACCACCCGAAAATCTCCCCACTGACACCACACAACCTAATCCGGATTATGAAGCCTTTATTCATACCTCTCGCTTTGTCCTTGGATGGATTAAAGCGACTGTCACTTCTGAGGTTCAACCTCATGTCAACCCGTGTCTCACCGCTCCCGAGGCATGGGATCTTCTTGCTAAGGAGTTTGGTGTTGCATCCTCCATACACATTCAAAAACTCCAAGAAGAACTCCACGATCTCACTCTTAAACCAGGCTTTGATACCATGAACGACTGAACACCTGCAAGGAAGAGAAGAAAACTGGAGAGGAAATAAGCAAAGAACTCAGAAAGAATGAGGAGATGTACACGATACTTTAGAAGAATAAACCACACACTTTATTCTCTCTGAGAGGATACATATATAAAGAAAAGCTAACCTATCATGTACAACATATTCCACTAATTACGTTGACAATATATCCCACTAATTATGGGTAAATCATATCCCACTAATTACCCTAACAAATAGGTACAACAGTCTCCTAATTTACGTCCAATATCACGGGACTCTCGGTTTTTACGCTTTCAATAGAGGCATTGAGATTTGATAACTCTGGATGCTATGTGGTTCGTAATTGAGTCGGGTCAGTTTTTGGCCTTGAAGGGAGATTGGTTTCTGCAAATATTTGGTATGTGGATTGTTGGCTGCTTGGGTTTGGTGTGCTCTTCATGGTTTAGTTTTCAATATGCCTGTGCAACTGAATTTCTTGCGGTAGTGGCTGATGATCATACGTTCATAGTCAATATTCTGAATTTGGAGCAGCTTATGGCATTAATTAATGTTTGGTTGCTGCATATTTGTTGTTTTTGTGGCTACAGGCGAAAATCTGATGTGCATGGCCATGCTCAATTGAGGACTCGGCCGTGCAACTGGTTGTGTTTTCAGCTTGGATTTTCTGTTTGGATGGAGCGTCCGCTCCCATTCTTTTGGAGCGTCCGCTCCCTATGCGAACTGGTCTGGGCTTTTGGGCCTTGTTGGGCCTGTTTTTGGAGGTGTATTTTTTGGGTTATTTTGGATCAGGCTTGGGTCCTTTTGGGTGGCCTGTTTCGCATTTGGTAATGCATGGTGCTGTGCAACATCATTTTTGGGACACTTTGGGATATATTGGTTTAGCTTATTTATGTTGGTTTTAGAGTTAGGTATTTTAATTACCGCTCATGTAATATTTTCTTTCATCAATAAATGCTCTCAGGTGTCGTTCTGGTTCTTCAAAAAAAAAATATATATATATATATAAAAGAAAACAGAGACGGACTACCTTTTAACTTTTTTTTATTGAATAAGAAAAAATGTTTTAGATTTTTTTATTACTGATTTTTTTTTTCAAAAAGTTATTAAAAAAAGATATAAAAAAACTAAATAAATGATAGTATATAAAATAAAAGAGGGACGGACTACCCTTTAAATTTTTTATTGAATAGGAAAAAATGTTTTAGAATTTTTTTTATCACTAAAATATTTTCCAAAAAGTTTTATAAAAAATGTTAGAAAAAATTAAAGAAATGATAGTATATTAAAAAAAAAAAAAAAGAGGGAGAGACGATACACTTTATTTATATTTATTATTGTATAAGAAAAAATGTTTTATACTTTGAATTTTTTTTCCAAAGTCATAAAAAATGCTAGAAAAAAATTAAAAAAATGAAAGTATATAAACGAAAAACTAAATCATAAATCTTATACACTAAACCTAAATCTCGTATATACCCTATACCCTAAACCTTAAATCTAAACAATGTACTTCATAACACAAATCCTAGTTCATATACCAAAATCTCATATACTCCATATACCCTAACCTTTAATGCTAAATCATATACTTCATATCCTAAACCCTAATTCATCTGCTTAAACCATATACCCTATACAATATATCCCAGTGTTCTAAAAGACCCCGCCTAAGGGCGCCTAGGCTCCGCCTAGGCGCTAGGCCCCTCTCCAACGCATAGTTCTAAGCCCCTCCTAGGTCCCGACTAATCCCCGCCTAGGCGCTAGGCCCGGCTCCGTCGCCTAGCATCCGCCTAGCGCTTTTTAGAACCTTGATATATCCTATATCTTAAATCTAAATCATATAGTTCATATCATAAATCCAATTCATCTACCTTAATCTCATATATACCATATGCCCCAAATCTTAAATTTAAATCATATACTCGATACCATAAACCCTAATTTATCTACTTTAATCTCATATATACCCTATACCCTAAACCTTAAATCTAAATCATATACTACATACTTTAAGCCCTATTCATCTACCTAAATATCATATGCCCTATACCTTAAACCTTAAATCTAAATCATATACTTCATACCATAAACCCTAATTTATCTACATTAATTTCATATATACCCTATACCTTAAATCTAAATCATAAACCCCATACTCTACACCCAATTCATCTACCTTAATCTCATATGCCTATACCTTAAACCTTGAATCTAAATCATATACTCCATACCCTAAAGCCTTATTTATTTACATTAATCTTATACTCCATACCCTAAACTTTAATTCATCTACATTAATCTCATATATACCATATACCATATACCATAAACCTAAATCAAAATCATATACTCCATATCCTAAACCCTAATTAATCTACCTTAACCTTAACCATGGCCATATACCCCATACTCTAACCACCAAAATCATATACCTAAATCCCATACTCCCCCCGTCCCATAATACCTTACCCGGTTAATACGAACTCAGTTCAACCAAGTTCAACTTTGACCAAACTTTAATATCAATTTACTTATCATAATAAAAATCTAAAAATTGCTATCCATAAAATAACCAAATGATTTATCAATAGAAATTATTAAAATTTCATTAGAATGAATAGATTGATATTAAAGTTTGGTCAAAGTCGGCGTCGGTTGACTTGCTACTATTCAAAATGGGGAAGCTTTTATGGGACGGAGGTTTTATGGGACGGAGGGAGTATATACCTATAAACCTAACCACTCAATCTTATATACCTATGCCTCATATATACATTTTACCCTAAAACTTAAACAAATGAGAGTTAGTTTATGATTTGATCTTTATAATCAAAGAAATTAACGAAATTCGTTAGAGAAAGTTAAGAGACAGTTAAGGAGGTTTGTCTGAAAAAATTGTGAGGGGAGGGGATGGTATTTATAGTTGAGAAAATATGTTAGGATGACAAAAATATTTTTTAGTTAATTTTTTGTGAAATGAAAACTGATTAAAAAAAGGTCAAAACGACTATTTTTGATGAAAACTACGAAATTTCCGATGAATTTGACGGTTTTGACAACGGTTCAACAATTTCGATTTCGGTTTAAACGGTTCGAAATCGCCAGTTCACGGTTTTTTAGAAGGACAAATCGGAACGAGACCGCCAAACCGCCAATTGCGATTCATGTCGATTTCGATTTCAATTCCGAGCCGATTCCGGTTCCGATTTGGTCATCCCCGTGAACCGAAGGCCAAGGACTAAATGAAGATACTCATTTTTCATAAGTTTGTTAACAAAAAGGACAAATATCAGCCAAAGAAACTTTTCTAGTTACTTTGTTTGAAGGGCATACAATAGAAACTTGAATTTGGTAGGGTTGCATATTATTAATCAGAGTCTGCAACTTGCTTCTACAACAACAAAAACGGTGACTAAATTTCTCTATTTATATGTTCTCCAACACAAATTCAATTTTGGACCCTCTTTTATCTACTACACATTACTCTTTTATCTACTACACATTAATTTTCTTTTTCTTTGGGGGGGGGGGGGAGGTGGGAGGGGTGGGGTGGGGGTGCTATGCTACTTACAACATATATAGTCATTTGAGAATCAAACAAATTCCCAAGAAGGTAGATAGGTTGGTGGGAATTTGGACTCTTCAATGCTGATTCCTTCTTGTTTTAGGGATGGTATTGTAGGCTTTCTAGTGTTAGTTTTACTATTTTCCCAAATTTTTTGTTATGGAAATGGTGAGACGGTTGACTTAGTTGTGACACCGTTGACTCTTCCTCCACGCCCGCCAAAGTTTTATCTCCCAATACATAAGCCTCCCCCCGTACCCGTGGTGAAAAAGCCGCTTCCTCCATTAGTACCATTGACGCCATTTCCTCCACCGGTTCCAATTATCAAGAAGCCACTTCCTCCTCCTCCGACACCATATTACGAAGCTCCAAATTCTCCTCGTGTACCAATATATAACAAGCCACCACCACTAGTTAAGTCGCCACCATTTCCACCGGTTGTTAAGACGCCTCCACTTCCACCCGTAGCTAAGACGCCGCCACCGGTAGCTAAGACGCCAACACTTCCACCAGTAGCTAAGACTCCACCACTTCCTCCTCCGGCACCTAAACACAAGAAACCACGTCAACCCAAGGCTCCTTCCCAGAAGCCTCTTCCTCCCCCAGTGTACAAAGAGTCACCTCCTCCTCCTGTACCAATATACAAGAAGCCACCTCCACCTCCTACACCAGTATACACGCCAAGCCCGCCACTATCAAAACCTCCTATACCCATATACACGCCAAGCCCACCACTATCAAAACCTCCTACACCGGAATGTGTGCCAAGCCCATCACCGTCAAAACCACCTACACCACCGGTATACACGCCAAGCCCGCCGCTATCAAAACCTCCTACACCCGTATACACGCCAAGCCCACCACTATCAAAACCTCCTACACCAGTATACACGCCAAGCCCTCCACTATCAAAACCTCCTACACCAGTATACATGCCAAGTCCTCCACTATCAAAACCTCCTACACCAGTATACACGCCAAGCCCACCACTATCAAAACCTCCTACACCAGTATACACGCCAAGCCCTCCACTAGCAAAACCTCCTACACCAGTATACACGCCAAGCCCATCACTATCAAAACCTCCTCCTTCAGTTCCAGTCTATGAAAATCCACTTCCACCACCAAGTCCAATTTACAACCCTTTACCACCACCTTCAAACCCTTCGCCATCATACGGCTATCCATTTCCATTTTACCACCCATTACCTCCATTCGCAGGGTTCCCTTGGCCATTTACTCCTCCAAAACAATGAATCATACCAAGTTTGGATGCACTCTCCTGCCTATGACATTCCTTCGTGTCAAACAACATTGTTACTGATTGTTTCACGTGTGAATTGGCTGTATGCACAGCTGCAAATCTCTGTTTATTTCCTGTATTTTCTTTAATTAGTCAGTTTGTGAATTTAAGGAGCCAGCGTTGAATTCAATCTGAATATTGTGACCTCGAAAAGTTGTTTCCACAGTTCAAACTCGTGACACTTAAGGTTAGAATGGAACTATCTTACGACTTTCACTAAAGTTTCTTTAAGGTTAGTCAAATTCTGAAGAAAAAAATACTTCAGAATATAAGAAATTAATGTAACAAATCAATAAAAAGAAGAAGAAGAAGCCATTTAACATTTTTCTTTTCTTTGATGTGCGGAGTATATGTAAAAGACATGAAAATCCCCGCACCAAACGAACCTTCAGCACGAAATTTCAAGATCAAGTTGCAGACATATAGAGAACATACCATTGATTCAAAGGAGAGTATGAATAAGCCATAACGAAAGTTATTACAAATACTTCAGTTAAATTGAAAAAAAGACACCTTTTTAACCGCTACATCAGGCAATTACATTAAAAAAATGAAGCAATATTTTTTTAAAAAAAAATTGTTAAATAAAAGTTCTGCTTTTAAAAACACTGAAAACTCTGCAGCCGATGAGGCCTTAGTGTGCCCACAGGTAAATTGTAATCTGATCATAAATTGAAAAAAAGAAGAAGCTAGATTCGAGTCAACGCCATTAGGTCCCAGTATCACTAACACAACAAGTCTACGTTGAAGGTTAGGAGAGTTTCCTATTTAGGTGAATAGACTGATTGCATTCGCTATCTATAGACCTGAATCGGACTCAGATTATTTCGTTTCAAATGACATTATATCGAGTTAAAATTTCCATGTGAATGTGTTATGCTCATTCAATGGTGTACCGTTATACTACTGTCTACTAGCATTCATCTTGATTAATTAGCCCGTACCTTTCACATCGGGCCTAAATGATAGAACTTGAAATGTAAATTGAGAAAGAAATATTGAATCATAATTTCTTTATTGAGAATTCTGTTATGAAATGCTACAGCAAGCTAGCTATTTATATCTATTACATTTGAACAATTTGAACAACCTCTAACTGAATCTCTAACTGAATCTTCTAACTGAATAACAAACTCACACAACAACCTTCTCACAAGTTGATACAGACCCTTCCTTTATATCCCCCCTCAAACTGGAAGGAGCAAAAATGTTGATCACATTCAGTTTGGTGAGTAAGAAATTCAGTTGAGCAGAAGATAATGCCTTGGTAAGAATATCAGCAGGTTGCTGAAGAGTGGAAACATGAACGGGAGTAATAAGCCCAGCCTTAACCTTGTCTCGAATAAGATGACAATCAATTTCAATATGCTTTGTACGCTCATGAAACACAGGATTGGAGACAATATGAAGAGCAGACATGTTATCACAATGTAAAGCAACTGGAGTAACAACATGAACATCCAGATCTTTGAGAAGAGAAACCAGCCAAGTAACCTCACAGGCTGCATTTGCCATACTCCTATACTCAGCCTCAGCTGAACTTCTAGAAACAGTCAATTGCTTCTGTAACGACCCCAACTTTTCATAAATAAACATAATTTCATTCGTAAATAAAGTTCCCAAATCAAAATACCTTAACGGCTAGTACATCTAATCATAATTCAAATGCGGAAAATAACGGTCTTTAACCTTAACGACTAGTCCGTCTAACCATAATTTAAAATGCGAAAAATAACTGTGTTTAAACCTTAACGGCTAGTACAACCCACTAGCTCGCTAAGTCCATAAAGATTAATGCTAACCCTAACCCTAATTCCAGCCGCCATCCTTGCGACCGATCAACTTCTCCTACCGCTTACCTGGGAGAAAAATTAGAAAAAGGGGTGAGCGAACAATGCTCAGCAAGTTCATACGGAATTCTCTCCGGGTACTAAGGAGAGATGACCGAAAGAACGAAACCAATCAATTATACTTCAACGAAAGGCTATCAACAATAATTTTAACTGTACACATTCAAAATACAGTATCATAATTAAAAAGAACATGGCCCTATCACAAGTTCGTCAATTCCATAGTTTCAAACACCTTTTCAGGGTGTCACACCTTTTCAGGGTGTTAGGAGAATAAGAGACCTTCCACCTTTTTAGGGTGCTCCCTTATTATGATATATTATGATATTCAAACTACTTCATCAAGTAGCAATTTAAAAGTCTAAGTTCTTTTCAATCAAACTAGACTATCTTAATTAGTCATTTTCAATCAGACTAATCTAACCGCACCTGTTTCAATTAGATACAGTTATAGTTCACATAATATTCCAGCTACAAGAATACATAAAGCAATTTCAATTCACTTGGATACCCATTGAACAACATATATCAAGGGTAAGATAATCAAAAGACGTTATATCACATCGGAGTTCAAATGCTACCGGCCATTAGTAGCTACACTTGAAACAAATTATGAGGAATCCTACATTAAAGGATGAATTTCAAATATACTTAAGGAACGTAATCCCTTACCTTGGGTTACTTGCTCTTCCTTCGAAAGTCCGCTTGCACAAATCTACAATCATGTGGAGAGAAACTCAACTTAGGTACAAGTAATCTCTCCCTACTTAGTACCTTTAATCCTTTTCAATAAATCTATGAGTTATTCTACTTAACTCCTTTTAAAGATTTACTCTTTTACTCTTTTAGGTTTCCCAAGTTACCCTTAGGATTTCTAAGATTCATTCACAATTATCACTTCCGATACTAATTTACTATTCACAGCATAGGTATTTTACTATTCACAGCATACGTATTTCCAGTTTACTATTCACAGCTTTATACACCTTAAAACTCACACCTAAACACTCTACATACATGGCAGACATACATTTTCTGACTGCCACCTCCGCCCTCCACACTCAGCAACACTCACACATCAGCACATACCTCGCAACACACGCGTGCGCACATCAGCAGCAACACACGCACAGCAACACACACGTGCGCACATCAGCACAACACATGCACACATACCTGCTGTACACACACAGAGAACCACTCACAAACACCCATACAGACCCCTCAGTTCCTCAGTTTATTTCATATCTTAGCATGCAATATTTAGCTATCCACTGATTGCATACTCACTTCTTACCATAATTCATAACTAGTAGGCTTTTAAACAATCCTACTTCACTGCCATCAGTTAACTAACTTAGCATGATATATCAATATTCTCACAACCTGTTTACATATGAATTCCCTAGCATGGCATATCAATATTCAAAAGAAACCTCATACAAATCCTTGGTTATCATCAACAAGCAAAATTTCGTCAGCAATCCGCCAATTCTTGGTTATACTCAATCAAATAATGTTTCATAGTTATTCATCATCATAATTTATTCCCCAAATCTGATTTCCTTTTCTAAACCTTGCTATAGATGTCTAGGATTACTTTTTAGAGTGATTATATGCTTCTCTCTATCTTAAAAATCAAAAGAAAAGGATGATTGCTTACCTAGGTTGAGCTTGAACACGACAACTGAAGCCTTTTCCCTCTTGCTGCCGCCTTCTCCTTCCTGTTGCTCCTTCTCTCTGCGCCTCTCTCTCACTTAGCGTTAAGAATAAACTGTTGTGACCCTCTCTCTCTTTTTATAACCCCAAGCGGCTCCTTCATTCCCTCCTTGCCGTTAAAACAATTTAAGAGGCTCCTAAATGATTTCCATCAGTTACTCCTACTAAAAAGCCTAGATTTAATAGAGGTATTTACTTGGGTTTTTTTAATTTTCTAATCCAAATAATTAATTTAAATAACCAACCTAATTAATTAAGGGAAAACATATTTTAAATAAATAAAGAGTATAAATTTTTAGGGTTGTTACAGCTTCTTAGTTTTCCATGAAATCGAGCATTCACCAAGCATAACTGTATAACCAGAAAGAGATCTCCTAGTTGTGGGACAAGCTCCCCAATCAGCATCACAGAAAATTGACAACTCAAGAGAACTTGACTTAGCAAAGAACAACCCTTGTCCAACAGTCCCTTTTAAGTACCTCACTAGTTTCAAGGCAGCACTCAAATGAGGTTCCCTAGGAGATGCCATGAACTGACTTAATATTTGAACAGAGTAGGCTATATCAGGCCTAGTGATGGTTAAGTAGATCAATCTTCCCACCAATCTCCTGTATTGATCTGGATTGGCCACAGGTGGACCTACATCTATAACCAAACCATGATGTTGTTCAATGGGCACAACAGAACACTTAGCAGAGGAGAGACCAACATCAGCAACAATGTCCAGTGTATATTTCCTCTGATGTAAACAAATACCCAATGAATTTTTGGCTATCTCAATACCCAAAAAATATTTCAAAGATCCCAAGGCTTTAATATTGAACTGAGTATGCAAATAAGCTTTCACATCATCAATAGAGGACTGATGAGGACCTGAAATGATAATGTCATCTACATATACCAAAATAAGCACCACAGTGGAAGCAGATTTGTAGGTGAACATAGAATGATCATTAAGAGACTGAGTGAATCCATAACTGATAAGAGCAGTGGAAAATTTAGAAAACCATTGTCTAGGAGCCTGCTTGAGACCATACAAGGATTTGAGCAACTTACATACAAGCTGAGGTGATCCTTTCATACAAGCAACAGAAAAAGGAAGCACATAACCTGGTGGTAACTTCATATATACCTCCTCAGACAAATCACCATGTAAGAATGCATTAGAAATATCCATTTGCTCAATGACCCAACTCTTGACAGTAGCCACAGCAAGAAGAACCCTTACAATGGTTATCTTGGCCACAGGAGCAAATGTTTCAAAGTAATCCAAGCCCTCAGTCTGTGTGAAACCCTTAGCAACAAGTCTAGCTTTATACCTATCCAAGGTACCATCAGCCTTGTACTTGACTTTATAAATCCATTTACAACCCACAGCTTTCTTATCAACTGGTAGTTCTTGTAACACCCAAGTATGGTTCTCTTCTAAGGCTGCAATCTCACTAGCCATAGCAGCACACCAATTTGGATCCTTAACAGCTTGCATATATGATTGAGGTTCAACAATGGAGGAGATATTGCAGATGTAATGATAATAAGAAGGAGAAATATGAGTATAAGAGAGAAGAGAATGACCTGTGGATTGAGACCTTGATGAGGAAGGTAGATTAGGAGGTAGCCCTGTGAAATCAGTGAATCTAGAAGGTAGAACTCTCTGTCTCTGAGGTCTGGAAGGAGGAAAAAATATGGGAGGAGACTCAAAAGAAAGAGAGGGTGAAGATTCACTGATAAGAGAAGAAATATGAGAAGGGACATGAGAAGGTATATTAGAAAGATCAGAATACTCTAGATCAGTGAACAATGGAATATGACATTCAGGTTGATTAAGAGAAGAATCATGAAAAGGAAAAATATGTTCATAAAAATGAACATCTCTACTATAGAAACATTTGCCAGTGTGTATATCATACACCTTATAAGCTTTCTTCCTATGAGGATACCCAAGAAAAATACATTTAGAAGCTCTATGAGAAAACTTGTCCCTATGTGTGGCTAAGGTGGAAGCAAAACAAAGATTGCCAATCACCTTCAAATGAGAGTAAGAAGGAGATTTCCCAAGAAGCAATTCATAAGGAGTTTTATGTTGAAGAATAGGTGTAGGAAACATATTGATGAGATAAGTGTAGTGAGCAAACAATCTCCCCAAAATTTGATGGGAAGATTTGCTTGAAACCTTAAAGCTCTAGCTACTTCCAACAAATGTCTATGCTTTCTTTCGACTCTCCCATTTTGTTGAGGAGTTTTCACACAACTACTTTGTTGCTCAATACCAAGAGTGAACAGATGAGATGAAAGATCTTTATTAAAAAACTCAGAACCATTGTCACTTCTAATTTGTTTAACAGTGGTACTAAACTAAGTTTGTACCATTGTTATGAAGTATTGAATAAAAGTGAGAACTTGAGTCTTGGATTTGAGGAGAAATATCCATGTAGTTCTAGAATAATCATCGAGAATAGTGAGAAATGAATGAAACCCATCATAAGTAT
This sequence comes from Adenophora triphylla var. japonica, assembly GCA_022495995.1. Classification (NCBI taxonomy): domain Eukaryota; kingdom Viridiplantae; phylum Streptophyta; class Magnoliopsida; order Asterales; family Campanulaceae; genus Adenophora; species Adenophora triphylla. Next base: position 105,797 of record JAFEMH010000254.1, read on the forward strand.
GATGTCTATAGGGACCCCATAGATCACAATGAATAAGACCAAAGAGAGACTGACAATGACTTGTGCTTATGGGAAAAGGCACTCTAGTTTGCTTGGCATAATGACAAACATCACAAACATGTTTATTCATTGAAGTAGATGAGAGATTACAAGGAATTTCAGACACCAATTTCATAGTTTGGACAGAACAATGCCCAAGTCTACAATGTCACAGATGAATATTAGCAGGTAAAGTTGAGGAACATGTGTTAACAAAAGAAGTAGAACAAGAAGAAGGTAGAACAAGTATGTACAAACCACCTACTAGTCTACAAATCCCCTTCAGTGTCTTCAAAGCATGGTCATGTATAAGGCAATGATCAGAGAAGAAAGATAAGACAAACTTGTTATCATGAGTATGTTTGCTTCCTGAAATCAAATGAAATTTGAATGATGGAGCATATAGAACATTATGAAGTGTGAGAGTAGTTGTGAGATGAATGGTGCCTGTATGAGTGATGGCAAAAGTGAAACCATTTGGAAAATGAATGAGAGAATTAATTGGAGTGGGATCAGTGAGTAAATGAAATGAAGATGTAATATGGTCAGATGCACCTGTATCCAGAATCCAATCACTGACATTTTGCATTGAGTTGTTAGTGAGATAGTTGGTGACACTACTAGTGAGAGAGTAGTGGATACCTGAGTGATTAGCAGAAGTAATCTCCATATTAGGTATACCATTGGTCAGTAAATGATCATAAGAGGATGCAGCTAGAACTGGTGCAGCAACAATAGCTGAGGACTCTGTGACTGCATTGGTCTTGTTCTTGAGATACTTAAGCATTTTGCTAGGATCAGGTTTAACTCCATGAAGCTTGTGCCAATCTGGAAAGCCATGAATGAAGAAACATGTGTCCTTAACATGACATGTACCTCCACAATGAGTACAAATCAGATTACTCTTACTGACTGCTCTATCTCCCCTTTTGTAATTGACAGGGCCTCGATTGTATGTAGAAGATTTAGAGATGAGTGCAGTGGTATTCTCATGAAGTGAAAGAGGAGATAAACCAGAGGACAAAGTAGAACAGGCTTTGATCTTCTCATCTTGAGTCAATATGGCTAAAGCTTGACTAACATTTGGCAGAGGATTCATATTCAGGATTGTGCTTCTGATGGAAGCAAAATTGTCATTCAATCGCATGAGAAACTGAACCAATTTCTGCATAGCTTCATATTCAGCAAGAGATGTAGCAGCACCGCAATCACAATTACACACGCACTGAGGAAGATGACTCAGATTGACAAATTCATCCCACATGGACTTGAATTTTGTGAAATAAGCAAAAACAGTTAGTGTGCCCTGAACCAGAGATATCATATCTTTTCGAACTTGAAAAATTTGTGCAGCTGTGCCGTGTGTAAAACGAGATTCCAAATCAATCCAAATTTCACGAGCTGTTTTGAGATAGACAACACTTGATCTAATTTCAGATGAAACTGTATTCAGAATCCAGCTAATAAGCATAATATTGCATCGCTCCCAATGAAGAAGATATTTGGAAGTAGAATTTGGAGGTTTATGAACACCAGTAAGAATTCCGAGCTTCATTTTTTAGGAGAGAGTAACAATCATAGCTCTCCGCCAGTGATTGTAGTTTGAATCATGGAAAACATTAGTAATTAGAATCATACCAGGATGATCATTGGGATGCAAATACAGAGGATGAGTTGGATTGAGTTGGAGATTTGTATCAACAATATCATATTCGTCTGCTGGAGGAACTCCGCCATCCATTTGCTCGATGGTTGCCATGGAATTGATGATCAAATGTAATGAATATGTCAATCGAATAGAGATACGCAAGCAATTTGAAGAAACAACAATGAAATGTGCAGCGGAATTGATGAAATCCGCATAGCATCAGGCTCTGATACCATGATAGAACTTGAAATGTAAATTGAGAAAGAAAGATTGAATCATGATTTCTTTATTGAGAATTCTGTTATGAAATGCTACATCAAGCTAGCTATTTATATCTATTACATTTGAACAATTTGAACAACCTCTAACTGAATCTCTAACTGAATCTCTAACTGAATCTTCTAACTGAATCTTCTAACTGAATAACAAACTCACACAACAACCTTCTCACAAGTTGATACAGACCCTGACCCTTCCTTTATACTAAACTCGATTTGGTATAAAGGCTAATTATAACGTGATATATCCAAAATCGCGATCATAGATACCGTCAACAAGATAACCGCCCCAGCCATGATCGTGATTTTCAATACCGTGTCAATTATGTTGACCGCGGTCTCATACAATACTCCCGGTTAAAGTCAAAGCTTGTAAGTGTGAGTGTTACACACGTTTTTAGCAAGGATGATTTCTAATTATTAGGATTTCTAATTATTAGGATTTGTATCTTTCTTATTTTTAGAATATATTTGTAAATATCTTCTTTATTTTATTTAGTTATTATTTATGGACTAACCAATTAATTAGTTTCCTTGTTTTAGTGTATCTTTGGTTATTTTGTAGGTATCTCTCACACAAGGAAAGAGTCCATGATAAGGAAGGATTGCTTTGATTGACTAAGGAAGGTAGAAGTCTAATTGTGGAAGATCTTCTCAAGTAAATTACCTCCTACAAACAAGGACTCCTTTTACTATAAATGAGAGTTGCACGCCTCATTGTGTATTATGATTTTTATGATTAAAATGTTGAGAGTTTCAAGGATCAAATGAGTTTTTAGTGTGAGAGATTATTTTGGTTATTTTGTTATTCTCTTAGTACAATTTCGTGTAACTGATTCGTATTTGATTTAATAAGAGAAGCTTTTTATTGTCTACAAGAAGTTGCTGTAGATAAGTGTTTAAATCCGTGTTCTACTTTGTTTGTTTTTTTTTGCTGCTTTAGTACTGGTGTTAGTGTTGGTGCTATCACACCAGAACTCACAAGAGGTAATTTTGTTGTTCAATTGTCGATCTTAGCTACTCAATTTCTTTCAATTGGTATCAGAACTCCACTCGATTACACTGAGTGAGATCGAGAAAGAGTAGTCATTATGGGTGGTCATGTGAATCAATATCGTCCTCCTGTTTTAGATGGTACAAACTATGCTCTATGGAAAGCTAAGATGCGTCTTTACATCAAAGAAATTGATGAGAGGGCGTGGCTTAGTATTATTGTCCCATGGTCTCCTCCTAAGGTTGAAAGCAAGGATGTAGTGGGTGAAACATCTGAAAAATCCTACAAACTTAAACATGAGGAAGACTGGACTACATCATAAATTACCCTTGCTAATTATAATTCTAGAGCTCTAGTTGCTATATCAAGTCATGTTGATGAACATATATTTCACCTAGTAATTAATCAGAATGTAGCAAATATAGCTTGGGATATTTTGCAAGGTCATTGTGAAGGTGATGATAGTGTAAGGGCTACTACGCTGAGAATTCTCATGACCAAGTTTGATAACTTGAGGATGAATGAGATTGAAGATATTAAAAGCTATTAAGCTAAATTGAGAGAGATCTCAAATGAATGTCTCTCCCTAGGTGAGCCTATATCAAATGCTAGGTTAGTATCAAAATGTTAAGAACTGTAACTGCAAATTTTAACATCAAAATTGCTGTTGTTGAAGAAGCACATGACACCACGACTATGAGATTAGATACTCTTGTGGGTATTCTGACCATGTTCAAAATGAATCTGTCAATTCAACAACAACATAAGGCTGATAGTATTACTCTTGTTGATGCTCTTTCCACTGCCTCCAAAGTCTCTAAAGAGTTTGTAGAAATCTCTAAAGAAATAGAGAAATCTAATTTGGAAATTGAAGATGTGGCTTTACTCACCAAAAGGTTTATATCATTTTTAAGGAACAAAAAGGAGAACAAGTTTCCATCAGAAAGCCAAGACACATCAACTTTTGAAAATTTTGAGGAGGATACTGGAAATATTTTTAAACAGCCTAGAAGATTTTTCAAAAAGGAAATTTGATTATGTTCAATGTAGAGCCTGTAAAGGATTTAGTCACTTTGCTAGTGAGTGTGCCAACACTCTGAAGAAAAATGGGATGAGCTTATGTGCGACCCTTTAGTGACAGCGAAGATGAAGATGAGACTGTAAACCTAGCAGTCATGAAAATCTCATCTCAAAATCACGAACATCATTCTGATGTTACTTCAGATGTAGTCACACTAGAGATCACACCCTCTGACTTTGAGTTCAAATGCTTTAATTCTTTACACTACTAGAAACAAGCCTTTTATCGACGGAAATTTCCGTCGGTAATTCCACATATCCGTCGATAAATGGATATTACCGACGGAATTCGTCCGTCGGGTTCGGTCGGAAATAATTGGTTGGTAATACCGATGGACAAATTCCGCCGGTATTTCCGGCGGATTGTCCGCCGGAAAATCCAAAATTCCGCCGGAAACCGTCCGTCGAAAATGAGTTACGCCGGCCGGTTAACCGGAGCCATTGCCGGAGGTTACCGACGAAAATATCCGTCGGTAAATATTAAAAAATAAAAATAAACCCCATTGCCGACGGTTATAACCGTCGGAAACCATAAAATTTACCGGCGGATATGTCCGTCGGAAATCTAAACCCTAAACCGACGGACATATCCGTCGGTAATGAGTTTTCTTTTTTTAATTTTTTATTATTTTCCGACGGATATTTCCGTCGGAAATTAGTTTTATTTATTTTTTTTATTAATTTACCGACGGAAATTTCCGTCGGTAATCTGTCCAGATTTTAAAAAAAAATTATGTTTTATTATTAAACCACCTGTAAAAGGCTGTAAACCTGTTCAAACAACCTGTTTTAAACAAATACAATTACAAACTACAAACACACACAAACAACCTGTTTCGCTTGTACATCAAATAAAATACATATGTTTGTCCAAATCAAGCGACAGGGGAAGGGGAAAGGGGAAACGGCCGGGGAAAGGGGAAAGGGGAAACGGGCGGGGAAAGGGAAAGGGGAAAGGGGAAACGGGGAAAGGGGAAAAGGGAAGGGGAAACGGCCGGGGAAAGGGAAAGGGGGAAAGGCCGGGGAAAAGGGGAAAGGGAAAGAGAAACTACATATGTTTGTTTGTTTGTTTAATTACATGTCAATGAAAATTCATGTTTAACAACCACGAGCGCTGCTGCTGCTGCTACCGCTACCACCACTATGCATGCATAAACCTATCAAGATATTAATTAAAAAACAATATATCAATATATATACAAATAAAAAAACAATAATAAAATATAAACATTATATATATGACATTTACAATTAAATAATACTTACTGGCCACTGGGAGAGATAGATATTTTCATTTTTCCTTCCTCATTAATAATTGCGTCCAAATTAACCCGCCCGGATGGTTCACTACGTCCAGAACTAGAAGTAGAGCCCCTCCCTCCCGTCCTTGGTGAAACAAGACGATGGACAAAACCCGCAACCTTCCCTCTCTTTGAACGATTGCCACCTCGACCCGACATATCTAAACTAGTATATTATATATGTAGACAGAAAATATTATCAAGTAGAACAAAATTTAAATAGTAGGAAGCATTCAAATTAATGACTACATGTCCAAGTAAATTATGGAGTAAGATGTTTGCAGTTTGCATTTAAATAGTAGGAAGCATTTATTGTCTAAATCATGAGATAGATGTAATATTACATAGCATGTAAAGAGTAACCAAGTAAATTGAAAATCATGAGATAGATATAATATTACAGTGATAAGTGATATAAAATGTAAACATTATATACAAAACATTATCTGAATTAAAACTAAACTGATTCATTCACTACAATCTTGATCACTATCACTACAAAATTCAATTTCTTCTTCACTAGTTTCCTCGTCGTCATCTTCTTCCCCATCTTCATCATCGGACCCAGATATATACCCTTCTCCTTCCTCATCCTCCACATTGTCATCATCGATTTCATTGAAAGTGACTTCCTCCCCTAGTGGACGGGTGTTTTCGGCCATAAATGCTTCATCCTCGACATTATCATTCAAGGAAATAATCGGAGGTATAGGCATTTCCTCTTCCTGATAACAATCATTTAATGATGAATCAATATTTGAAGTAGACGTTTTTGCACGCAATGGTATATCAAAAGTGCTTCTTGCTTTGGTTTTCCATACGGCCCACCATCCGCTAGAATCTCTTCGTCGACGGGGGTAGGGGGTCATATACACCTGTTGTGCTTGAGATGCAAGAATGAACACATCATCACCATTATGCCTAGAAGAATGCTTTAAGCCAACGAGATCAAAAGTGCCATGTTTTGTAATGCCTCGCTCAGCGTCCCGCCACTCACAATTGAAAAAAACTACAGAATTTCCAAGCAAGTACTCCAATTCAATAACTTCTTTCAATACGCCATAATAATCGAGATTTCCCTTGAGATTGACCCCGCTATTCCAAGTTGATTTCGTTTGGCCATATTCTTCGGTGTGGAATACGTAGCCATTGACAAAATATCCCTTATATACATTCACTCTTAAGGACGAACCGTGTGCTAATGCTTGTAATCTCGCAGCTTTTGCATCTCCACGGTTGTTCAAAATCTAAATAAAAACACATAGATAGTAAAAAACTCATACTTCAAATTCTATTAAAAACATTGAATTAATGAATTGGCATTTACATAATTATTAAACCAGAGGGAAATTCGTTGTCCGTCCTTATTGAAATCAATTCAGCGCAATGTCTCCACTGTTTCTTCGAACATACTGCATTCAAGGAGAACATAAAGTTGCTTAGTTCGTATTAAAGTTATTAGGATTAACATTACTTAATAACAAATGAAGAATGTTTACTTCAAGTAGTCCTCGACCTCAGCACAGTTAAGGAGAATATAGAGTTTAGCCGCTTCTAATTCTTTTCTGCTTAGCATGCGCGTGCACTTTCTATTGCCAAGGAATCGACCAGGAGAAGAAAAAACTAAAATTTTTCCATCAGGATCAGTGACTCCCCCATCATAATTGCGTCCCACTTTATTGAACCTTGTCTCAATGTCTGGGTGAAAATATATTGAAACAAACGACACAATTTCATCGACAATCACTGATTCAGACATAGATGCCTCAACTTTTGCTCTATTGCTCATTTTCTTTTTCAAACTCCCCAAAAATCGTTCAAATGGATACATCCATCTATACTGAACAAAGTCCTCCAACTCTAGCTTCATAAGCTAGGTGAATTGGTAAATGCTCCATTGAATCAAAGAAAGATGGCGGAAATATCTTTTCAAGCTTGCATATTGTCACCACAATGCTCTCTTCTAGTCTTTTCATATCCTCAACACGAAGAGTGCTGGAAGTCAATGCTTTGAAGAATTCACTCAATTCTATTAGGGCAACCCATATTTCATTAGGGAGAATGTCTCTAAATGCAATGGGTAGCAACCTATCCAATAATACGTGACAATCATGACTTTTCAACACATATACCGTCCCTTCTTCCACATTCACACAGTTGCCAATATTAGATGCATACCCATCAGGAAGTTTCAAATCTTTCAACCACTGCAGAACACGTTGCTTATCCTCTCCTGACAGAACAAAGGGAGCAGCTGGTTTGAAATCTTTTCCATTAACTTTAGTAATGTTGGGATCTTTACGATTGCAAATCGCTTCAAGGTCTAGCCGACCCTTGTCTGTGTCCTTCGTTGAGGCCTTAAAACCCATCACTGTATTGAAAATATTGTCAAACACATTTTTTTCAATATGCATGACATCAAGGTTATTTCTTATCAAGTTCGTCTTCCAATAAGGTAACTCCCAAAATATACTCTTTTTAATCCAGTTATGGTCTTTACCAAATCCGTCTGGTCTATCCTTTGAAAACATCTTTCCCCACCCGACATCAGACACCTCAGACACATGCTCAAAAATATCCTCGCCACTCAGACGAGGAGGGGGGCCCCGATGCTCAACTCTATTTTTGGTGAAAGCATTCCTCTATTTACGAAATGGATGGTCACTAGGAAGAAACCGTCTGTGGCAATCAAACCAACACCGCTTCTTGTAATCTTTGAAGTGTGAATGCATCTGTATTTTCCATACAATACGGACAGGCCAATCTCCAATGTGTGCTCCATCCCGATATCATACCATAAGCAGGAAAGTCATTAATTGTCCACATCACTGCAACCCTCATGTTAAAATTTTGCAACTTGAAAGCATCCCATGTCTGGACACCATCATTCCACAGCTGTTTGAGTTCATCCATCAGAGGTCGAAGATACACATCAATGTTTTTGCCTGGATTTGAAGGCCCGGGAATGAACAAACTCAAATACATATAAGGATCAGTCATACATAACCACTGGGAAGATTATACACTGTGACTATAACAGCCAACATGAATAAGATTTTGCCCCCGGTCCAAATGGAGAAAACCCATCTCGTACATATCCCCAAATTATGTTTCTAGGATCCGCAAAGAAAATCAAGGTAAGTGGCATCAAAATGTTTCCATGCTTCTGTTGGGTTTTACGGGTCCATGCGCAGCGGAATTAAGCATTAAAAACATAAAACCCAAGAAGCCCTAGGATCCGTTCTATACAATTAATTTGAATACCTATGAGATAGAATTAAACCAACCTTGAAACGCTTTCCGGTCTTGAGCTATCGAACGATTTGATTATGTGATATCGAATCACAAACTTCGTTCTTCAACTTGCTTGAACTCTAGGCCTTGATCGATGAACGAGCGAAGACCCTCTTTCGGTATCCACACCTTTGAATGAATTCAAGAACAACTTCTTGATGATTGCTAGATCTAAAACCTTGAAGAATATTGAGAGTATTTTGTTGTAAATTTTGATTGAAAATTTCGGCTGACCTTTTAGGTCTGACAGAACCCTTGTATTTATACTACAATAGTAGGAATACCTCTCCTAATCGTATTAGGAGAGACAGGTTGTCAAACCGCGTATTGGCCTATTATGTCGCGCGGTATATTAAGCCATTGGCTTAATATGTCGCGCGGTATATATAGCCAGATACAGAAACTCTCAACTATTCTTCCTCCGGTTTAACCAATTCATTCTAGTTGTGTGTGACCCAATAGGATTACATTATGTTGGCAATGAGTTCGATCATATCGAACCTCATAAGACATAAGCGGACTCTAGCAAGCCATTATGTCTACCCAAATAATGCAACGTAAGAGTTCACGTTTCCAATGGTGTACTTCCATTTATCCCTTTGTCTCACGATGTTATATTTGAACACAAGTCATGGTCCTTGTCAACTTGTTATTGTTCAATGCTTTCTCGATTCTTGAGTATAATGATAATTCCAATCACATTGGGGTACGGCCATACACTTCCATCATTATCACTCATCGAGGGCCCAAGCATAACATCTCTCTTCCGAGGACAAATTCCTTCTTGACTTATCATCCTTCCCATCATGAATCCGATCATGCCAATGATAGTCTTTATAGATATCGTGTTAAGATATCGTTTGACTAAAATCAAACATGACTTTCATCATGTGTAAGGTTACGATAATCTTAGGTCTAGGAAATAAATGAAGTAACCGTATGAGATTTAAGTATGACATTTGACCATGACATAAATCTCATGCGGGTCATGTCCGATCACTTGTTCTCTAACAAGTACCCATAATTTCAATGTGCATCTCTTATGCATATAATCATCACATGATTATCCATTGACAATTATACTAATTTATTCTCTTAATAATTAGGGACAGAGATTATTATAAACAAATATACAAAACATATAATAATCAAATAATAAACATCTCATATAATAATAAATAATGTCAACACATAAGTCTATCAATCATAGGCCTAGGGCATAACACCAACAGTCTCCCACTTGCACTAGGCCCAATCTACCATGTATCGAATACCCATGGACCTAACATGACCATCATGTTTAGCTTGCGAGAGAGCCTTAGTTAGTGGGTCCGCCACGTTGTCATCGATGTCTACTCTGCATATCTTAACGTCTTCCCTTTCACATATCTCACGGATAATGTGGAAACGTCGAAGTATGTGTTTGGATCTCTGGTGTGATCTTGGTTCCTTTGCTTGTGCAATGGCACCATTGTTATCACGGTAAAGTTCAATAGGGTCTTTGATGCTTGGAACGACTTCCAAATCACTAATGAACTTCTTGATCCAAAGCGCTTCCTTAGGCTGCGTCGGATGCCGCTATGTACTCGGCTTCTGTTGTAGAATCAGCGACGGTACTTTGCTTGGAACTTTTCCAACTCACAGTGCCTCCATTAAGCGTAAACAAAAATCCAGACTGCGATCTGAAATCATCTTTGTCGGTTTGGAAGCTAGCATATGTGTAGCCTTTTACTACAAGATCTTCTTCCATTCCTCCAAAGACCAAGAATACATCCTTAGTTCTTCGTAAGTACTTAAGGATATTCTTGGCTTGCTATCCAATGTGGTTCGCGGGATCCGATTGGTACCTACTCGTCATGCTTAGAGCACACGAGATGTCGGGTCTAGTACATAACATAGCATACATGATAGACCCAATTGCCGAAGCATATGGAATACCATTCATTCTCTTTCGCTCATCATTAGTCTTAGGACTTTGATTCTTGCTAAGAGATATACCATGCAACATTGGCAAGTTTCCTCTTTTAGAATTTTCCATTTGGAATCTTCTAAGGACTTTGTCAATGTAAGTATTTTGACTTAAACCAATCATCCTCTTAGATCTATCTCTATAAATCTTGATACCAAGGATATATGCGGCTTCGCCCATATCTTTCATTGAAAAGCACTTTCCCAACCAAGACTTGACAGTCTCTAGTGCGAGGAACGTCATTTCCAATGAGTAAGATATCGTCGACATACAACACTAAAAATAGTGCTACGCTCCCACTAATTTTCTTGTATACACAAGGTTCATCTTCGTTCTTGATAAAGCCAAATTCCTTGATTGCTTCATCAAAACGTAGATTCCAACTCCTTGAAGCTTGCTTCAATCCATAAATGGTTTACGCAACTTACACACCTTGTTAGAATTTTACGGGTGACAAAACCTTCGGGTTGTATCATGTATACATCCTCAAGTAACTTCCCATTAAGGAAAGCTGTTTTGACATCCATTTGCCATATCTCATAGTCATAATATGCGGCTATGGCAAGTAAAATTCTAATAGACTTAAGCATAGCTACAGGCGAAAAGGTTTCATCATAGTCAATGCCATGAGTTTGCCTATATCCCTTAGCTACTAGCCTAGCCTTATAGGTGTGCACCTTCCCATCCATGTCGGTCTTCTTCTTGAAAACCCATTTGCACCCTATGGTTTTTACACCTTCGGGTGGATCAATCAAGTTCCAAACTTGATTATCAGCCATGGATTGTAATTCGGACTTCATGGCTTCTTGCCATTTTTCCGAATCCGGAGCGGACATCGCTTCTTGATAGCAAGTGGGTTCATCATTTTCGATTAACTCCACTTCATCACTTTCAGTAATGAGAAATCCATATCTCTCGGGTTTGGATCGTGATCTACCACTTCGGCGAGGAACTTGTGCATCTTGAACCGGTTCCACAACGGTTTGTGAACTTGGTTCAGTTTCTACCATTGGTTCAATGTTGTTTTCGGGTTCTCGAACTTCTTCGAGATCTATTTTACTCCCACTGGTTCCTTTGCGAAGAAACTCCTTTTCTAAGAAAGTACCATTTCGAGCAACAAACACTTTGTTCTCGTTTCGGTTGTAGAAATAGTATCCTTTGGTTTCCTTAGGATATCCCACAAAAACACATTTATCATATTTAGGTGCTAGCTTGTCAGAGGTTAACTTCTTGACATATGCATCGCAACCCCAAATCTTCATGAAAGACAAACTAGGTTTTCTTCCATGCCACATCTCATATGGGGTCTTTTGAACCGATTTGGTAGGAACTCTGTTTATAGTGAAAGCGGCGGTTTCTAGTGCATGTCCCCAAAAGGATAAAGGAAGCTCAACTTGACTCATCATATAACGAACCATGTCCAACAAAGTTCTATTCCTCCTTTCGAGACACACCATTCCATTGTGGTGTTAGGGTGGAGAGAGTTCAGAAACGATTCCACAACTCTTAAGATGACTGTCAAATTCTTGGCTCAAATATTCACCACCTCGATCGGATCGAAGTACCTTAATAGTTTTGCCAAGTTGATTTTGCACCTCATTTTGAAATATTCGAAATATCTCAAACGATTCACTTTTATGTTTCATTAGATAAACATATCCAAATCTACTATAATCATCAGTGAATGTTATGAAGTACCGAAATCCTCCCCTAGCATCGCTACTCATAGGCCCACATACATCGGTATGTATGAGTCCTAATAAGTCGCCCGCCCTTTCACCGGTTTTGGTAAATGGGTCCTTGGTCATCTTGCCAAGTAAACAAGATTCGCATGTCTCATATGATTCATAATCATGTGAGTCCAAAAATCCATCTTTGTGGAGTTTAGAAATGCGTTTCTCGTTTATATGGCCAAGAAGACAATGCCATAAGTAAGTGTGGTTTACATCATTGGGTTTAGATTTCTTGTTAATGTTATAGATATCATTATCACGATTTTCAATATCAAGAATATAAAGGCCATTGAATGAAACAGCGATACAATAATGCATATCACTCTTGTGAATAGAAAATTTCTTATCACATATAAGAAAATTAAAACCTTCATTATCCAAACATGAAATCGAAATAATATTCCTACTTAAAGGCTGGAACGTAATAACAATTGTTCAAAACAAGTATTAGCCCGCTAGGTAAAGTAACTTCATAAGTTCCTACGGCTAATGCGGCAACTCTTGCTCCATTCCCCACACGTAGGTCCACTTCACCTTCCTTAAGCATCCTTGTTCTTTAGACCTGCACATTTAAACAAATGTGAGTTCCACATCCGGTATCCAATACCCAAGAACTAGAAGTAGATAGGAATATATCTATAACAAAGATACACGAAGTTGAAGCAACTCCTTTGCTCTTCTTCGGTGCTTCCTTGTATTTTGCGCAATTTCTCCTCCAATGTCCAATCTCATTGCAATGGAAGCGGTGCGTCCTCTTGGGACTTAGGCTTAGCCTCTTTAGGCTTGGAAGCCTCTTTGGGCTTGGCAACCTTTGCCTTAGGATTAGCAACCTTTGCTTTTCCTTTACCCTTGAACCCTTTCCCCTTGTTAACCATTAGCACTTGATCGGTTTTCTTCTCGACAATACTGGTTTCCGCAGTAGTCAACATTTGAACTAACTCGGAAAGGTTTCTATTCATTCCACCCATGTTATAGTGCATTATGAAATGACTAAAACTTTTAGGTAATGAATTCAATATTATGTCGGTAGCCAACTCTTGGCTAATTGGAAAACCGAGCCTTTCAAGATGCTCAATGTGGCCCTTTAACTTGAGAGCATGGGGACCAACGGCTTGTCCTTCACTCATCTTGCATGAGGTCAAGGCTGCAACCGTGTTGTACCTTTCTTGCCTAGCTTGAATTTGGAACATTTCCATCGGTAGATTGTTTAAGTCGATTGTCCCCAAGTGCTCAAGATTCTTCTGAAGACTCTTGCACATGGCGGAGAGCATAAGGCAACTAACATACGTAGAGTCACGCTTGTGCTTCAGATATTGTTCCCTTATTGCCCTAGCGGCATTGGCGACGAGGTTCGGGTGGAATAGGTTCGGTGAGAACGTACGGTTTCTCCTCTTGTTTGAGAACAATTCTCAAACTACGGATCCAATCCATATAGTTTGTACCATTCTCTTCCAACTTTTCCTTCGCAAGGACGGATCGCAGTGAAAAGTGATTATTGTTTGATGCCATTTATTCTACAAAAAGATATACATAAAATATGAACACATATAAGTAAACATATCATATGAGAGGTATAGTGCATTTAAATAAATGCTCCCACTAAATTATACACCTTCAAATGCAAATAAGCATAATATACATTTAATGGGCTAAGATCCAACTTTAATTCAATTTCAAGTTTGCTATGGCAAACCGCTCAAAATTAAATTAATTAGGTAGAAAACATCAATCATATCACATATATGATTCTTAGATCTTTTATGAGATCAATTCAAGACATCATATGTCTAGGCATATTTTAATCTCATCTTATGCCTTGGGTCCAAAACCATTTTGATAACCCAATTAAGTTCATTCACTTTAAAACGTATAGGAACCACCATTTCCTCATCTTGCTCGCATTCGAATAGAATCAAAGCACCTTGCTATGGCAAGCCAACCCAAAACTATCCGAATGGTCTCAAGTGTTTTTAATCATGAATTGGCATAAAGAACTTAAAAGTTAAATGAAGGTTCTTTAAAGGTAGATTATAAGCATATCAGAAAGATAGTCAAAATCATGCACCAGGTAAGTTCCCAGGAAGATAGGTGAGCCACAAGGACTTCTTAAGTACCAACTCTTCCTTTGACAGAACTCTCCTAGACATGCATAATTAGAAATCAACTCTGATTAGGCAACATAATCCCTACCTTTTATAAACAATCAGTTTCCTTTTAAATTTCGCGTATTTATGACTTGTTTCCATAAACAATCATAAGATCCAAAATTTACAATGTCTAAATCTAAACATATTAGGAAACTAAATATCATGTTTCAACTAAACATCTAATTTAAAAAAAATATTCTTAACATGTAAGAACAAATAAAACATGCATCGCAATAATTATTAAAATCATATTTTAATCAATTAATCATGCATATCAATGAATCAATCTAGCATGGACTTATAAACTCAATTTTATAACATCCAGATTTTCATATATATTGCAATAATTATTAAAATCATATTTTAATCAATTAATCATGTATATCAATCTATCGCGGACTTATAAACTCAATTTTATAACATCCAGATTTTCATATCAACATATCAGATTGTAAACACAATCACAGAATAGCAGAAAAAATTGAACAAACTGATTACGCCGGTTTTGGCTTATTATGTCGCGTGACAACATCGGCGAGAGACTTGATATGTCGCGCGACCTAACAGGCCGGTTAACTGAATTCCACATGGCTCAATATGTCGCGCGACCAAAGTAGCCAGGTTACGGGAATTTCAGATTCGAACCAATACAGATTACATGTAATTAAATCACGTAAAACATCCTTTTTACAGATTTAACTCACCATAATTCGAAAACGATTTTCACATTGTTTCACATAAACAATTAAAAATTCTATCGCATACAAAACATGCAATAAGCATATAAACAATTTTATATCTTAAATCTAGCATGTTAATTCAAACTTAACCATACGAACGGGGCTCTGATACCACTGTTGGGTTTTACGGGTCCATGCGCAGCGGAATTAAGCATTAAAAACATAAAACCCAAGAAGCCCTAGGATCCGTTCTATACAATTAATTTGAATACCTATGAGATAGAATTAAACCAACCTTGAAACGCTTTCCGGTCTTGAGCTATCGAACGATTTGATTATGTGATATCGAATCACAAACTTCGTTCTTCAACTTGCTTGAACTCTAGGCCTTGATCGATGAACGAGCGAAGACCCTCTTTCGGTATCCACACCTTTGAATGAATTCAAGAACAACTTCTTGATGATTGCTAGATCTAAAACCTTGAAGAATATTGAGAGTATTTTGTTGTAAATTTTGATTGAAAATTTCGGCTGACCTTTTAGGTCTGACAGAACCCTTGTATTTATACTACAATAGTAGGAATACCTCTCCTAATCGTATTAGGAGAGACAGGCTGTCAAACCGCGTACTGGCCTATTATGTCGCGCGGTATATTAAGCCATTGGCTTAATATGTCGCGCGGTATAT
This sequence comes from Adenophora triphylla var. japonica, assembly GCA_022495995.1. Lineage (NCBI taxonomy): Eukaryota > Viridiplantae > Streptophyta > Magnoliopsida > Asterales > Campanulaceae > Adenophora > Adenophora triphylla. The sequence goes on from JAFEMH010000254.1 coordinate 121,648, forward strand.
ATAGCCAGATACAGAAACTCTCAACTATTCTTCCTCCGGTTTAACCAATTCATTCTAGTTGTGTGTGACCCAATAGGATTACATTATGTTGGCAATGAGTTCGATCATATCGAACCTCATAAGACATAAGCGGACTCTAGCAAGCCATTATGTCTACCCAAATAATGCAACGTAAGAGTTCACGTTTCCAATGGTGTACTTCCATTTATCCCTTTGTCTCACGATGTTATATTTGAACACAAGTCATGGTCCTTGTCAACTTGTTATTGTTCAATGCTTTCTCGATTCTTGAGTATAATGATAATTCCAATCACATTGGGGTACGGCCATACACTTTCATCATTATCACTCATCGAGGGGCCCAAGCATAACATCTCTCTTCCGAGGGACAAATTCCTTCTTGACTTATCATCCTTCCCATCATGAATCCGATCATGCCAATGATAGTCTTTATAGATATCGTGTTAAGATATCGTTTGACTAAAATCAAACATGACTTTCATCATATGTAAGGTTACGATAATCTTAGGTCTAGGAAATAAATGAAGTAACCGTATGAGATTTAAGTATGACATTTGACCATGACATAAATCTCATGCGGGTCATGTCCAGTCACTTGTTCTCTAACAAGTACCCATAATTTCAATGTGCATCTCTTATGCATATAATCATCACATGATTATCCATTGACAATTATACTAATTTATTCTCTTAATAATTAGGGACAGAGATTATTATAAACAAATATACAAAACATATAATAATCAAATAATAAACATCTCATATAATAATAAATAATGTCAACACATAAGTCTATCAATCATAGGCCTAGGGCATAACACCAACAGCTTCACCGTCAGAAGGATGAGTCATCACACCCTCTTCACGAGTACACTCTTTGTGCCAACGCATGGCTTCTGAGCTTTCTTTCAATGCGTAAATTCGTTGCAACCTGGGAATTAGCGGCATATAACGTAACTGCGCCCGAGGCACGTTTTTCTTGTGCTTGGCACTACCACGGCGTTGTGGCTTATACCTACTGTTGTGGGCATTTTTTGACATGACGACATCTTCAGTTGATCCTGCATAACGAGATGTCATTACACTGTAAGTATTGTTTTAAATATTTACTTGTTCAATATTTCCTAATATTATTATTCTTATTTTTCAGTAATTAAGAGAGGAATGCGGAAACAACCTTCAAGCACGTTCAACAGACCTTCAAACGGCTAGGGCGACTTGGTCTCACGGAGGTTGAAAAGATAAACCACAATGCCGAGATTGTAGGAACCATATTTGACTCTTTCTTAGTTACTTGTATTTAAGGGGAAACGGAGACGGAAAAAGACACTCATGCTCATACGCACACACTTTACACACAAACTCTTGTAATCCTCTCCATTATCTTCCGAAGTTGTAATTGTGATCATTATAGTGAAACCTTTAAGGTTGGAGACCTAACTCCCGGGGTTTTTTCCAAAGAGGTTATCACCTCCAAGGTTTTCCTCGTTAACAAATCGCGTTGTCATTGTCTCGTTTTTCATTTTCTTGTTCCATCTAATCGAATTCCATAGTTCCCTCCTTATTATTCAATCCACACACTAAACATAGTTAAGATTCTACTCTATTGTTTTTTCTACCAAAACAATTTGGCGCCCAAGGGGCCTCGTGGTTTATCGGTTATTTGAAACATTTCCTAATCGAATTCACTATGTACGCACCCACCAATGTGTCCACCGCCGGCAAAGGTCCCACCGTTGTTCCCACATCGGGAGGTAGAACCGGCTTGTTACCACCGCCTCCTCGGACCGGATCTCGGCCAACTCAACCTACGAAGACTCCACAAAGGGGCGACCTCTTCCAATGCGATGCGACATTCGGAGTATCCTAACCAGGTTGAATCAAAGGTTGGACCAGCAAGATAACAATTCGAAGGTGTTGACCAATTCCATGATTCAGATGCAGAAAGACCAACAACTCATAGCATCTCGGCTTGAAAACATATCACCACTGCGCGCGAGGGTTCTCAACTTTGACAACTCGGAGGATCTACATTTCGAGAATGAATTCATTCCAATGGGCAATCCTCCTCCGCCGACATCTTCCATGATGACAACATCTTTGCCAGGGACACCCCTTTGACACCATCTTCTGCAGATTCACTCCATTCATCCCATTTATAGACTGACCACTGTCACGACTACTACGGACAACTCTGGTTTGCTTAATAATCTTTTCAATAATAATAATTTCAATCGTATTCCTATGGCTGACCCTTTTGCAGAAACCCACTAGCTAAACAGATGCGGGATCTCGGAGAATTAGTAATGAACGTGCCAGGTGTGACTCCTCCAATTCAACCAAGAACGCAAAACCGCTACAATCGCCTCGGTTTGTCCCGGAATTGCAAATGTCGACATACCGAAGCGCTTCAATGTACCATCTATGAAGTTGTACGACGGCACCACGGACCCGGAGGAGCACGTGGCACACTATCAAGAAAAGATGGACATAATCCATATTCCACTTCAATTCCTGGGAGGCTTGCTTATGAAGGGGATTTGGATCCACCTTATCTGGACCAGCTCTCAAATGGTTGATTAGGCAACCCCCGGGTTCAATTGGTTCATACGCCCGGCTCATCAACATGTTCTATAACCAATTCTCATGCGATCGACAATTTGAAAGGTTGACAAGTGATCTTTATAATGTAACTCGGCGGCCTAATGAAACCCTAAAGGATTACGTCCACCGGTTCAATAAAGAGGTGCTGGAAATTCCCAATCTTGACATGTCGACACCACGAAGCATTCAAAATGGGGTTGAAGAAAGATTCGCAGTATTACCAAGATTTGGTAATGACTCCTTGTAAGCGGCTGGAGGAAGTCGGGAGCGGGGCATTGAGATTCATAAGGCTGGAGGAAGATGAGGCTGCGAAGATCAAAGTCATCATCCAAGACGTCGACATATGACCATCCCGATAGAAAGACCTGAATCTTCCCATCGCAAACAACCGTCCCAATCCTTATCCGAGAATTGACACTAGCAAAATTAATTCAATAGACGGTGAGGATGAAGATAATGATAATGTGCCTAACATTTCGATTATTGTTTTTCTTGATATTTCGTGTGTACTTTGCGCAATGGGCAACTGGGAGACAAAGCCGGATGGCCAAAGAAAACGGACAAAACCACGGGATGGCGTGACAAATCAAAAATGGTGTGCTTACCATGAAGACTTTGGGCATGTTGCGAAGACGCATCGCATTAAGAAAGGAGATCAGTTACTTGCTCTCGAAAGGACATCTTAAGGAGCCGTTGGGATCCGAGAAGAAGAAAGGCCGAAAGTACGTAGCTCCTCATGAAGCCGAAAGACCAGTTTCTCCCCAGATCAACAAAGGTGATCAACTTCATTAGTGGAGGCTCGAAATATGTGGAACATCCTATTACGCCGCAAAACGACATGCTAAGGAGTCAAAAGATGAAAAGCCGCAGAGACGGCCCGGGATGTCAATACCTTGCCTGGACCTCAATTGTCTTTGATGAAAGTGATCGTGATAACTTGCTGGAACCCCATCATGACGGTCTGGTCATTTCCTTGCAGATCGCTAACCGTACCATACGACGTATTCGGTAGATGGAGGCAGCTCCGTCAATCTTATTATGTTGGGTACCCTTAAAGAAATGAACATCCCGGAATCGGAGATTGTCAAAAAATCTTCGCTTTGGTAGGCTTCAGTGGCGAAGTCAAAGAAACAGTGGGGGAGATAAAGCTTCAAATATACTCAAAGGGCCTCAACACCGTGGAACGGTTTTGTGTAATTGATTGCGCAACATCTTACAATGTAATTCTTGGAAGACCGTGGATTCATGGAATGAAGGCCGTACCCTCCACTTACCATCAATGTGTGAAGTTTCCAACACCTTGGGGTGTCGCTAAGATTTACAGTGATCAACAGTGGCCAAGGAATGTTACAAAACTTCAATGAAGGCGTCTACATCTCCAAAACAAGCATAGCAATTACCGAAGAAAGTACGTGAAGTCCTGGAAGCTAGGGAGGATGATGTGAAAGAAGTATTGTTAGATCCTTCCAACCGGACATCAAAGTACTTATTGGCACCTGACATATCGTCGATATGGAGGAGAAGCTTGTGAACCTATTAAGAAGCGAGAATAAAAAGTTTCGCTTGGAAACATGATGACATGACCGGCATTAGCAAAGATGTCATCACTCACAAACTTAACATAGATCCCGGCTTCAAACCAGTGCACCGAGAAACGTAGAAAGTTTGCGTAAAACCAGAAATCAGATCATCAAGGAGGAGGTAGAGCGCTTACTCAAAGCCAACATGATACGAGAGGTCGATTATCCAAGATGGTTGGCAAATGTGGTTGTGGTAGAGAAGAGAAACGGGAAATGGCGAGTTTGCGTCGACTTCACCGACTTAAATAAGGCCTGCCCAAAAGATCCTTTCCCTTTGCCGCACATAGATTCATTAGTTGATGCCACCTCGGGTCACGAACTACTCACATTCATGGACGCGTCCTCGGATTTCAACAAATTCAGATGGAACCATCTGACCAAGAAGACATCCTTCATAACCCCTCGGTATTTATTGTTATATTGCCATGCCTTTTGGACTAAAAAATGCAGGTGCAACGTATCAAAGGCTCGTCAACAAGATGTTTAAGGATCAGATTGGGGACACAATGGAGGTATACATCGACGACATGGTTGTTAAGTCTATGAAGGCCGAGGACCACATTAGCAATCTCTCTCAAGCCTTTGACATCTTGGATTGTTTCAATATGAAACTTAATCCAGCTAAATGCAACTTCGGAATGAAAGCCGGCAAGTTTTTGGGCTATATGGTCACTAAAAGAGGCATTGAAGCCGCCCTAGAACAAATACGCGCCATTCTCAACCTGTCATCACCTCAATCTGTCAAGGACGTCCAAAGACTAACAGGAAAAATTGCCGCACTCACTAGATTCATTTCAAAATCCTCGCACCGATGCAAACCGTTCTACGACATCTTAAGAAAGAACAAAAAGTTTCAATGGGAGGATCAACATGAAAAAGCTTTTCAGAACTCAAAACTTACTTGTCGACACCTCCCTTATTGGCCAAACCTCGGATAGAAGAACATCTTTACATCTACCTAGCAAGATCCGAAGGCGCCTGTAAGTGCGCCTTGATAACGTAACAAGATGGCAATCACAACCCATCTACTATATAAGTAAGACACTCTTAGACGCTGAGACCAGGTATTCTCATTTACAAAAATTAATTTTAGCTTTGATAACCGCTTCGTTAAATTAAGGCACTATTTTGAAACACATACTATTATTGTACGCACTAACTATCCTATTAAGAATGTCATGAGAAAACCAGAGATGTCGTGTCGAATGGCGAAATGGTCTGTACAGCTAAGCACATACGACATCAAGTACGAGCCTAGAACCGCAATAAAATCTCAAGCCCTGGCGCATTTTGTGGCCGATTTCACCCAACCCTACAACAAGAGGTGGAATTGGAAGTACAAGCAACTTCAAGATGATGACATTCTAAAAATTTGGACTCTCTACACGGACGGTGCTTCCAACATGAGAGGTACAGGTCTTGGAGTTGTACTAAAATCGCCACAAGGGGACATAATACCACAATCTATCGCCTGCAGCTTCAAGGCTACCAACAATGAAGCAGAGTACGAGGCACTTATCGCAGGTTTAACAAAGCAGCCCAAGACTTAGATGTCAAGCATATCCTGGTGTTCATGGATTCATTACTAATTGTTAATCAATACAATGGGTCCTACGTCGCGAAAAATGCTAAAATGACGACATATTTGGAAATTGTAAAAATTATTTCGGCCAAATTCAAAACATTTTCCTTGGAACAAATCCCGCGAGAAGAAAATTCTCAAGCCGATGCTTTGGCAAATTTGGGTTCGGCCTTCAAAAGCTTCTCACAAACCAATATCCCAATCGTGCATGTTGACATCCCAAAGAATTGACAATCTCGAGATGTTCGTCCTAGATGTTGACATACCTTCCTCTCCCGCATCAACCTCTTGGATGCCCCTATTATCAAGTATCTCTTAGATGATACGATCCCAGCTGAAGAGAAGAATGCGAGAGCCTTCAGTGGTAAGAGTATCTAAATATGTACTTATTGATAATCTCTTGTTTAGAAAATGCCGCAGTCACTACTTAAGGTGTCTAGAAGCAGATAGAGCCCATCAGGTTCTCAAGGAGCCGCATGAAGGAGATTGTGGAAATCATACCGGGCGTAAGTTTACATACTAAAGCTCTAAGGTTGGGCTATTTCTGGCCCACAATGAGAAAAGACGCCATTGACTACGCAAAGAAATGCGATTCCTGTCGCCGACATGGGGACATCCTGCACCGGCCACCGAATTGCCGCATCCTATCCCGTCACCTTGGCCGTTTATGGTTTGGGGAATGGACATTGTAGGAAAACTTCCCAGAGCACCAGGGGACGAGTATTTCTTTTGGCCATGACAGACTACTTTTCTAAGTGGGTAGAGGCCGAGGCATATGTGCAAGTTCGTGATAAAGAAGTAATATCTTTTATCAAAAGGAACATATTTAGCCGATTTGGAATTCCATCGTAAATAATTTGTGACAACGGCTCTCGCTCATCAAGAAGAGGACCCAAGATTTCTTGACACTTGGGGTGTTAAGATGGTAACGTCTTCGCCGTTCACCCTCAAGCCAATGGACAGCAGAGTCTAGCAACAAAATAATAATCAAGCAACTTAAAAAAGAGACTAAACCGTAAAAGGACGTTGGGCGTAAGAATTACCAATGGTCCTATGGGCCGACAGACGACATCTAAGAATGCTACCGGTCAAACCCCTATTCACTTGTATTTGGAACCGAATCTGTTATTCCAGCAGAAGTCCTTGTACCAACGGCAAGATACAAACTTACTAACATCTCGAACATAATAAAGACATCTTGATACATGACCGGATACTGTGGACGAGCTAAGGGACATGGCCAAAGTTCGCATGGCAAAGATATCGCAAAGGGTAGCCCGATCATACAATAAAAACGCTGTGGTCGAAGGTTTCAAGTAGGAGACTTAGTCCTACGAAAGGCATTCCAAAATACCAAGGAGCCCAATGCAGGCAAGCTCGCCCCAAAATGGGAGGGACCCTACTTAATAGATGCACAAGCCGGAAAAGGAGCATATCGCCTTGCAACCTTGGATGGCCAAATGATACCGCGAAGTTGGAACGCCATTCATCTCAAAAGGTATTACATTTAAATATGACTTCCCATGAACTCATCTTTCCAGGTATGAATCGTATTTTAATTCTTTTCTCCTATGCATCTCTTTTATTATTTACAAGTTAAGATGTCGCTAATACACTTTGTGAAGAGACGTCAACTTTAGTTGGCGTCCGTTTTTAACGTGTTTATATCTTATGAGGTATTGACACATTTACATGGGGACATATCGAATGCACGCAAAGAACAACGATTTCTCCTCCGTTAGAGACTGGCCATCTCTTCTCAAGTAAAGGTACACAATCCCTTCTAAGGTTTAAAGAGTTAATTACCTCTTTCTTAAGAAGTTAGGTTACCACACCTTCGCCTGGAGCGCAAGTTATCTCACTAATTGAGGTGTGGGGTGGGCCTATATGGGTAAACTCATATAGCTTACCCATTCCCACTCGCTAGATGATTGATCTTAAGCATTATTCTTATGGTTATGGCATATTCGTGTCATCTAAGTATCTACGGTTTATGGCATATACGTGTCATCTAAGTATCTACGGTTTATGACATCTACATGTCATCCTAAATACCTATTATTCTGACATACTATCATGTCACCATATGTGAAAAACATAAGAAAAATTCTATTCAAAATATAGCAAGCCTTGACACGCTTGAAAATCATTAAACCATAAAGTTATCATAAAAAGCATCCAAACTACTAAGCTTAAAGTGCAAAAGTGTTGGACCAACCCAACACATAAAGGAAATTGTCTTTGGTCCTTATGGACCCATTACATAACCAAACGAAAATAAAAATTGTTTTAAGGGATTCCACCCCAAGAACATCATCAAAATACCAAGAACAAAGTTGTTTTACCTTCTTTTTTAGGTGGCTTCTGCCGCAGGTGTTGCATTTGGGTTAACTTCTCCATCTACTGGTGCATCCTTAACGACCGCTTCATACGGGCTTGACGACACCTCGCCCTCATCCATCACTTCACCAAATAACTTAAACAAATAGGCGCACTCTCTGTTGATATCCCAAGTGTCGGCCTTCCCTTCTTGATACTCCTTCATCATTTTTATCTTGCATTGAGAAACAGTTTTGCCGCAATGCCGGTTTGCAGGAACTCTTCACGTCCGTGATCTCTTTCTCGATGATCCTCCTCACTCTTAGCCAAACTATTCAAGTAAGTCCTTCACCGTTTGTTCTTGCTCTCCCAACGACTTGCTTTGTTGCTCCGTGGTCTTCTCATGTACCTTCACCTTGTTTTCTAACGCTATCTTCTCCTTCCTAACCAAAGCGATGTCGCTTTGGACTTCTTCTTTAGCATTTCAATTTCTTTCACCAACTCCTACACATACCCTACAGTCTGAAAAATAATAACTCGACATCAATAGATGTTTATAAAAACTTTTGCGTTAGTAAATAGCCAATTAATAGTATCTTACCCCAGTCGCAAAGCTCATGCATTTTTTCTTAAAATCTCCTACTGACATTCCATCAAAGGAATCTTCAACTTCGACTACCTCCTCTTGGCTAGCCTTTCGCTTCTTTACTCTGGAACCAATACCTGCACTATCATCCAAAGTTGGGGTCTTCTTAGGGGCGGGCGGAGGCTTCATCTCTATCTTCACAAAGAGAGCCTGTAAACATGGCTTCAATTTCATCGAGGTCAAAGTCCGATCCTGAGATGACTGGTTTGGAAACTACATTGACATATGAAGGACTGTCAATAAGTATAGTGCATCAATTTGACAAACTAAACTGAGAAGATAACACACTTACCTGTGGACATAATAACGGAGGTGGAGGCCTTTTGTTCTTCCGGGACAGTCAAAGATGCCTCCAATAAGCCCTTAGGAGATCTTTTGTCTGGAGAAAGCCTGAAAAATTCTTCAACCTTGGTTAGAGTGTCTTCAACAGGCGGGAACAGTTCTCCCCAGTCAATATCTGCATAAAAGCAAGAACAATTACAATTCAGTTTGTCTCAAGAAAAGGAAGTCACAAAAGTGAGAATTTAAGTACCTCCCTTGTTCCACTCGCTTGAAATCCCATTTCCTTCTCCAATAGATGCCCTATCAACAAAGAAAAATCTATTTTTCCATCCCCTATCACTAGATGATGTGGTACTCATTAGGGAACTCCTACCTGATCTCTTCCTAAAAAGATATCTTTTGGAACCAAAGAGTTGAAGATCGTACGAATATGCAATTTCATGGAGCCCTAGGTTTAATCCGTTCTCTCGGTTCACTTTAATGACAAAGGCAAAAACTCGCCAAGCCATCGGCATCAATTGAGCATAAGCGAGTTGGGTCTTTTGGAAGAACTCAGAAACCAGTAAAGGAAAAGGGTAGCTAAACCCTAAAAGAAAGGGATACTCGAAGAAACAGATCCATTTGCGAGAAACATAATCAGACCTAAGCTTTACGGAAAAAGGATGAAAAATTGTACCATTTGGGAAGTAGCATTGTCGTTTAATGGACTCTATTTGGGAATCACTGAACAAGCAGGTCTCTTCGTCTGGTTTTGCAAGAAGGTTTTCGCAAACGAAATCATCGAGACTAATTTCTTTGGAGCTTTGTGGGGTTGGGACATTCTTAGATTTGGTCGAGGACCACCTGGTCCTACCCATGATTGACAAAGAAAAGAAAAGATGGAGGAAGATGAAAAGTGGAGAAATGTTACCTTGAAAGATGAACAGCGCCGTAACAGGGGTGAAAGAGAAGCTTGGAGAAGTTTATTTATCCAAGCAGTTATTAAAAAGGAAAAGGATTCTGTTTTCAAAAAAGTTACTTTTCCAAACGTTTCTCCCCAACCGTCCATTTCAACGCCACGTCTTCCAAAAACGTCCCATCAAACAGAGCGACAGTTGGATCATTAATTCAAAAGGAAAAACATTTTGCCTCTTCAGTTGCCTACATAGTCAAATGTTTTTGGGGACAAATTGTTGTGGGCATTTTTTGACATGACGACATCTTCAGTTGATCCTGCATAACGAGATGTCATTACACTGTAAGTATTGTTTTAAATATTTACTTGTCCAATATTTCCTAATATTATTATTCTTATTTTTCAGTAATTAAGAGAGGAATGCGGAAACAACCTTCAAGCACGTTCAACAGACCTTCAAACGGCTAGGGCGACTTGGTCTCACGGAGGTTGAAAAGATAAACCACAATGCCGAGATTGTAGGAACCATATTTGACTCTTTCTTAGTTACTTGTATTTAAGGGGAAATGGAGACGGAAAAAGACACTCATGCTCATACGCACACACTTTACACACAAACTCTTGTAATCCTCTCCATTATCTTCCGAAGTTGTAATTGTGATCATTATAGTGAAACCTTTAAGGTTGGAGACCTAACTCCCGGGGTTTTTTCCAAAGAGGTTATCACCTCCAAGGTTTTCCTCGTTAACAAATCGCGTTGTCATTGTCTCGTTTTTCATTTTCTTGTTCCATCTAATCGAATTCCATAGTTCCCTCCTTATTATTCAATCCACACACTAAACATAGTTAAGATTCTACTCTATTGTTTTTTCTACCAAAACACCTACTAAGTCCACATATTGAACATGAATCGAGGCCCTCATTTTCTTTATAAAAAAGCATGCACGGATTCTTGCAAGCATCAATTTTAACATACCCAAGACCGATCTGCCCCACCAACTTTTTCGTCTCATAAAAATTGTGAACCATATTATTTTCTTCGGGTAGAATCCGTTGTCCCCATGACATTATACGATCATAAGTATGCTGGTTCATATTTGTATCAGCCTTGATAGTGAGAAGCTCAGTCACTTGCTCTAACACTGTAGCCTTTGCACCAGGATGAATTTTCTCATTTGCAGAGTCCATTAAATCCATAAACTTCTTTGCAACGGGATTTGGTGCCTCAGTTGGATTAGGGTTCCAATCAAACTCTGGGCCAGCCAACACTCAGATATTTTCTATTCTTACACTTTTTACAAGGACACCTAATCTTATCATCACGCATGCACTGGGGATGCGCTCTAGCAAACTCCACGAAATGTTCTAAACCTTCTAAGAATTATGGTCTGACACCCCTTCTACCGGGATTACTACGATTATCCATCCAACTACGATCTTCTCCAGACATAAATAACTCATGCATTTCATAATGTATTAACAGTTTAGATGTAATTAACGCATTACAATTCCCTAAATTTGGATTACAAACTTAAAAGCAACAAGACATGTTTCTTTAGGTTTAGAATTGGGGTTGGCTTCTATCGCACACATCTATCACATTTTTTTAATTATTAATATTTTGAATAATTTTAAATATTAATATTTAATTCTTTGTTGTAAAGTATATCATTCCCTATGATGAAAGGACAATTCATGTCCATTAGGTTTAGAATTGGGTTGGCTTCTATCCCATCCCGAAATACACGTATGAATTGCAAATATCACCTTGTCTACTTGCTTTATAATCGAAAATCAAAAAATTTCGGCAGCATATCCCCATGGTCTCCAAGTGCACGACGTAGACTAGGTCAATCAAACACTATCGATTAGAATCGACAATGTAATCAACCATATATGTCTAGTATACACTTAGAGAACAATAGGATTAATGCAACCGAAATATCTCAACTATCGACTATTCAAGCAATTTTAATAGACAATGATGATATTTACAAAACATATAATCGTGCATTTCAAGACTGTCCACACGGACAATTTAAGAATCGATGACTACATGTTGACCTCAACATGATAAGTTAAAGATTCTTAAACGGGTTTCTAAGCTTTTGTGTTTCAACCGTCACAACGTCACGTCATAACATTAATTTTTATTCATTACCGTTAAATGCATAATTTTACAATAATGAATTAACACACACATCTATCATATTTTTTAAATTATTAATATTGTGAATAATTTTAAATATTAATTCTTTATTGTAAAATATATAATTTTACAATGATGAATTAAATTAACATTTATAAACAAGATAAGAGTCGTTCTCATCCACAACTATCAAAACCCTATCTCATCTTAGACCAAGAAAGACAGAGCAAACAAGTTCATTACCGTTTGAGCAAAGAATTTTCTGTTTAATAAGAATTTTTTCCAGTTTCGCTGTCCTCCTCTCTAAGGATCTCAAGTGATGTTTGAGATCCTTAGAGAGAAAGAGGACAGTGAAACTGTAAAAACTCTTATTAACAGAAAATTTTTTGCTCAAACAGTAGAGAACTTGTTTGCTCTATCTTTCCTGATCAAAGATAGACGGATTTTGATAGCTGTGGGTGAAAAAGGCTCTCATCTTATTTATATTTTAACTTTAGACATTAATTAGTAAAGCAGTCTAAACACATCAAAATTGCATTCAGCTCCACAATGCATTGCATTTACAAACATTTATCTCTAATCAAACATATTATTTCACAAATAAACACACATTTTTTAGGCAATCAAATAATTATATTGAATCATATACGATACACATATAAAACAAGAAATATTAATAGTTACGGTAACAACCTGAAACTGAGAAATTCAGAGGACGAATTTGATAATGTCTTTTATAAAACAAATATTTTGCTGAATTTGGGAAATCAAAACCAAATCAAAACCTAAACAAATTTAAACAAACACCTAAATTTAAACAAACACATTTCTCATCTCTCAGATTCAATGAACATGCAGTAACATTCACTCCAAATCAAAATGTCGAAATAAAAAAATATTTTGCTAAATTTCGGAAATCAAAACCAAATCAAAACCTGAGAGTGACGGTGATGAACGGCGAGCGAGGGCGAGGAATGGCGACTTCTGAACGGGACTACGCTGTGACTAATGAGAGAGAGAGAGAGAGAGAGAGAGAGAGAAAGTGAGTGAGAGAGAGAAATCGAGTGAGAGAGAGACAACGATTGAGAGAGAGAAAGCGAGCGAGAGAGAGAACGTACCAGTGACGGCAAACGGCGAATGGAAAGAGACGGCGGCGACGGCGTGTTCTTGGCGAATTACTGATGAGAGAGAGAAAGTGAGAGAGAGAAATCGAGTGAGAGAGAGAAAGCGATTGAGAGAGAGGAAAGAGGGCTTACCGGCGACGGCGAGGCGAGGCGGCGACGGCGTTGGCGTTAGGGTTCGCACTGAGGAAGGAGCGTAATTAAAATGAAGCGTAATTAAAAATGGGGAATTTTCGCGTATATATATATATTTCTTTTTTACCGACGGACGTGGTCCGTTGGTATTACCGACGGACATATTCCGTCGGTATTACCGAAGGAATTTCATCAATTACCGACGGACAAAAGGAAATTTTAAAAAAAAAAAATCCCGGTAAATTGAAATTATTTTTCGTCGGTAAATGATTATTTTCCGTCGGTGTTACCGACGTCCGTCGGTAAAAATCCGTCGGTAAAAGCCCTGTTTCTAGTAGTGTTAGTTTCTGAAAAACCAGAGGATGAAGAGGAAAGTGATGGTAATTTTGAGAAACTTCATGAGGCATACACTGATCTTTTCGCCGAATGGCAAAAACGTATTGAAAAACTTGATGTTTTTTAAAAGGTCAATGAGAAACTCTCAACTGAAATTTCTTCTTTAAAACCTGATCTTGAGAGAGTTTCCATTCAAAATGACAACCGAAAGGATTCCATAGCCAAACTCGTGGTCATGCTCACCAAACGTGATATTGAACTCGAGAAAACCAAATCTAAACTTGAAAAAGCGAATATGACTTTTAAAAAGTTAAACTCTGGAAAGGCTAAACTTGAAGAAGTTTTAAACTTAAGAAGTCAAACTAAAACTGATCTTGGCTATGAATCCATTTTTGTAAAAGAAGGTGAAAGTACCTCTAAATCTAAAAACTTTCAAAAGGTAGAGTCCAAACCTAGCAGAAGGAAGTTTGTGTGTCATTACTGTTTTGCTCCAGGTCATATAGGACTCTTTTGTTATCAAAGGATTCATGACCTAGGGGAATCCGCTCCCCATATGATAGCCCCGATGTACTCACACCATAGCTCACATCGCCAAAATTATGGGTGTTTCATGTGGGTTGAGAAGAAGGATGAGGAGTGTAAAGTTGTTTTCACCTCTCCGAAGAGCAGTGTGTCTACCTCTTGGTATTTTGATAGTGGGTGCTCAAGGCACATGACAGGTACAATTGAATTCCTGTCTAATTACTCTCCTGTGAATGGAGGAAAAGTGAAATATGGAGGTGGAGGCCAAAGTAAGATTGTTGGTAAAGGAACCTTGAGTGTTGAGGGTCTACCTAATGTCCATAATGTTCTTCATGTAGAAGGCCTTAAGGTCAATCTCATAAGCATTAGTCATTTGTGTGACGATGATATGCATGTGAAATTTGATAAGCAAGTTTGTGAGGTTTTAGATAAAAACAGGCAAGTGTGTCTTTAAAGGATTTAAAACTTCTGACAATTGCTATAAGTTTTGTGATGTTACAGGTTTTGTTGAAGAGCTGGAGACCGCCAATGAAGAATCTGAACAGAAAATTCTAAAAAGAAATCAAGAGAATGCAGAAAAGACTGATGTACCCCGTGATGTGATCACATCGCAACTCACATCAACATAATCTAATGGTTGTTCAGATTCAGAGGCATCCTCCAGCAGCTCAGATAGTGAAGAAGCAGGTATGGATAGGTTCAGAGACATTTCAAGCAAAATACAAACGGACCATTCCGTCTCACAAGTGATTGGAGACGTACATACAAACGTAAGCACCAGACTGAAGGCTAGAGTCAACTACAAAGACTCTACTGGTCTAAACTGGTCATATTCCGTGTTACCCAAGGTAAGTATTTGTCAGTATTTATCTCATTTTGAGCCCAAAATTGTTGAAATAATGAAAGATGAGTGGGGTACTGATGATATGAAAAGGAATATTGGGGTTTTTTTTTATCTTGGGGATAATATGGTCTCGTGCTACAATCAAAACTATGCTTCTCACTCTATAGGCAAGCGCTGCTCTCAATTATTTTGGATGAATAAGATGATTAAGGACCACGGGCATAAAGGTAATGTGTTAATTATCTTTTGTGATAATCTAAGTGCTATAGACATTTCAAAAAATCCTGTTAAGAACTCTTGCACTAAACACGAAGACATTAGACATCATTTTATTCGAGACCTTATTGAGCAGAAATTTTTTAGCGTAGACTCTTTAAGAATTGAAAACTAGTTGGCTAATATTTTCACCAAGACCGTTGATTTTGAGAGACTTTACACTCTAAGAAAGTCTCTCTGTTTGTGTGTCATCTGATGGTGTGATCCATTGTGTGGTCACATCATGGTCTACACCTGTATTGTATATTATTAATAAAAAAAATGCATGCATATTAGTTTAATTTGCACTATATATGTGGGCGCCTTCCAACTCCCGAACCTATAAACCGTGTCCCAGGATGGAGGGTCCCAAAATATACCATTTCAAAAAAAACTTTTCTTTCATTTATCTTGAAAAGTACACAACACGTTTTTAAAACCATTTCAAAATAACCTCTCTATACGGAGGCGATATATAAACCTGTTCAAACCAAACTCAACCTGTTTTAACAAACTGTACAACGGGAAAGGCTATACACAAGCCAACCAAACACAACCCAAGTTTAAGTTACTTACAACACGATACAAATGAAACATGTTGTAAAACTTTATATACAATATATTTCCCAAAAGAATAACAACCAAGTACAGCCCCAACTCCCAAAAGAACTCATACCCTGACAACCCAAAAGGAGTCCAAACTCTTTCCCCGGCCTCACTGGTTCGGTCCACCTGTCTCAGCGGGATCTAAAACAATAAAGGGAGAAGGGGTGAGATAAAATCTCAGCAAGCTATTATGTATGCAACAATATGCCATACAGTATGCAACACATAAACAGGTTGCTCACATTGAAAAACAGTAAACACATTACGTTACCTTTTCCTTCTGACCAATAAGTCATATACAATGCAACACACAATCAGGTTGCCAATAACACATTGGGAAACAGTAAACACATTCCGTTACCTTTCCCTTACCTTTCCATCTGAACCATATGTAGTACAACGGTGGGAGGGATACTCCGCTCTCGTGAAATGCTAGTGCTTATTCACGTCTTATATGACCCCGAACAGAGATCCATATAAGTTATCAGCTATCTGTGCCTGACTGCACATATACACAGAAGCTGCGCACCCCCAGATCGTGGCCACAGATGGGGGAGAGGTCATAGGTATAAGGCAATCTAAACAACTTATGAAATATCTTCTCATAAGTGTTAGGATCCCATATACCCCCACAATGATCAGCTGATACCATCATAGTCAAGCACATAACAGATACTTGAACATAAGTCCACCCTATGGGACATCAATATACATAACATGGAACTATAACTCATGTTAAATCAATCACAATAGTGCACATGTATTTCAACACTATTGAATAACAACAATGCAATGACATGGTATTCATTACTCATGCTCAACCCAAGAAACAGTGCAACAAGTGTTTGAACACTTTGTACACAATCAATTATGAACAAGTAAGCACTTATGTCACCAAATATATTGCATAAGTCTTACATAATCATTCCATACCATAGAACCCAAAAACAGGGTGTTATCCCTCTAGTTCAAACCAAGGAAATAATGCCCTACTCATTTTTAGGCACTATAGAGCAAATAACCCTACATAGGTCATCACATAGGGGTACAATAACATATAAGTAGCCCTACGCCATCACAATACAACATTGAACAACTTCCCTTTAGGGTTCAAGTTCAAAAAACCAAGTTTTATAACATTTGGTTCAAGTTTCATAATCGCCTCTCAAGCATTTTTGAGACATTATTTAAGGACCTTATCAATATCATTTTGGCCCAATTCAAACTCCATTACATAGTAATAAAGTTGTACTAAATACAGAATCAAAAAGTGTTCCAATCCGAGTTGTTTATCCTAGGCTTCCAATGCCTCAAACATGGACCAAGGCTGCAGTGTAAACGGTTCAGCTTCAAACTTGCCTTTCAAGCAACTTTGGGTCAATATTTAAAGCTATTGCCAGTCTCTTTTTGGCCAATTCCAAGTTCTACAATGTTGTACTAAACTTTTACTACAATTATAGTTAAAAATTTATTAAATCTATACTCATTAACCTAGGTTTAAAAGCTTGCAAAGGTGCTCACTCAAGGCAGTTTTGAGCACGAGTCGTGCATGGAAGCACGAGTCGTGCAACTCCCCTGCACGACTGATTCCAAGGCCACGACTGGTGACCACGACTCCCTCTGCTTGGTCACGACTCGTGCTCATGGGCACGAGTCGTGCCCCTCACCTGAAGCCACGGTTTCTGCAGATTCACAGCAAGAACATCAGCAGAACATAACAACAACAACAACAGTTTTCCAAGCCTACTTCAGCTACTGCAAGGACCACTTTAGACAGTCCATATACCAGGGTTTGGACTCTAATATACTCCCTTCCTACCCTATAACACATATATAACATGGATACAATGATTATCAATCCATAAAACCACCTTTGGCCAAGGTAATCACACCAACTAAGCTTGTTACCATTTTCAAACCCCAGCTGAAGTTTCATCATTTCACAACTTGTTAATAACATCATATTAACCACTATAATCATGTTATGAACAATTATAACAAAATAACATAACAACTTACCAAGGATTATCAAAATAAAAGAGAAAGAAAATCAAATATTCTTGCTCAAACTCCCCTTCTTAGCAAGCTTTCAAGGTTGGAATCAACAACAACCACACAACTGAATTTCTGGGAATTTAAGATGTTAACAAGGGTTTTGGTAAGCTTCAAGGCTAGAAGAAGGTTTAAGAACACTGAGGAAACGTAGTAAAGCTTCCTTGGGAAGCTTTAAGAAGATATACTTAGCCATCTTACGCATAAGCTCCTCCAAGAAAGAAATTCGACAAACAACTACCTTAAGCTTTATTTTACACTTAAGCTCCTCAACCATTTTGAACCACTTTCAATCAAGTTTTAATTATTACCAAGGAACTACACAACTTCTCTTTATTTAGACATTATAGCATTAAATCAAGTTATAACATCTAAAACTCACATAGTTCATAAAACATGCCACAATGAACACGTAAGCAATCAAATGTCAACAAACAAGGATGATATGCAAGACATACCCAACCTCACGTGCTTCACGTGTGACCAATATTGTGCCTAGGCTTAGGGTCGTGACAATATATCTCGGTGTGGTCACTTGAATTCCTCCTTGACTTGTCCCATCTTTAGATTGTAAACTCTTCCGGTGTATGTTAGCCAATGTTAACTTACTTTTTATCCTAATGGATGTCTATCAGTGGGTGCCAAATTTAAAGGGAAACAACTGCTCCACCCACTGTATGAAGCTACTCTAATGTGATCAAATGATATCAAGATAATAGTTTGTGTCGAATTTGATAAGATCATTCGAAAAAGGGCTATCATTGGGAGTAAAGAAAAGTGAAAGCTACCCACAATTTAATTTCCCACAACAAAAAATGAGTGGGTGCATTCTAGAGGCTGAGAAGACTGGAAAAGAGTTTATTGACTTCCTTGGAAAAGATGAGTCCCCGGGTTTGATTTCATACTATGCCACACAATACTGAGATATATACATCACTTTCTTGTACATTATGCATCATAGTCCAGTCATAAATTTAGGTCATCCTTGTTTTTTGTGAAAATATTACTCAAGTTTTTTTATTCTTCCCATAATTTTTCGACTAAAAATCTTGTGCTCAATGACTCTCCAATCAACTTTGATTTTCGTCTAATAGTTTGTGGTTAGGGGGAGCGTGCTATATGGTATTGTTTGATATTTTTATGGCAGGTACATTACTCACAATAGAAAAAGATTTTATTGCCATTTTTTTGAATTTCTTAATCTCCATAAAATTCAAAAGGATGGAGAAGCATTTTGGTAAGTATTATCCCCTGTTTTTTCAACTCCCTATACCCCTTTACTCATCTCTCATCGGCTACCACTGTCTTTCTCTATTTAGTTGGAGGGCACACAAATTTGTGTGTATGGTGTGAGTTCTGATGTGTCCACATCTAGACTAACATCTGATGCATTTCATCCATTCTAGTAAAAAAGGGGAAGAATAATTCAAAAGAGGGAGAGAAAACTGAAGTTGAGGTTTGATGATAAGCGGTAACAAATTCAGGGGGAGTTGGAACATTGATAATTTAGGGGGAGCTTCTATATTTGGTATTTTGATAGTCTTGTTGACTTGTTTATATGAAATTTATCAAATATTGGTTTTGATCAGAAAGCTACAAATCAGGGGGAGATTGTAGTGTGAGTGTTCCACACATTTTTAGCAAGGATGATTTCTAATTATTAGGATTTGTATCTTTCTTATTTTTAGAATATATTTGTAAAGATCTTTTTTATTTTATTTAGTTGTTATTATTTATGGACTAACCTATTAATTAGTTTCCTTGTTTTAGTGTATCTTTGGTTATTTTGTAGGTATCTCTCACACAAGGAAAGAGTCCATGATAAGGAAGGATTGCTTTGATTGACTAAGAAGGTAGAAGTCTAATTGTGGAAGATCTTCTCAAGCAAATTACCTCCTACAAACAAGGACTCTTTTTATATAATTGAGAGTTTCACGCCTCATTGCGTATTACAATTTTATGATTAAAATCCTGAGAGTTTCAAGGATCAAATGAGTTTTTAGCGTGAGAGATTATTTTGGTTATTTTGTTATTTTTTTCTTCTCTTAGTACAAGTTCGTATAACTGATTTGTATTTGGTTTAATAAGAGAAGTTTTTTATTGTTTACATCAAGTTGTTGTAGATAAGTATTTAAATCCGTGTTTTACGTTGTTTTAATCTGCTTTTTCCGTTGCTTTAGTACTGTACTGGTGCTATCATACCAGGACTCACACGAGGTACTTTTGTTGTTCACTTGTCGATCTTAGCTACTCAATTTCTTTCAAAGGTATTGAGAAAAAGGTCCGTACCTACGCTGACACCAAGAGCCGGCTTGTCCCCATCACATTAAATTGTGGATCAGGCGCCTACTATGGGCCTAAGGTGCCGCACCAACTATCGCCTGCTTTCTCTGTCCTTATCCAATCAAAGACATCTCTCTGTAGTAAATTTCACTTTATTGTATTATCCCACCAAACGCTAACATGTATACTAGGTCAAAAGACAAAAATATCCTTCAGTGCTAACATCATCAACAACTCTCTCTTACTATATATATTATCACTTGTCCCCATGGACAAAGTGAGTGAAAAATCACTATTGTAATACACATTATTTAAACCCTATCACACAACTCAATAATACATTCCAAGTATTATTCACAGTTATTAAGCCCTCAGATATCTTACTATCACACCCGAGGACCTAAGCTGGATTAAACTCCGGATTGGTTTCTAACGGTGATTCTTGTCTTTATTGTGTTATAGGTATAGTCATTATATATAAGCCAGATATCCATATTCAGTTAGACCCCGAAAGTTGCGGCGTCATCAGTGGTTCCATTGCCGGGAAGCGCTTAGTTTTTCTTGTGTAATACTATGCCTTTATTTTTGAAACAAACACCTTTCCAAACACTTACATCCAAAAAACAACTTTTTAGCTTTTTCTCCTTTGAAAATGACTGGCACTACTCTTCAAAATGCTGGTTTTCTTACTCCTACGGGTAATAATCAAACTTCTTCCTCCCAACTAAATCTTGTCAGACCAATCACCTTAGCCTTTAATAGGTTGGATGACTGTTCTGTTAGTTAAGGATCTCTTACTGCTTCTCAAATAGACCTTAGGGGGAAACTTAAGGCTGCCCGCAAAGAGAAAGCCCCCCAAAATCCAAGTCCAAAAAACCCCCACCTCCCCTATCACTCTTGAGTTGATACTCAAGAGAAACCAAGCTCTAACTGAGAGGGCTAGGCTCGTGGCTAAGGCCATGGCCATAAATGATGCCCAGCTCGAGTTGGTTGAGTTGGAGGCCAACGGTGGTGTCCCTCTACAGGAAGGTTCCCACAGGTTCTCCCAAATAGTCCCCATAAAATCTCTAGCTAGTCAAGCTAGGAGGACAAAAGGGTTAGAACCAAACCTTGCTGACCACGGTCACGAGGAAGAACATGATGAGGAGATAGGAGAGGGAGCAAAATCTACTTCTCTCACCGAGAAATCCAAAGCACAACCCACGGCTAAAGCCAAGGGGAAAGCTGTGATTTCTCCCTGTAAGAAGCCAAAAATGGATAGCATGAACCCGGATTTTATCCAGTTCATGCACTAAATGTGGGAAACCCACCAGCAAGGCTCCACAAAATGTGGTCACACCATGGATGCCTTTGTGAGCAAGATTGCCAACGCACTAGTCTAAAGAGGGAAACCTTCTCAAATAGAGACCTATTATGGCTCCGGCAATGAAAAGTGCCAGATGGGGAGGTTTGAATGACAGATGACCCTATTCTCCTCGGATGAGGCCGTTATGTGCAAAGACTAAGATGCTTCCTTCACGGGCAAGGCTTTGTCTTGGATGCTGGCCCTTAAGCTAAAGTCCCTCAAAAGTTATAATCAATTCAGGAACATATTTTTGAACTCTTTTAATGGGGCAGGTGAGCCCGTGAGGCCAAAATCTGACATAATAAGGGTCAAGAAGAGCGCCGCGGAAACCACCAAATCCTACATCACCCGACTCAGAAAGATGTTCGATCAGATTGTAGACCTATCCGAGAGTGATATTCAGCTCATCTTTGAAGGCAGTTGATAAGTGACTATTAAATAGTCATTTATCCTAAGTTTTTATATACTTTTACTTAGTTAAATCATCATTTTCATCTCATTTTAAGTACATTTTAGTTCCTTTTTCATATTTATTAGATTTTACGCTTTTTGGTATAGTCTATGCATTTTAGACAGGTTTTGGAGTCTATTTTATGATCAAAAAGATGCTTGGACACTTTGATGCAAAGGCATGGAGGAGTACCAAACAAAACAAACACACAAGCAAAAAACCAGATGGAGCGGCTGTGCAGCCAACGCGGAGCGGCCGTGCACTTGGCCATTTTCAGGCCATTTTTGGCCCCAAAGCTCAAAGTGGCCGTGTCTTGAAAGTTGATTGGCCGTGTTATCCTTCGGAGCGGCCGTGCAGCTTAAAGTGGAGCAGCCGTGCAAGATGTCCAAACTCAAATTCAAAACTGGATCCAAGGGAGCACGGCCGTGCAACTCCATTGACTCGGCCGTGCAAGTCGCGTGTGCAGATTTAAAAGGCACCTTTTGGAAGCACCTTCTTGAAGAGTTCCCTCCCCATTATAAAAAGACCCCTTGTACTCAGTCTTACATGCCGAATTTTCATAGAATATTCATCAGAGATTGTTAGAATTAGATACAAATACTTATTACATTGATTTCCAAAGATCCTTTGAAGATTCAAGTCTACATTTGTTCTTGAAGTTACTTTGGAAAAGAAGCAATAAAGTGAAGCATTATTTCCAGCCATTATCTCTCATAATTTTCTCTTACTTTATTCTTATTATTATTATTGCTTACTTATCTTACATGGCTAGTGAGTAATCCCTCTTGTTCTTGGGGTTGGAAACTCAAAAGCATAACTGTTCATCATCTTAAAATGTGAAAGTCTTGTCTTCTATCTTCATCCAAACAATTTCTTTATATTAATCTCTAAATGTCTTACATTTTTGGAGACGTCCAACTTGTATGATTTAGTCAATTGAGAGAAGGACCTAGCGGAGAATCTCGATTGACGGAACCATATAAAGAAACTGGGTTCCATTGATCACGAAAGTAGTTCAACGGCCTAGGGATGTTCCTTTAATGGAAAGTATGCTGACTCTCGTTCCTAATGGATTCTTACTAATTATGGTCAGCTAGAGATAAGCCGGAATGCCCGTTTGTGAACAGGGCGGGAGCAACATAAACGGAAATCTCAAACAGTTAGGACATAATTAGTGAAGAATACAAACGCTACTGTCTTAACCCGAAGTAGTGTAGGCTTAACGTACCATCCTTGATTTTTATGAAAACCTTTATTTCCTAAGACAATGACTATTTGATGAACAAATTATGTGTATGATTTCCAATCCCGAGAATGCTTCGTTTTATAAAGTTTTATTAAAAGTATTTTCTGTATATGTTTCTTTCTATTTCCAAAACCAATCTTTATCACCCCCAATCTTTTCTATAATTTTAATAAAGACAAAAATAATTCCTAAGTAAACCCTGTCTCTGTGGGATCGACCCGTACTTGCACTCGCTATATTGCAATAGCCCGTGCGCTTGCAGAATTTAAATAAACAAGTAGGTTTCGACCTCGAACAGCAGTCTATCCTCCAGTTTCTTAAAAATGAAATTTGTCTCGTACAGGCCCAATAATGTGGAGGAGATGTATGAGAGAGCCTCTGTTATTGCCTCAACAGAAGAGCCCAATGAGTTAGCTGCCCTCAGTCCGGCCAAAGAAAGAATTGAGCATGTGCAAGATGTCGGCCAAGGATCCATACGCGGTCACGACCAGGGGAAAAATAGAAACTGCAACACTGATAAACTAAGAAGGTTGGCGGATGAAACAGTTTGTACTCCCCTGACTGCACCGTGGGCAGCAATCTTAAAAGCTATGAAAGCTCCTCCTCCTCCCCTAATGGGTCGAAGGCCAAGTGAGAGAAGGAGAGCTATGTTTTGTGACTACGACAATGATCACAGTGCTTCCAGCTGAAAAAGATTATTCACCAGAGAATCAATAATGGCGAGCTGGCCAAGTGGGTGAAGGGTGATAATAGCAACAAAAATGCTAACACCAGTAGGGCACGACTTCAACGTGGCCCGGAGAGAAATTAGAGAGATAATACTGATGAGGACGAGCAAGGGCCTACGATATAAACTGCATTGGAGTAGAGGCCCCCTCCAAAGCTTAACTCTCCCATCAAATCAAGACTTTGGAGAAGGTATTCTTGATTCCTCTCTTGTCTCCAGAAGAAGAGCAAGAGATAGGATTCAAGCAAAGCGTACTAGCCTCCACTCTATTCCATTCCACCTAACCTCTAACCATCAAAATGAGGATATCACGGGCAAACATTAGTAGAGTCCTCATTTACACCGGCGCATCCAGAGACATTCTCTACTACCATACATTGGTAGAAACGAAAATGTCCGAAGCTCACTTCACTCCCTATGGCGGTCTACTTGAGGGATTCATTAATCACACTGTCTGCATGAAAGGGACAATAGACTTTGAAGTGACCGTAGGGGAAAAATCCCAACAAAAAACTGCCAAGGTCACTTTCATGGTCATATATCTACAATCCCAGTAAAATGCCATACTCGGCATCACTGCTCAGGCCGCATTGGGAATTGTAGCATCTGTCCCCCCATCAAAAGGTAAAAATCAACACTCCGAGTGGAATTGTTGTCATCAAAAACCAGCCCGAGAGATTCCTCAGAACGTTAGAGGCAAAGAGAAAGCAGAAAAGTCAAGCCTCATGCTCGCAGTTGGAGGAGGAAGCAAAGCGGAGCAAAGACAAAGGCAAGTGCCCGTAGCCCGAGTTTATGGGTATGCTCTCCTTCCACTCCAGCAAGGTAAAGTTTAAAAAGAGCAGGAAGGCAAAATGAATGGATCTGGTTGCTGGAGGCTATGTTGTTAGGGGAATCGGGGGAGGCATAGACTAAGAAATCATCTATTCCATGTCCGCTCTCCTTGGAGAAAGCTCCACCCCATCAGCGATCATCATTGACTCCCTCCACAATCGTGAAATTAACAATCTCCGGCCCAATGATGAGCTCGAGGAAGTGGTAATTAATATCCACTATCCCGAGCAAAAAGTTAAGGTCGGAATGGAAATTTACCCCGAGGAAAGAAAGATCTTGATCGAGTTCCTCAAAAAGAAAAGCGATGTGTTTGCATGGAGGGTAGAGGATATGCAAGGTATCAGGGATGTGATCCTTCACAAACGTAATGATAGCTCCTCCTTCAAACGGATCCACCAAAAATCAAGATACTTTTCTCCAGAGAAGGATATCGCGATCAAGGAAGAGGTGGAAAAGCTTCTTAAAGCAGGGATAATCCAAGAAATATCATATCCCAAGTGGCTAGCAAATGTTTTTATGGTGAAAAAGTTTGATGGAAAATGGAGGATGTGTGTTAACTTTACAGACCTCAACAAAGCTTGCCCTAAGGATTGCTTCCCTCTTCATAGAATTGATCGTTTGGTGGACTCTATAGCCGGGCACATAGTTTTGAGCTTCTTTGATGCATACTCTAGTTACCATCAGATCAAAATGACTCCTGAAGATTTTGCCTCCGTAGCTTTCATCGCCGAGGGAAAAACGTACTGCTACACTATGATGCCCTTTTAGCTGAAAAACGTAGAAGCCACATACCAGAGAATGGTTAAGATTGTATTCAAAGACCAATTAGGAAAAAATCTTGAGGCCTACAAAGATGATATGGTAATAAAGACAAAGGAGAATTCCCACGAGCTCGACGTGGCGGAAACTTTTTCCAACTTGTGCCGTAACAACATGAATCTTAACCCCCTCAAATTTTCCTTTGAGGTGAAAGCGGGCAAGTTTTTAGGTTTCATGGTCAATCAGTGTGGAATAGAGGCAAACCCAGAAAAAAAAGAAAAAATTCAAGCACTCATATACATGAAACCTTCTGCATGCGTAAAGTATGTGCAAAAGTTAAATGGCCACATCACCGCACTTGGCCGCTTCATATCACGGTATGCAGAGAAATGCCTCCCCTTTTTCAAAACTCTCAAAGGGGGTAATAAGGCTAGGGAGTTCACATGTAATGAGCAATGCGATCTATCTTTTGAAAAAGTACAAAAATACCTCGGGCAGCCCCCTCTCTTCAGCAACCCGGTGCCCGAGGAAAATCTTTTTCTATTTTTAGCGGCCACTGGCCTGACAGTAGCCGTTGTTCTTATAATGGAGGAAAATAACTCCCAAAAACCAGTGTACTATGTATCAAAGGCATTGTCCGCCGTAGAAGGTCGCTATCTTAATATAGAAAAATTAGTGTATGCCTTGCTTGTAGCTACTCGAAAATTATGAGCTATTTTTTCTTCACACCCTATAACTGCATTCACAGAATCGCTATTGAAAAAGGTTTTACATAAGCCAGAGTATTCAGGGAGGGTGTTAGCATGGTCTATATAACTCATTGACTTCCAGCTCACTTACTCCCCCAGAAGGACCATCAAAGCGCATGCCTTAGCAGATTTTGTGGCAGAAACATCATTCAAGCTTGCAGACAGCGAACAAGGAAAGAGAAAGAGGGTAGAACCCCAAGAAACCCAAGAAAGTGTAGAGTTGGAAATAGATCCAACCAAAGAGAGACCACAAGAAATATGGACTCTATTCGTTGATGGATCTGCGAGCAAGCTATTAAGTGGCGCAGGCATACTCCTAAACGCACCGTGCGGGGAAAATTAGAAAGAGACGTTAGATTAAAGTTTGAAGCATCAAACAATCAGGCTGAATACAAAGCAATCATAACGGGCATGGAATTAGCCAGAGATATGTGGGGGTCCCAAGTATTGAAATAAATAGTGACTCTCAACTCATAGTAAATCAGATAAAGGGGGAATATGACACAAATAACCCGGTATTAGCCAAGTACTGTGGTCTAGCAAAAACCCTTTTCAAAAGCTTCGAATACTATGAGTTGAACCAAATAATGAGAGAAGACAATACAGAAGCAGACCTTCTCTCCAAATCACCGAGCAAGAAATTAAAGATCTAAATGCGGACTGCCAAATCGAATTCATAGAAACACCTGCCATAGATCGTATTCAGATTAACAACATTGAGGACCAAGAGAGGGATTGGGTAGATGAAATCTGAGATTACATCGAGAAAGAAACCCTCCCCGAGGATCAAACAAAGGATAGACTCATCAAAAAAGTATCTGCGAAGTACATGGTCATAGACGGAGTGCTATATCGGCGATCATTCACTAAACCTCTGCTCAGATGCGTAAAAATTCATATGGTCACCAATTTACTCTATGAAGTCCATGAAGTAGTCTGTGGAGGTCATCCAACAGTCCGCACACTCTCGAACAAGATTAAATTTCAAGGGTTTTATTGCCAACCATGAGGAAGGACGTAGAGGAGTACGTAAGAAAATGTGACAAATGCAGCGTTTTGCAGACATCCCAATACTCCCAATAACAAAGAAAACTTTGGCCATAACATCGTGGCCGTTTGATACATGGGGCATTGATTTAATAGGGCCGTTCCCAACCGCTAGAGGAGGCATCAAGTACGTAGTAGTGGTCGTTGATTAATTCATAAAATGGACTGTGGCCAAAGCCTAGGCCACTATCTCCGAGGACGATTTGGGATACCAAGAGTAATAGTCTCAGACAATGGCACTTGGTTCACAGCAAAATTTATGGTTGAATGCGAAAGAATGAAAGTCCAACACCGTCGGTCCGCAGTAGCCTATCCTCAAGGAAATTGTCAAGCTGAGGCCACGAACAAATTAGTCCTAACTACCCTAAAGAAAAATTTAGAAGGATGAGAAGGACGCTGGTTAGACGAGCTTTAAACCGCACTATGGGTAGTCCACACCACTATCAAAAACTCAATTGGAGAAACTCCTATCTCACTCACTAATGGGTAGAGGTCGTAACCCTAGTAGAGGTATCCCTCCCTTCACTTACTTCGATAAGACGCAAAATGAGGTCACGAGAAGGTGCGACCTAGATGATCTCGAAGAAAAAAGGATGCGGGCAAGAGAAAAAATGGTTAACTACAAGCAGAAAACCAAAAGACATTATGACAAAAGAGTTAACTAAAGAAGCTTTTCAGCTGGACATTAGGTACTACGAAATGTCAAGGTCCAAGGGACCCAACACGGTTTCCACAAGCTCTCCCCAAAATGGGAAGGTCCATATCAGATCACCCAAATCATCAAAGAGGGGACATACAAACTGCGAGCAAGAGAAGGAAAGGACCTCAAAAATGCTTGAAACAGCGATCACATTAGAAAGTATTATTTTATATCCTTATCATACAAAAGTGTTGTAAAAATGATGATAGAGGATAAAAATGTATCAAAAGACGAGTCGTTTGGCATACTTGTGTAACTCAGAAGAAATGAGAAAATGATATCCTCACTACTGAAGCAACAAAGTGAATGGCCACAAAAAAAGGCGAATACCAGCAACCGGACAAGCCCTGCTGATGTGCGGTGATCTCATTGATCGCAAATCGCACGCCCATATGTACAAAGGCCAAAATTGAGCACGTACTCGATCGCCACATAACTCATGGAGTCCAAATGTGTGAACCATCAAAATAGATATGGAAGCCAGCATGGCCCGAAACCTGCTGATGCGCGGTGGCCTCATTGGCCACTAACCGCATGCCCGCATGTAAAAAAGCCAAAATTTAGCCCTTAGAAGTGCCATTAGACTTAAAAGAATCCAAAACGGGAAACCGCCAAAATGCGAATACGGAAGCCAGCACCAGTTATGCCCGCTGATGCGCGGACTAGCCTCACGGTCATATTCTTCATGCCCATATGAAAGCAGCTTACCTTGGCTCTTTCAAAATATGCCACGGACTGAAGAGTCCAGACCATGTAAATCACTAAGGTGAATGGATGAGAGTTTGTAGTTGGAGCCCACAATACAGACCGAGGTAAAACCTCAAAGTTTAAAAAGGCCACAATTAACTCTGATCATAGTGAAAAAGGTTAACTCTCATGATAAAACTTGAAGGGCTTTTAATGAAAAGTTACTAACTCATAACGCAGCTTATAAACTAATAAAGGCATTACACTGCCCGCGGCCAAACATTGAGTACAATACATTTATTCACAAGTCACATAAGCTAAAAGAGGAAAAGCAAGAATAAAAATTTATCAAAGTTTTTTTATAAACAAAGTATTCAGCATTGGAAAAACTCAAAGGCTAAAAGACAAAGAATAAAGTGAATAAACAAGATTTTTTATAAATAGATAAAGAAAATTACAAAAATCCTAAAAATCTATTACATAAAGCAAAAAAGAAAAACCTACTTCTAAACTATTGGTTGAGCAGACTCCTTAGTGGCTTGAGCTTATGGGTCAGGAGATGGAGTAGGAGTTGGGAGAGAATCAGCTGGTGCAGAGTCAGAAACAGGAGCAGGGGTTGACCGCGGTAGAAATAGTCGCTGACCGCAGGCCCATTGGTAAATAGGCGAGCAACAGCGGCTTCTAATGTTAGCTTCTATTCAGCCCACCTCAGAGTATCAAGTTCGTCGATAAGGCTTGGGGTGGTAACCGCGACAATGGAAGGAAAATTCGATGTTGCTGCTGCGTACAAATTATCAATATCCTTTTGAGCCAGAGGGACCAACGTGTGCCCAGGCAAACATTCTAAGTCCTTGGCGATCAAAGAGCCAATAATGGCCAATTGTTCCACATTAATTTTCCCATGGCCGCTGTAAGTACCCAAATCTGGCTCATGCCTTCCTGTTAAGTTTCCCGGCAATTCCCCGAACTTTCCTAAAGTTCAGGGCAATTCTGAAACTTTTTCAAACTGTCCAAGGGAGGAAGGACCTGCTAGGAATTAAAATTCCAAGCAGTCCCTCGCTGGAATGAATCTTCTAGTTGCCACCTTGCATGAATCTAGAAGCAGGCTGAGTCATCAATGGATATCGGACGGCTTCTTTTGCCAAAGGTTAATGCCGCACGGCTTCATTAGGAAACACAAATCAGCCTATAAATAGAGGCCTCCTCTACCCATTTTAAAGGACTGGAAAAAGCATTGTTACTCTGCCAAAATTACTCCACGAAATTACAGAAACTGAAACTCCCAAAAAACCACCTCCCTCCTCTATAAAATCCATCCAAAACTCTTCCTACATTAGGAAAAACCCCAAGGGAGATAGGGAACACCACCATTGGTAATCTCTCCTTTCTTTCTCCTTGAAATACCTTTATTATATTGTTATATTCATTACTTGTCATTTACTTTGCCTTTACTTGTCATTAAATTTGATATATTTCTATAAAGATCCTATCTTTGTCATGAAAACATCATCTTCCCCTTTCCCCTAACACAAATGATTCATGGGGAATCCCATCCCAAGGATGAATAAGGGTCCACACGTGGCTTGTTCTAGGGAAGATTCATCACATGATGATGTGAAATACTTCCCTTTTACTACATAAAAATGTCATCTTTACTCTTATAATGTCTCCCACTTTC
Source organism: Adenophora triphylla var. japonica (assembly GCA_022495995.1). Lineage (NCBI taxonomy): Eukaryota > Viridiplantae > Streptophyta > Magnoliopsida > Asterales > Campanulaceae > Adenophora > Adenophora triphylla. Next base: position 152,100 of record JAFEMH010000254.1, read on the forward strand.
CTTGACCTTGCTTCCAAGGATTGTCCACCTCATAAGGTTCTTAAAGGACATGGGAAAGCCTCAAAGGTATTCCCTTTACATTTATGTCTTTAGCTTTCGTAATGTTCATTACATTTATCACATAAAAATTCAATCTTTACCTTTCAAAAGTCATCCCCCGTGTCCCTTTTGGTTGGATCACTCTCTGAGGATTGTCTAGTGACCTTTTAAGGCACGAAAGATATAGGACGAGTGTAAAGATCCAATCTTTATACCCCTCCCCCTAGTCCCTTTGGTACTTAAAGCATCCCGTGGTATGGATCGGTGTAAAGGCTTCATCTTTACATCGTTTCCACCACTAAAATGCCATAGTCGTAGTCCTTTTAGAAGTGGATGAATATTATGTCCCGACATCTCCGATCATCACTTGAGATGAGCATAAATGTCCCTACGAAGCTCAATCGTCTCAAGATGTAGGATTGATGGGCAAAGACTCTTCCTTTTCTAAAGAGTCTCATTCTTGGACTATAAAAGGTGTCCCTCTCTCGATCACATATGACCTAGTCCCCGAAGAACGTTCGGTTTAAGATACACCAAGGCTTTCACGCCTATTATGGTTGATTAATCCGACAGGAGGGTAAAAAGGTCACATAATGATGATCACAAGTCCAAGATGAGCACGGGATAAAAATCCCGAATACATCAAATCCAAGGAATCTCGAGCGATAACCTTCTCACATGGTTTATACGTCCGGTAGATAACTTGGCACATTCCCTCCTTTTTCAAATCACATCTCACACACGAACGCACAAAACATGCACAAACTTCGGATCTAGGAAGACTTTCTTTCGCAAGGCTCCTTGGGTGAATGCGATTCGTTCTTCCCAAGGAGTAACTTAACCTCCGGACCCTTATCCTTTTTTTCAAAGTTTTGAGGAAATCAAAATGGCGTGGCGACTCCATTTTTCAATAAAACCGATGTCTTCAAACTGAGGTGAAGCGGCGACCCTAATAAGAAACGGTTCACATCCGCGATGGGCCCACATTCAGAGTTGAGAAGTTCCCTAGCTGGGTCTTGTTGGCAGCATCGAACTGAGGAGAGCACTCCGCCAAGATTTCATCTATGTACTCTTGGGAGTTCTTGAACTCTTCTACAGCCTCCTTGTGGGCAGCAGCGATCTGAGCATCCTTCTCCAGCTGGAACTGATTAAGAAGAAGTAACTCTTCAGAAAGCTTGTCTACCTGGGCCTCCAGATCTAGAACTTTTTTTTAGAGGCCTCATGTCTGCCCGCATACTCCTCCACTCTTTTTTCCATCAGCTCCTTGTGCCCACGGTACTCATCCCGCGTACCCTTAGCCCGCTTCAAGGATTTGAGCGCCTCATCATATTTTTCATAAAAGTGTTTGAGGTCGGTTTCTTTTTTCCTTTAGAGACGTAGCTAGGGCCTTGTTCTTTACTCCACCGCCTTCCCCAAGGCTTTATTCTTATCTGTTATGGAGGCAGCCTGCTCATCCGTTATTTCACGGAGCCTCATGGCATCATTGGCCATCTGAAAAAGAAGGAAAGCTCGGTCAGTAAGCAACGATTATAAAAAAATAGAAAAATAAAAAAAGGAGTAAGGAATTACCTCCGTGTCCATCCAGTCTATATTTTCCGCCAAGGCAGAGGCATTCCGTTTGGCCCCTACATTCTCGTATAAATCAGGGGAATAAAGCCTGTTCAAGAGACCAATTCCCACCACAGAATTATGTCCCCTACGAGAATATAGGTCCACTCCTTGGACTGGGGGCACCTCCCAGATCTTATTACTCAAGCTCCATGCAGCCTCACGCGTGTATATGTTTGAAATATTATATGCATTATTGCAAATAGACCCCATTCTGGCCGGTGCGCTAGGGATGGAGATGGTAATCACATCGGGTTGTTGGACCTTCTGTTGCTTATCATTCCCAGCGCCATCAACATCTGAGCCAGACCGCTTCCTTGATAAATTAGATTGATTAATAGAAACGATGCGATCAGGAACCGGACTGTGGTCACGGCTAGACTGCAGCATAGGAGGCAACTCCTTGGCCTTTGGCACCCCGCGGACACTAGAAATAAGACTCCCAGAGGTCTTGTCCACCACGGGCAGTATCACCCCAGGAGCAGTGGTCTTTTTCAAAGCCTTCTACCTTTCTTTATTTTCTTAGGCTAATTGGCATGCTCTTGCTGCCTTCAGTTCAGCTTGAGATAGTCTGGGGGCCATTATTGGATCTGTTGGGTCTGCGTCAAAGAAAAAAGGAAGAAGTAATTAGACCGCAGTTCAAAGAAAAATTCAAAAGCAAAAAAATCAAGTCCAAAATCAGTTCGAAAGGATAAAAAATAGAGACCAATCCAACATGGAGGCTCGCAGACCACGCCCATCATACACGTCCCACACTTGGACTCAAAATCGAACAGCTCATGGACTCTTCAGTCCGGATCGCAAAGTAGGGGCTCAACAGCAACCCTAAGGGCATAGTAGCTACCTTCCCTTGGAGATGCCACCCTTAAGAAGATCAACAACGGTTCGTTGTCTATGATCGCACTTACGTCAAAAATTGGTTGATATCTCTCGGTCACGAACTGGGCTAAATATTTGGCAATGGCAATTTGAAGGCCATCAGATTCGCACGGGCTGGAATAGGAACTGGCGGACACCCTAATAGGAGAAGCACCCTTCGGTCTTGGAAAGCTCCATCCAAACCTACTCTCTATCACCAAAATATTCTTTTGGTTCTATTGATAATATTTGTTGAAAGGAGGAGAGAAGGTGCGAGCATAATTTTTTTTTGGTTTTTAGGCCAAGATTGCCGTTAGTGATTTGGTTAGAATAAAAGGCATAAAGCCCAGAAAGGGAAGGCTCATATTCAAGAACCCTACGCACCACAATAAAAGAGACTAAGGCTCGGACAGTGTTTGGGGTTAGGTGCATAGGGAGGCATCTGTTGAATTCAAAGAATTGGACAATGAAATGGTCTAGGGGAAGCCTAAGTCCGTTTTCGAACTGGACCTCGTAGAAAATTCTTGGTTTATTGTCCTCGCAGATATCGACCATGGTCTCTGGCCGCAACTTTCCTTTATATTCCAGCTCCTGCAGCTCACGAACATAAAAGGAGTTCGGATCAACACCAAAGGTTGTATACAGCTCCATCCCCAAGTCCGGGCAATATCCTCATTTCTTCTTCTTCTTCTGACTGCGGCCAGTAGTAGAGGCACCAGCATGGCTCTTGCCGTGAGCAGCAACAATCTCCTTTGTTCCCTCAGCAAAGGCATTGACTATCTCAACTGCCCGTTGTGCTGTGCTCACCTCCATGCGGTCATCAACCTCCATCTCCGAGCTATCAGAGCCGAGGAGATCAGAAGTTGGTTCCGATGATGACTGCACCACCCCTTCAGCTTCCACCACATACATATCGGTGGGTTCATCATCGCTACTCCCTAAGATCACCACCATTATAGGTTGGGCCTCCATTTAGGCGGTAGGTGCAGCTGCGGTCAAGGGTTCTGCTTCCATGGGCAAGTTCAATTCCACCGCGGGCACACCAGTGGCATTAGGGGCCACAGATACTTCCATCTCATCCATCAGGTATAATTTCTCCTAGTCAGTTCTCACTCTATCGGTAGGATCTATGAGGGCCCTTCTCACTAACTCAACAACTCGGTCTGTGGGGTCACACTCACTATGAAACATATTCAAAACCCCCATCACAAAGTTTCTCAGACGGTTATGGTCACCCAAAACCAGCATATCGCCGGATAAGTACATTCTTTTCTTGGCCTCCCACAATTGGGGTGGGACCCAATTTCCCCAGTCATACCTGACCGAGAAATACTTGAAGGCCTCAAGGGATAACCTAACCCAAGAGGTAGCAACCCTTCTATAGATACCACCAGACTTCTTCTCGACGGCAAAGGTATCAGGAGTGGTGTCATCACGTAACTCTAAAGGACGCTCCATCCTATAAGTAATTCTAAAGAAAGAAGAGACAAATATGAGAAGGAAAGAGAGAATTAATCACTTACGAAAGAAGATTGGGCAAAGAAGGTGCTTAAGGAAGCTGAGCAAATGGTTTCTCTCTCTAAAGGCAGCTTCAAACTCTGAGGGCGATAAAAGATTAAGAAATAAGAAGGATTTGATATTTATACGCCAACCAATACGGGTCGACCCATATTAATAAGCCCACAAACCATATTCTCTTCAATCATGAATCGGCGGAAGTTTTCAATTTTGAATTTATTGGCATTTGGCATTTTTGGCGCCTTTTGTAATTCGGAAAATGTCACCTCTTTACCTGACACGCGCTGACACCTCAACAGTCAAAGGGGCCCACACGAAACTTATACGGGAAGCAGCCCAAAGCTTCCACCAACTTCTACCAAACTCCCCTCACGTGCTCCTTACGTGCGTAACAACAATGATGCAGATCAACAAGGAGCGTTTGCAACTGCTGCCCAGGCGGTCGGCCCAGACCAACCCAGGTGCATGCCTCACCGAGGCCCAACGGGGCAGCAGGCCACTGTCTTCCAGGCGGCCGCATCAACCATAGCCAGGCGCATGCCTCACCGAGGCCAAACGGGGTAGTAGGCCACTGCCTTCCAGGCGGCCGCATCAACCATGGCTAGGTGCCCGCCTCAATGACGGGATGACAGTTTCCTAATTCTGCTGAGTTTAGTTTTGCTGATGTTTTGAATATTTAAGTTGGGGTAATTTTGTCTTTTGTTTTGAAATTCGTTTTAGGGTTTTCTTATGAGTATTTAAACATGTTTTATGGTTTTGGAAGAGGCATACTTTGATTATTAGGCGGATTTGTATGGACGAAAGAGGCCGATGGTGCTTTCAGCTTTTGAAATCTATGGTCACGACAGCTCCTGTTTTGGCTTTACCGAATTTTGATGGTGTATTTGAGGTACATTGTGATGCTTCTAATGTGGGTATTGGGGGAGTTCTCAGTCAGAGTCAGCGACCAATAGCTTTCTTTAGTGAGAAGTTGAATGATGCACGAAGGAAGTACTCGACCTATGATAAGGAGTTTTATGCTATTGTTCGTACCTTGGAACATTGGCAACATTATCTCATGTCTAAGGAATTTGTGTTGTTTTCTGATCATGAAGCACTTAAGTATATTCAGGGACAACATAAACTCAATCTACGTCATGCCAAATGGGTGGAGTTTGTTCAGATTTTCACGTTTGTTATCAAGCACAAAGCGGGAGTTCAAAATTGGGTTGCTGATGCACTGAGCCGTCGACACCTGTTGCTGACTACCATGCGTTGTGAGGTAGTTGGGTTTGACACTTTCGTGATTTGTATTGTGACGATCCGTATTTTCAGGATGTGTGGGAAAAATGTTCCATAGATAGCTTCCAGCAGTTTGTTATCCATGATGGGTATTTGTTTAAGTGGAACAAGCTTTGCATTCCCTTCTGTTTGTTGCGTGACTTCATCATATCCGAGAGCCACGAGGGGGGACTCGCTGGGCACTTCGGCAAAGATAAAACTTTTGCACTAATTGCAGACCAGTTTTTTTGGCCAAAGTTGGGTCAGGATGTTGCTAGATTTGTGGAGAGATGCCGTGTTTGTCATGTGGCCAAAACTCGCAAAACTAATGCAGGTCTTTACACTCCTGTACCGGTTCCTGCAGCACCTTGGGAAGATATCAGCTTGGATGGGATTGCCTAGAACGCAACGACAAAAGGATTCTATTATGGTGGTTGTGGACCGTTTTTCTAAAATGGCCCATTTTGTTCCATGCAGTAAAACGTTTGATGCTACTCAAATGTCAGACTTATATTTTAAAGAGATTGTGAAGTTGCATGGTATTCCCAAATCTCTTACTTCTGACAGGGATGTCAAGTTCGTTAGTCACTTTTGGCGCACATTGTGGAGGAAGATGGATTCGCGATTACAGTTCAGTAGCTCTTATCACCCGCAGACGGATGGACAAACTGAAGTTACTAATCGTAGTTTGGGTAACTTACTGCGCAGTTTGGTTGGTGACCACCCGCGCCAATGGGATTTGACACTTGCTTATGCTGAATTTGCTTACAACAACTCTCAGAACCGCACTACGGGTAAAATCCCTTTTCAGGTTGTTTATGGGCGTAATCCTATTAGCCCCTTGGATCTTATTCCCCTTCCGATTACTAGTCAGTACAGTTCTGATGGAGAGGCACGCGCAAAACAGATTAAGGAACTCCATGAGTAGGTTCACAAGCGTATCATTCTACAAAACAGTAAATACAAGCAGCGAGTTGACAAGCATCGCAAGAAAGTTGTGTTTCAGGAAGGTGACTTGGTGTGGGTTCACTTGCGTAAAGAGAGGTTTCCAGCTGGACGTTTTGGCAAATTACAACCGAGGGCTGATGGACCATTTCGAGTGGTGGAGCGGATTAATGACAATGCGTACAAGATTGACTTGCCAGGTGATTGCTACGTCTCGACAATGTTCAACGTTTCTGATTTGTCCACATACCATGGCGACAGTGATGATGATGTCGACTCGAGGTCGAGTTTTTCTCAAGAAGGGGAGGATGATGCAGATCAACAAGGAGCGTTTGCAACTACTGCCCAGGCGGCCGCCCAGACCAACCCAGGCACACGCCTCACCGAGGCCCAACGGGGCAGCAGGCCACTGCCTTCCAGGCGGCCGTATCAACCATGGCTAGGTGCACACCTCACCGAGGCCCAATGGGGCAGCAGGCCACTGCCTTCCAGGCGCCCGCATTAACCATGGCCAGGCGCCAGCCTCATTGACGGGATGACAGTTTCCTAATTCTGCTGAGTTTAGTTTTGCTGATGTTTTGAATATTTAAGTTGGGGTATTTTTGTCTTTTGCTTTGAAATTCGTTTTAGGGTTTTCTTAGGAGTATTTAAACATGTTTTATGGTTTTGAAAGAGGCAGACTTTGATTATTTATGAATTATTGAAAAAATCTTGAAGCTTACTTTTATCGAATATTGATTCTTTCTTGTTCGGTCTTTAATCTCTAGCCTCAAGGCATCAAACAAGGGAGTCTAAGCCAGACTAACAAAATTACACAACACTTGTGACCGCAAAGGGGATCTGACCGCAGACCAAGCTTCACATATGTAGCTCCTCGCTCAGACCATGAGTGATTCCTCGCTCGAAGCTAGGGGCCACTGATGAGTCCGGACCTTTCAGACCGGGCCTAAACTCGATATTGTTTAAAGGCCATGTATGACGTGATATGTCCAAAATCGCAATAAAAGAGACTGTCAACAAGAGACCGCGCCAGCCATGATCGTGATGTCCAAGACCGCGTCAACTATGTTGACCGCGGTCTCATACCAGACTCCCGATTTTACCATTAGACTTTCAGTTAAATACAAAGCTAGTTAGACAAAGGTACGTACCTACGTTGACACCAAAAGTCGGCTTGTCCCCATCACATTAAATGGTGGCTCAGTCGCCTACTTTGCGCCTAAGGCGCCGCACCAACTATCTCGTGCTTCTTCTGTCCTTATCCAATCAAAGATATAACTCTGCAGTAAATTTCACTTTATTGTACGAGCCCACCAAATGCGGACACGTGTAATAGGTTAAAAGACAAAAATATCATAGGGGGCTGAAATAATCAACAACTCTCTCTTAATATATACTAGTACATGCCCGTGTCCAAGGGCACGTGATTTTTTATTTTAAATTTTTTTTTTAATTTTTTTTTTTAAATTAAAAAAAAAAAAAATTTAAGGGCAAAATGGGAAAGGGACAAATGTATAAGGGCAAAATGGGAATTTCGCCGCTTGAAACTGTTCATACCACTGTAGCAAACCCCTCCCTCATTTATACTATAGATATTTTCCCTTTTCCCCATGGACAAAGTGAGTGAAAAATCACTATTTTAAGCCACATTATCTAAATCCTATTACACAACTCACTAATACATTACAAGTGTTATTCTCAGTTATTAAGCCTTCATAGATCTTACTCTCACACCCGAAGACCCGAGCTATATTAAACTACGGCTTGATCTCTAACGGTGATTCTTGTCTTTGTTGTGTTATAGGTACGATCATTATATATAAGCCAGATATCCGTATTAAGTGAAATCCCGAAAGTTGCGGCGTCATCACATCTTATCTACCAGCAAAATCGGCTGAGCTTTTATTGCCATTTCTACTGCCTGCAAAAGATCATTTATTCGGTCCTTTAACCATTACTGCAATTTGCAGCACCCATACTTACCCATTTTCAACTTCTGCTACTATATAGGTTCAAACTACCCAAGCTATGTGGACATTCTCTTTTCCGTTTCGTTTTATTCTTATTTGTTCATTGAAGCTAATTTTTGTCACCTCAAATGCAGTCACTTTTGACCTTTCAGGTGTTTTTATTTTTAGTATTGAGCCTCTGCTATGGTAAAAATGAGACAGTTGAGGTTGTCGGAACTGTAGAATGTACAGACTGCACCGAGAATAACATTGACATAAGCCAAACTTTAGCTGGTAATATATTTTTATCCCAGTTTCTAGAATTTTTGTACCACTTTTGTGTATCAGTATACACTACTTATCTAACGACCCTAGATTTTAGAGATGATGTCACAACGACATTATGAAAAAATCTTGATCGTTAGATTGGGGACATATATTTTTTTTTATTTCTTAAGCGAATTTTAGTAAATATACATATGTATTGCAGGCCTTCGGGTAGTGATAAGTTGCAAGTCTACGAATGCAATTTCCATAACACGGGGAATCTGCAAGCTAGACAAACGAGGAAAATTCAAAGTGTCGCTTCCAGCTGATCCTGAAATCAGAAACAATGGAGAAACGAAAGAAAATTGTGTAGCAAAGGTTTACAATGCATTAAGTGATCGGTGTCTAACACAAAATCAACTGGAGGCTTCAAGGATAATCTTCAATCATAATGGGGAAGTAGTCTTCGGGGTGGCCGAGAAAAAACTCAGGTTCTCCTCCATCAGATGTGATAAAAAGTTAATGGGGCGGCCGTTTTTGCAAGGAGCTCATGTTGTTTATATTCCTCGCCCTCCACCACTTCCGACTTTCTTGGGCCAACCATATCCGCCAGTGGCACCAATTTCTTCACCTACTCCGCCTCAGCCAGCTCCATCTCTGCTGCCATTTGAGCCGCCTATGCCTATAAAAGAGCCAACTCCTCCACCGGAAGCCACCACCAACCACCAATCACCGCCTCCTTTTCTAGCGGAAAAATTTACACCACCTCTTCCTTCACAAGGATCAATATTCAATGGGCCATCACCGCCTCCAATTCCAACTGAAACATTAGCACCACCACCAACTAGTGAACCTCTTCCTTCAAAAGGATCAACATTCAATGGGCCATCTTCCTCTCAAATTCCAACGAGAATATTAACACCACCACCAACTAGTGAACCTCTTCCATTAAAAGGATCAACATTCAATGGGCCATCTTCCTCTCAAATTCCAACGAAAATATTAACACCACCACCAACTAGTGAACCTCTTCCTTCACAAGGGTCAATATTCAATGGGCCATCGTCGTCTCCGATTCTGATTGAAACATCACCAACTATTGAACCCTTTCCTCCACAGGGACCACTGTACAAAGAGCCTTCACTGCCTCCTTTTCCATTGTTGTAAAGTTCTTGCAATCTGGGCAAGACTTCTATTCAATTGTTTGTCAGGTTATGTCCCTGGCCATTGATTCAATGAAAATGCTTGAAATAAAATTCAACACTCGTTTCATTTTTATCATCTAGTCATTTTTAGCGTTATCCATGCATGGTCTCTATCGGCTTAAACTTTTAAACCGGTGTTAACTTTGATAGTGATTCTACAAAAAATCGTGCTCACCATGGATTTCCAAGCTGGATGAAGAACATGGTTGTCCACGGCTCCGAATCTCCGCAGCAATCTACAAAATAATGCATTGTTAGGGGTGGGGGGTCTTTCTCCCCAAAACCCTTCGGTGTGAGAATCATTAAACTGCTCTCTGAGGAGATAAACATTGAGAATTTAGAGAGAGAATTTGGGGTTTTGGGAGGAAGAGAGAGAGAGAGAACCTGGGATCTGAGATGAGACTGGTCTTTTTTATGAAAAGGTGCCTTATCTCCTTAGAGTGGGGATGGGCTTTGCCCTAAAGCCCATTAGCCCATTCTCTCATTTGCTCATTTGCCCGCTTGGCCTATTTGGCCCATTCGGTCGGAGTAGATGTACTAGGCGGGGTGACTTGATGTCGAGTAAGCTGAATTTATAGCTTAGTAATTTTGGAACCGCGAAACGATGCAGTTGAGCATAACTTGGCGCTTTGTGATGGGAGATTTTGATTGGGAGCGGGGCGAGATGAGCCCTTGCGGAATGACCACGTTATCAGTTCAAGGCTTGCGAGTTGCACCAAAGTTGATAGAGCCTTGAGCGAGATGAGCGTACTTTAGCGGAGTGGACCCTTTGATAATTTGATAGATTGTCCTTGAAAATGAGACAATTTGATTTAATAAGTTCGAGTTAAGGTAGAAGTTTGAAGTTGAAATCACGTGTGATGCTTGTTTGCTCCCACATGGTAGAGATTCAGATCCAATTGGAAAGTGAGTCTGATGGTGGCGATGTCGTTGACTGAAGTTGAATTAAATTGAAATCCTTGAAACCTTTTATTGTGGTTTAGATGGTTTTGTTGAGTTAATACGACACGTAGATAACAAATTTTTGTATAATTAGTTTTTGGGGGATGAAGCCCCCCGAGGGGGAGGAATGTGGATTGTTCCCAGTATGTGGGACAAGTTCAAGACGAGATGAATACTTTAGTTTGGTGAAGTAATGTCAACATGCGAGCTGCTTAACCTTCACTTTTTGGATGCTTTTGCATTTTATGCCTTTTTGTAATTTGGTGCCAAATATTTGGATCCTTTGAGGTATACTTTAATTCCTTTCTTCAAAAGCTAGGATTGTTTCCGGGGCAGTCTTGTTATTGAGTACTTTGATGTCGACTTATTCGGTTTGCCTTTAAAGGGCTTCATTTCATTTAACGATTTCCATTTTTACAAAATTTGTTTTAGCGGGTACTAAAAATTTCGTCAAACTTGTTTTGTCTTGATTGGGTGCGTACCCTTTTTTCTCCCTTCCAATAAGCGGGGTTTGTCTTTAGACAACCTTGCTAGAAAAAATGTAAATGTACTTAATCATTTTTCTTAACTTTTTTTGTGTCAATATGCGAGTTGTTTGAGTGGCATCTCGCCTCTTTTTCATTAGAAAATATGGCATATCGCCAAATTTTTCCGCTTTCAAAATGTGACATTTCGCCAATTTTCCATTTTCAAAATATGGCATTTCGCCAAACCAATTTTCATTAAGATAAGACATTTCACCTAACTTTTTTATTAAAAATATGGCATGTCGCCAAACCTTTTTTCGTTTAAAAATATGGCATTTCGCCAAACCTTTTACATTAAAAATATGACATTTCGCCAAACCTTTTACGTTTAAAAATATGGAATTTCGCCAAACCTTTTTCGTTGAAAATATGGCATGTCGCCAAACCTTTTTTCTTTTAAAAATATGGCATTTCGCCAAACCTTTTACGTTTTGATTTCTATTTCGTTTTCGCTCATCTCGCATGGATATATTACCTGGCATTTTCCAAATGTTCATTTTCATCTGGCGTGCAGACGTAGTTGGGCATATTCCCAACATTCCATTTAAATCACTTTGGCAAGCCGCTAATGAAGGCGCCTTGAAGTGATACTTGGTACGTTTAAGTCAGGGTTTTGATTTCCAACGAGGTGCGGTTTGAATGGCAACTCGCCATGAAGTTTCCTTCATTTTCATTTTGGCTTGGCATATTCCAAGCATTCCATTTGAATCTCACGAGGGAGATGGTTGAATCTCGGGAGATGGCTCTCACGAGGGAGAGAGCTCTCACGAGGGAGATGGCTCTCACAAGGGAAAGGGATATCACGAGGGAGATGGTTGAATCTCACGAGGGAGATGGCTCTCACGAGGGAGAGGGATCTCACGAGGGAGATGGTTGAATCTCATGAGGGAGATGGCTCTCACGAGGGAGAGAGATCTCACGAGGGAGAGGAATCTCACGAGGGAGATGGGGCTGGGCGTATTCCCCGCATTCCATTTTCATTTTGTCCATCTCGGTACCTACAAGATATGAGAGGCAGTCATTTGCGAATCAAATATAGTTTTTTCCACCTTTATTTGACATATCAGGCATTTAACATGAGGAGATATGTGAAACACGTGTAAATTGTAATTAATGAAGCTATGTTATTTATTTCAAGCATATGATAACAGCACATAATTTTTCAATGTTTAATATTTCAAAATTTCAAATAAGTGATGGGTTGATACTGATAACCCCTTGAGACACTACTCCTTTTCACTTGCCATATTAACATATATTTCCATATATTTTCGTTTATATATTGAGAAGTCACGTATCCATTTTTAATCATTTATTTCAATTACTTTTGAGCATGTCCCAAATCATTTTTCAAGGAGATAGTAAACATTTGTGCTTTAATCATATTGAAACATATACTTTTAATAGTAATATTCGGAGAAACATAACAATTACGTTTAGACATCATTTAGCATATAATTATATTTGCAAAATAGTGGAAAGAGACAACCTGAGTTATTGTGGTGAGTCGATCTGAGATGAAAATGAGATGCTTTTACCCTCGAAATGGTCCATTTTTGAATTTGGTGGATGAGGAAATTGGGTGGGTCGGCCCACTTTATTAAACACCCTCCCCATCTTCTAAAACGCCTTGTCCTTTCTCTTCTTCTTCTTCTTCTTCTTCTTTTTTTTTTTGGTTCGATCTGCTCAAATGTGCGACCTCGAGCTCAATTTCCGGTGACTTCCTTGGTTCCAATCGAGATCCATGCTTCCCGGCGAGTTCATTTTTTGGCGATCTCCTCTGAGACACTGCGCGTTGGCCTTCGTTGGCGAGTAACAATTTCGAAGTCGCTCGTTACTAACTTCCGAGGATGGCGGCTTGGTCTTCACCGGCGAGATCTAAGCATTCTGCATCTGGGCGATTTCCTCAGTGTAAGCTCTTTTCCTCTTCCTATTTCCTTTTTGCGATTTGGTCTGATTTGCGACTTCAATTTTTTCTGCGATTTCCTTTTTCTCTTCAGATTTCCCTTTTTTGTGATTTTAATTTTTCTCTTCCGATTTCCCTTTTTTGCGATTTCATTTTTTCTCTTCCGATTTCCCTTATTTGCGATTTCATTTGTCGGCGAGATGAACTGAACTGGTGTGATGAACTGTTGGCGAGATGAACTGCCGGAGTTACGAATTGCCGGCGAGATGAATGGATTACGGTGCGAATTCCTTCTGCTTGCGGTTTCCTTTATTCGATCTCCTTCAATCTGCGATCTCGATCAATTTGGGATTTCCTCTTTCTTTTCCTGGGTCTTCTTACTTTATCATTGTCCCTTTCAAAAATCAAGGACAAAGTTTCACTGTCCTTCCTTCTCTTCTTGACCTTCGCCGTCTGCCGTGTAGAATGTTTGTGGTGTAGGATATCTGTCAACTTCTTTTTCGTTTCCGGCAATGGAACCAAACTGATGCTACAAAAAATTCGCTTACCGAGGATTTCCAAGCTGGATGAAGTAAAAGGTTATCCGCGGCTCCGAATTCCTCGTAGCAATTTATAAAACAAAGCACCGTTAGGGGTGGGAGGGTCTTTCCCTCCAAAACCCTCCGGTGTAAGAATCATTAATCCAGTATTTTGAATGTATAAACATTGAACAATATAGAGAGAGAATTTAGGATTTTTGGGAGGAAGAGAGAGAAGGAGTATGAACCTGATCACCTTGAAATGAGCAGCCTCCATTGTATTTGTAGTCTGGAGAAGCTTTTAACCCTAAAGTTCATTTGGCCCATTTCAGCCCATTAGGGCTGTCATTTTCTACATTGGATCTTGAGGTCTTTATATTAATAATGATCATTTTACCCCCATAATATTGTATACTTTTTATGTATTTGTATGTCTGAACAGTATAAACCGAGATACGAACATGGGCTTGTCCGGGTCAGGCCCAAGTGGATTGGGCCATAAACATAATCCATCTCAAGTTACGACATGGGTCTCTCGTAGGTCTATCTCGACATCAACAAGGCCGATCAAGGCTTAGCAAAGGCCCAACAAGCAAATATAAAGGCCCCAACTATAAGGGCCGAGGAGACCTCACTCGTATGCCGAGATCACCTCCCTTGAGGACGAGGTGCCTCCCTCGGCCTTGATGTTGACATAACGGGCTCCCTATATTACTCATTCCCTCCCCGGCTCATCATGGACCGAGAGGTCATGAATGACGAGGAGGGGAAAGCTCGCACCTCGTCATATCTTCATATGATGAGGAGACAAATTCATTCATCTCGGCCTATCTTCATATCGGCATAACTGCAAGTGACGAGGAAAGGAATTCATTCACCTCGGCATACCTGCACATGACGAGATAAGGAATTCATTCACCTCGGCTTTCCGGCATGCAGACTTAGCAATCCAATTTAAACAAGGATTAAGCAGTTATAATCCAATCAGGATTGTACCCATCTACATCAATTCAAATCAAATGAAGACTCTCAAACAGATATAATCCTCCTAGGATTATACCTTATCTCTTTACAGTCCTAGTTCAACATGGATTCTATCAATCCATCATTATAAATACAAGCCATAATTTCCATATTCTGGTACGTTACTTTTATATTTCAAAACTCTGTCAAATTAGTTTCACTCTCTACAAATCGTGAACTTACTCTCACGCCGGAGGGCCTTCGCCGGTGAAGCTCCGGCTTAGTTTAAGTGTTTTGTCTTATTTTCAGGCAAAGCAATCGCCGGAGCATACCGATCGCTTGGATTTGGGCTGATTCGACATTTTGGCATCATCAGTTTGGTTCCATTGCCGGGAATCGATTCAAACGCCCTTTGTTTGGCCTGGAAAAAGCTCGCTTGAAGACATATTTTCTATCGGAAAATTCTGAAATTCGGCTAGAAATCACTGTTTTTGTGTTTCTCTGTTTCACGTTCGGACGGAATCTGCAAAATTTTTGCCTGGAACAATCGCTTTTGGCCGAAAATTTTGGTATTATTAAATCGCAAATTGCAATCTTGTATTGGCGTTCGAAGTCTTCTCCAAACCTTGGCCGGAAAAATTGTTATTTTTGCCGAAAAAACCGTTAACTGAGAATACTGGGCCGTTTTTGCTGTTTGATTTTGATTAAAACTTTGTTTACATCACAATCGTTGAATTGCAATGGAAGACGGACAATTTTCTAGCATCACGAACAAGGAGCAGACCCAAGTGAACAGGTCCAACCTAACACCGAGGTGCTTCCTCAACCTCTGCCTGAAGGACCACCTCCCCTCACCATGACTCTCCGTTCCATGGGACAGCCAGCTGCCGAGGGGGCAGGTGCAAACCTCCCTCGTACTACTAGTCCTCGAGGGAAACGAACAAGTAAGAAGCCGACGAGGAACGCCGACGTCGGACGAGCTGAGAGCACCCAGCCCGTCGACCGACGTACCTTGTTGCATAGACAAATGGAGACATTGCAACGCACGTACAAGACTCAGGCTGCTTTGTTGAAATTGGACCCAGAAAACTCCATGTCCGAGTTCATCATGCCATCGAAGTCAGGAGGTAACTCTCATGGAAGGGAAACGGGTGAGTGACGAGATCCTCCCCATAACCCTGCTGTTCCACCTAAGCAGGCCCTCCGAGCGGCCCCTCGTCCTCGTCCTAACAATCAGAAAAACGGGAAGGAGGTAATAGACCTGAGGAATCACCTAAATTCAAAGAACCAAGAGGTTGATTCCAGAGACCTACGAACGAGGCTCAGTCTGTCCAAACGTTTATCCCCTCCTCGTCTCGGCATGGTACTTCATCGTCGTGATTCTCCTAGACCTCGGCGTGACTCTCCCCGCCCTCGTCACTTTGCAAGGCCGAGAACTCCCCAACCATACAGAATGGTACTTGGTGGATATGAGGAAGAACAAAGGCAAGACAAAGCATCCTCTAGACGAGGAGAAAACCGTCGAAATGACGAGGAACATAGTAGGGTGAATGGTCACCCTAGAGATAAGTCCCATCATAGCTCCCATTGCAGTTCCCACCGGAGTTCCCACCACAGTACTTACTCTAGCACTGATAAAGGGGTGGAAGCTAAGGAATGGCAACTCTAGAAAAAGAGAATTGACGACATAGATATGGGAAAGAAGGTTGACGAAGATGATGATGACTGGTCCACTCGTCCTTTCTCCCAGAGGATAGCAGATGCACCACCTAATCCTCTATTCAAGGTCCCAAACTTTGAAAAGTACAACGGAACCACCAACGCAAAGGACCATGTGCAAAGTTTTGAGTTGACCATGAATCTCCTCACCAAGGCCGATGACATGCTTTATAAAGCTTTCGCGAGCACCTTCTCCGGAACAGCCTTGACCTGGTTCCGTGAGCTAAAAAAGGGTTGCATCGATAGCTGGAGAGGCATAAGGAGAATGTTCTTAGACCAATTTGCCACTGCAGGAACGAGGAAGAAGAGGTTAACCGACCTTGCCAATATCGAGCAAGGGAAGAATGAGACAACTCTCAGTTATTACAACCGATTCCGAACCATGGCGGAACAAGTGGAAGAAATCCTCACAGACAGGGAGGTAATTGTTTGTTTCAAATCCGGATTGAGATCCGAACCACTCATTTATGAACTTTTCCCCAGAGAGCCAAAATCCAAGGCGGATTTGTACAACGTGGCTTATGCCATTGCCATGGCGGAGGATAAAAGTAAGAAAAGGGAGTCTGACAAGACGGAACCGGAAGCAGCTGGCAATCGCCATGCTTCCAATGGAAATGGGAATGGTAATGGATCCAAGGGGAAGAATAGAACAAGGAGTACTGAAAAACCTGAAATTTTTACCCCTCTTACCAAACCCATCACGGAGATCATGCAGCTAGTGAACCTTCCACCACCTCGTCCGCTGAGCGACAAACCAAAGTTTCCTCGTGACACTTCCAAATTTTGTGATTTCCACAAGGACCATGGTCACAACACTGAAAGATGCATCGCCCACAAGCGAATGATCCAAAGGTGGGTCGACGAGGGAAAATTCGACCGCTATGTCATGAAGAAAGATGGCAAGCGGAAGTGGAAGGAAGAGGAAAGTGAAGATGATGACAAGAGCGAGGATGGGGAACAGAGGCCTCCTAGGGCCAAATTGCATGTGATCCGAGAAGAGGCAGTCTCTACAAGAAAGCTAAGGGACCAGATCCATGAGCTAAGCAAGGTGTATCACATTCCTACTTGGATTCATAAGGCTGAAGAGGTCATTAGTTTCTCTCCCAATGAATTGGCAGGGAGCCGTGCTGCCCGTGAACAACCCTTGGTGATAAAGGGTCGAATTGATAACATTGAATCTGAGAGACTTCTTGTTGATACGGGGGCCTCTCGTGATATTTTGTACTACTCTGCCTTCCAACTGATGGGTTTAAAAGACACTATGCTGGAGCCTTATCATGGAAGGCTAGAAGGTTTCACCAACCACAAAGTTGGTGCCAAGGGAACTGTTGAACTGGAACTAGAAGTCGGTGAACATCCCTTCCGATCCAAGGCTACTATCACTTTCGTAGTCATGGATCTAACAAGTGATTATCATGTAATCCTAGGCATTCCAAGTCAAGCAAAACTTGGGTTGGTCGCCTCCCTTCCTCACCAACGAGTTAAATTCCCTACTCGTGCTGGAATTGGATGCACGAGGGAGACCGCCAAGGCCTTCTTGGAGCATGTCGTAAAAAGCAGGAAAGCATCCAAAAGCATGGAGATAGATACTCCTGAAGACAACATCAAAATCTCCAAGTCTTTGAAAACTACCCACACAAGCTCTAGGATGAGTTACATTCGTGAAATCCTGGAAGAGGGACCTCTGGTCCTAGAAACTGCAGCCGGCCAAGGCATAGTTCCGCCCACCCCGGAGACAGATCTTGTTCTCGTCAACGGCCGTAACTCCTGGGGCCAACCCTGACTTGAGGATAGTTGATCTGCCCAACGTTGACGAACTGTTGCAAGAGGAAGGCCTCGACGTGAATGACAATGAGGGTAGAAGGCTTAGGGAAATCATTATTGAGTCCCTGGAATTTCGAGACGGTCCAAAAATGGAGCTCGTTGATGAATTAGAAGAGGTAGTCATTAATCCTGACTATCCCGAACAAAAAATTAAACTCGGGGGCCAGCTATCCCCAGAAGAGAAGGAAGAAATCATCTCCCTTTTGAAAAACAGTCTCGACGTCTTTGCTTGGAGAGTTGAGGACATGAGGGGGATCAATAAAGAAGTAGCCCTCCACCGCCTAGAGGTTGATCCATTGGCAAAAACCATCTCGCAGACAAGGAGAAATTTTACAAGGGACAAGGAGGAAGCTATCATGGAAGAGGTGCAAAAGTTACTTAGCGCCGGAATTATTCGAGAAGTAAAGTACCCCGTTTGGTTGGCCAACGTAGTAATGGTAAAGAAGCAAAATGGTAAGTGGCGAATGTGCATAGACTTCACAGATCTTAACAAAGCCTGCCCTAAAGACAGTTATCCTCTTCCCATAATTGATAAGTTGGTTCACTCCATTGCTGGACACCAAACACTTAGTTTCCTAGATGCCTATTCAGGCTATCATCAGATCAAAATGGCGGAAGAGGACATCGAGAAGATGACCTTTTAAATACCTGGGGAAAATTATTGTTATGTCATGATGCCCTTTGGGCTTAAAAATGTGGGTGCCACATACCAACGTATGGTGAATTAGGTATTTGGTGCACAAATAGGTCGCAACATGGAGGCCTACATTGATGATATGGTCATAAAGACCAAAGAGGACAGTCACGCCACTAACTTGAAGGAAACAATAAACAATCTCCGAGCCAAAAACATGAAGCTAAACCCAAGAAAATGTGTGTTTGGGGTGACAGCTGGAAAGTTCCTAGGCTTCATGGTATTACAAAGGGGAATAGAGGCGAACCCTGAGAAGATCAAGGCCCAAATTGACATGAAGGAACCTACCAACATCAAGGAGGTTCAAAGATTAAATGGAAGAATAGCGGCACTTGGAAGATTCATCGCCAAATCTGCCAAAAAATTACTGCCATTCTTTAAGGTATTGAAGGGTACCAAGAGCTTCTCTTAGACTCCCGAATGCTCCGAAGCATTCCTCCGGTTGAAGGAGTACTTGGGTTCCCCTCCCTTGCTTAGCAGTCCGATTACTGGTGAGATATTGTACGTCTTCCTAGCCGCCACAGATCATGCAGTCGCAGCTGTTCTCGTACGAAATGATGAAGGAACACAAAAACTAGTCTACGATGTCTCTAAGGCATTGTCAGACGTAGAGAGTAGATATTTCAACGTAGAAAAGATAGCGTACTCACTAGTTATAACCTCAAGAAAACTACGTGCCTACTTTTCTGTGCATCCCATCACTGTGTACACCAATAAACCATTGAAGAAGATTCTGCATAAGTTGGATGGCTCCGAACGTCTCCTGAATTGGTCTATCGCTCTTACTGAGTTTGATATCCCTTACCAACCAAGGAAGACCCTCCTGGCATAGCCTCTAGTTGACTTTATGGTTGAGACTGCCTTTATGGGTGAACACGTCCCCACTTCCCATAAGCAAAACACGACGGAAGAGAAAGAGTCTCCCATCGAACTATCGGCCAACTGTTGGGTCTTGTACACGGATGGATCAGCTACGAAGGATAGAAGCGGAGCTGGAGTTGTACTAGCAAGTCCGGAAGGAGAGTACACCATGCAAGACATCATCTGATTCAAGTTCCCTGCCTCCAACAACCAAGATGAATATGAAGCTCTAATATTTGGTATTAAGTTGGCCTCCTTCTATGGAGCAACTAAGGTGGCGGCATTTTGTGACTCCCAACTTGTTGTCAAACAAGTGAAGGGAGAGTATAACACCCAAAATCCCACCCTTACCAAGTATAGAGACCTGATCCTAGACATGACGAAGAAAATGGATTTTTTCGAGATCAAGCAAATAGGAAGGGAAGATAACCAAATCGAGGACGTTCTATCTAAACTAGCGACTATGGATGTGTCTGAGTCTAACTCCAATCCATACGTAGTTTTTGCTGAAGAACCCGCGTAAGAAAGACTACAAATCATGCTCCTAGATGGAGAGGAGAGATGCTGGATCGATGACTACATAGACTACATCGAGAAGAGCCAACTCCCGGAGGATGAAACACAAGCTAAACTTATCAAGAAGAGGTCACCAAGGTTCATTGTAATAAACGGAATCCTCTGCCGAAGATCTTTCACTAAGCCCCTGCTGAGGTGTGCTACCCCAAGGAAATTGAGAATCTCTTGGCTGAAGTACATAAAGGCGTTTGCGTCGGACACCCGGGGGCCAGAACCTTAGCTGACAAGATCATCTCGCTAGATTATTATTGGCCAAACCTAAGGGAGGACGCGCACGCCTATGTTAGAAAATGTGATAAGTGCTAGAGATTCTCAGACATTCCTAGACTACCCGCAGTTGAGCAGACACTTGTAATACCTACATGGCCATTTGATATGTGGGGGATCGACATCATCGGGCCCTTCCCTCCCGCCCGAGGCAATTGCAAGTATGTGATAGTAGATGTTGATTACTTTTCCAAATGGATAGAAGCGAAAGCATTGGCCAAGATAACGGAAGAGAACGCAATAAACTTTGTCCACGACCACATCTGGTGTCGATTTGGGCTCCCACACACAATTGTATCGGATCATGGACTCCAATTCTCCACAGCATTTACAACGGAGTTGGTCAGAGTAAGAGTTCATCATGCCAAGTCATCTGTGAGTAGTCCTCAAGGCAACGGACAAGCAGAAGCAGCCAACAAGTTGGTCCTAACATCCCTTACAAAGAACCTTGAAGAACGCGAGGGCAAATGGTTGGATGAACTTCCCCTAGCATTATAGGCTATTTGCACAACCACCCGGGGGCCAACCGGGGAAACCCCATTCACACTAACCTTCAGTTTTTAGGCTATGGCACCAGCTGAGATGGCTATTCCTACTGTAAGAAATTCCCATTATGATGAGCAAGTCAACAAGGTTAATAGGCTCCTAGACCTAGACCTGATAGATGAGAAATGACTAGCTGCACAAATGAGGATGGTGAATTATAAGCAAAGGACCAAGGTGTATCATGACAAGAGGGTCAATAGAAGAGTATTCCAAGTAGGTGACTGGGTACTTAGAAAGATTGAAGCAACTGGTCGGAAGGCAGAACAAAACAAGCTCTCCCCAAATTGGGAAGGTCCCTACATTATAACTCAAGTCATTTGAGAAGGGACATACAGATTGAAAACTAAGGAGGGGAAAGAGCTCAAGTATCCGTGGAATTCCGACAATCTCCGAAAGTATTATCACTAAGTGTTAGCTTACCTTATGTAATAGATTAGTTTTAATTATTAGTCTTTTACCTTTTCAGTATGGTAGGATTGCAATTCGATGTAATCAGTTTCAGTTTATGAAAGTTACTTCTTCAACATGCAAAGCAACTACCAACTACTGACCAACAACGGAAGACGAGGATCTTATCCCCGACTCTTCAAAGTACATGCCCCACGTCTTGATGAGAAATCACCTCGACTCAATGACTACAGGCTCTAACAGTCAAGACTGAGGAACCTTCCTCGGCCTAATGACTTGCCCCCACGTCTTGACGAGAAATCACCTCAACTCAATGACTACAGGCTCTAACAGTCAAGACCGAGGACCTCTCCTCGGCCTGTTGACTTGCCCTACGTCTAGACAAGGAAACACCTTGTCACAAAACGACTACAGGCATCACACATCTAAAACCTGTGCACGAGTCATCTTCCTCAGCATAAGGAGACGAAAAAGAAGAAAATACCCCAATAGTCAAGACCAAGGAGCCTTCCTCGGCCTAATGACTTGAGGTACATAGTCAAGACCAAGGAACCCCACCTCGGCCAGATGACTTAGGCAAAATTGCCACAATCCTTGAGTGAGCCAGTCTCCTCATCTTACATAAAAGCGAAGTATGAGGAACATTCCTCGGCTTCCCCCCAAAGCAAACTTGTACTTGTGCAGAGCCCACAAACAAGCATTCAAACAATTCATAATATCAATATGACATGAATTGGAAAGGAAGGACATATCATTAATATTCAAAGAAAGAATTACATGGGTCCTACCCTATTACATCAGCAAAAAAGAAAAAAAAATCTAAGTAGCCTTGTCTACAAAGGGGTCCTCTAAAAAGTGCTCAGTCTCAGCATCAATGGTAGGAAGGGTGGTCTGCTCAGTTTGGGCATTGGTTTGAGCCTCCTCACCATGTGTCTCCTCGACAACACCCTCCTCAGCTTCTGCCTCCATCTCGCCCTCGTCTTCGATCATCTCGATCAAGGCATTGAGATTGTTAGGATCGATAGCCGGAGGAACCCAAGCTTCCTTGCCGTTACGAGCATCTATTCGGGCAATAATGCCCAAGTTATAGTCAGAGAAAGGAATGAGGGGGTGGAAATCCCTAGCCACATCATCATAATTAAGCATCCTGGATGATGAGCTGAGCTATAGCATTCAAGTCCAGGTCGTGGGAAGGATCAGACATAAGATGACGAGCCAGGTGAAGATAGCCATCTTGAAACATGGTGGCCGTCTTGTCATTAACAGCATCCTTGAAGGCCTGGCTGTTCTTGTAACGGGCAACAGCCTCCTCTTCTATTGAGGGAATGGCGGCCTCAAGATCTCGGCACTTGGCCTCAGCCACCTCGGCTCTCATCAAGACCTCGGCCTTGAGCTTCTCTAGCTCGGCCAGCTCATCACTTTTTAGCCTGAGGGCTTCCTCGGCTCTTAAATAGGCATCCTCGGCTCTCCGCCTCGACCTTGGCTTTGGCCTCCTCCAGCTCACCGTCCCTGAACTTCAGAACCTCGGCCAACGCTGCCCTCTCGGTCTCTCCCTTCTTTTGGGCGGCCTTAAGCTCGAACAGCTGCTTGTCCGCGTTCTTAGCAAGAACGTTCTCGTAGGCCGTGACGGTAGCAAGCTACAAGGTTAATCAACATCAGAAATTATGCAAGTATAAATTTACGAAGCATAATGTACGAGATAATCACCTCGGAGATCAATAGTCCTTTACGGCCTAGCAGGTTTTCCTTGCTCGACTTATCATGGACCAGCTTTTCGTAAGCCTCCTCGTCCAATGCCCTCTGAACAGGAGCTCGACCTAGCCTCACATGAGCACCCTCCCTGGCAAGCAAAGGGATGTCCCTCAGGGGCCGAGTTGTAGCTACGAATTGCCGGGCAAGCTCCTCGACATCGTTGTAGTTCTTGATTATTTGTATGGTGAGGGCTGGAGGAGCCTGGGGAGTTGAGGAGTCGACAGCAGCCCGTTTAGCTTGGGGCTCCTCGGTAGAAAAATTTTGGGGCCTCTTTTGACCCGAGTTCCGTTGGACGAGACCCGTCTCCTCGGTCGACGGGAGATAAGAATCCACCTCGGTCCCAACATTCTCAACTCGGCAGTTGATCGCTTAGCTTGACTTCCGGATGCCTCCTCATCGACATCCGCAATCTCACTTCATAGCTTGACGGGTAAGGGTCGTTGGTCCCCTTTAGTGCTCAGAAGAAGTTGACGACGAGTTGCCTCGTCTTTCCTATCAGTGAGAGCCGAGGTCTTAGCCAGTCATCTCCTCATTTTTGATCAAGTCCTTGGGATTGACATCTTCCATGGAGGCCATGTCGGCTTCTTGCTCTGGGGTTAGATCTGCAAAGACGAGGAGAAGGTTACATTGTGAAGTTGATAAAATAAACATAAATTGACAAGTATCATTGACAAGGAAAGAGCAATTACAGCCTACGACGTCCGTTTCCCTAAGGCATTGGTCCTTAGGGTCAAGCTTGCATCGTTCACAATCCTAATGGAATACGAGACCTGGATGGATTCTCCAATCATTGAACCGTCTCCCCCTCTCGACGGGGACGAGAGGCACCATGCCATCCCTCGGTCCCGGCATCAGACCAGCCTGGACGTAGTAACATTCATCAGCCTCCAAGGTAGCCCAATCAAGGAGACCAACTCCAGCAAAGTCGAGAAGACGCTTGATCAAATCTTTGGACCACTCAACTCTCAATACTTCCCTAGAAGCAGACGGCACATCAGAAGGAGAGGGGAACTCCCAGCCTTGTCAGCTTTCAACCCTAATTACATGATTCTCCCAGCCTCCTACCTTGCTAGACATGGGAATAATGATTTTCGGCTTCTTAGAGTCACTCCTAATGACTGTGAGCCTAGTGCTCTTGATATAGCTTATAGTGAAGAAGTGACGGAAGGCGACTTGGGTAAGCTCGTAACCTAAGCTACGGCACAAGACAATAAAATCAACGAGGACCCTAACCCCGTTAGCTCCCAACATAGCCGGGACAGCTCTCATGTCACCCAGAAACTCATTTATGAAGGGGTCCAAAGGGAGACGAAGTCCCTACAGAAACTGTTTGAAATAAAAATGGACATGGTTGTCGTTGTAGTAAAACCTATACTCCTCTTCATCGTTTTCAAAGGTGGGATGGCCTACATAAGTTAGTCTATATTCGTTCCTATCCACCCCGTACTTCGAGTATAACTCTTCCAACATGGGATCCCCGGCCTTAACTGGTTTGGCTTGGGGACGAAGAGCCCTTCCTCGGCCTCCTTTCCCTTGCCCTCCTTTGCCTTCAACTTGCTCGCCCTCAACGAAGGCATGAACGATTTTTGTGGACGTGGAGGCTTCACCCCCTCTTCCCGTCATATCTGCAAAAGATCGAGGAGCCAAAGTTAGTTACATCGTCCAAGGCGGATACTAAGACGGGGAAGAGGGATGCCCCTCCTCGTCATTACAGTAAGGCCGAGGAGGGAGCCTTACCACTCAGATGAGCACGAGCAAGGTGATCTGAAGACGGGTAGAACAGATTGATGTGTTCAATTATCTCGGCTCTACTCTCAAACAAAATTATACTGGGGGACAACGAGTCGACTCGATCTATCCTCGTCTTGTCCGGATACTGGATGTACAATCTCGTACGACCATACTTTGTCAACATTTCTTCAGTCTCAGTCAAGGTCACCAACAACCATGGTCCTCTCTCTCTCTCTCCAGTAAACCCTTAGATTACCTTTGTGGTATCCATAACGGAATCGAGGGGTATGATCCCAAGAACGAGCCATTTCTAAGGGGCGAACGAAAGGGCAAGAAGGTTCAAAAATCAAATATACAAGATTTTCTTAAAAGCTTCAGTGGTCAACAATGGCGGTTTTGAAATCAAAATCACACCAAAACCCTAGAAATTGCAAAATCAAGTACGGAAATCGCAAAGTGGAAGAAATGTATACCTGTTTCGTTGAAACGGCCAATCGAATGGAATCAACAAGTTCTACACCGAAAATCGAACGTCGTCGGTGACTCACGCCAAGGTTCAAGAACACGAACGGTGGTCTTCAAATCTTTAGTTTCGCTCTCAAAAGGTCTGGGTTGGTAAAAGTCTCAATTAAAGTGGGGGTCTTATTTTTATACTCACCAAATCGGGTCAAACTCGAAATCAAAATGGGTCCATGGGTTTGGCGCCCCCAACATTAAATGCAATTGACGGTTTTCAAGGCATGCCAGATCATCGTGGGACGTGCTCATCATTGTACCATTAACCGGGGGATAATGGAACGACACAGTTGAAGTGACGCTGACACGTGGCAACCTGTTCGTATTCTCATGAGCCGAGGACGAGATGACTTTCTCCTCGTCCTAAGCCGAACTAGAAAGTAAGGGGACACTGAACAGTATAAACCGAGATACGAACATGGGCTTGTACGGGTCAGGCCCAAGTGGATTGGGCCATAAACATAATCCATCTCAAGTTATGACATGGGTCTCTCGTAGGTCTATCTCGGCATCAACAAGGCCGATCAAGGCTTAGCAAAGGCCGCCAAAGAAGCAAATATAAAGGCCCCAACTATAAGGGCCGAGGAGACCTCCCTCGTATGCCGAGATCACCTCCCTTGAGGACAAAGTGCCTCCCTCGGCCTTGATGTTGACATAACGAGCTCCCTATATTACTCATTCCCTCCCCGGCTTATCATGGACCGAGAGGTCATGAAGGACGAGGAGATGAAAGCTCGCACCTCGTCATATCTTCATATGACGAGGAGACAAATTCATTCATCTTGGCCTATCTTCATATCGGCATAACTGCAAGTGACGAGGAAAGGAATTCATTCACCTCGGCATACCTGCACATGACGAGATAAGGAATTCATTCACCTCGGCTTTTCGGCAAGCAGACTTAGCAATCCAATTTAAACAAGGATTAAGCAGTTATAATCCAATCAGGATTGTACCCATCTACATCAATTCAAATCAAATGAGGACTCTCAAACAGATATAATCCTCCTAGGATTATACCTTATCTCTTTACAGTCCTAGTTCAACATGGATTCTGTCAATCCATCATTATAAATACAAGTCATAATTTCCATATTCTGGTACGTTACTTTTATATTCCGAAACTCTGTCAAATTAGTTTCTCTCTCTACATACCGTGAACTTACTCTCACGCTGGAGGGCCTTAGCCGGTCAAGCCCCGACTTAGTTTACGTGTTTTATCTTATTTTCAGGCTAATCAATCGCCGAAGCATATCGATCGCTTGAATTTGAGCTGATTCGATATTTTGCATCATCAATGTCCATTTTGCCCATTAAACATATCATATTTTCGGTTGAATTTTTTATGGTCACTATCATACTCTCTTTTCAATCTTGTAAAACATTAGATTATAAACAAGGGATCCAATGATCATCGGTATAAGCGAAAATCCTCATGTCATGTTATGATCAAGAAGAAGTAAATAATTGCCAAAAAAAATTTGGCCACGAGAAAAGTCATTAGGTATTGTCTAATTCAGGATTAGTCGAGTTGAGCTTCAAACATCAAGAAAGAAAAGGATCTATGCAAAAACTTTTCTCAAATAATTTCTTTTAAAATTAATAAATACTAAAATAAATCTTTCAAACTATAGTGCAGAATGACCATTTTTATAAAAGTCACTATATCGTATACCGAGTTTATAATTTTATCCGTTTAAACTCGATATATTAAATATTAAACTGCCTTCCATCCACGGGTTCGTTCCCCCCTCCCCCCCCCCCACACACACACACTCACCCACCACAATACTACTTCTCCGTCTCACTTTAAATTGCAAAATAATAATATTAAAATTATGTTTTAATACAGGAAATAAAAGATAATATTATTTTTTCCCTCTCAAATAAATACTTTAAAAAATGTACTTCTATAAATAAATTATTTCCTTCATTTAAAAAATGAATATTACTTTCGACTCAAAATGAATAACCAAAATATAATACTACATTTTTATCCAAAAAAATGAACATTACTTCTTTCATCCCAATGAATATTTTAAAACATAATACTACTTCATTCGCCTCAAAAATTAATGTTTGTAATGCTAGTGCCTTCGTCTCAAAATATGACATTAAATTTTGAGACAAATGAATTAGTATTATTTTCTAAGATATTCATGGGGACGAAGGAAGTAATGTTTATTTTTTTAGACGAAGTATTATTCTTTTCTAAAAATTAATGTTTATAGTATTAGTGTCTTAATCTCAAAAAATGAACATTAATTTTTGACACGAATAAAGCAGTATTCTTTTTTAAAATTTTCATTGAGACGAATGAAGCAATGTTCAGATTTCAACAGCCAGGGTTGCACTGATTGATCAGACTCAAAACGACTCTAACAGGTTGGTCGACCTAGATTTACTTAATGAAAGGCGAATGACAGCCCAACTTAGAACGGTTAACTACAAACAGAAAAACAAGGGGTACCACGACAGAAAGGTCAAAAAGAGGTCCTTCAAGGTCGAAGACAATGTCCTAAGGAAAATTGAAGTGACGGGGCATAAGGCCGAGCAAAACAAACCGTGGCCTAACTAGGAGGGTCCATACATTATCACAAGGGTAGTCACGAAAGGGACCTACATGATTGGCAACCTTAGAGGAAACGAGCTGAAACATCTGTGGCACGCCAGCCATTTGATTAAGTATTATTTTTGAAAGCTTTATTATGTTGATGTAAAAGTTGATGAACTCCTCATCATGTAATAAGCGACATATTCAATAAAAAGAGCCACCTCTCTGAAAATCCTACCTACGATATTGTCACATGCTTTCTATGTATTAGCTCAGATCCAACTCTCAGTCGATCTCGTTCTTTAAACAGATTTGACTAAAGCCTTAGTCAATCTCGTTCTTAAACAAACTCGACTAAAGCCTTAGTCAATCTCGTTGTTAAACAGACTCGACTAAAGCCTTAGTTAATCTCATTCTTTGACAGACTTGACTAAAGTCTTAATCAATCTCATTCTTTTACAAATTCGACTAAAGCCTTAATCAATCTCGTTACTTAAATAGATCCGACTAAAGTCTTAGTCGATCTCGTTATCATGCCAGTTCGACAGTAAGGTAAAAACGCTTTGCCTGAAAAAAGTTGGTTAAAGTCAACTAGCATTCAAAAGTTGGTTTTCAAAAAGCGGACTAAGACCAATCGATACAACAGTTATAAAATAAAATGCCTACCAAACTAGGCCAAGGCACAACGACCAAATAAAGCATAAAAATTGTTTGGACATGTTCATTACAAGGAAATTAAAAGACCTATCCTAATGATGATGTTGCTGCTCCGCGTCCTCAAAAACTTGGTCCTCGGTGACCTCCCCTTCCTCCAACTCGTCGGCTTTTATCAGCTCATGAACAATGGTGTTGAAATTCCTCGGCTCGACAGATGGAGCGATTCAGGGCTCAAGACCATCTTCGGCATCCTACTTTGAAATAACTTCCAAGTCGTTGGAGTTGTAGAGGACTAGCGAGTATCCAGTGCGAGCTAGATCGTCATAGCGATCCTCACTATCCCATTGAGCCAGTAGTCAGATCCACTATAGCCCGACAAGCTATGTGTTGGCGCCCTACATCAAAGAAGTCCCGAGCTCGAGACACGATGATGTTATATCACTCATCACTACTTTGAATCTCTCAACTGCAGCTCTCTCCCTTGCCTGGGCCTCCTCTTCCCACCTGACCAGAGCAACTTTGTGGTCTTCATCCAGCTGTAACGGTCCTAAACTAGCTTGGATAATTGCTTGATTTGACCCTCCATCTTGGTCTTGTCTTGTTTGGCCTGGGCCGCCTAATTTTCCATAGCTGCCTTGGTAAAAGCCCAACCATCGACCTTCTTTTGAAGGGGAGCTATTTGCCCCTTGTTCGCCTTCAAAGCATGGTAGGCCTCATCACGCTCCTTCTCAGCATTGAAGTACGTAGTCTGCAGGGCCGAGCATTGAGCATCCATCTCATTAAGTTTCATCTTCAGCTCTTCCGCCTCCATAGCCTTTCTGGCATAGTTTGCCTTGGCGATCTTCTCCTTCTCGAGGTCTGCCCTCCACCCACATTTGGCTTGTTCAACGAGCGCCAAAGACTGTGAGGCAAAAATTAGCCAATCAAAATAGAAAAATGGAGATAAAGGGAAAGAAAGAAAGCTGGAAAAAAAAATCTGAGTGTCACCTCAGAAGTGATTAGACCGAATCGATCACTGAACTCCTCCGGAGTCAGGCCCTCCTCAGTAAAGGTAGCGAGCTGGTCCAGGTCCACTACCCAACGGATGATGGCCTGGCCCAGAACTAGCTCGGGATACCTACGGCAAAGAGAATGATGGCCTGGCCCAGAACTAGCTCGGGATACCTACGGCAAAGAGAGTTCTCCCCGATAAGAAGGGTCACATCACCCGGTGCATCGACCATAGACTGCACCTCCCTTGCATCCCTTGAAGTGGGAGCTCAACAAACAGGTATGATGGACCCAGAGCCCGCCTGCCTTGAGGGGGCCTGCACCTTCTGGAACTACCTCCACCCTTGACCTTTTCCTGGTCCGGGTAAGGGCTAGATCGCCATTCATGTCGTCTTGGCCTTCGATATCGAGCTCCAGATCCACGAAATCGGCCCGCGTTCTTAACCCGCCATTGACTCAAGTTGGGGGTCAGTGCTCGACCCCGGAACAGCCTCCGACTCAACTCTCCTCTCCGACCTAGGAGCCTCCACTTGTGCCTCTACTCGATTGGTTGGACGGAGTTCGGTGCGTCGGTGGAACCATCCCCGCTCCTTCTTTTGGGAGCAAGTTGTTCCTCGCAGTTTCCTCACTCTCCTTGCTTGCTCGAGCATTCTCTCAGCCATGACTCTTACGGCTTCTACAACGATCTCCTAAATCTACGATGCGATCCATCTGGGATTCTTAAGCTAGAGTAAGAACTACACATAACAAAATAAAGAGAGTCAGTATAGGAGGACAAGCAAAAACTTAAGCAAAAGGAAAAACAGTAGAGAGAAAGTACTTAACCGCCATGATGAAACAAATTCTTGCAGTGGCCAAGAGTTCTTTTACAGAAGTGTCATTGGGTCTCTCTCTCTCTCTCTCTCTCTCTCTCTCTCTCTCTCTCTCTCTCTCTCTCTCTCTCTCTCTCTCTCTCTCTCGCAGATAACCCAATATGGATACCTAAGGCTCCTTATTATTGGAACCAAATGAGCTACCCCTCCATTACCTCCCATCATCATCTCCCACCCTGGACATAATAGTCCTTGCTCGACTCCAATGTAGCCCAACTAACAGTGCTCTTGCGAGCAACAGTTGTCAACCTGCGAGTTAAGCCACCGCTCCAAGTTGGGACCCAATACTCATCCTCTTTCATAGGCTCAAAATCCTCTTCTGGAAGTGGGAACTCCCAGCCTTTCCTACTCTCTACCAAAATCAGGTGGTTGTTCCAGCCCGAAACCTTATCGGGTAAATTAGAGAAGAGTTTGGGGGCCTTAGCTTTGGTCGGGGTGCTGATCCCCTATGTCGT
Source organism: Adenophora triphylla var. japonica (assembly GCA_022495995.1). Classification (NCBI taxonomy): domain Eukaryota; kingdom Viridiplantae; phylum Streptophyta; class Magnoliopsida; order Asterales; family Campanulaceae; genus Adenophora; species Adenophora triphylla. The sequence continues at coordinate 183,027 of JAFEMH010000254.1, forward strand.
GTCGTTGACCACCACCTTAAAAAATTTCCTAAAAATGTGTGTACATGGCTCGTACCCTACGAACAGGCATAACATAGCGAAGGCTACCAACACTGCATTGGCTCCAAGCTGCATTGGGACTGCGGCCATACACTCCAATCCCTCAAAGTTTATGTACAAAGGGTGCGACCGCGCAGTACAGGGGGTGCGATTGCACCCTCAGTTTTTCCTTGTTTTCCCCATATTTTTTCCAATTCTATCCTTATACCCTTAGGTATATAAGTGAATTTTATTATTTTTTTAAAAAATATATGAAAATTGTGAAAATATACACGTATAGCTAAGTTTAAAAGTAATTCTAGTCTTATACCTTTATGTATAAGAAAAAATTGTTTAATAAAATATGAGTATTCTTTTATTATTTTTAAGAAAAAATGAAAAATTGTGAAAAATATATTCTTATAACTAGGTATAAGAGTAATTCTACTCTTATATCTTTAGGTATAGAAATGTATATAATAAGATTATTTAATAAAATATGAGATTTTTTATTATTATTTTTATGAAAAGATCAAAAATTGTGGGAAAAAAAATACTATTATACTTAGATATTAGAGTATTTTTACTTTTATACATTTGGGTATAAAGCCGAAGAAAGAGGGATATATGAGAGTGTGAATTTATGTAAAATTTTGCATTTTTGATTAATATTTTATAACTTTAATGTTTCGAGAGTAGCCCTAGGGTACTTAGCCCTTACCGGAACCCTATTTTCTCAATTTGATACCTACTCCGTGATAAAATAAATTTTCTAAAAAATATCAAATTCAAAAACTTTGAAACGACAATCATTTTAAAAAGGAGAAAGTAGAACTTCGTTCATTTTAGAGCAAGATTCTTATTTTATTTTTTTGTCTCTTACAGAGTAATGTTCTTGTTATTTTATTTATTAAAATAAATAATAAAATTTACATATTATACTCAAAATAATTATTCAATTATTTTATTTATTAATTTATTTATTCTTAATTTTGTAAGGAAGTAGGTAGTAGTTTACAGTAGTAAATTACATGTGGTGTAGTATGGTGGCGGCTATGGTCAATGCAATTTTATTTATAAATCCGAGGTACAAGAGGACGTCAGATATTATTGTCTTTTATGTTAGCTTATTTGACTAATTCTAGGTTAAAGATTCTTATTTTCCTTTTTTTTTTTTATATATATAATCTCTCCGTCCCATGTAAATGCAAACCAACTTTTTGGATGTGAGAATTAAGAAAAGAGTAGGTCTGCTGAGAAACGCGTTTCTCCATAACTATGGAGAAACGCGTTTTTAATAGCCAGAAGCTATACGTTTGATAACCAGAAGAAAATTTCTGGATATCAGTCTCAAAGGGTTCTGGATATCCAGAAGCTTTGGAACGGATATCCAGAAGCCTTTGGGCGGATATCCAGAAAAAATAGATTTGAAGCCAAATCCAAGGCCAAGACCACAAATTGCTTATTGAAGGTTTACGGATATCCGAAACCTTCAAATGTATATCCGAAACCATCAAATGAATATCCGAGTAACATATTTGAAGCCAAATCCAAGGCCAAGACCAGAAAATGCTTATTGAAGGTTTTCGGATATCCGAAACCTTCAAATGTATATCCGAAACCATCGAATGAATATCCGAAACATTTTGAAAGTTTACTGGATATCATTTTGAAGGTTTACTGGATATCACTTTCATAAGCTTCGGATATCCTTTCAAAGGGTTACGGATATCCGTAACCTTTGAGACCGATATCCGAAGTAACCATGGGACAAGGTCATGGCCAATACAAAAAGTTTCTGGATATCCTTTCAATAGCTTCTGGATACCCGTAACCCGTTTCTCCATAACTTATGGAGAAACGCGTTTCTCCCTAGATTTTACGTTAAGAAAAAGTAGGAGAGAGAAATAGGTAGAGGAGTTGTTTGTGAGTATGAAAAATTAAATAGGAGAGAAAATGAGTGGGAAGAATAGTTAGGAGAGAGAATGTTGTGAGTGTAAAAGTGAAGTAGAAGAGAGAATGAGTGGGTGGAATAGTGAATATTTGTTTCCATTTTGGGCAGTCCACATTTACGTGGGACGGACCAAAATGGAAATAAGTCCACATTTACGTGGGACGGAGGGAGTATATTTCAATTTTATAATTATTAATTATTTTATTATATAAAATGGATAATAGAATCCATTTGTTATTATCAAAATAAAAAAATTTTATTTGATGATGCCAAAATCGTCAAATCAGTCCAAATCCAAGCGATGAATGCTCCGGTGATTGCAAGGCCTGAAAATAAGAGAAAACACGTAAACTAAGCCGAGGCGGATCCGGCTAAAGGCCCTCCGGCGTGAGAGTAAGTTCACGGTTTGTATATGAGAAACTAAATTGACAGAGTTTCTGTATCATAAAAAGTAACGTATCAAATAATGAGCCATGGGGCTTGTATTTATAGGGATGGATTGATAGAATCCATGTTGGAGTGAACTTGTAAAGAGATAAGATATAATCCTAAAAGAATTATATCTGTTAAGGAGTCATTGTTTGACTTGAATTGGTGTTTGTGATTGTAATCCTGATTGGATCACGACTGTAGAATCCTTGTTTGATAAGGATTGTGTAATCTGCTAGCCGGAACGCCGAGGGACATGAATGTTTTATCTCGGCCTTGACAAGTAGGCCGAGGTGAATGATTCTGCTTCCTCGTCATTTGGTGATTGGCCGGCAAAGGAATATGCCGGGATGAACAATTCTCTCTCCTCGTCATTTGATGATAATGCCGAGGTGAGAACATTTCTTTCCTCGTCACTTGTAACATCACGAAGCTTAGTGAGCCATGTATGGAGATATAAGGCCGAGATGGATGATCCTCGGCATACGAGGAAGATTTTCCTCGGCCCTAATACTTGAATATTAGATTATGTTTATGGCCCAATCCATTTGGGCCCAACTCGGGCAAGCCCATGTTCGTATCTCGATTTATACTGTTCACTGGCCCCCGACTTTCTAGCTCGGCGTAGGACGAGGAGAAAGTCATCTCGTCCTCGGCTAATGGAATACGAACAGGTTTTGACACGCGTCCTCGGCGTCTCTTCATTATCTGACGGTTAATATTCTCATGATTACATGGGGCCCCCCATGTCTTGTCACGTTTTGGAAATCGTTACCAGCATTTAATTTAGGAGGCGCCATACCCGGATTTTTGCTTTTACCCATGGGTTAACCCGGTTTGGTGGAGTATAAAAACTAAAACCCTTTTCATTTCAATCTTTACAAACCCAAATCATTTGAGAGCAAATAGCAAGGTTCAGGCGACAAAACATTCCGGCGATCTTAGTCTGTTCGAACCCAGTTTCCGACAAAGGTTTATTTCTCCGGCGGCGTTGATTTCATTGTGACTCCGACCGTTCTTGTAAACTCAGGTATGAAATTCCTCCCATTTTATGTATTTCGCTTCTAATTTTGATCATTCTTGGGTTTTTGGGAGAAATTGTGAATGAGTCAAGAAAAAGGAACTGTCATTGTTGAAGATTGAAGCTTTCTTCATGAATTTCTGTCTTTAACTTCCAAAAGCTTCAATTCTTTGATTTTCTTCGCATTTTGTTGAACTTCTTTGAATATTGAATGAACTCCCCCTTTAATCTTTGATTCCTCTTAGAAATGGCTCGTTCTTGGGACCATTCTCCCCGATTCCGTTATGGATACCACACCGACAATCTGAGGGTTTATCGTAGGGAGAGAGGTCCATGGATGATGCTCACCCTGGATGAAATAAGAAAGAAGTTGAGAGGTTATGGTCGAACTCGGATGTTCCTTCAATACCCAGATTCCACAAGAACAGATAGGATTGCGTCCGATTCTCCCAATATTTTAGTTTTTGAGGATAGGGCTGAGATGATGGAGCACATCGAATTGTTCTACCCGGCCTCAGATCGTGAAATGTGTGAGCGTCTGAGTGGTAAGGCTCCCTCCTCGGCCTTATGAAATGACGAGGAGGGGAATTTCCCTTCCCCGTCATAAATCAGCCATTGACGAGGTAACTAACTTTGTCCCCTCGTCTTTATGCAGATATGACGGGAAGAGAAGGAGAGCCCTCCTCGTCCACCCGCATAGTTGACGCCTTCGTGGAAAGTGCCCAGGTTGATGGCCGCCTGGTCCGAAGAAGGGGAGGCCGAGGAGAAGGAAGCCGAGGAAAACAACGGGAGAGGGCTCCGAAGGTCGGGGATCCCATGCTTGAAAAATTATATTCCACGTACGGGGTGGACAAAACGGAATATATGTTAACTTATATGGGCAAACTTGACCTTAAGACCAAGAAGGAGGAGGAGAGCTTCTATTACAATGAAGACTGTGTGCATTTCTACTTCAAGCAATTTCAACAGGGGCTCCGTCTTCCTTTGGACCCCTTTATTAATGAATTTTTGGACGATGTAAGGGCGGTGCCGGCCATGCTAGGAGCTAATGGTGCCAGGGTTCTTGTTAGCTTCATCGTCCTTTGTCGTAGTCTGGGTTTTGAGCCGACCATGGGGGCTTTTCGGCATTTTTACATGGTCCAATTTGTCAAGGAGAGTTGGCTCCTCGTCATTAGGAGTGCACCCAAGAAACCCAAGCTGCTTCTCCCTATGTCTAGCAAAGTTGCCGGCTGGGATAACCATGTTATTAGGGTTGAGAGTCGCCAAGGTTGGGAATTCCAATCTCCTAGCAAGGCTCCAACTTCATCAGGTCCTGTCCAGCAATATGAGTGGACCAAGGCTTTGATTAAGCTTTTAGAGGAATTTGCCGAGGTAGGGCTCCTCGACTGGACGGCGATTGAGTCTTCTGATCACTACTACATCCAGGCAGGCCTGATGCCGGGAAAGAAGGACGGGGTAGCTCCCCTCGTCACCGTTAAAAGAGGAAGGCATTTTAACGATTGGACGGTACATCCCGGCCTTGTATTTCACGCGGACTGTCAGAGATGCAAGACCCATCCCCTAAACCAATGTCAGGAAGAAATAGACGTTGTTGGATGTAAATATTTTAACTCTTAAATACTTTGCAATTTTTGCGTGTTTATTTCTTCTTCTGCTCGTACTTAACCATTTCTTCCTCTCCTTTGCAGTTTTAACCCCTGAAGAAGAAGCAGCCCTAACCATGCAGAGACTAAGTCCCATGGAGTTGATAAAACAGAAGAGGAAGCAGAGCAAGAAATCAGGCCTGGTACAGAGGAGAGAAGAAGCCAAGGCTCGTAATCTCATACTCAGTGCTCAGGGTGATCATCCCCTTCCCCTCAAACTGCACGATGAAGTTAATGCCGAGGAAAATGTGTCCGAGGAGCGGGCAAACCCAGCAACTGGGGAGGGGGATGGCCCCCGTGTTGGTGCCGAGGAGGTTGAGGCCGAGGAGACAAGCCTCGTCCCAAGGAAATCTGGCTCCAAAAGATTCCGAGCAGCTAGTGCCGAGGAGCCCGTAGCTAAGCGAGCAACTGTTGGTGGGGCTCCCAATGCTGAGGCTCCTCCTCCCTTAACCATCCAGTTCGTCAAAACTTATGAGGAGGCCGACGAGCTAGCTAAGAGCATGGCCATCAACGTTCCCCGTCTTAGGGGTCTTCCTCTGCAAACTAGGGAGGGACCCTTGGTTAGGTTGGGCCGAGCTCCCGTTCCGCGAGCTATGGATGAGGAGGCTTACGAGGCCCTTGTCAAAGAGGCTCCTAGCGAGGATACCTTGCTTTGCCGCAAAGGGCTCTTAGTTGCCGAGGTGAATGTCTCTTCTTCTCGGTCATTGAGTTTGAGATTTGCTGGGATTTCTAACTTTGATTTCTTTTTCAGTTGGCTTCCGTCTTGGCCAAGACAAAAGCCAGGCGCCTAACTGAGGCCAAGACCGCCCAGGCGAAGAGTGAGGCTGATAAGGCTTCCTTGGTCAAACTTTTGAAGGCCAAGGACACTGAGCTTGAAGCGGCCAAGGCAAAAGTAGAAGCCGAGGTCCTGAGAGCCGAGGGAGAGAAGACCAAAGCCGAGGAGCATCTCCGGCTAAAAGAAGAAGAGCTTGCTCAAGCAAGGAAGGATAAGGCCGAGGTCCAAACGAGGGCCGATGAAGTTGAAGCCAAGTGCCGAGGGTTAGAAGCTACCCTTCCCGCAAGGGAGGAGGAGGCCGTGGCACGCTTCAAAGAGAGCCCGGCTTTCAAGGACGCCATGATGGCTAGCTCGGCCTTTCAAGATGTCGTGGATGAGAAAACGGCAACCATGTTTGAGGACGGGTATCTCCACCTTGCCCGTAGCATCTTGGCTGACCCCTCCACCGGCTTGGACATCAACAAGGTGGCCATGCTGATTTGCCGGGATCAGTATGACGAGGAGGTTAGGGCCCTCCACCACTTGGTTCCCTTCTCTGATTATAACTTGGAGTTAATAGCCGAGAAGGATGCCCAAGCATGCCGAGAAGCATGGAAGCCAGCCTTCGTCGTCCCCGGCAATATCAAAGCCTTGGTGGAGGCGATCCAAGATGAGGGAGAGCCTGAGGTCATGGAAGCCGAGGTCGAAGGAGGAGAGGCCGAGAGGACTGATGCCCAAACTGATCAAGCCGTTCTTCCTCCCCCTGGCACTATGACAGATCAATGGCTTGAAGAGCCCTTCAACGATGGCCAGCAAACTTAGGATAGATTTTGCTTCTTGTAATAGATGGTAGGATTTGTAATTTATTTGCATATCAATGAAAAAATCCTTTTGTCTTTATTCATGTTGTTCCCATAAATTGTTTGTGTTTCTGTATGCCAGGCATAGGCACTGGATTTGTGAAGGTGGGATCCAAGGAGGGTCCCTCGTTCCTTAATTGTTAAGCAAGTGATTAGGCCGAGGAAGGACTCCTCGGCTTTAACTATGCTCTATGTCGTGTGGGCCGAGGAAGGACTCCTCGGCTTTTATTGTTAGGTGATTTCTTCTTTTTCGTCTCCTTATGCCGAGGAAGATGACTCGTGCACAGGTTTCAGACGTGATGCCTTTTAGTCGTAGTGACAAGGTGTTTCCTTGTCTTGACGTGAGGCAAGTCATCAGGCCAAGGAGGAATCCTTGGTCTTGACTGTGATTTGTAATCCTAAATCAAGGCGGACCCTTGTTAGGATGTGAAGTCATTAGGCCGAGGAGGACCCTCGGTCTTGACTGTTATTGGTAATCCTAAATCAAGGCGGACCCTTGTTAGGATGTAAAGTCATTAGGCCGAGGAGGACCCACGGTCTTGACTGTTATTGGTAATCCTAAATCAAGGCGGACCCTTGTTAGGATGTGAAGTCATTAGGCCGAAGAGGACCCTCGGTCTTGACTGTTATTGGTAATCCTAAATCAAGGCGGACCCTTGTTAGGATGTGAAGTCATTAGGCCGAGGAGGACCCTCGGTCTTGACTGTTATTGGTAATCCTAAATCAAGGCGGACCCTTGTTAGGATGTACAATCATTAGGCCGAGGAGGACCCTCGGTCTTGACTGCTATAATGATAACCTGGAATCAAGGCGGACCCTTGTCAGGAAGTAAGGTAAGCCATTAGGCCGAGGAGGACCCTCGGTCTTGGCTGTTGGGAACCCCTAGTCATTGAGTCAAGGCGGACCCTTGTCAAGACATAAGGTATATGTTTTGAAGACTCGGGGATAAGATCCTCATCTTCTGGTGTTTGCGTGAAGAGTTGATAGTTGCTTTGCATGTTGGAAGAAACTGCTTTCGTAAGACTGAAATGTGATTACATCGAACTGCAATCCTATCAACTAAAAGAAACAAAAGACAGGAAACAAGAAACTAATCCACTGCAAAATAAACTAGACTAGTGATAATATTTTCTAAGGTTGTCGGAGTGCCACGGATGCTTGAGATCTTTCCCCTCCTTGGTTCTCAATCTGTAGGTCCCTTCTCGAATGACTTGAGTGATGATATACGGGCCTTCCCAATTTGGGGAGAGCTTGTTCTGTTCTGCCTTCCGACCAGTTGCCTCGATTTTTCTAAGTACCCAATCGCCTACTTGGAATACTCTTCTGATGACCCTTTTGTCATGATACGCCTTGGTCCTTTGCTTGTAATTTACCATCCTCATCTGCGCGGCTAGTCGTTTCTCATCTATCAGGTCTAGGTCTAGGAGCCTATTAACCTTGTTGACTTGCTCATCATAATGGGAGTTTCTTACAGTAGGGATGGCCATTTCAGCTGGTGCCATAGCCTCAGAACCGAAGGTCAGTGCGAATGGGGTTTCCCCGGTTGGCCCCCGGGTGGTTGTGCGAACAGCCCATAAGGCTAGGGGAAGTTCGTCCAACCATCTACCCTCGCGTCCCTCAAGGTTCTTGGTGAGGGCGGTTAGGACCAGTTTATTGGCAGCTTCTGCTTGGCCGTTGCCTTGGGGTCTGCTAACTGAGGACTTTGCATGGCGGACTTTGACTCTTGCCAACTCTGTAGTGAATGCTGTAGAAAATTGTAGTCCATGATCGGAGACAATTGTGTGTGGAAGGCCAAATCTGCACCAGATGTTGTCGTGGATGAAGTTGATTGCGTTCTCTTCCGTTATCTTGGCCAATGCCTTTGCTTCTATCCACTTGGAGAAATAATCAACAGCTACTATGACGTACTTGCAATTACCACGGGCGGGAGGAAAGGGTCCGATGATGTCGATCCCCCACATATCTAACAGCCACGTAGGTATTATAAGTGTTTGTTCAACTGCTGGTAGTCTAGGAATATCGGAGAATCTTTGGCATTTGTCACATTTTCTAACGTAGGCGTGCGCGTCCTCCCTTAGGCTTGGCCAGTAGTAACCCAGCGATATGATTTTGTCAGCTAAGGTTCTGGCCCCCGGGTGTCCGCCGCAAACACCTTCATGTACTTCTGCCAAGAGGTTCTCAATTTCCTTGGGATAGACACACCTTAGCAGGGGCTTCGTGAAAGATCTTCGGTAGAGGACTCCATTCATCACAACGAACCTTGGGGACCTCTTCTTGATGAGCTTAGCTTGAGCTTCATCTTCAGGGAGTTTCTCCTTCTCAATGTATTCAATGTAGTCATCGATCCAACATCTCTCCTCTTCATCTAGGAGCATGATTTGTAGTCTTTCGTACGCAGGTTCCTCGGCATAAACTACGTATGGACTGGTCTTAGATGTAGACATGTCCATGGTTGCTAGTTTAGAGAGAACATATGTGACTTGATTATCTTCTCTGCCTATTTGCTTGAGTTCGAAAAATTCCATCTTCTTTGTCATGTCCAGGACTAGGTCTCTATACTTGGCAAGGGTGGGGTCTTGGGTGTTATACTCTCCCTTTACTTGTTTGACAACGAGTTGGGAGTCACAGAAAGCTGCCACCTTAGTTGCTCCATAGAAGGAGGCCAACTCAATGCCAAATATTAAAGCTTCATATTCAGCTTGATTGTTGGAGGCAGGGAACTTGAAACGGATGGCGTCTTGCACAGTGTACTCTCCTTCCAGGCTTGCTAGTACAATTCCAGCTCCGCTTCTTTCTTTTGTAGCTGATCCGTCAGTATACAGGATCCAATAATTGGATGGGAGTTCAATGGGAGAGTCTTTTTCCTCCGGTGTGTTTTGCTTCCGAGAGGTGGGGAGATGCTCACCCATAAAGGCAGTCTCGACCATGAAGTCAACCAAAGGCTGTACCAGGAGGGTCTTCCTTGGTTGGTAGGTGATATGAAACTCGGTAAGAGCGATGGACCAATTAAGGAGACGCCCGGAGCCGTCCAACTTATGTAATATCTTCTTCAGTGGTTCATTCGTATAGACGGTGATAGGATGTGCAGAAAAATAGGCACGTAATTTCCTTGATGCAATGACTAGCGCGTATGCTATCTTCTCCACATTAAAGTATCTGCTTTCCACGTCAGACAGTGCCTTAGAGACATAGTAGACGGGCTTCTGAATTCCTTCATCATTCCGCACTAGGACCGCTGCGACAGCATGATCAGTGGCAGCTAGGAAGACGTACAGCATCTCACCGGTAGTCAGACTGCTGAGCAAGGGAGGGGAACCCAAGTACTTCTTCAACCAGAGGAATGCTTCAGAGCATTCAGGAGTCCAGGAGAAGCTCTTGGTACCCTTCAATACCTTGAAGAAGGGCAGTGACTTTTCGGCAGATTTGGCGATAAATCTTCCAAGTGCCGCTATTCTTCCATTAAGTCTTTGAACCTCCTTGATAGTGGTTGGTTCCTTCATGTCGATGAGTGCCTTGATTTTTTCAGGGTTGGCCTCTATTCCCCTTTGAGATACCATGAAGCCTAGGAAATTTCCTGCCGTTACTCCAAATACGCACTTGCTTGGATTCAGCTTCATGTTATTAGCTCGGAGGTTGTTAATTGTCTCTTCCAGGTCAGGAGCGTGACTGCCCTCCTTGGTCTTTATGACCATGTCATCAATATAAGCTTCCATGTTGCGGCCTATTTGTGCTTCAAATACTTGGTTCACCATTCGTTGGTACGTGGCACCCGCGTTCTTGAGCCCAAAAGGCATCATGATATAACAGTAGTTTCCCCCAGGTGTTTGGAAGGCCGTCTTCTCGATGTCCTCTTCCGCCATTTTTATACGATGATAGCCTGAATAGGCATCTAGAAAGGCGAGAGTTTGGTGTCCGGCAATGGAGTCAACCAACTTGTCAGTGCGGGGAGAGGATAGGCTGTCTTTGGGGCGGAGGCCTTGTTCGGATCGGTGAAGTCTATACACATACGCCACTTCCCATTTTGCTTCTTCACCATAACTACGTTGGCCAACCAAACGGGGTACTTGACTTCCACGAATTATTCCGGCGCTAAGTAACCTGCACCTCTTCCTTAATAGCTTCCTCCTTGTCCCTTGCAAAGTTTCTCCTTGTGCAGGAGATGGTTTTCGCCGAAGGATCAACTTCTAGGCGGTGGAGGGCTACTTCTTCATTGATCCCCTCATGTCTTCGACTCTCCAAGCAAAGACGACAAGACTATTTTTCAAGAGGAGATGATTCTTTCTTTCTCTTCTGGAGATAGTTGGCCCCCGAGTTTAATTTTTTGTTCAGGATAGTCAGGATTGATGACTACCTCTTCCAGCTCATCTACAGGCTTCATTTCAGGATTGTCTCGAAATTCTAGAGACTCGATAATAATTTCTCTAATTCTCCTCCCTTCGTTGTCGTTCACATTGAGGCCTTCTTCCTCCATAAGTTTATCAACGTCGGGAAGATTGACCTTTCCTAGGTCATGGTTGGCCCCCGAGTTCTGGCCGTTGATGAGAATAGGATCTTCCTCGGAGACGGGCCGAACTATGCCTTGGTCATCTGCAATTTCTTGGACCATAGACTCTTCCTCAGGTACAGGTAGAACTATGCCTTGGTCATCTGCAATTTCTAGGACCATGGGCTCGTCCTTATCATCAAGCACCTCACGGATATAACCCATTCTGGAGCTAGCTTCGGTTGTTTTCTGAGACTTTGAGATCTTGATGTTTTCCTCGGGGGTATCTATCTCCACACTTTTGGATTTCTTTCTGCTCTTCACGACATGTTCCAAGAAGTCTTTGGGGGTTGCCCTCACACATCCAATCCCAGCACGAGTGGGGAATTTAACTCGTTGGTGGGGAAGGGAGGCCACCATCCCAAGTTTAGCTTGACTTGGAATGCCTATGATTGCATGATAATCACTAGTCAAATCTATGACTACGAAATTGACTGTGGCCTTGGCTAGGAAGGGATGATCATCGACTTCAAGTTCTAGTTCCACGGTCCCCTTAGCTCCAACCTTATGGTTGGTGAATCCTTCGAGCCTACCATGATATGGTTCCAATACAGTATCTTTTAATCCCATCTGTTGGAAAGCGGAATAATACAGAATGTCACGGGAGGCCCCCGTGTCCACAAGTAATCTTTTCGATTCCACATTGTCAATTCGACCCTTTATCACCAAGGGTTGTTCACGGGCAGCACGGCTCCCTGCCAGTTCGTTGGGTGAAAAACTGACGACCTCTTCCGCCTTATGAATCCAAGCAGGCACGTGGTACACTTTGCTTAGTTCATGGATCTGGTCCCTCAGCTTTCTGTTGGAAGTAACTTCTTCCCGGATCACATGCAATTTGGCCCTGGGAGGCCTACGTTCTCCGTCTTCACTTTTGTCGTCATCTTCACTTTCCTCCTCCTTTCGCTTCCGCTTTCCATCCTTCTTCTTGACATAGCGGTCCAGCTTTCCCTCGTCGACCCATCGTTGTATTATCCTCTTGAGGGCCCAACAACCATCCGTGGTGTGGCCGTTGTCTTTATGGAAATCACAGTATTTTGAAGCGTCACGAGGGTACTTTGGTTTATCACTTAGTGGACGGGGAGGTGGAAGATTTACTAGCTGCATGATTTCTGAAATGGGTTTGGTTAGGGGGGTGAACACCTCAGGTTTTCTACGTGCCTCTTGTTACATTCTTCCCCTTAGAGCCTTTACCGTTCCCATTTTCATTCTGGCGAGTGCCCGTTGTTTCTGTTTCCGCCTTGTCGGATCCTCTTTTCTTTGTTTTATCCTCGGCCATGGAAATAGCATAAGCCACCTTGTATAATTCGGACTTGGATTTAGGCTCCCGGGCTGAGAGTTCATAGATGAGGGGACCAGATTTTAACCCAGAGTTGAAACAAACAATGACCTCCCTGTCAGTGAGGCTCTCTTCAACCCAGTGCGCCATTTTTCGGAACCGGTTGTAATAGGCGAGGTGGTTTCTCCCTTTCCACTGCTCGATGTTGGCCAAGTCGGCCAGTCTCATCTTCCTCTTACCAGCAGTGGCAAAGTGGTCCAAGAACATTCTCCTCATGCCCCTCCAGCAATCGATGCAACCTCTTTTAAGCTCACGGAACCAGGTCAAGGCTATTCCGGAGAAGGTGCTCGCGAAAGCTTTACAGAGCAAGTCATCAGTAGTGGTGAGGAGATTCATGGTTTGTTCAAAACCTTGCACGTGATCTTTTGTATCAGTGGTGCCGTTGTACTTTTCGAAATTCGGGAGCTTGAGGTGAGGATTGGGTGGTGCCGCAGTTATCCTCAAGGAGAACGGACGAGTTGCCCGGTCATAGTCATCGTCATTGAACTTCTTTCCCATCTCCATGTCATCCAGTCTTTGCTTCAATAACTCCCATTGCTTGGTTTCCACTCCCCTGTCGCTGCTAGAGCGGGTGCTTCGTTGGGAGCTTCTGGTTGATTTATCCTTGGGGCGACCATTCACCCTACTGTGCTCCACGTCATGTCGATGGCTGTCCCGTTTGGATGGGGCCTTATCAAGCCTTGGTTCCAAGTCTTGGCCACCAAGTATCATCTTATATGGCTCGGGAGTTCTAGGCCGCACAAACTCTCGGTGCCGAGGACGAGGAGAATCTGGTCGACGATGACAAGGAGAATCTGTTCGATGGGGTCGAAGATAATCATGGCGAGATTGACGAGGACGAGGAGAATCAGGACGCCGAGGTGCTATGACTAACCGAGGTGGTGACATTCGCCTGTTTAGACTGAGCCTTGTTCTTAGGTCCCTTGAGTTCACCTCCTCTTCCACTGGGAGTTAATTGGCTTCTCGGGTCAACCACTTGATCCTTCTTCTTCTTGTCATGCCGAGGACGGGTAGGTTCTCGGGGGCTTGCTTTGTTGGTTGAGCGAGAGTTCGAGGGAGGAGCTCGGTGCTCACCTTGTTCCCTTCCAAGAGGGTGGCCCATAGATGGCCTAATGAATTCAGCCATGGAATGATCTGGGTCTAATTGCAAAAGAGCAGCTTGTGTTTCATACATCCTTTACAATGTCTTCATTTGTTTATGTAAAAAAGAGCGTCGGTCAACGGGTTGAGTTCCTCCTGCTTGACCGGCGTCGGCATTCTTTGTCTTCTTCCTTCCCACTTGCTTCCCGCGAGCACGAGTAGGACGAGGAAGCTCGACCCTCTCCTCGGCATTCGCCCTGACCCTTGGAACGAAGAGTCAGCGGCAAGGGGAGGAGGGCGTCTGGCTGAGGTAGAGGAGGAGGGGGAGGTAGCTCCTAGGCACCTGTGTTAACCCCATTCACTTGGGTTTGATCCTCAGCAGTTACGCTCGTAAATTGTCCGTCCATTGCAAATCAACAACAAATTATCAAGTGCAAATTTCCCAAAAGATCACAAGTTCCAATCAAATTCGGAGCAGAATTTGACGCAAACTAAGAAACTGCAATTTGGCAACTTTGACAATACCAAATTTTTCGGCCAAAATTGGGGCAAAATTCCAACGCTAAAACGATTTCAACCAAATGCGGGCAAATTAAAATTTGAAATTTGCGAGATTCGACCAAATCAAAGCAGAGCTAAAAACGGCCCAGATATTTCCGTTCAAACTAGAAAATTTCCGGCAGAAAACACGCTTCAGGCGACTTTTCCAGGCCAAACAAAGGGTGTTTGAATCGATTTCCCGGCAATGGAACCAATTGATGATGCCAAAATCGTCAAATCGGCCCAAATCCAAGCGATGAATGCTCCGGTGATTGCAAGGCCTGAAAATAAGAGAAAACACGTAAACTAAGCCGGGGCGGATCCGGCTAAAGGCCCTCCGGCGTGAGAGTAAGTTCACGGTTTGTATATGAGAAACTAAATTGACAGAGTTTCTGTATCATAAAAAGTAACGTACCAAATAATGAGCCATGGGGCTTGTATTTATAGGGATGGATTGATAGAATTCATGTTGGAGTGAACTTGTAAAGAGATAAGATATAATCCTAAAAGAATTATATCTGTTAAGGAGTCATTGTTTGACTTGAATTGGTGTTTGTGATTGTAATCCTGATTGGATCACGACTGTAGAATCCTTGTTTGATAAGGATTGTGTAATCTGCTAGCCGGAACGCCGAGGGACATGAATGTTTTATCTCGGCCTTGACAAGTAGGCCGAGGTGAATGATTATGCTTCCTCGTCATTTGGTGATTGGCCGACAAAGAAATATGCCGGGATGAACAATTCTCTCTCCTCGTCATTTGATGATAATGTCGAGGTGAGAACATTTCTTTCCTCGTCACTTGTAACATCACGAAGCTTGGTGAGCCATGTATGGAGATATAAGGCCGAGATGGATGATCCTCGGCATACGAGGAAGATTTTCCTCGGCCCTAATACTTGAATATTGGATTATGTTTATGGCCCAATTCATTTGGGTCCAACTCGGGCAAGCCCATGTTCGTATCTCGATTTATACTGTTCATTATTCATTTTCTCTCTTCTACTTTACTTTTATATTTACACCATTTACTTTTTCTTAATTACTGCACTAATTTAAATTAAAAACCTTAATTTGAAACGTATGGAGTATTATTTTCACCGCTTAAAAAGAAAATAAAATCACCAATTGGAGTTTAAAATATGATACTCTCTAAGTTTCATTTATATTTATTACGTTTGACTTTTTCA
Organism: Adenophora triphylla var. japonica; assembly: GCA_022495995.1. Taxonomy (NCBI): domain Eukaryota; kingdom Viridiplantae; phylum Streptophyta; class Magnoliopsida; order Asterales; family Campanulaceae; genus Adenophora; species Adenophora triphylla. The sequence goes on from JAFEMH010000254.1 coordinate 198,394, forward strand.
ATTAACATAAATAAATTTTGATCAACATTAATATCAATCTAGTTATCCCAACAAATTTTCTAAAAATTCTCATTCATAAATTACTTAGTGATTTAGTTTTAACATTTTTGAAATCTATTTTGATGATTATATTGATCATCAAAATTTACTTCTGTTAAATTTTGTCATCAAACGTAACCAATATAAATGAATTAGTAGGTTTTTCTTGGAATTTTTTCTCAAATAATTCATAAGTGATTTCAAATTTGTTTTTTTTTTTGTTTTTTTGTTTTTTTATTTTTTTATTTTTAAGCATAAATATTAAATAAAATTTAGCAAATTTAAAATCGCTACACCGTGTAGCGATTTTAATTGAAAAATTATAAACTCGCTACACGGTGTAGCGAGTTTCCAAAAAATGGGACATTTTGGAAAAAAGTTTGAACAGTAAGTTACTTTGGTAAATAAAATTTTAAAAATGTATTATTTGAGAAAAAATTCTTTTTCTTGCCTATTAGAGATAAAATGTTGAAACTTCTAAATTTTTGAATCGATCCAATCGTATATAAATGAATAAAATTATATGATCAAATCGTGACCGTAGAAAAGATGATGAGCAAATTAATGATCGAAAAACGATAGCCCTAGGCAAAGTTAAAAAAAAATAAAAAATTGAAAGAGTTATCTAGAAGCAACGAAAAAAAAAAACACAAAAAACAAGAAAGGGTATTATCGTAAATTAATTTTATTCGATGGATAAGGTGCACCATATATCACTCGATCTTCTTTTTATTTTAGATTTTTTTTTTTTTCCATTTTCTCGGATATTTGAAGCATATACCACCACCACGTGATCCGTTCGTGACTTCACCCCAGCACTTAACCAGGGTTCAAATAAAGCTAAGCCTGGTTAGTTCTTCGACTGGTACAATTCTGACGCGTGTATTCATTTAACGGTTGAGATTAAACAATGTACCTGCAGAAACTCCTATATAAACACTTGACTGCATAGATGAAACCCTAAGCCTTCTTAGATTCGTCGATCAAAATTTTGTGAGATTTCAATTTAGGAGAGAGAAATGCCAAACCCTAAGGTGTTCTTCGATATGACAATCGGCGGTGCACCGGCCGGCAGGATCGTCATGGAGCTCTACGCCGACACTACTCCGAAGACCGCCGAGAACTTCCGTGCACTCTGCACCGGTGAGAAAGGCAAAGGCAAGTCCGGCAAGCCTCTGCACTACAAAGGATCTGCCTTCCACCGTGTGATCCCCGGTTTCATGTGCCAGGGAGGCGACTTCACCGCCGGGAACGGCACCGGAGGTGAATCGATCTACGGATCGAAGTTCGCTGACGAGAACTTCATCAAAAAGCACACCGGACCTGGAATTCTGTCGATGGCGAACGCCGGACCAGGAACCAATGGATCGCAGTTCTTCGTTTGTACCGCGAAGACGGATTGGTTGGACGGAAAGCACGTTGTGTTTGGTCAAGTCGTGGAAGGACTTGATGTTGTTAAGGCGATTGAGAAGGTTGGATCTCAGTCTGGAAGGTGCTCGAAGCCTGTTGTTGTTTCTGATTGCGGCCAGCTTTCTTAGATCGGATCTGAGTAACGTAATGATGATCTGATTTCCCTGAGGCTTTTTAATTATGTCTTTAGCGTTTTAATTTCCAGTGGTATTGGTTATGATGTTGTGTGTCAAATTAGGGTTATCTAATTTGGTACTTATGTTTCTCATGATCTATGTTATCAATCAAATAATTTAGATGTGGTGTGTGGAACCTTTTTTGATCAATTTCTGAGAAACAAGCTTATATTAACAATCACAATGTCATTCAGTGGCTATCCTATCCAGTATCCACAAAGGGAGGACGCCCACTCCAAGTCATCGGATCAGAAAATTAAACGAAACACTAGAAGTACAACCGACCAACATTTTGGCACTCATTTGTTTGGGTTACGAATTTGACCTACTTTAATTTGGGTTACGAATTTGGCCTACTTTAATTTAATTTGGGTTAGTAATTTAAAGGTCAACCCATCTTATTGCGTAGCGAGCTGACCCGACCCAACTTGGTTCTATGAGCCTTCGTAGTCTTCCAAAATAAGAATCATGGTTGGTTCTATGAGCCTTCGTAGTCTTCCAAAATAAGAATCATGGTCGCATGGTATCCCTAATTTTTTCACATCTCTTTCACATCATCATCATCAGTTATAAGCAACTATGAATTTAAACCATTTTCTCCTCATTCATGACGCTTTCTCTCTTTTACCATTTATTTAAATGATCTAAAAAAATTACAATTTATGCATCAAAAATATTATTCAAATATATTAAGAGTCGTTCTTGTGTAAAACAAGTTCTAGGTTAAGTTATTCTAGAACCTGTTTTGCGTAAGTATCTTCTCTGCCTCTTACAAAATTAGAAAATGCCTGTTCTAAAATAACACTAATATAACATTTAAATCGATTGTAATGTTAAATAATAACGATGATAATGTTGAAAATAGAGCATGTTGTAGTGTTAAAAAAAGTGTCTGTTGTAGTGAAAAGTGTCTCTTGTAGTATTGAAAAATGCCTGTTGTAATATTGAAAAGTGTCAAGTGAATTAAAAAGCACATGCCTGTTGTAGTATCAAAAAGTGCCTTTTATAGTATTGAAAACTGTCTTCTACAGTATCAAAAAACGCCTGGTGATTTTTCGTAAGTTTCAAGTGAGTTAAAAAATACATGCCTTTTGTAGCGTTGGAAAGTGCTTCTTGTAGTATTCAAAAACTGCCTTATACATTGTCAAATGTGCCGGTGCGTTTTTCGTAAGTTCCAGTTATTTACAAAAATGTCACCGCGCCTATTGAAAAGTTCTACTTATTTACAAAAATGCCACCGCGCACATTTTAAAACACGTTCTACGCTCAGCGAGCGTAGAACACGTTTCACCCAAAATTTTGTGATATATTAAATTGGATCTCTAATTATAGTGTAAAAAATAGCCAAAATCTTGAAAAAAACAACTTTTTTCGTAACATAAGAAAAAAATTAGTTTTAAAGTACTAAGTCTAACTAATAAGAGTGATGAACTGTTCTAAAAACTAGTTTTTTATAATATTTAAAAAAAATTAGTTTTTCACAAAAGTTACTCAAAAAAATATTAATAATAGTATTTATTTCAATATAAATACATTTTTATTTTCTTTAATATGGTCATTACAATTTTTAGAGATAAATATAAATAATTAAAAAACATGTGTCACACCCTCATTTGTTCTCTTGCCTTAGACCCACTCTTTCTCTTTCCTCGCCATCTCGCCAATTTCCATTCGTGTCATTCATGACTTGTTTCTTGTAATAATTGTGAGTTGCAACCACTTAAGCTCATGCTATAAGAAAATGTCATGAATGTAGATGCTTTAAGACTACCCACAACGGTGATTTTCCGTTGTGGGTCAGGGTCATAGGAATAAAAAAGAAAAAAAAAGAAGAGAAAGTCAAGGAAATGGCATGATCTGGGCGGCCAGCCAATCGAGGTTGGTCCAGGTTGGATCACAAAAATGTTTTGATTTTGTACACATGTCACTCTTTCATTGGATGATATGTGTTTATATAAATATATTTTTAAAATTAATATATTTTATATAATTATATAAAATAATAAAATAAAAAATATATCAAAATTCATTTTTTTTATAATTGTATGGATAATTATTTTTAATAATTGTACGAATAATTTTAGAAATATTATTACTAATACATTATTTAAAAAAATAAAATGATAAGTATTTTAGGTAAGTTGCAGTAAAGAAAAATAAACATTTTATTAAAATATTGGGTTGGGTTGGGTTGGGTCACTGATGGGAGTATAAATTATTTAGGATTTATTTCCCAAGTGCCCCTATGTTCAGATTTTATATCATTTTAAGGAGCCCCATTTTGTAAATCATAAATAAAGGTTTAAATCCAAATTATATTTCCCCTCACACCCCTCGCTTCCGATCCCGTTATTTTAATAGAAATATGATCTTCCTATTTTACCCTCATATATATACTCTTTTTCAACTTAGGGTTTCAGTTTCTCTCTTTTTTTTTTTTTTTAAGAGAGAGGCTAATGGCGATTGCGATGGCGATTTTGTGATTTGGGAAATTTCCCGGCGATAAACACTAGATCTAGTGTTTTCTCGTTTGATTTCAAGGTTTTTTTGTGTTCGTGGTGTGTTGTTGAAGCCTCGTCTGCAAAAACGGGTATAAATCTATTGCGAATCCATTCTATTATAGTATCTTAATTTGCTTTTAATTGATATTGTTGTGTTTAAATTGCTTTTATATGTTTATATTTATGTTTATTGAATTTTGTTTTATTTATATATTATCTGCGGATCATATACATTCCCAAAATCACTTGCTATGGATTCAAATGTAATGGCATTCTTCAAGTTTGGGGATTTGACAGCTATTGCTATGTTTTCTCAGTTTTCATCATTTGATTCTATTGTTGAATTTATTTGTTCGAGGTGGGCCACTTTGAAAAGGGATACTCTATCTCTCTGTTACGTATTACCTGGCAATCCTTGTTGTATGTTGGTTAATGAAGAAGATTTTATGTGCATGAGTATGTTGGTTCGTCGAAACAGGCTTGATTGCATAGATATTCGTGTGAATGAAAGTGGTGATTCTAGTATGAATGATGGGGGAGCTGAATCATCTAAATCTGTTAGTCACTATGGTATTGAATCTGGTGATATTGAGTTTAGTAGTAGTGGTAGTAGTCGTAACCATGTTGCTGTGAACTTTTTCCGTCATAAATAGAAGGTGCTAAAAAGTACAGAATGGGCAACTGCAATTCAAAAGGTTTGTCAGATATTTGAAGGGGGTTGTCCAGAGTTTAGAAATGCACTTTGTAAGTTTGCTACAGAAGTTGGATTTGAATTTGAATATCTGAAAAATGATAAAAAGCGTGTTACTGCTCAGTGTAGATATAAAGTGGACAAAGGTTGTCCTTGGAGGATTCATGCATCAGTTGAAAAAGTTAATGGATTTCTCTATATTAGGACGTATGTTCCAAACCATACATGCATAGATATTGTTAATAATGGGTTTGGACAAGGGCAAAGGTTGAATTCGGGTGTAATTGCAAGTGTTTTAATTGATGATGTTAGAAGTAATCAATCTATTAGGCCAAAGGATGTTGTTAATGATCTTAGGAAGGATTATGGGCTTGAAGTGTCATACAAATCAGTTTGGAGAGGCGTTGAGAAGGCAAAGGAAGCTGTGTTTGGTGACGTGGGTTTATCATATGACAATATGAGAGATTAATTACTTTGATAAAATAAAAGAGTTAGACACATGTTTTCAATTTAAGATTGATTATGATCATGAAACGTCTCGTTTTGAGCGTTGTTTTGTTGCATTTGGTGCATGTCTACATGGATTTAAATTCTGTCGGCCTATGTTATTTCTTGATGGGACATTTCTTTATGGAAAGTACAAAGGGACTCTTTTGGCAGCAACAGCGAAGGATGGGGATAATGGTATGAAACTTGTCTTTTACCTTAGTTATAGGACATAAATTTATTTTTGTTTTTTAGATGAAATTATATTTATTATTTACTTTCTTTTATGATTGTAGCTCTTTTTCATGTTGCTTTTTCAATTGTAGGCTCTGAAAATATAAAAAATTGGACATGGTTTCTTGATAATCTGAAACCTCACATTAATGAAAGGACAATGACATTCATTTCGGATCGACATCAAGGGATCATCAAAGCAGTTAAGGATATTATGCCCTCTGCAGCGCATTCATTTTGTATGTTTCATATGAGGAACAATCAGAGGGACAAACTGAAAGGATGTTAAGTAGAGCTTCGCTCAAATATGCTTCATAAATTTTCTCAGTGTTCGTTAGCTCCAACGCATGATCTTTTTCAATTTTATTTGAGTGAAATGAAGAAAGAAGATGGTACTAAGGTTGAAGAATTTATGGATGCTTTTCTAGTTGCCAACTTTGCGAGTGCTTATTTTCCAGGGAAGCGCTATGGTGAGATGTGCTCAAATGCTGCAGAGACTTTTAACTCTCAGATAAAAGACTATAAGGGGCTTCCAGTTTTGGAATTAATTGATCAAATCCGTTTGAAGGTGATGGAGAGAATGTTCAAGCGCAGACAGGAATCTCTGAGTTGGAATACAAAATTGTGTCCATTGAAGGAGAATAAATACAAAGGAAGGTTCGAGTATGGCAAGTCATGGACTATCACTCCTTCAAATGAACATTTGTTTGAAGTTCACTCTGAACCATCCATGTCAGTTGATATTCAGCAGTCCAAATGCACATGTGGGAAGTGGAAGCATGAAGGTTTTCCATGCATCATGCCATTGCAGTTTTGTCAAGGACAAGAGAAGGTGCCTTACCATTTATTGCGCCTTATTTCTACACAAGTCACTACAAGCAATGTTATGCTCTTTCTATTCCTCCTGTTCCTTCATTTGGTAAACGTGTGGTTGCTAAAGAAGTTGTCATACTTCCTCCTGCAACTAAACGTCCTCCAGGTAAGCCAAGGAAGACTCGGCTTTCTTCTAGAGGAGAGGTTGCAAAAAAAAGGAAGATGACATGCTCTCGTTGTGGGAAATTAGGATATCACAATAAAAGGGCATGCAAAGAACCTTTGCAGTTAGAACTATAGGCTTTTAATTACACATTGTTCTTCATTTCATACATTCAATTAGTTGATTTTACTCGGGGGTTTGAATGAATTTTTATTGGATTATTATTATTTTGATTTATATACAAGGTAGTTTTTATGAAGGCTTGTTAAGGATTTGTAGCTGAATGTGATTTTTTGAATGTCTTATACCTTATATATAAGACCTGTTACAAAGACAATGCAATTGTGTTTTTTCATTTTCATCTTTTAATAAGTCTTATATGTTGCTTATAAGACTTTTTTAAAATACAGTTAATAATCCCAATGTTCAAATAGGTCTTATATATAACTTATAAGACCAAAATAATTTGTATAGAAAACTGATCCACTTTGTTTTTTCTTACTCATATGTATTATATGTTAGATATGAGATATCCATAGGCTCATAATAATAAAAATTATAGGTCTTATATGTTACTTATAAGACTTATTTTAATAAGTCTTATAAGTAACATATAAGACTTTTTAAAATACATTTAATGAAAACACAGTTATAAGGTCTTATATAGAACACCTGCTAATTCTTATATACTGCATCATAAACTAAAAAACAGTAAAGGAAATACATAACCATATCCTAATGTTTGAACATAAATATATCCTACTGTTTGAACATAAACATATCCTACTGTCTGAACATAACCATATGCTACTGTTTTGAACAACCAATCTAACTACGATATACAGTGTTTTTGTGGTTCAAGAAGTCGTGAAACATTTTTGCCCTGTACATAGTGGCAGCACCACCATCATAACGTTTTCTCACTACCCCTTTCTCGAAAATATCTTGGGCAGCCATCTACACATGAATACCACAATCAAGACTTCCATAACTTTGCTGTGGAGTCCACTTTACCTTGTTAAATTTAGGCTTTTCAATTTCTTTTTCAGGTAAATCTTTGTCTTTACCGGACAATACACGTTTTGCATAATCAAACTGAATCAAGAAAAGAAAATACAATAATCAGACAAATAGAAATTGAAAAGAAAATACAATAATCAGCTTTTTGTTAAGAACATACCATTTTTCTACCATTAATAATATAGTTGTCTTGCCCTGTTCTGTGATGCATTGAATTGTAAAATGAGTACTCCCCGGTTTCTGTATCTGTAGCGTTGTGAGAAGAATTTTATCTTTTTGAGTTGCCACCTATATTATTCGTTTGGAAACATAGAAAAACCATTTTGAAAGAGATTTGGGTTCGGGGCTTAGGTTATGGAATGGGTAGGTCAAGGAGCATCCATTCCACCCAATTCGGAGATTGATCTTGCTAAAGAAAAGAGAGGTTTTCAATCTTTACGATATATATAATTAAAGAAAACAAGTAAACCCTAATCAATTTCTTGATTAGGAATATCGGATTGTATGCTTCGAGATCGCCTTCATTGACTGAAGGGACTCTAGGCTAATCCTTTTGATGGGATTACACTACTCTAAAATCAATAGAGGGGTTGAGAAGAGAAACGAAAGTTAAAGGATGATTACATTTTGAGGAGGGATTCGGACAGAGTTTCGACTCAAGTTTAGAGTTGAAACTTGATACGGACAGAGCTTCGCCTCGATCCTTGATTTGGATCTTGATGCGGACGGAGCTTTGCCTTGGTCCCTTGATTCGGGCTTCGATGTTTGTTAATCAACAAGGTTGATGAACAAACTTTGGGAGTTGTTTTGTGAGTGATTTGAAGGAGTCTTTCGTGGAAAGAAACCAACAAAATGTGTGTGTTGTGTATTTTCTTGATCAAGGATCAGAATTGTCGACCCCCGAAACACTGAAAGTCATCCAGTATTTATAGGAGGTTGGAGAGGTGAAGGTGGAGAGTTAAAATCCCCTAGGAAGGTTCCTGAACTCAGTTCTGATTGGATACCCGAATTGATAAGGTTTTATCCAGAAAGAGAGTTTGAAATGGAGAAGGGAAGAGATTCTGCACGTCCTGCCGAGGGGATATCTCGCGCGAGATATGATATCTCGTGTGAGATAACTAGTCATTTGACTATTTTGTCCTCTTCAGTTGTTCCGTTAGTCAGTTAGGTCCAAAACTAACGAGGTTAGTTAGAAACTTAATGAAACATGACGAAACTGATATGCTTTCATCAAAACATAAAAGAGAGATGAAGAGTAGTGTAATCATGTAATTATGAGTTCAGAATGGGGTGTCTACAGAGCCCCTCGGCGACAGGTCTTATGAAAGAAGAAGTGTCGTCGATAGAAAAGACATCATTCGAACTTTGGGATGGTCGTGCCGCACGGCTGCCTACGTATCTCTATCGGAGAATCAGACCAAAACGTAGTTCAACTCCAAAACACGAAAAGGTTGCTTTAGGTATTTTGAAAATCATTTTTGAAAATCGAGGAGATTTTATTTTTGAAAAGGCAAATCCATACTGAGGAATCAAATCATGACCCAATTCTGAATATACCTGTCTGTCTGAAGATTTGCCTGTTTGGGCTCCGAACCTGCGGGGGAAAGATGTTAGAAAACAAAGGTTTACCTGTCCGGTCCTTTGCGTCCTGTTGGTTTTTCTTTTGAGACTGAAGTGAAGTGACGATCCTGGCGATTCGGAACCGAGCTTTTGTTGAGGTGACGATCCTGGCGATTCAAGATCGAGCTTTTGTTGAGGTGACGATCCTGGCGATTCGGGACCGAGCTTTTGTTGAGGTGAGTACTCGACATACTACCTGTAGATGCTTGACACACCTAGTTGGTGACGATCCTGGTGATTCAAGACCGGGCTTTTGTTGAGGTGAGTATTTGACATACTAACCCTAGATGTTTGACACACCTAGTTGTTGACGATCCACCTGTCTGTGCGTTGAATCGGGCTTTTGGTAAGGTAAGTATTTGACACACTGACCCTAGATGCTTGACGCATCTTAGATGTTTGACACACCTAATTGTTGACGATCCACCTGTCTGTGCGTTGAATCGGTCTTTTGGTAAGGTAAGTATTTGACACACTGACCCTAGATGCTTGACGCATCTTAGATGTTTGACACACCTAATTGTTGACGATCCACCTGTCTGGGCATTGAATCGGGCTTTTTGTTGGAATATGCTTGACGCATGGCACTTGACGTGATGGATGCTTGACGCGATGGTTGCTGGACGCAATAGTTGCTTGACGCAATGGTTGCTTGACGCGATGGTTGCTTGACGCAATGATTGCTTGACGCAATGGATGCTTGACGCTTGAAGAGATGCTCGACGCACTTAATTGGATGCATTGCTATATGGAAAGGTAGATGGTAGGCGAAATCCAAACACTCAACATGTTTTATCTAAAATTAAGCACTTGACGTGCTTTAATTCCTACAAGAGGGTTAGTGAAAGCATTTGCATAACAACATATATTCACTTAAGCATTTGTTTGTTCAAGACGATCAATGTGCACTCGACTTCAAGAATCAGCGGGGAGAATGAGTTCTATTATGTGAGATTGAAAATTGTTTGTGTGATTTAGATTTTGGTTCAGAATACTAAGTCGTGAGGTCCATCTAAAGATCGAATGAGACAATCGTCTAATAGGATTCCGTTGAGACAACCCAAGTTCAACACTAAGGTTCAGGATACTTTAGAATTCTTCGTTGTCGCAGGATTTTTTCATCGTCAAGCCCCTAAGTTTCTCGTGTGATGATCATTGACTGAACAAGTTCTAAACCACTTCAATGGCTTTTGCTATGTAGAACTTATGCTGCCTACTCCAAAGCACTTGACACTAAGCCCCAAGACTTTTTGTATGATGTAGATGACTTCGTGAACAGGTTTGTGAGGCTGTGTAAATTGAAGAAGGATCCCCTCCTTTTTCCCTTTGAATTTTTTTTTTCTTTAGTGACGTACCCTTGTTTTTGCCTAGACCGCCCTTTCGGGTTTTCAATCTAGCGGGCATCTCTTTTGCGTCTTTTGTTTTTGTGCTCTAACTTTTGCCTAGGCCGCTCTTTACGAGTTTTCAACCTAGCGAGCCTTTTTTTTTTTTTGAAAAGTATGTTTACTCGAAGGGGACTCAGTTGGAAGAATCTCACTAAGGAGAAAGATGAGATCTCAAGTTTAGTTGAGGAGAGACGGACTCTATTTTTTTTTTTTTTGGGGAGTGATATTCTCTAATGATGAGAGTGAAAGTTGACAAGGAGAAAGCTCCTAATATAGATTTGATTACTCTTTTAAGTAGAGATTGACTGGGGGAGGAAAGGTTAGGAAGCCCCAGTTTTGATGCTTGGATTTCAAGAGTGTGTATGAGAATGGCTAAGAGGAAGCCCCTAGACTCAACAAAGAACGCTACATGGCTCAAAGGTCTAGAAAAGTTGTTCTTCCTTTAATGGACCTATGTATCATCTAGAAATTTCTTAACGAGTTTGAAAAGAAAGCCAATCGTTAGCATGACTTAAGGCTAAACATTTTTCTTTATGGATGGATGTTGAAAGTCTTCTTTATTTGCGCTGCCATTCAGGCTTCATAGTAAGAGGATGTTAAGGAATCCTCTTTTCTTCGTTGGTATCACTTGACTCTTCTTCTTTGTGGGAGAGTGCTTCTTGCCTTTGTTGAAATCCCATCTTTGTTGTGGGGCGATGAAGGCTTGAGAGTTTTTCCTCTTTTTTTTTTTTTTGATGCTCTATTTTTGCCTAGGACGATTTGAGGAGTTTCGACCTAGCGAGTTTTTTTTTCTTTTGTACTCTCAAAGCCTTGAATTGAGTAGCCCCACTCTTCTTGGGATGAATGTTGATAGCAGCGCCTTTGGCTTCCTTCGTTTGTTGATCTTCGACTTTCAACAGGAGTAATGTTTAGCCTTAAGCCTTCTAATGATAGTTTTCATTTCAAACTTGTTTAGAAATTTCTATTTTTCGTGATGATTTAAGGAATGAGGGTCTACTATTCAACATAGATCAAATGATATTTATAAAGAAAAACAACTCTTGGGAAAGTGTTTAGGATAAAGAGATAACTTTTATTGATAAGGAAATTCGAAACAGACTCGATAGTTCACTTGACACAAACTAGAGAGGATAGAGATGGACTAGAATGACAGAACGACTCTTCGAGAACATACTAGGAAGTTGACCTAATCTATATTTTTTTTCTTTTTTTTTCAAAGGAAAAAGGAAGAGGACAATCGGAGCCCCAAGGCGGTGATGCTTCAGTTGATCTTGCCGGCTTCATACAAGTCTTGGATGGCATCCCTCAAATTGTAGCAATTGTTGGTGTCATGACCACTAAACTGATGGTAATCGCAAAACTTGTCGTGGCCCCAATCTTCTCTCATTTTCTTAGGATGATAGTCTTTCATTGGCTTCAGTTTTCCTTGGCCTACTAGATCATCGAACATTTCCTTAAGAGTAGCCCCACCAAAATCATGATAGGTACGACCGGTGCTCCCCTTTGTTGGACAATTCTCCTTTTCTGAATTCTTTCTAAGACGGATCAATTCATCAATTCTAAGGCCCGATTTATGGAGTTCGAGGAAACTAGGGAAGTAATTGCCGGCAAGCTTCTCTTGGTACTCTTCGCGGAGACATTGAAGTAGGATATGAATTTGTTCGTCTAGGCTTAGCCTATCAACGATTTCAGTCAGTTTGGTCCTCCATCTTTTAACAAATCGGCGAATGACTCATTTTGTTGTTGCTTAGTGTGCTCAAGGTCTCTTCTAGTAGTGCAGTAGGTAGTGTTATCCTCAAATTGTTCTTGGAAGGCACGACTAGCGAGTGGCCAATCAAGCCTTGTGGAGAGTGGAAGAGTCATGTACCAATCTCTAGCGGCACCATCGAGGGTTTGAGGGAAGCATTGAGCTAGCAAGTTGTCATCGACACCCATAGGTAGCATGGCCCAAGAGTAGGTTTCCAGATGGATTTTTGGACAAGTAGTGCCATTGAATTTTGCAATGTCGGGTGTCTTGTACTTTCTAGGAAGCTTCGACATGGATTGGCGAAGGGAGTCATAGTTAATAGAGAGCGAGGCTCCCTTACTCACATCGAGGGATGCAAGTTTCTTTTCTAGCATTGCCATGGTAAGGGGTTCGTCCTTGCTTTCTTTCTTGGAAGCATAACTCTCATTGTCAGATGAGGAAGATGATGAGCTAGACTCATACACCTTTTTCTTGTGCTTGCGGTGCTTTTTAGCCTTCTTAGTGTATGATACTTCATCATCGGAAGAGGTCCTACTTTCTTTCTTCTTTGAGCTTAATTCGGCCACTTTTAGTTTCATGGCTCGAAGTTCATCAACCATGGCTTTCATTTCCCCGGCTTGGATTTTCCTTTCAAGTTCTAATCGGGCCTCCATTTCATCGGATTGGGTTTGTAGCATTTCTTCATATCGAATCCTTTGATCCTCAATTTCCTTCTTGAGTGCTTCGGAATTCATCGTGTCGGAAAGAAATTGAGTTGTTACCGTTGGAGAGGTAAGGGAGCTTTACGACCTTAGAGATGAACTAGAGATATCCCAACGAAACGTCTTTTAGAATATTAGCCCCAAACGATCCTAGATGGAGAAAAGGATGATGGTTAAAATTACCTCACGAGCGATTTTTTTTAAGTTTTATTTTTATTAGAGACGGAGTTTTGACTCAAGGAGGGAGCGCACATCGATTATCAATCACAAACACAGATTCTGCAAATAAAATCTCGCGCGAGACGAGGTCATCTCGCACGAGATAACCATTCGGAAAGATGGATTTTTTCTCGTTTTATTTCCTAGATTCATGGTCGGACGGACAAAGATCCATTTTCTATCTAGTATCCTAGGTAAATCTTGCAGGCATGTGTAATTCGAACCACCTAGGGACTCGTTAATCGACAATTCTTTGTAAAATAAAGCCATGTAAAACTGATCGGAAGGATTTTTTTTCTTTAAAGGGACTTCCAAAATGGTCATTCCGAAGGGACATTTCCGAAGGGACTTTTTCTTTTTCCGAAGGGACTTTTCCGAATCCTTTCTCGATAGTCAATTTTAGCTTTATTTTGGTCAAAGACAAGAAGAATTACCGAGTCAAAACCGACCGGTCACGGAGTGTTCCTAGAAGGACAATCTACATGAATATGTGGCGATGCAGGGCTGGAAGGCTAGGCTCCCCGCGATATGACAATCTAAGTGGATTGAATACGCGGAGTGGGATGGTCCAACTTCGGAGAGACCGGCGACTAGGTGGTTACCGTCATCCGTCCTTAGTGTGGGTCTCGAGTTTATCAAGGGTATGTAGTGCAATGACAGTTATAGCATGAGTGCGCGTGTGTGAGAGTCAATCTATGTGATAGAGAAAAATAAAAAGTTTTTTTTGAAAAAACAAAAGAAAAACAGATAGTGGCCGCACCAAGTGGTTGCCTACATTTCTCCCAAATAAGGAAGACTCAGGCCGTCGTAGTTCCACATAAGGAGAGATAAAGAGAAATAAATAAATTAATTTACAACTCCCGAATCCCCAATGGACCGGACTTTAATTAAATAAAACCCAATCACACGCAGTTCTTAAATAATAATCGATTATTTAAATGAAATAAAGATTCGAGTTCTACACCTTAAGGGAGGCCTTAAGATGTGGGAACTCTGCAGATAATGAATTCTGGGATCCCCCTTGCATGTTCGGCTCTCGTCTTGGACTATGAGATAAACGGGAGAAACCAGAAAACAACCAGATTGCCGAGGCGATATCTCGTGCGAGAAATGATATCCCGTGCGAGATATGCCTTGTCTGAGAGCAGAAAATTGAATTTACAATTTTTTTTTGAAAACCTCTCTTTTAATTTTGACGCAAGTTTAAGCCTCTTAATTTTAAATCCCCAGCGGAGTCGCCACTGTAGCGTTGTGAGAAGAATTTTATCTTTTTGAGTCGCCACCCATATTATTCGTTTGGAAACATAGAAAAACCATTTTGAAAGAGATTTGGGTTCGGGGCTTAGGTTATGGAATGGGTAGGTCAAGGAGCATCCATTCCACCCAATCCGGAGATTGGTCTTGCTAAAGAAAAGAGAGGTTTTCAATCTTTACGATATATATAATTAAAGAAAACAAGTAAACCCTAATCAATTTCTTGATTAGGAATATCGGATTGTATGCTTCGAGATCGCCTTCATTGACTGAAGGGACTCTAGGCTAATCCTTTTGATGGGATTACACTACTCTAAAATCAATAGAGGGGTTGAGAAGAGAAACGAAAGTTAAAGGATGATTACCTATTGAGGAGGGATTCGGACAGAGTTTCGACTCAAGTTTAGAGTTGAAACTTGATACGGACAGAGCTTCGCCTCGATCCTTGATTTGGATCTTGATGCGGACGGAGCTTCGCCTTGGTCCCTTGATTCGGGCTTCGATGTTTGTTAATCAACAAGGTCGATGAACAAACTTTGGGAGTTGTTTTGTGAGTGATTTGAAGGAGTCTTTCGTGGAAAGAAACCAACAAAATGTGTGTGTTGTGTATTTTCTTGATCAAGGATCAGAATTGTCGACCCCCGAAACACTGAAAGTCATCCAGTATTTATAGGAGGTTGGAGAGGTGAAGGTGGAGAGGTAAAATCCCCTAGGAAGGTTTCAGAACTCAGTTCTGATTGGATACCCGAATTGATAAGGTTTTATCCAGAAAGAGAGTTTGAAACGGAGAAGGGAAGTGATTTTGCACGTCCTGCCGAGGGGATATCTCGCGCGAGATATGATATCTCGTGCGAGATAACTAGTCATTTGACTATTTTGTCCTCTTCAGTTGTTCCGTTAGTCAGTTAGGTCCAAAACTAACGAGGTTAGTTAGAAACTTAACGAAACATGACGAAACTGATATGCTTTCATCAAAACATAAAAGAGAGATGAAGAGTAGTGTAATCATGTAATTATGAGTTCAGAATGGGGTGTCTACAGTATCCAAGACAAGCAATGTCCAATGATCAACTGTCCTGGCATTAGGATGCTCATTTGCTACAGTGTGTACTGGCATCAAAATGTATTTGGCTTCTTCTTTGGCCAACTTCAATAGAACCTTGTCAACAACTTTTGCAATATCATCACTGTTCTTTTGTCTCAAAAAACTCTGGATAGGAATAAATTATAAATGTTAATAAAGTCTAACAAAAAGAAGTTAGTAAATAATTTAGAGTCAATAACACTTACCATTGAAAAACTTGTTAAGTAACTAACCATTAATTTCTGACTTCCAGAAGTCGGAGGGCAATTGTCATGTCTTTCTTTCAAAATCGAAAGATATGCATCCAATACCTATCAATCCACAAATGTAATCTCATTAAAAATCCTTTTGATATAAAGCATATAAATGTTGATTTAAGAAACTATATAATTAAATAAAAAATTAACATACAGTAGATTCAGTCATTTTGTCATATGCCAGTTCCCACAGATCATTCATGCAAACATGATTTGTTTCATTCTGCCATATGGAATCACTGAAAAAAAACATATATGAGAAATTTTACAAATTTTTAAATATTTATTATAAGAATAAAGTAAGTGTTACTTACTACTTGTTGAGGCGACCACAGAACTCCTTATACAAAGCCTTGCTCTTTTGATCAATTGCCTTTGTTGTTTCTGTTTGTTTTGCTAGAAATGAAGGCGGTACATCAAAATCCATGTCAACAGCTTTTTCATCATCAATATTTACTGTCTGAATAATCTTCTCCTTTGATTTTTCTTCTGTTTTTTTTTTTGTCTTCTTTTTCGGGTAGACAAAATCCGAATCTTCTTTTGCTACCTTCCTCTTACCAACTATTTCCTTTACACCCCTTTCTACAGATCCTATTTTCAACTGCTTTCCCTTTCCCTTTCTCTCTTTCATTTCATTTTCTTTTTCTTTTTCCTCATTCTCATTCTCTTTTTCTTTCTCCGCTGCAGCCCTCTCCTCATTAAACTTTCTCTTGTACTCTTGTTCTTTCTCAGCAAACTGCTCCAGCAGTTGCAATAGAGATTATGATCTTTTTCATTATTAGTAAGTCTTTCAATCTCACTTCTCAAATCTGCAATAGTTTTTTCAAACATTGAAATTGTATCATTATGGGCAACTTTCATCTTTTGAATTTCCTCCTCCTTTGCTTTCATTTGTTCTTCAGCCATTTTCAGTTGCTTCTCACTCTCTACCTCTGATGCAAACAAAACCTGACCCTCTTGTAAGTACCCAAATTCAGATCATCAAAATCCGTTAAAAGTTAACCGGAATTCGTTAACTGGCTCGCTCCAGGTTAACCGGAACCCGTTAAACTCCCCGTTCTCAAGCCAACAAGACGTCCCGGGACTGTCCCGTGCATCCCAACGTCAAAGCGTACTCAACACATGTTATCACACGTAAAAGTACAGCTTTTCCTGAAAAATGCACTTTCCGGCACTTTTCGGGGGCATTTCGGACATTTTTCGGACAGTTATTTAAAAAACGGACAAAATCGGGAATAACGGGATGAAAACCCTAGCCCAGGTGAGTCACAGGGGCACGTGGCACACATGCCACATCCCTCTAGTCAACATCAATCAGATTTCAGAGTGAAAAGACCAAAATTCCCCTGAGATTGAGTCACATTCCGTCCGGACTGTTTTACAGGCAAAACAGAATTGCCAACAAGTCCTCCCATTTTCCAAAATACCACAAAACCCCCCCAAATTGAGGATAAGTCCGTCCGGACTCTTTTACAAAATCACCCTATAAATACAAGGGCTGTCAAAACATTTAAAGGAGGAAGAATTTAATCCATTTTCACCCAAAGCCCACGACATAACCAGTTTCCACCCTCTCCTGAGCCCCATTTTGCCTCGATTTGCGTGAAAACCTCGATTTTCAACCAAACACGAACCAAACCATCTCAAAGCACCTTTCCAAACACTAAACCGTATCCCGTATACGTCAATCGAGCCAAAAGAGTCAACCCCTAGCCATACGTCTACGTCAACCGAGCCAAAAGAGTCAACCCCTAGCCATAGGTAACACTCTCTCTCCCTAAACACTCGTTTTGTCTCGGTTTATGCGTCAGTCGCTACAACCTTTTCGGTCGAAAGTTATTGAAATGTAGACATCACCGTCTACGGGGTCCAATACGTTTTAGTCTAAGATCCTCTTCTCTCCCGTAAGAGAAGTAATCTCGGTTTAAAACGGCGTTCCGGCCCCGTTCTTTACTTTTTATGTCATTTAACAGTCCGGATCGTTTGATCCGTTGAATGTCATTTACATTACGCAACTTTATAGTCCGAACCGTTCGGTTCGTGATAGTCATTTAACGGTCCAGATCAATTGATCCGTTGAATGTCCTTTACATTACGTAACTTTACAAATCCAAGCCGTTTGGCTCGTTGATCGCACCTTTAATGTCCGGATTGTTTGATTCCGTTGATACCGCACTTTAAATACTGTCATTTACAAGTCCGAGGCATTTAGCTCGTGATAGTATTTACTTATCAAAGTCCAAGTCGCAAAACGATTCGTTGATCGTATCTCATTTAATGCTTTTTTTTCGTAAAAATCGCTAACAATGTAATGCCCGGTTCAAAATCGGAGTTCGTCATTCGAACTCTCTTTCAAAACACGCAAAGTGACGTTTGGCATCCAAACGATCATCTTTAAAACTCAAAACCCGACGTTTGATATTCAAACGCTCTTTTCTTAAAAGTCAACATTTGACACTTAAGTTAAAGATTCAAAACTCGTCACTCGCACCTCTTTTCCTAAAAAACTCCAAAATCGACGTTTGTCATTCAAACGCTCGCTTTTTTCAAAAAATCATAAAAATCAACGTTTAACATTCAAATCAAGATTAAGCTTGTCATTCAAGCCCCCATTTTCAAAATGCAAACACACACACACACATACACACACAATTTTGAGAAAGGTAGAAAGACTCGTCATACGAGGCATTCCGGGTGATCTCAAAATACTCTTCCCGAAACGTAACGTGACCTCCGAACCTAAAAATCTCTGGTACTAAAAAGCCTTTTGTCATGTTTTTGCTACTAATAAAAACGACACCCTTTTCAAAGCCTTTTCCAAGTTTTTGCTACCAATAAAAACGACACCTCTTTCATAAGCCATTTTTCAACGTCTGGGCTCAAAATACAAAACCGCATGGCAACTCCTCTCCTTCCCGAAATCGAGGTCCCAAAACATCCGCGAAAGACAACCGCTCACCGCGCCGCCCCACTCGCGACCCCGAGTAATTTCACCTCTTAAATATCTTGATCTTTTTTTTTCAAAATCAACTACTCTAACAAGCAAACATCCCTTTGTTTGATCAAATCTTCTTTTTCCCTTTTCAAGTCACACAGCTTAACATTCTTTCTTCTTTCTTCTTCAATTTTGGCATTCAACTTTTCATTTTCAATTTTCAACTCTGACATCTCAGCATATTTTATGACTTCTTCTTCAAGAATAGCATTCAAATTTTCTATCTCCTTCAACAAATAATCATTTTCCTTCAACAGTCCCTCATCCACACTCTTAACAACATCACCTATGACTTCCTCAACTGATTCACCAACATTATGTCTCATGGTAGGTGTGAATATGCTATGATCAGTACTTCTAAAATCATTTATCATGTTACCGGAACTGATATTTTCCAAGCCAACAATTCCATCATTATTACTTTCTATCTCCACATCTTTTCCTTCAAGATCACCATTTTTCAACATAATCTCTTCCTCAGATGTTAACACAAGCTCTCCAACAGTAACCTATATTCATAAGAGAGGTTTTTTAGAAATATCTTATATCTTGATTATAAGACAATTTATAATGTCTTATATGTAACATATAAGACATTATACTAAACTATGAGACCTAAAGATGAACATTAATATTAAAAAAGGCCCATACCTCATCTTTTCCCAATTTTGCAATCAGTTGACTGAAATCTTTTATTTTTTTCGAGATGTCCCACTTCATGAACCTCGGTAGCAAGCTCCTTTTTGGTTTGAAGATTGTTGTGTGCTCATTAAACCAATGCTAAAAGAACATTAAAAATTGTATAATTATACATATATACATATATTTAATAAAAAATATTAAATAAACAAAGACTTTACTTACCGGTAAAAGCGATACACAGCCTATCACAAGAAGCGGTGTTGAATGCTTTTCATTCAACGATTGCTTCAGATTCTCAACAATAGCTCTTGACCAATCATAGGTCTTCATCTTCTTGAAATCATCAATATAATAAAAAAAGCTGATGATATATGTTCTCTCTTTGATGAAAAAAACAATAACCCCATTGCTATTAAAACAAGCAATTTCACAACATCCTCAACATCTTCCTCTTCATCACTCATTACATTTCTTTTCAATGCTTCTTTCACTAACTTCATATTCACCACACTAGGACAGTTAGGAAATTGCCTCTTCACCAAATCAATGAAAGAAAATCTAACCTTAACTCTTCAAATTCATTTCCTCTTCCCCACTAACCACTCCAAAAATTGTTGTTACATCTCTAGGTGTTACATCAACAAAAACCTTCCCAAGTTTGAATTTCTGTACATTCGAATCATAACACATAATTATCTCCTCAATGGTTGAATCCATCTTGCGATATGTAAAATCCATATTTGAAAAAATGGCATGGAAAAAGTTGTAGAAAGGTGTTTTTTTCAACTTCATAAAATGGTCTGCCTTGAGAGGTATCTCCTTCATAATCGAACAAATAGCATGCACATTGGACCTATAATTTGGGATCCATGACAAATGTTTTGGCTCTTGAAGCTTTTGAAATCCCTTTAGGAAGTTTTTGGTTAACAACTGCTGGTGATGATTTCTTCTTGGGCTTCGGAGATTTGGCTTTTGGATTTAGTCTTTTAGCTACAGTTTCAGCCTTACCCTTTGACCTTGTTACAGATTTATGTACTTGTTTTTGTGGTTGAAGGGATACTGCAATATCATTAGGCTTTGATCTAGTTACATGGGTATGTACAGGTACAGGGGATTTGAGAGGTGAAGCTGGTGGTGTTTTCTGTTTTGGTGTTTCTGCAGAAGTTGGAGAAATGTGCACACAAGCAGTTGGTGTTTCTGCAGAAGCTGGAGAAATGTGCACACAAGCAGTTGGTGTTTCTGCACAAGCAGGAGAACTGTGCACACAAGCAGTTGGTAAATGATAGATATTTTGTGTTTCTGCAGAAGGAGGTGAAGCAGTTGGTGTTCTTTCCGATGATACAGAGGATGCTGATGGATTTCTAGACTTTTTACCAAAGGGTTTATACTTCATACCTTGCTTTTTTCCCATATACAAATAAAAATACAAGATGATATATATTGTTAGACTGAATATAATAACATTGTTGAAAGACTTTTAAAAAAGTCTTATAAGTTAATTATAAGACTTTTTAATAAGTCTTATAAGCAACTTATAAGTCTTTATGTTACTTATAAGACTTATAAAGTCTTATATATAAGACTTATAAGACTTATTAAAAAGTCTTATAAGCTACTTATAAGACTTTTTAAAAGTCTTATATATTACATATAAGACTTTTTTTGAAATAAGTCTTATATGTTACTTATAAGACTTTTTAAAAAGTCTTATATACAACATAAAAGACTTTTTTTTTTGACTTTTTTAAAAGTCTTATAAGACTTTTAAAAAAGTCTTATATACTACATACAAGACTTATAAGTAGCTTATAAGACTTATCAAGTCTTCTATAAGACTTATATATAAGATTTTATAAGTCTTATATAAGTCTTTTAAGCAACTTATAAGACTTTTTAAAAAGTCTTTTAAGTAGCTTATAAGTCTTATAAGTAGCTTATAAGTCTTATTATAAGTCTTATATGTTGATTATAAGACTTTTTAAAAAGTCTTATAAGTTGCTTATAAGACTTAAAAAGTCATATAAACAACTTATAAGACTTTTTACAAAGTCTTATAAGTTACTTATAGGTCTTATATGTTATTTATAAGACTTTTTTATAGCACAATTCTCAAAGTTTATATATGTTACTGATGGATGTGTTTTTACACACCCATTTTACATGTTTACGAACTTATTTTAGGCTCAAAATCCCGGGTTTTATGTTGTTTTAATGTGGTTGTTGAGTGTTTGATGAGTACAGGGAAAAAGTATGATTTTGTGTTGAGTTTTGTCAAGAAAAGGGCAAGGAAATCAAGTTGGAGCGGAGCAGGAAAATAATGAAGCAGATTCGAACTCCGATTCTTTGGCCTCCCGGGCGGCCGCGCTCGGCCAAGAGCGGCCGCGCTCCATTGAAGAAAGACAAGATAAAATCCCTGTCCTCCAGAGTGACCGCGCTCATCCTAACCGCGGCCGCGCTCAAGTGAAGTTGTGAAGACCAAAAATCCCTGTGAAGCAGAGCGACCGCGCTCACCTGCAGAGCGGCCGCGCTCGTCCCGTATTCAGCATCAGATTTCAGCAACTTATTAAGGGCATTCTTGACTTTTATTCCATTTTGACCTGTGTATTTTGCCCTAATATAAATACTTAAGTAGCAGATTTTAAGAGGATATCTTAGACATTGTTTTGAGTTCTTTGTTTTTGAAGTTTTCTAGAGATTTCTTCGTTCATCAATTTCGGATCTCTCAGGTTTTGATGTTCTTTTATTTTATGAGTATTGTTATTTTCATTATGTCTTTGAGTAGCTAAATCTCTTAGGTTTGCGGATTGGTTGTAGCAATTACTGGATCTTTATGCTATAGATTTCATTATTCCAATTTAATCTCTTTCTAGTTCTTCAAAGTATTTATCTTTAACAGTTTTAAGGTTGCAATTTCATGTTAAGATGACTTTGGCCTTTTAATTATTTGGGTATTAATTCTGCCATTAATTTGGGGATTGATACAATTGAACATTGCTTTGTGGATTAGATCTAATTGAGGCCGTAATAGAAATCAAAAGGGTTTAGATTCAATATTCTAAAGGGCTGAATAATTGTTTGATTGTTGTGTGACCGTAATAGAAAACGCAGCTTGATAATAATTAAAAGGGTTGCAATCCGGGCACCACACCGTCCCAATCCTTACTTTTGTGAATGAATCTTAGATTGAGATTAATGTTTTTAGCAATAAATATAGCATAAAGTGAAAGTAATTGTGAATCCAATCCGTGAATCTCCGTTGTTGATCTGAGTTAATTCGTTACATTTAAATTGCTTTCTTAGTTTTAATTGTTTGCTTCCGTTTTAGAATTAAATTACTATTTAAAAATCAAAAATCTCTGGTTACTTTATTCATTGCTTTTCTTTTGCTTGTTTACCAACGAGTCTCTGTGGTTCGACCCCTGCTTGTGCATACTGCTACATCGGTAGTGAGTACACTTGCTCGGTTTTTATTACTAGAGGAATTTTTCTCCATCAAGTTTTTGGCGCCGTTGCCGGGGACTTGTTGCAAGTAAACAAGTAAGTTAAGTAGTGAATGCAAGGTCGTCGTTCTTTGAAGCCTACATTGGTTCCATTGGACGATAACATCAATAGACTTGAGGAAACATTTGAGGGCGATCCCCTCTTTAATCCTCTCTTTTCGGATTCGGACATCGAGTCGAACCTCCACCACCGAGGTAGAGGAAGAAAAGGCGAGATGGCGAGAACCACCGGCTCAAACAATGAATGATTACCTGAGATCTAGGGTAGACACTTCTACCTCATGCATAGTCTTTGTCCGGAAGCGGCAAAGAATTTAGAGGTCAAAGGTCAATATTTTGCCATGTTACCTAGTTTTCGGGTGCTACCGGGCGAGGATGCCTTGACTTTCTTGAAAGAATACATTATGACGGTAGCCCGGTTTTTATTAAGAGAGGAGTGGCGAAGTTCAGATTAGACTTAAGTGCTTCCCTTACACTCTAAAAGGGCGGCGAAAACTTGGTTAATGATGCTTCCATCCCAAAGCATCGGCACGTGGTGAGATGCAAGATATTTTTCTCGGGAGGTATTACCCACATCATCTGCGAGTACTACTTTTAGGCGAAATTGATGACTTTCACACAAGATGTGGGGGAACCTCTCCATGAAGCTTGGGAGAGATTTAATATGATGCTCATTCAATGTCCTCAGCATAATTTTTCTTTACCCTCTTTGAATCAAGCTTTCTATGATGGCTTGAATGATTCCACTCAATCTGTGGTGGACAATGCAGCGGGAGGCTCTATAGGAGTCAAGACCCTTGAGGAGACTAAGGCCTTATTTGAGATGTTGAGTGCTAATTCTCAACAAAAGAGTTCTAGGGGGAAAACAAGGGGGGTATTGGATTTGACTGCTACTGATAATTTATCCAAGCAAATTGCAGTTTTAAATAGTAAATTTGACAAGTTAATTGCTCAAGGCACCTCTTCTAGTGCCAATGTGTTAAATGATTTATGTGCTTACTGTGGTTTAAATTCCCATGCTACTAATATGTGTCCAAGTGGTGTGCAGTTTGGTTGTGATCCTGAACAGGTAAATACTATGTATGGACATCCCCCAAGGCATCCACAGAACATGCCCTATGGCAACACTTATAATCCAGGGTGGAGGAACCATCCTAATTTCTCATGGGGAGGTAATCAGAATCCACAAAATAAACCTCTCCATCCTCCACCTCCACAAGGGCCATTTGAAAGAAGGAAGGAGCCTTGGGAGGAAGCAGTAGAGCAGATGAGAGGCTGAACGACTGCGACGAAAGAATCATGAAGGCTGCTATGAAAAAATTGGAGACCCAAATAGAGGCGGATGGCTGAAGCTGTTCAAGCCTTGCAGGGGCACAAGTCAGGGACCTTCCCGAGTCAAGGTCACCAAGCAAAAGCCATTACCACACTCCGGAATGGTAAACAGGTAGGTAGCGAGGTAATTTCTTCTTCATCTTCTATTCCCCTCCTGTTGTTGAAATTGTTAATGAGGAAGAAGGTACTAATGAATTGGGGGAAAAATCTAAAGTTGACTCTCCAACCCCCAATCCTTATGTACCGGCTGTACCGTTTCCTGGAAGATTTATGAGAGATAAAATGGATCAACAAATGTCGGAGTTGATGGACATGTTCTCTAAAGTGAACATCAATCTCCCTTTGTTGAATGTGATAAAAAATATTCCGGCTTATGCCAAGTTTTTCAAAGAAATTAATTCCAAGAAACCAAAGTATGGCAAGGATGAGAAGGCTTTTCTGGGAGAGAATGCTAGTGCAGTGGCACAACACCTCCTCCCACCCAAACAAAAGGACCCCGGAAGTTTTATAATTTCTATCAATATGGGGAACTCGAGTAGGGTGAAGGCGATGTTGGACCTAGGCCCTAGTATTAATTTGTTACCCCATTATATGTATCTTGATATGGGTTTGCCTGAATTGAAACCTACATCCATGGCTCTCCAACTAGCGGATCGATCTATTAAAAGACCGTTGGGGATTGTGGAAGATGTTTTGGTTCGGGTGGACTCATTGATCATACTGTGGATTTTGTTGTGCTTGAGATGCCTAATAGTGAGTGTAGTCGTCGTGATTCCCCAATTTTACTTGGGCGTCCATTCATGGCGACAACAAACACTATTATTAATGTTGGCAATGGAACTCTTTCCATGACTGTGGCCAACGAAACTATTGAAATTTCTGTGCATGATATTATGAAAAATCCAATGGACAATGGGAATTCTTGTAACTTTGTGGAGAGAGTAGATGATTGTGTGCATGAATATTTGTGGCATGATAGAGCATGTGATGAACTTGAGATGTTGTTGAATGGCAGTGGGAAAACTAGGGATAATGCGGGTTCAAGTAATGGCCATTGAAAATAAGGCCGAGGAACATTATTCTGTTAATGGCCCGTCTCACTCCCTAGGCTACTTCAATGAGAAGTATGCGCCATCAGTTGTGGTTCCACCGGTTCTTGAGTTAAAACCCTTCCTCTCTAATTTAAAATATGCTTTTCTAGGGGAGGGCGAGACTTTACCTGTGATAGTTGCCTCAGACTTGACCCTAGAACAAGAGGCCAAATTAATTGCTGTGCTTTGTGAGCACAAATCGGCCATAGGGTGGACTTTGGCGGATATTAAAGGTATTAGCCCCTCAATGTGTATGCATAAAATTAATCTTGTAGAGGGGGCTAAACCTTCAAGGGAGAGACAACGGAGATTGAATCCTCACATGGAGGAAGCAGTGAGGAAAGAGGTCCAGAAATTGTTAGATGCGGGAATTATATTCCCAATTGCGGACAGTGAGTGGGTGAGCCCGGTTCAAGTGGTTCCCAAGAGGTCGGGCATTACTGTTGTGAAAAATGATAAAAATGAGGATGTGCCCACTAGAGAGGTGACCGGGTATAGGATGTGTATAGATTTGAGAAAGCTGAATGCCGCCACCAAAAAGGATCACTTTCCTTTGCCTTTCATTGACCAAATCCTAGAGAGGTTGGCGGGTCATGCTTATTACTGCTTTCTTGATGGGTTCTCGGGATATAATCAAATCACAATTGCACCCGAGGACCAATCAAAGACCACTTTCACATGTCCCTTTGGTACTTTTGCTTATAGGAGGATGCCCTTTGGGCTTTGCAATGCACCCGCTACTTTTCAAAGGTGCATGACCTCCATCTTCTCGGACATGATAGAGAAGTGTGTAGAGGTGTTTATGGATGATTTTTCGGTGGTTGGAGATAGTTTTGAGGGGTGTCTTGATAATTTGACTATGGTCTTGAGGAGATGTTGCGAGACCAATTTGACACTTAGTTGGGAGAAGTGTCACTTTCTTGTTAGGCAGGGGATTGTTTTGGGCCACATAGTGTCTAGTAGGGGGATTGAGGTCGATAAAGCTAAGATAGATGTGATTTCTAAGCTACCTCCCCCGGTCTCAGTTAAGGGTGTTCGAAGTTTCTTAGGCCATGCGGGTTTTTATCGGCGATTTATTAAGGATTTTTCACAAATTTGTAAGCCGTTAAGTAACTTGCTAGCTAAAGATACCGAGTTCATCTTTGACCAAGACTGTCTAGATGCTTTCACTTTATTAAAAGAAAAAATTACTTGCACTCCCATTCTTTCTAGCCCTGATTGGTCTCACCCTTTTGAGATCATGTGTGATGCATCTGATTTTGCTATTGGGGCTGTTTTAGGCCAAAAGATAGATAAATTACCGCATGTAATCCATTATGCAAGTAGAACTCTTAATGATGCACACTTAATTATACCACTCTTGAGAAAGAATTTTTAGCGTGTGTTTGCACTTGAGAAGTTCCGTTCATATTTTCTTGGGTCGAAGGTAATAATCTATTCTGATCATGCGGCTTTAAAATATTTGTTGAATAAAAAGGATGCAAAACCTAGACTGCTTAGGTGGATGCTTTTGTTGCAAGAATTTGATTTGGAAATAAGGGACAAAAAGGGGTCCGAGAATGTCGTGGCGGATCACTTATCAAGGCTTGAGGATTTCTCGTTTCAGAATAGCAAAGAAGGAGTGATTCCGGTGAATGAAAATTTCCCGGATGAACAACTACTTGCTCTACATGTTCAAGAGCCTTGGTATGCGGATCTTGTTAATTATCTTGCATGTGACATGATTCCTCCTCACTTTACTTATGATCAAAGGAGGAAATTTAAATCTGATGTGAGGAACTACATTTGGGATGACCCTTACTTGTGGAAAATTTGTCCGGATAAGATTGTGAGAAGGTGTATTCCGGAATATGAACAATTGAGTGTCTTGCGCTTTTGTCATGACTTACAATGTGGTGGGCATTTCAGTGGTCAAAAGACTGCTAGGAAAATCCTTCAATGTGGCCTATATTGGCCCACCATATTTAAAGATGCACAAGATTTTTGCAAAAAGTGTGATAAATGCCAAAGAACGGGAGGGATAGGTAAGAAAGATGAGATGCCCCAAAATTATAATCTTGTTGTTGACATATTTGATGTGTGGGGCATTGATTTTATGGGCCCCTTCCCCTCATCCCATGGTTTTGTGTATATATTAGTAGCTGTGGACTATGTTTCTAAATGGGTGGAAGCTATTGCCACCCGGACTAATGATGCTAATGTTGTTTCAAAGTTTGTGTGTGAGAATATTTTTTGCGGTGTACGGGTGCCTCGGGCTATCATTAGTGATCAAGGAACTCACTTCACAAACAGGCTCTTCAACCAAGTCCTAAAGAAATATGGGGTTGTTCACAAGTTAGCCACAGCCTACCATCCCCAAACATCGGGGCAAGTGGAAGTTAGCAACCGCCTAATCAAGGGGGTTCTTGAGAAGACAGTTCGGCCAAACAGAAAAGATTGGGCTTTGAAGCTCAATGATGCATTATGGGCCTATCGGACTGCTTACAAAACTCCCATTGGGATGAGTCCGTACAGAATTGTGTATGGCAAAGAGTGTCACCTTCCTGTTGAGATGGAACACAAAGCATATTGGGCTGTGAAGGAACTCAACATGGATTTGAAGAAGGCGGGTGAGAAACGAATGCTTGACTTGGATGAGATTGATGAGTTGAGACAAGACAGCTACAAGAGTGCCAAGCTGTACAAGGAAAGAACCAAGAGGTACCATGATCAGTACTTAAGGCCGAAAATCTTAATGCCGGGTAAGAAGGTTTTATTGTTCAATTCTAGATTGAGACTTTTTCCGGGCAAGATTAAGCTTGTCATTCAAGCCCCCATTTTCAAAATGCAAACACACACACACATATACACACACAATTTTGAGAAAGGTAGAAAGACTCGTCATACGAGGCATTCCGGGTGATCTCAAAATACTCTTCCCGAAACGTAACGTGACCTCCGAACCTAACAATCTCTGGTACTAAAAAGCCTTTTGTCATGTTTTTGCTACTAATAAAAATGACACCCTTTTCAAAGCCTTTTCCAAGTTTTTGCTACCAATAAAAACGACACCTCTTTCATAAGCCATTTTTCAACGTCTGGGCTCAAAATACAAAACCGCGTGGCAACTCCTCTCCTTCCCGAAATCGAGGTCCCAAAACATCCGCGAAAGACAACCGCTCACCGCGCCGCCCCACTCGCGACCCCGAGTAATTTCACCTCTTCAATATCTTGATCTTTTTTTTTCAAAATCAACTACTCTAACAAGCAAACATCCCTTTCTTTGATCAAATCTTCTTTTTCCCTTTTCAAGTCACACAGCTTAACATTCTTTCTTCTTTCTTCTTCAATTTTGGCATTCAACTTTTCATTTTCAATTTTCAACTCTGACATCTCAGCATTTTTTATGACTTCTTCTTCAAGAATAGCATTCAATTTTTCTATCTCCTTCAACAAATAATCATTTTCCTTCAACAGTCCCTCATCCACACTCTTAACAACATCACCTATGACTTCCTCAACTGATTCACCAACATTATGTCTCATGGTAGGTGTGAATATGCTATGATCGGTACTTCTAAAATCATTTATCATGTTACCGAATCGATATTTTCCAAGTCAACAATTCCATCATTATTACTTTCTATCTCCACATCTTTTCCTTCAAGATCACCATTTTTCAACATAATCTCTTCCTCAGATGTTAACACAAGCTCTCCAACAGTAACCTATATTCATAAGAGAGGTTTTTTAGAAATATCTTATATCTTGATTATAAGACAATTTATAATGTCTTATATGTAACATATAAGACATTATACTAAACTATGAGACCTAAAGATGAACATTAATATTAAAAAAGGCCCATACCTCATCTTTTCCCAATTTTTCAATCGAGTTGAGTCGAAATCTTTTATTTTTTCGAGATGTCCCACTTCATGAACCTCGGTAGCAAGCTCCTTTTGGTTTGAAGATTGTTGTGTGCTCATTAAACCAATGCTAAAAGAACATTAAAAATTGTATAATTATACATATATACATATATTCAATAAAAAATATTAAATAAACAAAGACTTTACTTACCTAAAAAGCGATACACATGTACCTATCACAAGAAGCGGTGTTGAATGCTTTTCATTCAACGATTGCTTCGCATTCTCAACAATAGCTCTTGACCAATCATAGGTCTTCATCTTCTTGAAATCATCAATATAATAAAAAAAGCTGATGATATATGTTCTCTCTTTGATGAAAAAAACAATAACCCCATTGCTATTAAAACAAGCAATTTCACAACATCCTCAACATCTTCCTCTTCATCACTCATTACATTTCTTTTCAATGCTTCTTTCACTAACTTCATATTCACCACACTAGGACGGTTAGGAAATTGCCTCTTCACCAAATCAATGAAACAAAATCTAACCTTAACTCTTCAAATTCATTTCCTCTTCCCCACTAACCACTCCAAAAATTGTTGTTACATCTCTAGGTGTTACATCAACAAAAACCTCCCCAAGTTTGAATTTCTGTACATTCGAATCATAACACATAATTATCTCCTCAATGGTTGAATCCATCTTACGATATGTAAAATCCATATTTGAAAAAATGGCATGGAAAAAGTTGTAGAAAGGTGTTTTTTTCAACTTCATAAAATGGTCTGCCTTGAGAGGTATCTCCTTCATAATCGACCAAATAGCATGCACATTGGACCTATAATTTGGGATCCATGACAAATGTTTTGGCTCTTGAAGCTTTTGAAATCCCTTTAGGAAGTTTTTGGTTAACAACTGCTGGTGATGATTTCTTCTTGGGCTTCGGAGATTTGGCTTTTGGATTTAGTCTTTTAGCTACAGTTTCAACCTTACCCTTTGACCTTGTTACAGTTTATGTACTTGTTTTTGTGGTAAAAGGGATACTGCAATATCATTAGGCTTTGATCTAGTTACATGGGTATGTACAGGTACAGGGGATTTGAGAGGTGAAGCTGGTGGTGTTTTCTTTTTTGGTGTTTCTGCAGAAGTTGGAGAAATGTGCACACAAGCAGTTGGTGTTTCTGCAGAAGCTGGAGAAATGTGCACACAAGCAGTTAGTGTTTCTGCAGAAGCAGGAGAACTGTGCACACAAGCAGTTGGCAAATGATGGATATTTTGTGTTTCTGCAGAAGGAGGTGAAGCAGTTGGTGTTCTTTCCGATGATACAGAGGATGCTGATGGATTTCTAGACTTTTTACCAAAGGGTTTATACTTCATACCTTGCTTTTTTCCCATATACAAATAAAAATACAAGATGATATATATTGTTAGACTGAATATAATAACATTGTTGAAAGACTTTTAAAAAAGTCTTATAAGTTAATTATAAGACTTTTTAATAAGTCTTATAAGCAACTTATAAGTCTTTATGTTACTTATAAGACTTATAAAGTCTTATATATAAGACTTATAAGACTTATTAAAAAGTCTTATAAGCTACTTATAAGACTTTTTAAAAGTCTTATATATTACATATAAGACTTTTTTTGAAATAAGTCTTATATGTTACTTATAAGACTTTTTAAAAAGTCTTATATACAACATAAAAGACTTTTTTTTTTGACTTTTTTAAAAGTCTTATAAGACTTTTAAAAAAGTCTTATATACTACATACAAGACTTATAAGTAGCTTATAAGACTTATCAAGTCTTCTATAAGACTTATATATAAGACTTTATAAGTCTTATATAAGTCTTTTAAGCAACTTATAAGACTTTTTAAAAAGTCTTTTAAGTAGCTTATAAGTCTTATAAGTAGCTTATAAGTCTTATTATAAGTCTTATATGTTGATTATAAGACTTTTTAAAAAGTCTTATAAGTTGCTTATAAGACTTAAAAAGTCCTATAAACAACTTATAAGACTTTTTACAAAGTCTAATAAGTTACTTATAGGTCTTATATGTTATTTATAAGACTTTTTTATAGCACAATTCTCAAAGTTTATATATGTTACTGATGGATGTGTTTTTACACACCCATTTTACATGTTTACGAACTTATTTTAGGCTCAAAATCTCGGGTTTTATGTTGTTTTAATGTGGTTGTTGAGTGTTTGATGAGTACAGGGCAAAAGTATGATTTTGTGTTGAGTTTTGTCAAGAAAAGGGCAAGGAAATCAAGTTGGAGCGGAGCAGGAAAATAATGAAGCAGATTCGAACTCCAGTTGCTGGCCTCCAGAGCGGCCGCGCTCAACCCAAGAGCGGTCGTGCTCCATTGAAGAAAGACAAGATAAAATCCCTGTCCTCCAGAGCGACCACGCTCATCCTAACCGCGGCCGCGCTCAAGTAAAGTTGTGAAGACCAAAAATCCCTGTAAAGCAGAGCGACCGCGCTCACCTGCAGAGCGGCCGCGCTCGTCCCGTATTCAAGATCGTATTTCAAAGAACTTATTAAGGGCATTCTTGACTTTTATTCCGTTTTGACCTGTGTATTTTGCCCTAATATAAATACTTAAGTAGCAGATTTTAAGAGGATATCTTAGACATTGTTTTGAGTTCTTTGTTTTTGAAGTTTTCTAGAGATTTCTTCGTTCATCAATTCCGGATCTCTCAGGTTTTGATGTTCTTTTATTTTATGAGTATTGTTATTTTCATTATGTCTTTGAGTAGCTAAATCTCTTAGGTTTGCGGATTGGTTGTAGCAATTACTGGATCTTTATGCTATAGATTTCATTATTCCAATTTAATCTCTTTCTAGTTCTTCAAAGTATTTATCTTTAACAGTTTTAAGGTTGCAATTTCATGTTAAGATGACTTTGGCCTTTTAATTATTTGGGTATTAATTCTGCCATTAATTTGGGGATTGATACAATTGAACATTGCTTTGTGGATTAGATCTAATTGAGGCCGTAATAGAAATCAAAAGGGTTTAGATTCAATATTCTAAAGGGCTGAATAATTGTTTGATTGTTGTGTGACCGTAATAGAAAACGCAGCTTGATAATAATTAAAAGGGTTGCAATCCGGGCACCACACCGTCCCAATCCTTACTTTTGAAATGAATCTTAGATTGAGATTAATGTTTTTAGCAATAAATATAGCATAAAGTGAAAGTAATTGTGAATCCAATCCGTGAATCTCCGTTGTTGATCTGAGTTAATTCGTTACATTTAAATTGCTTTCTTAGTTTTAATTGTTTGCTTCCGTTTTAGAATTAAATTACTATTTAAAAATCAAAAATCTCTGGTTACTTTATTCATTGCTTTTCTTTTGCTTGTTTACTAACGAGTCTCTGTGGTTCGACCCCTGCTTGTGCATACTGCTACATCGGTAGTGAGTACACTTGCTCGGTTTTTATTACTAGAGGAATTTTTCTCCATCAGTTACTTATAAGACTTTTTTAAAAGTCTTATATACAACATATAAGACTTATAAGTAGCTTATAAGACTTATCAAGTCTTCTGTAAGACTTATATATAAGACTTTATAAGTCTTATATAAGTCTTATAAGCAACTTATAAGACTTTTTAAAAAGTCTTTTAAGTAGCTTATAAGTCTTATAAATAGCTTATAAGTTTTATATGTTGATTATAAGACTTTTTAATAAGTCTTATAAGTTACTTATAGGTCTTATATGTTATTTATAAGACTTTTTTACAGCACAATTCCCAAAGTTCAAATAGGTCTTATAACTGTTAGAAAAAGTCTTATAAGTTAACTTCTAATTTTTTTAAGAAAATGCAATAAAAATAAATTGATGACATTCAGCTTTCTAAAAGATAATTCCTAGGCCTTATAACATCATAATACATTTCTCAATGTTATAATAGCTTTAAGAAAATGATGAAGAAATGTTTATCAGAACCAAAATGTTGAAAAACACTAGTATTAAATGTTTTCAAAATTTGTTTATCTCTGTATAATATTTTAAATAAATACTGTTTAAAACATAAACAAAGAAAAAACGTAAAAA
This sequence comes from Adenophora triphylla var. japonica, assembly GCA_022495995.1. Lineage (NCBI taxonomy): Eukaryota > Viridiplantae > Streptophyta > Magnoliopsida > Asterales > Campanulaceae > Adenophora > Adenophora triphylla. The sequence goes on from JAFEMH010000254.1 coordinate 231,681, forward strand.
AAAATAACGAAATAAAGTAAAAATTCATTATAATCGATGAATTTTTTCTGAAATTTACTTTTTATGAGTTTAAATTCACTTCGCTCTTCACTTCAACAGACTTTCGTCTGAGTTCACCGGAAATCTCTTCAGCTTTAATGGAAATCGCCTGAATTTCGCTTGGATTTAGAGAGAGAAAATGATTTTTGAAAATGAGAGTTTTGTGCGCCGAGGTTGAAGCGATGAAAGTGAGGGTTTTACGAGGCACGTGGCGAAATTGCAAGCTCCATACGTGGTGAAATCGGAAGCAACGAGTTTTTTTAAGGGCATTTTGGTCTTTTAACAGCGAGGGATTTGTGAGGAATTAGTAAAAAGCCATTTCTTAAAATGGGATTAAATCTCCCTGGAGGGGCTCTAGGGTCCGTTGGCCAATTATATAAGGTTGGAGTGGTGTATATGGAAGTGAGAGAAATTAATATTTTATTTGAGGTTGGGTTGGGTTGGGTTGGAGTCACTGATGAGGATAGTCTAAGAGCAACTCCAATGTTTGATACTGACATGTTCAATGTTAAACATTATATATATCAAATTTTGATAAATAGTAAAAAAAGGTACCAAATTTGTACTTTGTTAACTCCTTCATTTTGCCAAGTATTTTTTTATATCATTCAATTATTTATTTAATATTTACATTTTATTTGTTTTATTATTTGTATATCATACATATTTTATTTTACTTTATTTTATTTTAAATTCAATTATTATTTAACACTGTTTATATTTAATTACTAAAAATATTGAATGTGAAAAAATTTTAATAAAACAAAAATGAAAATATTAAGTTATTAATTTGATACATATCATTGGAGTTGATGATTTGATATCATGTGAATAGTTTCATATATATATATATCAAAATTTAATTTTGATATTTATAACTAAACTTGCTTTAGAAATGTTCTAAGACCATCTACAATGGTAAGAAAAATGGGTGTTGAAAAAAAAAAAATTGGGTGTTGAAACCATTGTAAGGTGTGTTGAATGAGTGTTGAAATTTTTCAACATGTTGATAAAATGGGATGGGGTCGGATTCATTGACACGTGGCGTCCTATGATTGGGCCGACATGGCGCGTGACATACACGCGCCGACAGAGGCGCGTGTATGGAGGCGGTAATTCGTTTTTTTATTGGGACACATGGCGTCCGTTGATTGGCTGGTTGGATTTCAGTTTTTTTTATCCGATTTCTTTGACCTCAATTATTTTATAATAAATTATTTTTTTTACACCAAAATTCATAATTTTTTCCCCTATAAATAGGGACTTGTTTCATTTGATTTGGACATAGAAAAAAATTCCTCTTTTTCTCCTATAAATTTCTTAATTATCCTTTGTTAATTTTCCTTTTTAATTTTTTAATATCTTTGTTGAAAAATGGATCCCAATAATAACCATTTCAATACTCAAAATTTAGATATTCCTTTTAACTACAATATTCCTAATAATTTTCAATTTGAAAATCAATCTTCCAACCAACCACGTCCTCAAAACATACCAAAATTTTGTTTTCCACCAAATTTCAACATGCCTTCAGATGTGCCAAATTTTCATCCATATTATGGGATGCAATTTCAACGACCCTCTTATTATAATCCTAATCCTCATATGTCAATGGGAAATGAAAATGTTGAAAATTCTGGAGCATAAGAATTTCTAGAATTTTAAACACAAATGGCTCTTGGTAGCATGAGCGCTGCTCGCGAAGACGCACCAACTGCAGAGGATTCATCCACTACTCGCAAAAGAAGCCCCAAATTGACCGCCAATGAAAACTTAGTGCTAATTAGTGGGTGGATTAAATATGGAACATACAGTATTATCGGGAGAAATCAGAAAGGCGATACGTATTGAGGTAAAATTGCGGATTACTGTGGAATTGCCTGCAGAAATCATTATAATTATATCAACAAGATATTGAGCAAATGGATAGGTACTTATGATAATGCTAAGCGTATAAAACAAAGCAGGTGGTCGGAGAATGATGTAATGACAAAAGCTCATGAACTATATAAAAGTAGTAACAATTCCAATTTTAATTTGATGTCAGAGTGGCATGCTCTCCGAGATCAACCACGTTACGGAAGTCAGGTCGGAGGAAATACGGAATCTGGTAGCAGTGGATCTAAGAGAGCACGTGAAAGTGATGTAGGTGATTCAAACTCGGTTGGATCCATTCCTCGTCCTATGGGAAGGGAGGCAGCTAAGAAAAAGGGTATAAAAAAAAAAAAGATAAGATAGAAGGCTTGGAAGTGGTAAATGAAGAGTGGACATAATTTAAACAATTCAAAGAGAAAGAGTTGGATCGATTGGACAAGATAGCCACAGAACAAGAGGAGGCAAACAAATTAATGAAAGACAAGAATCAGGCTAAAAATATGAAATTGTGGAGAAAGTTAAGTGAGAAGGAGCATCTTGATAATCGAAGCAAAATTTTTTTGAAATGTTGAGTGTCGAACTATTTGAAAATTAATTTTCTGCTTTAATGTGTGTATTCTAGTTTTATGTCGATTTTCTGCAATGATGTACTACTTTAATGTGTGTATTCTAGATTCATATCGGTTTTCTGCAATGATGTACTGCTTTAATGTGTGTCAATTTCGACCACTCAACTTGAATAAAATCCTTATCTTTTAATTAAATCTATTTCATTCTATTTTTGAATCCGTCAACATCACCATTCAACTTGAATGCAATCCTTATCCTTTAATTAACTTGATTTAATTCTTACATTCAAGTCCGTCAACATCAACCACTCAATTTCTTATAAATAACACCCTCTTGATATTCTTCCTACATCAACCACTCAATTCCTTCTAAGTAACACCCTATTGATATTCTTCCTACATACAAATTTCAATGGATTCATCCGAATTTCCTTTTGATATCGAAGCCTACAAAAGGCAATCTGAAATTAAGGAGAGGTTTATCGTCAACTGGTTTAGAGAGCATCACAATAAAATATTAGAAGATACACCTCATGCTAAGAGAAGATATTTCAAAAGAGATCACGCTTCGACAAACCAGAGCCTGGTTGACGACTACTTTATCGAAAATGCTACGTACAAAGAATTTTTTCGCCGACGATATCGGATGCAGAAACATGTCTTCCTTTGAATCGTCGGGGACCTTTCAAGCCATGAAAACTACTTCACCCAAAGATATGATGCTGCCAATAAAGAAGGCCTATCTCCATTAGCAAAATGTATAACAGCCATGCAAATGTTAGCATACGCTATGTCGGCCGATGCTATTGATGAATACATAAAAATAGGAGGTACTACAACATTGGAGACGTTAAGACGATTTTGCAAAGGAATCATTCAATTGTATGAGCAAGAGTACTTGAGAGCCCCAAATGAAGATGACCTGCAAAGAATACTTCATGTTAGTGAGATGTGGGGGTTCCCAGTGATGATCGGGAGTATTGATTGCATGCACTGGGAATGGAAAAATTGTCCTACAGCTTGGGAAGGTCAATTTACTAGAGGTGATAAGGGAACCACCACGGTTATTCTTGAAGCAGTTGCCTCTCATGATTTATGGATCTGTCATGCCTTTTTCGGATGTCCGGGCATATTGAACAATATAAATGTTCTGGTCCGATCGCCAGTGTTCGATGATGTTGAACAAGGAAATACTCCACAAGTCAACTTCTTTGTGAATCAAGGTTCGTATAATATGGCATATTATCTTGCTGATGATATCTACCCTTCTTATCCGACTTTCGTCAAATCAGTTAGACTTCCTCAAAGTAAACAAGATAAGTTATTTGAAAAATATCAGGAGGGATGTCAGAAGGATATAGAACGTGCATTTGGAGTGCTCCAAGCTCGATTTGAAATCATTCGAGAACCAGCTCGAATGTGGGACATCAACGACTTGGCTTTCATCATGAGGTTATGTATCATATTACATAATATGATTGTTGAGGATGAACAAGATACGTATTCTCATAATTGGACCGACTATGATCAATTCGAGGCAAATGGGGCCAATACACAGCAACCATTCTTGACTGAGGTACTAACTGCATTTGCAAATCATGTGCGTGTTAGATCGGAATTGCGTGATCCAAAAGTTCATCACGAATTGCAAGCAGATCTAATCAAGCACATATGGGCAAAGTTCGGAATGTTTCGCGATTACAGATTATTTTTAAGTCTTGTAATTGTGTGATTTAATTGTTTTATTGTATTGTGAGTCGAGTCTATAGTGTCATATGCTTATTTGTCTTTAATTACTTGTGTCGCGAGCTAAAGCTTATTGTAACTTTTATTTGTTTTAATAATAATTATCGTCATTTCTCGTATTTATTTGATTGCAATTACAGAAAATTAATTAAGTGTGAAGTATTTTTTAATTATAAATGATAATAATTGATGCTGCAAGAATCGTGCTTATCAATCTCCGTCCAGCCGCAAGATTGATCTCCTGACTTCTTTTGCCTGAAACACGAAACCCACGACTAGTGGGAATGGTATCCAGCGAAGACCCTCGGGCGTGAGAGTAAGTATGGTGTATGGAGAGCTAATAAGTTATAAAGAATAATGTACTCAGAATAACAAATAGCAATTACCCTGGAATGGTTGATATTGTGAAGTATTTATAGTTATTGATGAGAGTTAAATTTGTAATAGGATTGCATGAAATCCCTTGAATCACGGATCGGATTTGCATAAGAGATCACGTCCACGTATAACTCCTGAATTGTAGGACTTTGGTTATGGAAAGAATTGCAGGCGTGTTATGACTCTATATGTCGACGTCTGCTGGTAGGTCGAGGTCGCCTGTTGGGTATAGGTCGACCTGACAGAATGCCGAGGTTGGGTCATGCTCGTATATGAGATATGGATCGTATTCGGACAAAGCTATGTCGGGACCAAGTAGGTCGGACTATGAGCTAAGTCGATTGATCAATAATGATGGGCCTTGGGCCTGGTAATATTTGGGCCAACCCACTAAGAACGTGGTGGCAATAATAGATGAATAATTGGTCTTCGTGTATGTGAGTACCCCAATCTAATTTGCGACCCTTTATAAGTGCCTTTTAATATAATAAAATTGCACTAGGGGCATTTTGGTAAATTTTCGGTCCATTCCGAGACTTCTGGGAACTTTTTATAAGTTTCTTGCGAAGGAAGTACTTTTAAGTCTTTTCTCCATGCAAAAGGACCTATAGAGAATTATTCATTTTGGACATAATTAGCCACAAAAAACACAAACGTTAGGTCGTGCGACGCAACTAGCCCCTCTTCAGCAGGTTATAAATAAGACCCTCCCCCTCTCATTTCTGGATCCCTTTTCGACCTATTGTTACTCTGCCCAAATATTGACGTAACATACACAGCAAACACACACAATTCTCTCCTTTTCTCTCTCAATTCAACCCAATTCATACACCATCACCTAGATCCTTGATCTCCCATCCTTGCTGAGTTCAATTCGGTTCTGTAGCTGAAAGTTGAAGATCCTTATACCTGACTTGGTATAAGGATTGTGGATCTACAAGAGTAACAAACTCCCTCCCTCCTTATCTCTCCTCTATTTGCTCTTTTACATAATTCACATGCAATTTCTACTCATTTGATTTGATAATTAGGCTTCATCTGCTTTAGTTGTTAAATTACAATCGCAATCTCTCTGTTTAAATCTCGTTGTTCCATATCATTTCATGCTTATGGTTTAATTTGAATGTAATTATGGCTTACTCATCAAAGGAGTGTGGATTCCCCCATATCCATACCCCCTTGATCGATTGGATGTTAATTCATGTGTTTTCTGAGTTAAATCTCTGATGTAAGTCGATTTGGATAGGCCTTGGTTCATTCTGCATTTCAGTTTGTATAGTTTCTACGACTGGCGTCCTGTGTCACGCGACACAACCTGCCAGGCTGAGTCCAATGTCACGCGACACACTTAGCTAGGCAGATCCTGTGTCACGCGACACATCTTGTCACTCTGCAGAAATTCCTTTTCCAATTGTAATCTGCTCTTAGTCTTGTAACTGGGATGTGGCCCCCCTTTGTACCAAGTGGTCCACGAGTTGTATCTATCTCATTTTATCAATAAAATACATTTATCACGTTTCTCGTCTTACACGTTTGCACACACTTATGAATGCATTGGATGTTTGTTGTTGAAAGACTCGTTTACGAGGCGTGTTGGGTGAACTCTCGGTTCTTCCCAACACGTAACATGACCCCCGAACTCTCTCTTTGATTTCAAATTGGTTTTTCAATGTTTTCCATTAAAAACGGCGTGGCGACTGTAAGTACGCCAATCCAATTCGCGACCTTTCCAGATGCATTTTAATATGATAAAATTGCATTTAGGGGCATTTTGGTAAATTCCCGGTCCATCCCGAGACTTCCGAAAACATTTCATATGTTTCTCGCAAAGGAAGTACTTTTTTGTACTTTGCTCGAGTTAAAGGACCTAAAGAGAATAAAACGGTTTTGGACTTTTTGGGTATTACCTAGGAAGGTTCCAGAATTAATTTTGGTGCCAAAAACGGTTATGGTCACCTTGTGTCACGCGACAAGTCGAGGCATGAAAAGTGGTTACGTTACGTCGTGCAACACAAGGCTACCATGGACTACAGCTATAAATAAGACCCTACCCCTCTCAGTTTTAGATCCGAATTTTAGCCTCCTAACGAAACCCTGCACAAATCACTCCAGAAACCTCCTCTCTCTCTCTCTCTCATACCAAAAACCACTCAATTCCTCTCCAATTCCCTCACCTCTCACCTCTCTTTAACCCAATTCCTTCTCTACTCTCTCATACACTTGAAACCTCTGAATTCAACTCTCAGTTCGTGCTCAGATCTCCATCTCGAAGTTGAATCGAAGGCTCCTACACCTAACTTGGTATAAGAGTTGAGGACTACAAGGGTAACCCTCTCTCCTCTTCTCTCTCTCTCATTTATTTGTTTTAATTACTCTCTCTCCTTCTCCACTTGATAATCAGGCTCCATCTGCCTCAGATTATCAAGTGGCAACTGCAATCTCTCTGTTTAAATAGCTTTTAATTGAGTCCAATTGCTTGATTATGATGTGATTTACTTGGATTTGCAATTTGGACATCAAGGGAGTGTGGATCTTCCATATCCACACTCCTTTGATCGATTCGTGTTTAATTCGTATTGTTCTTACTGATTATGATATAATTGTTGTGTATTTGTTAGATCTGCATCTCAGTTTGTGAGGTACCTGCAGATGGTAAACATATGTCACGCGACACATTTGGACATGAGGAGTCCTGTGTCACGCGACATGTTGTGACCATCTGCAGGGACCATATTTCAGTTGTAGTTTGTTTTGTTTAGATGTTTTAGCATTTAGTCTTATGTTTATATTGTTCAGTTCGTAGATCTGGTTTTGTTTGTTTCATCTGGAGATGTAGTGATCTGTTTGGTTGTGAGTCTCTGCAAGGGGACCATTAATGTCACGCGACATATCGGGACAAGGGAGTCCTATGTCACGCGACATATGTGATCCTTTGCAGAGGACCTGTTTTCTCTTGTAATTTGTTCTTGTTGCTGTAAAGGGATGTGGCCTCCCGGACATTTGGTCTACAAGTTGTAATGATCTCTCTTATTCAATAAAATTCATGTTTATCGCACTTGTTTATTATCATTGTTTGCACGTTTCTTTGAATTATTTGGATGTCTAGATTAGAAAGACTCGTCTACGGACGAGGCGTGTTGGGTGAACTCTCGGTTCTTCCCAACACGTAACCTGACCCCCGAACCCACTCTCTTCCAAAAGGTTTTTCAAAGTGCACCTCTAAAAGCACGGCGTGGCGACTCCTTTTCAAACACCCAAATTTTCGGGCGAGCGCGCATTCAGTGGCGACTCTGCTGGGGACATGCTTTTTGAAAACCTGTTTTTCAAAACTAAGTGGGTCATGCTTTCGTTCGTTTAGACATCCAATGTATTCATTCTATGTGCATCCTTGATAATCATGTGCGATATGTGCATTTTATGAGATCTTACAATTTGTATGCCTTTATTTATTGTTTGTGACTTATCTGTTGTTGCTTTTGCTGGTTGGTTTCATCCCTTGCCAACGAGAGGCAGGGGCTAATCTCAGTTTTGCAGGGGGCTGGTTCAGTGACTTCCTTAGTCGTGCGACAGCTTTGTCTCTTGCTGTCCTGTGTCACGCGACAGGTTTAGTCACTGGACAGGTTTCAGGTTCTGGTTTGAGGGCAGTCCCTTGAATCAAAAGAGAGATTGCTCAGCTGACTGTTGCTCCTTTTCTTCCCTTAGAGTTGTGTGTGTGTTTTTTTCTTTTTCTTAATAAATAAAATGAATAAATGAAAAATCATTTTCGCAAATAAAGGAATATAGCCATCCCGCACACTACACCACGTAGATCTAGAACCCTCGGGTGCGATTGACGGCATCGCGGACGGTGATAATATTCGCCTACGCTTAAGCGCCTAATGTCAAACCTATCCCCCTAGTGCGTTATAGGTGGCACCACACATTTAAAGCTTACCCAAAACGGTTGGTTTTTGACACGCCATTTTTCAAATACACTAAAATGAGTTGTTTCAAAAAAATTTATAGACCTTCATACCTTTCCCAAAACCCTAGCACGTGTGGGCATGTTGCCATCGCAACATGGTTTCACGAGAGAACATGTCGTTCCCACGGCATGTTCTAACGAGAGATCATGTCGCTTTGTCAACGTGCACCGACAAGAGGTCATGCCGGATTTTTCCTTGAAATTCTTCAGGAATACCCGTTATGCTGCCCAAATTTTTCCAGAAATTGGGGCTGCTCGTCCGTCCCATAAATGCTTTGGTTTTGATTAGGTATGATGGCCTATTATTAATTTTGACTCGACGCATTTGGTGTATTTTTGGATGATGTGTCGATAGGTTCCCCCGAGGTCTAGATTGTGTGAAATAAAGGATTAGCCTTTCCCAACCGTTCCTAGGACTTAAAAGCCACCGATTTCTACTTGAACATTAATAAGTGTTGCACAAGTCCGTCTCCTTTCCCGTTCTTCCCTCTCCCGTACCTTCTCAAGATTCTCTATCCTCCGCCTTATACACACTCTCTCCTCTCCAGTTGAGGCAAGTTTGGTGCGCGATCCGATCCCCGGTGCTCGTTCAGTTCGCCTCTTGAGGCAGTGTCAGCAGAGCTTGCATCCGATTCGATTTCAGAGATGTCTAGTGCGGAAAAGGATATGACCACTCAATCTGGAGGTTCATTCGCTATGGGTCAGCTGGGGTCGAATGATTTGTCGATGGAAGAGATGAGGGCTAATTTGGAAGCCGCTCTAGCTAGAGAGCGTGAGGCTCGATTACTCGCTCAAGCCAGGGAAGAGGCAGCACATTCTAAGTTTGTAGAAGCAATGAGAAGCTGTGGTATTGCTGTGATCCGACGCGCTGATGGAACTTATGAAGAGATTATCGAGGTTAATGACACTGATCTAGGAGTCGGGAATGTTTCTCTCCCTTTTCAGCCTCAGACCCAGGGTGCACAGTTCAGTTATGCTCAGAATCAGGGGCTGCCGGTGAACTCTCAAGTTGGTTTTGGAGGAACACAGTCGGTCTCCCATGATTTGACCTCCTCAACCATTCCCAATGCTTCCGTGCCCCTAAGCCAATTTGGGTCCCAGCTTCCAAACAGTCAAAGTCTGTGGTTTCCAGGTTCTCAGTATCAGCAAGGTCAGTCTCATGGTCCTCACTTCCAGAGTAACGCCCAGTATCAGAATCAACGCCCTTACTCCCAGAATCAGTTCAACCAAGGTGGATTTCTGCAATGTCCTGTTAGCCAGCCTCAACCTCAGGAATATCAATCTCAGCCTTTGATGGGTTCAGCTTTTGGATTTGGCTCATCATCTATGCAATATCCGGGGTCAACTCCTTACGTGCCTGCCAGTGCTTCCCTGACCGGTCAGTTTAACCTTTTGTCGCCTCCAAAGACTCCTTCGCCTACCACCGCTTCGGGAGTTCACCGCCTCTCTTCCAATCAGCCAGCTCTGAGCCTTATTCAACTGCTGCTCCCGCTCTCCCTCAGCTTCCCGGGATGACTCCGGAGGTGACTGCACTGTTGAAACAAATGCAACAACAAATTGACAAATTGACGGCAGGATCAAGTGGACTTAAGGTTGTTGACCCAAGGCAAGTAGAGCCTCTCCCTTATAAGTTCAAGATGCCCATGATACAATTTGATGGCTCAGCATGTCCGAAAATTCATGTGGACACATACGTGATGACTATGGGGGCAATGGGTTGTACTCCCGAGTTCATGGCTCAGCACTTTCATCTCACACTCAAAGGACCTGCCTTGACATGGTTTCTAAACCTTAAGTCAGAAGCTCGAGCTACTTGGAGTCAGATCACTAAAGCCTTTCTTGAAAAGTACCGTGGGAACCTCGAATGGCGCACAACCAGGGATGACTTGGTCGGTACAATTCAGAAACAGGATGAGTCAATCACTGATTTCTACAAGCGTTGGAATGCTAAATTGAATGAGCTACCCGAGCCGATCCCATTGCAAGATCAGAAGGACATCTTTTTGTCATGTGTGAAGCCAGTTCTCCGTGAAGCTATCGGAAGTGGTTGGTATCCTGACTTGAGGGAAATGGTAGGCATGGGAGCCCGCAGCAAAAACAGACTCTTTAACCTTGCATCAAACACCAATGTTGGCAATAATGGTGGATTTCGACACAGAGCGACAAGTCCAACAGCCCCTAAAGCAAAAGAGATGACCATCGACAACAGTGTCAACAATCTACAGGCAAAGGACCAGAAGAAGCAGCAGTTTCCACCCCGTAGCAAGACGCTTGATGATCTCTAATGACAATCGAATAGGCCTTCAGAGGATTGGTTCGACAGGGAATGATCAGGCCGCTTGATAACTACAACCCCACCAAACCCAATCTGGACTTGGATCATAGCAAATATTGCCAATATCACCAGTATCCGGGCCACATCACCAATGACTGGGTCCCCTTGAAGAAGGCCATTCAAAGACTTGTTGATGATGGAAAAGTTGAGAAGGCTTGCCCCAATGTTATCCCCGATCTTTTTCAGTGATATCAGCAGAAGCCCAAAGGCTATCCCACCCGAAGGCAGCGAAGTCAATCAGTCAGCGTCATAGGTCCTAGAGTGTCTGTTATGTGGTCGTGAGTCTGTCAAGTCTATGTTATGAGTTTTTCTATTGCAATAATAAAAGCTTTGTTTCTCTTCTTGCTAGACTCGAGACATCACTTGCACACCTACGTTACACTCGATTGAAACGGTCTTATTCCAACTGATCACTTGTGCTACTCACTGACTAATGCTTTGAAATGACTAATGTTTGAATTGATCGGAGCGAGAAAATTGACTGATATCCCCATCTTGTGTCCCATATGCTCATACCTCTTTCATAATCTCGTTGTTCGATGAATTTGCACGGATCTTCCTCGAAGTAAACTAAAGAAGCAATGAAGACTCAATCTCGTTCGGACTATCCGGTAAGGGCTGCGATTGAAACCTTCACCCTTAAGAGAACCATTACCTCACCCTCACTAAATAATACCCCTTCAGTTCAAGATCAGCACATTTTGAAACCCATTCAGCCATCGCCAGAAGAAGAGGGACTATCCTTGAGGCTCCCGCGGTTTAAAAGAAGAATGACCGGCCCCAAATCCAAGAACGACGGAAGCAATGATCCATCCTGGGGACTAGTTGAAATGCTCCTCTCAAAAAAAAAAAAAGAGAAATATAAAAAAAAGAGAGAGAGACAAAAATAAAAAAAAGAGAAGAAGAGAGAATAAAAAAAAAGGGAAAAGAAAGAGAGCCTAGTCCCTAGTGATCTTCTCAAGAAGCGAAGGTCAAAGGATCCAGTCGTTACTCAAGAGGAGTCTCAGAGTGAATAAAAAGACAGCATAAATGTCCCCTCACCATTACCTCTAACCGATCCCAAGCCGTCCTCTCGATTTTAGAGGATATTCCCCTTACCGCTACCCTTGCCTTTGACCAAAGCCAAGATTGACCTCTCATTCTTAGAGGCATTGAATATGAAAGCATGGATTTCCCTTACCTTAGAAGTCTCAAACACATACCCAAGAGCCAACCTCTCATCTTTAGAGGTTCAGTCATCAAAAAGCCCAGCCGACCTCCCATTTTAAGAGGTCATGATATCTCGAATTACCCAAAGACCGATCGAAACCCAAGACCTGGGCCACAGCTTCCTACCGGATAGCAGCTTCAGTCCAACACCGTCGAGTTCTAAAACAGATTGTTGCTTAAAGAGGAGCCAAGTCCATCCCGGCTCAAAGGACCGTCAAGCGAAGATTGTGCAAATTCTATCTGTCCATTCGACGTTGCATGTGAGCATATTTCATTTCTCCTCTGCAAACACCTGTCGTGAACGTCCCACTGGGGCTTCGCATCTGTGTCTCCCAGCGACACTCCAAGAGGACATGTTCTTTCAATTCTTAAAATCTTCAAAGGTCCTCAAATCCCCGAATTTCACCGTTCACTCTTTTCATTCGGGATAAGCCCGAACTACGGCGACCTGAGCTCCTCCCAAGGAGGGAAACGTAGGCAACCATAACTGGTTCGGATAATCATAAACAGATCTCAGAAAAATCCGGTCTCAGCAAGGACCATGCCAGTACACTGTCTATCCTTCCGAGTTTGATTATCGATATCAGTGGGCTTTCTCCTCAGGATTGATGAAAATATTTGCTCATATCAGCGTTGGCGGGTCGATTAACCCGAACATCAATAAAGGGTTTTAAGTAGCTTTGTGATCATCACGAATAAGACAAGTTTTCAAGTGTCTCGACAAGTCTTCTCTTCTACATCATAGGAAGATAGAGCTAAACACTGTGTCGGTCAGCAGGGGCTTCCATACACCTTTCCCTACCTTGCGATGCTTATACTCTCTCAAAAGAGTCAAACCTAAAGCGAGAAGCGTCATACAGAAGTTCGGGATTCATTTCCCACCATTCGAAAGATATGCCCCTGCACGTAAACACTTCCGAGTCTTGTCCAGCGACTGATTGACTGCGGTTTGAAATGATGGGTTGCCTCTTCGGCCACAAGATGACTCTGCCTGCGATGAAGCTGCAAGGAATGTCCTCAAGCTGGGGCTTTGGTTAAGATATCCCTCCGGCTCTCCTTACCAGATTTCCCTCTAGGTTTGCTTTGTACTGTCAACTGGGGCTTCGCCAAGCCGGGATTGCTCTCTGCCCCCTCTGCTGCTTGCTGCCCCAGGCACGCGATATACTTTGTCCTCACCACCAATGGACCTGCTGCAATCTGTACTCTCGGAAGCGTCCCCGACTTACCTAAGCTACACCAAACCATATCGTTTTTCCACCTCACGGGAGAGGGTCCACCCCATTACAAACACTTTTCGTCCCATACACAATCCCTCATAGTATAATGGCTACCTACATAGCCGCTCGTCAAGCCGTGCCAAACCCCTACTTCCTATTCTCCCCAGCTGAGATGGACTTGTGTGATGTACCCGATTTTTTTTTGTGAAAATCAAAACGGAGTCGCCACGCCATTTTAATTTTGAGGGCCAAAACTTTGAAAAATGCCCGAGATTAGAGATTTGGGTTCGGAGGTCATGTTACGCGTCGGTAAGGACGTTAGTGTGCACCCGGCGCGCCTCGCAAAACGAGTCTTCCAAACATTTGAAATCCTTTGTTGTGTGTGTGTGTGTGTGTGTGTGTTTTTGACCAAAATGTGTTGAAACTGAGAAAAAAAAAATGGGGAACTCTTTATAAGACTTTGAACAATCCCCAAGATTTTTGGTGTGATTTTTGGATTGAGTCTTGGCATTCAAAAGATTTTTGGATTTGAAAAGCAATTCTGCCAGAATGAAAGAAGGCAGTTGACCCTTGACTTTGAAATGGACTTAAAGGCTTCAAAACCTCAGAATCTGGGGAAAGTCCGAGAATTAAAGTTGCTTAAAACACCCCAAATAGGGTTTCTGAAAAGGAACTTTCCATTTTTGAAGTAATTTGAGGGGTAAAAACCTTCTGGAAATCTCAGATGTGAAATCTGGATTTCCAGAAGCTGATGAACTGGCCTCTAAGAGAAAAATTGAAAAAAGGAGTTTTACTAACTCAAAAAATAAAATAAAAATATTTCTGGAAATCTCTGGATTTTGGCTACAAAAAGTATTTTGTAGTCAACACCCAATTCTAAGTTTTACTGGGTCCAAAAAATAGGAAAATGGACTGAGGTCTCAGAACAATGCTACTGGACAGCAAGATGTTCTTGAGGGAAAATGTGATTTTTTGGGGGATTTGCATCTATGTTCACCCCATTTTCATCCCTAGACTTGATACCACTACTTTTTGTTAAGTTGTTATCATATTCAAGTCATCCTTGGGGAATTTATGGGGTTTAAACATGTCCTTTGCAAAGGGAAAGGGGATATTTTGTAGAAATGAAATTAAAGAGACAAATCAACTAGAGATTTAAAATGTGGACCATTTGAGATGGTCATTCATGAAGATGAACTTCAAGATGACCATCTTGGGTCAAAACTTAAGTTAAACTAGACATCAAGTAGATCCAAGTAAGAAGAACAAGATGAACAAGAAGTTAAAAAGAGGATTTTAGGGTTTCGAGAAGGAGGGCTTTACCAACGGTGACACCCTATCTTCCTGTGCTTGGAATTTGACTTGAGGAGTATCAAGATTTGGTGTTTGGCTTGAGGAGTATCAAGGTTTGGTGTTTGGATTTGTGTTTGGAGTAAGATTGGGAAAGATTCAAGAGAAAATGGTGGCAATCTAGGGATTCCCACAGTTTTCTCTCTATATTTCGCCAGAGTTTCGTTGCTGTGATCAAAATTGTGTTATGTAAACTGAGAGAGGAGGGTTCAATTTATAGGACACTGTGAGTGTCAATCATATCCGCGCGGATAGGGTTCGACGCGTGCACTGTTCATCTGCTACAGTGTAGGCTGTTGGACAGGAGGAATATTTTCAGAAAATTCAAACTGATTGCTGTTTTTCAACTTTCTTAATTCGGATTTTTCCAATTTCTTTTGCTTTTTGAGATTCTTTTCTTGGTTTAACTTTAAATGGCAATGCCCATTTTACCCTTACTTTGTTAGAAAAGTTAGGAATGTTAGGAATGTTAGTAATGTTATAACTTTCGTTAATTTTCTAACGAAAATGCTAACAAGCTCAAATTGGAGCACTTACAGTAGCCCCTCGGCGACGGTGCTTTCGAAGGAAGCCGGGTCGTCGATAAGAGTAAGGCTCCATATTTGACAGGATGATCAAGTGATCGAGTGGCTGAACCTATTTAATAGGCTACCTACGTATCCTGAAGAGGAATCAAGCCGGTCGTAGTTCGGGTCTTTGACCCTGGGATGATGACGTTTTAGGTGCCTCGAACCTTGATGAGTTCTGCAGTCGTTTGCTGAAAGAAACTCTGCTGGGGGTAAGAGATGACCTATTTTGGTCTGGTGGCTGAACCTAGCGATAGGCTACCTACGTATCCTTAAGAGGAATCAAGCCAGTTGTGGTTAGGGTCTTTGACCCTAAGATTTGACTATTTTTGGGGAAGTCGCCCTAAGATCTGACTATTTTTGGGAAGTCGCCCTATGATCTGACTATTTTTGGGAAGTCACCCTATGATCTGACTATTTTTGG
Source organism: Adenophora triphylla var. japonica (assembly GCA_022495995.1). Taxonomy (NCBI): domain Eukaryota; kingdom Viridiplantae; phylum Streptophyta; class Magnoliopsida; order Asterales; family Campanulaceae; genus Adenophora; species Adenophora triphylla. The sequence goes on from JAFEMH010000254.1 coordinate 247,353, forward strand.
GAAGTCACCCTATGGTTTGACTATTTTTGGGAAGTCGCCCTATGGTTTGACTATTTTTGGGAAGTCGCCCTGTAATCTGACTGTTTTTGGGAAGTCACCCTATGGCTTGACTATTTTTGGGAAGTCGCCCTATGGTTTGACTATTTTTGGGAAGTCACCCTATGATCTGACTATTTTTGGGAAGTCACCCTATGGCTTGACTATTTTTGGGAAGTCGCCCTATGGTTTGACTATTTTTGGGAAGTCGCCCTATGGTTTGACTATTTTTGGGAAGTCGCCCTGTAATCTGACTGTTTTTGGGAAGTCACCCTATGGCTTGACTATTTTTGGGAAGTCGCCCTATGGTTTGACTATTTTTGGGAAGTCACCCTATGATCTGACTATTTTTGGGAAGTCACCCTATGGCTTGACTATTTTTGGGAAGTCGCCCTATGGTTTGACTATTTTTGGGAAGTCACCCTATGGCTTGACTATTTTTGGGAAGTCGCCCTATGGTTTGACTATTTTTGGGAAGTTGCCCTATGGTTTGACTATTTTTGGGAAGTCGCCCTGTGGTTTGACTATTTTTGGGAAGTCGCCCTATGGTTTTGGTTTGTCGAATTAGGGGATGATTGCGTTTTATCGCTTTTCCTAGTGTTGTGTGTGATAGCGTCTTAGGTGCCTTGAACCTTGGAGATGGCGTCTTAGGTGCCTCGAACCTTGATTTGAAATGATTTCCCTTTGACGGTTTGGGATGGATGGTCCTTTGGTGGATTTTAGTTCAGGAATATGAACCTAAATGGGGACTTAGTTCAGGAGTATGATTCTAAATCGAGGTTTTGTTCGGGGAGTATGAACATAAATGGGGACCTAGTTCAGGAGTATGATTCTAAGTCGAGGTTTAGTTCAGGAGTATGAATCTAAATGGGGACTTAGTTCAGGAGTATGAACCTAAATGGGGACCTAGTTCAGGAGTATGATCCTAAGTCGGGGTTTCAGTCAGAGTATGAACCTAAATGGGGACCTAGTTCAGAGTATGATCCTAAGTCGGGGTTTGGTTCAGAGTATGAACCTAAATGGGGACCTAGTTCAGAGTATGATCCTAAGTCGGGGTTGAGGGAGACCGTTTGAGGGCATTCTCAGGGAAGATTAGAGTTTATGATGATTATCGGGGAAAAAGGGTGACCGTGTTGGTCAAGCGGCTGGACCTAGGGTAGGCTGCCTACGTATCCTGAGTGGGAATCAAGCCTGGACGTAGTTCGAAAATTGCTGGGGATGGTCTTTGATGGTTTGACGGTATTTGGGAGTCACCCGAGGTTTGACTGTTTTTTGGGAAGTCACCCTAAGATTTGATGATAATGTTCTTTTTTAGAAAAGTAGTTGACTAAGATATGCTTTCATACCTGTGCTGTGCTTACCTGTAGCTGCCGGAAGGACTGAGGCTACGGCTGATGTTGATGAAGAGTTGTTAGGTTGCCGTTCGTGGGACGGTTTCTGCTGACGATTTGCTGTCTTTGGAGGCATTTTGACCTGAAGGAGGAGTTTGGTTGAGTCTGCATCTTGCTGGTGATCGTCAACCTTGTAGAGGTTGTTGAGCTTGTCTTCACATTGGGACTTCTTGCTTTTGAGAACTTGGTGTCTCTGACCGCATTGTATTTGAGAACTTGGCGTCCCTGACCGATTTGTATTTGAGAACTTGGCGTCCCTGACCGATTTGTATTGGAGAACTTGGCGTCCCTGACCGATTTGTATTTGAGAACTTGGCGTCCCTGACCGATTTGCATTTTGAGAACTTGGCGTCCTTGACCGATTTGCATTTTGAGAACTTGGCGTCCCTGACCGATTTGCATTTTGAGAACTTGGCGTCCCTGACCGATTTGTATTGGAGAACTTGGCGTCCCTGACCGATTTGTATTGGAGAACTTGGCGTCCCTGATCGATTTGTATTTGAGAACTTGGCGTCTCTGACCGATTTGTAGACACTGGAGGCTGTCTTCATCCATTTGTGGACATTGGAGGTCGTCTTTAGCAAGTTGCAGACGCCGGAGGTTGTCTTTGCCAAGCTATAGACATGGGGACTATATTTGCCAAACTGTAGATGCTGGAGGCTGTCTTCATCCATTTGTGGACATTCGGAGGTCGACTTTGGTGAAGATCATCCTTGCTGAATTCCTGCATTCGTTATTGAAGAGGAAGATGCATATATGGCATTCATGATGGCGAATGCATGCATAGAACCAAAAATGATTATGAGATGATGCATTTACTTGCTTTCGAAGATGCACCTAGCCTAAGCTTTTGGCAGGGAAATTACGATTTATGATTTTCAATCACCTAGGATTTTTCCTATTGATTCAAGTTTTGTGCATGCTACATGAGCCCTTGGGAGATTTTTGTGGGGATGCATGGTGATGTATGTGTCTGGAGACTGTTTGGAACAGATTTTGAGCATGTGGGGGATGAGAACCCTTGATCGCGATTTAAACAGCGGTTGTTGGTGAGGTTTTGTCAGCAGTATCACATGGACCTCAATTTTGATGAGATTGGATTCGGATCCCGGGTCTCGGTTGACAGTTTCCCTCTCAATCTTGGTCATTTGAAAGCTGATGCTGACAGGCTCTAGGGCGCGTTGATACGAGTGAAGCCTCTTTCATTTGGGTGAGCTGTGACTTCGGCCGAAACCTTGTTCGGAGAATGATTTGATGGAATTGCTAATGCCGGGAGAAACCCTGATCTTGAATTCCGATGCTACGGGAAACTGCCGTGTACCAAGTTCTGAAGCTGAAATTCTTTCTTGATAAAATTCGGGTTCAAAAGACCATCTTGACAAAGCCCCCGGATCCTAAGTAGGCAAAGTCCAAATTTTGAAGAAGCGACTTGGCGAGTCTATCTCGTAGTGAAGAACCCAATGTGGACCCAAAGATGACTATAGAAGCCCCAACTTGAAGAGCTGATACAGGAGAATCTGGGAGAACCGCTTAGCAAGCCCCAGCGTGAAGAAATTCAGAGCAGTCTTATTGCAGACAGGGTCATCATGTGACCGAGGGGGCACCCATCTTTTCAAATCTTAGTCAACCAGTCACAAGACTCAGAAACGTTTACGTGCAGGGGCACATCTTTCGAAAAGTGGGAATGAATCCCGATTTTGTGTATACACACTCGCTTTAGGTTTGACTCTTTTGAGAGAGTATAAGCATCACAAGGTGTGGAAAAGTGTATGGAAGCCCCTGCTGACAGAAAGACAGTGTTTGGCTCTATTTCCCTATGATGGAGAGAGAGAAGACTTGTCGAGACACTTGAAAACTTGTCTTATTCATGATGATCACAAGGCTGCTTAAAACCCTTTGTTAATGTTCGGGTTATTCAACCCTTAAATCTGATATGAACAAATATTTTGATTAATCACAAGGAGAAAACCAACTGATATCGAGAATCGAGCTCGGAAGGGCGGAAAGTGTATAGGGACGATCCTTGATGAGACCGGATTTTTTTTTTGAGATTTGTTTGTGATTTCGACCGGACCATTTCTGGTTGCCTACGTTCCCTTCATTATGAAGAGCTCAGGTCGCCGTAGTTCGGGCTTATCCCGAATGAAAAGAGAACGAATGTTGAAGTTCGAGGATCTGAGGACCTTTGGGGATTTTGAAGATTTGGAGGATTGAATAACATATCCCCTTAGAGTGTCCATGAAAGACACGGATGCGAAGCCCCAGTGGGACATCCACGGCAAGTGTTTGCGGAGTAGAAATGAATTATGCTCACATGAATCAAATTCGAATTTGCACAATCTTTGATTGGTAATTTTGAGTCAAAATGGATTAGATTCCAATTTAAGCAAGCAATGAAGCGTTAATTTGATTTAGATCTTAAAGATATTATGATGAAATTGCTATCCGATAGGAATTGCAGTTGGGTTTCCGGGCTTCGATCGGCCATCGGGTAATTTTGGAAGTTATGACCTCTTAAAGTGAGAGGTCGGTGGGCCTTTACTGACTGAACCTCTAAAAATGAGAGGTTGGCTTGTAGGGATGTGTTTGGGAAATCTATGGCGGGGAAGATTGATTGCCTCTAAGAATGAGAGGTCAAATTTTGACTTTGGCCAAAGGCGAGGGTAATGGTAATGGAAATATCCTTTAAAGACGAGAGGATGGCTTGGGATTGATTTAAGGTAATGGTTGTAAGTACCCAAATCTGGCTCATGCCTTCCGGTTAATTTTCCCGACATTTTCGGTAAGTTTTCCGGTAATTCCCCAGACCTTCCCAGCGTTCCGGGAGCATTCCGGAACTGTTTTTAATTAAATTAGGGCTGAAGGGAATCCTTCCTAATTAAGAAACGCGTTTTTCTTAATTAGGAAGAGCCTTCTAGAATAATGCCACCTTGCATGGTTCTAGAATGCTGAGTCATTCAGGATAAGACCGCACGGCCTCATTTGCAAAGGACCTGCAGCCGCACGGCTTCATTAGCCTTATCCAGATTACCTATAAATAGAGGCCTCCTCTACCCATTTCAAAAAAAAAAAACAAGACACACAATAGAGATACAATACACTCACAAACACAATCAGACGTGAAGAACACCCTTGAAGGCTCAAGAAGGCGAAGAAGAAGCTCAAGAAGCCATCTCCCTCCTCCTTGAAGACCCAAGACGAACCTCTCCTCCTAGCTCCGTCCGAAGAAGCGAAGGAAACGATTGGTAACCTCGCACGCCCTAACCTTGCATTTTAATTGATATACATGCTCATTGCATTCATATATCTTGCTTGGGACTTGGCATTTATTCATAAAGATCACATCTTTATCACCCCCTTTCCCTTTTGCATGCATTAAGACCTCATTTGTCATAAAAATGTAGTCTTTTTCATAAAGGTGCATCCTTTGCACCTAAAACCCCTATTTTCCAATAAAAATGTTATCTTTATGCATCATTTGCATATAAAGATCAAATCTTTTCAATAAAAATGCATCCTTTGCATCAAAACCCCTTTTTCAATGCATCATTTGCATAAAAATCCTATCTTTACGCATCACTTGCATAAAGATCATTTCTTTCAATCAAAAAAGCATCATTTGCTAAAACCAAAAATGTCATCTTTTCATTAAAGTGTCATTTTTCATCATGCATTTACCCTTTCCCCCAACCTTGGAACGGACCGGTGTAAAAAGATCCTATCTTTACATCGTTCCTTCCATTAAAGGTTCACGATTTCTTTAGGAAAAGGATAACCTTGAACCCTATATCTCCGATTATCGCTTAAGAATGAGTATGAAGCCTCTATACGAGCTCGACCGTCTTAAAGCGTAGGATTGATGGGCTAAGGACCCTCCTTTTCTAAAGAACCTCATCTTTGACCAAAAGAGAGTCATTCTCTCGATCACGCAAGTCCCGAGGGTCCCGAGGTTTAAAATGCGATGATCACAAGTCATAAGATGAGGACGGGATCATAATCCCGAATACATAAAATTCCAAGGAATCCCGAGCGACAACCAACAAATGGTTTGTACGTCCGGAAGACAACTTGGGACATTCCCCCCTTACTTTCAAACACATGCACACAAGAAAGCACGCAAGCAAGCACGATTAATGAAATCTCGGGAGACTTGCTCCGGCAAGGCACTTTGGGTGAACGCCAAACGTTCTTCCCAAGGGGTAACTTAACCTCCGAACCCATAAAACAACCTTTTTTTCAAAGTTTTGAGGTAATCAAAATGGCGTGGCGACTCCGTTTTTCAAATAACTCGGATGTCTTCAAACTCGCGTGAATCCAACACAAAAATTTGGGCACCACATTCACAGTTTGGCGACTCTGCTGGGGATCATCCCAAAGGAGAAAAGCTTTTATTTTCAAAACAAAAATCGATACTCGGTATATAGGTGGAAACCACTTACCCTTCCTGTACACTCCCTGACGTGGGAGTTGGGATAACCGGTGGTTTAACAATCCACGTACCAGTATCCCTTTTCGAAAAACAATTTTGAAAAAAAAAAGAAAGCTTTTCCCTTTGAGCGGGTTAGACTCCCATCACCGATTTCATTAATCGCGCTTGCTTTCTTTACCATGCATTGCATCATTTGCATCTTGGAATTTGTGCATACTTTGAAACGGGAAAATAACCCGAAAAATAGCAAAAGGAGTGGAACCTGGAAAATTGATCCATGCAGTCGTACGGCTCAATCCTCATTGGATTCTGACCGGGCGACCTCAGTGGCAATTCCACCAGGAAAAATCATGGTTAATCTGGGCAAATTCTAGCACTGGGGCTATTCAGCTCCATGACTGACTGGGGCTCCCAGAAAATTTACGTGCTTATGTGTTGCATTTTCCCCATCCCGAAAATCATTCCTTTAAAACACATTATGAAAATCTCTGTTTTAACTCAAAAAGGAACATTTTTAGGAGACCGCACACTACGCGCACCTGATATATCCTGTACACTTTTGCACGCACGTCCTTCAAACCCGAGGGTGGTTCCAACAGTCACGGATAGCCTTACGATGCTCCCGGGCGCGCACGGAATCATCCCAACCTCCCCATGGCAGCCAGTGTCGACCAATGCACAGTCCGTGTCACACGTTTCAAAAAACCGTGACTTTTGGTTGGTTTTTGGTCTAGTCCGTGTCATATAGCCCAGTTGCATACCCACGTAAAGGTCAAGCCTTAGCTCATAACGGAAGCCAAGATTGTCGCTCAAGCGAAATTCTGCCGAAATTCCGACAAGGAAAAATCGGTGGGATCTTGACTCCGACATTGACTATTGACCTTGACCCGCACGGAATGCGTAAGAGTCAAGACCGAGTCTTTGCCAAAAATCAAAAGATCTTTCGCTCAAGCGAAGCTCTGCCAAAATTCCGACAAGGAAAAATTGGCAAGATCTTGACCGGCATTGACTTCGATTTCGACTCACGCACTGCGTATGCAACGAAGTTCAATGTGACACCGTGTCATCCGGCTTTTTACCGCCCGACCCATGCCTATTATTCTCTCGGACATTACCGAAAGTCAAAAACCGTCATTCGCTCAAGCGAAACTCTGCCAAAGATCCGTCAAGGCAGAGAGACGAGACTTTCCCGGTATTGCCTTGACTATAATCCGCATCGCTCGTGCGTTGAAAAGTCCTATGACCCGCTAGACCCGATAGGAGCGTTCTTTACTCTCGGTCGGTGGGATCCGCGTGCCCTATAGGACCCTCGCCCGGGGCTGTCCACCCTGGGAGGTCGAAATACAGGTGGAATACGAGGGGCTTATAGACGTAGTGACGGAACCCACTGATCCAGGATCTAGAGTAGTTGTGAAAAAGAAGGGCAGAACCCCTTTTCCAACCAATTAGAGATTAATAAAAGACATTGTTTTAAGTAAACTTGAACAATTAGTGTAATCATAATTGCATGTTCCTATCTCTGAAATCCCTAATCGAGACCTTTTTCGGTCCGATCTCCGTTTTCCTCATCCCGACCTTTCATGGTCAAATCCCTAATCGAGATCTTTTCGGTCCGATCTCCGTTTTCTTTATCCCTACCTTTCATGGTCAAACCCTAATCGAGACCTCTTCGGTCCGATTTTTGATTTTCTTGTCCCGACCTTTCATGGTCAATCTCTAATCGAGACCTCCTCGGTCCGATTTTCGATTTCCCATCTCGACCTTTCGCGGTCAAGTCCTTAATCGCGACCTCTTCGGTCCGATCTCTACTTCCAATCTTGACCTTTCAAGGTCTCATCTTTTCCGATCAATTAGGATTAGGAGAAAATGCGTTTCGAGCAAAAGTTAAAGCGATAAGGGCATGTTACTTGAGCCTTCGAGTCTAAACACTTACCTTCGAGTCTAAACCTTACCTATCCCCGAGTCTAAACCTTACCTATCCCCGAGTCTAAACCTTGCCTATCCCTTTCCCGCAGCGAAAAAGAAGTGAGCGAGAGTACTGGGTCAGCGGCTTTTCAGTCTTAGACAACTATCACCGTAGAGAGTCAGAATGGCAGATTTGACAGAAAACAGTGAGGGTATGGGAAATCAGATGATTAGGAAGGAAGAGTTAGTCCTGGCTTTGGAAAATGCCCAGAAGGATCATGAAGAGCAGCTGTCATTGCTCATCGGTGCTCTTCGCCGCAATGGAATCCAAGTAACAATTGAGTCCAACGGTTCTCTGGTAGTGGTCGAAGATGAGACTCCAGAAGTAGCCATCTCAGTTCCCCCAGCCTATAACCAACACCTTCCTCCATCCACATATGATCCCTTGCCAAGGACCACTTCTCCTCAGTCCTTTCCAACATCCCAGCTCATCAGGGCCCCATTGCCCTCAGCTTCTCAGAACGGATTGGATTTCACCCCACTTATCCCTCAGTCTCAGCAATACCTGCCAGTTTATGCTCCAACCTCACATAATCAGTTTGAGATATGTGGCTATGTTCTGAAGCCCCTATACCCGCCTGAATGCGATCATGAGTTGCCAAAGGATGAACCGAGTTTTCAGCTGCCACCTACCGGACTTAATGAATTCAGCCGCCAGTTCGCTACTACAAGTCCTGCGCCAGCCGTAGCCCAAGAGTCCCCGTTGACCCCTATGTGGCAATGTTGATAGAGCAAGTGAAACAGATGCAAGAGAAGCTTGACCTCATGATGAGTATCAATACTCCTTGACCCAAGATGTCTGACCAGGCAAAGAAATGACTCCACCGAGCATAACCCAATACCAAGCAAAGAACCGTACCTGGCTCAAGACCAGCACCTCACAAAGGAAAGAATGTCACAGCCTTCCTTCAGCCAAATCCAACAGTGGAACCAATTGGACAATGGGAATCTGAGTCTTGAGAATAACAAGGTCCCCCGAAAACCTCGCTCCTTTCACTTTAACAATACAGAGATGCCTTTAAGCAAGATTCTGGAAGAGCTAGTGAAAGAAAAACTGATAAAGCCACTGGAGAATTGGAAGCCCAGGAACCCCAGTATTCGGTTGGATGAGTCCAAGCATTGCCTTTTCCATCAATACCATGGGCACAACACTGATGATTGCACCTATTTGAGGCATGAGATCCAGAAGTTGATAGAAGATGGGAAGCTTGAGAACCTCCATGGGCCAAAGACAGAAAGTTATGACAAGAGGTCAATTCAAGAAGTGCAAGGTCCAAAACGTCAGCCTGATGATTTTGGGATGCCCATGAGCAAAGTTTTCAACGATTTGGTGAAACGAAGCCTTCTCACACCTCTCGAGAATCATAAGCCAAGAAACCCAAGTAGAGTTGACAGGACCAAGTTCTGTGAGTACCACAAGCATTATGGTCATGTGACAGACAAGTGTGTGGATCTGAAGAAAGAAATTCAAAGGCCGATCTACGAAGGAAAGCTCAAGCTCCCCTGCACCCAACCCGCGAAGAGTAGCTAGACTAGTGGTTTACCTATCCTTAAAAAAAAAAAAAAAAAAAAAAAAAAAAAAAGGAAAAATAGTCTCGCCGACCTTCGTAGGTTCTAGTACTTTTTCCTTTCAATCAAGTCCTCTATGGACATTGTAATGAATCTTCAATTTTCTATAAAAAGTCTTCTTCTTTTCTTGCTAGACTTAAGACATTATTTGCACACCTACATTACATTTAATGAAATGGTTTTATTTTATATGATCACTTGCATTGCTCCACAAATAATCTCTCGAAATAATTCACGTTCCGATTAATCAGTGTGAGAAAGTCAACTAATGCCATCAAGCCATACACTTTCCTCACCCCACAAAAGGCCTTCATCAAAGCCATACACTTTCCCAAACCATGTCCACCTTCATCTTGACCAAGTCAACGACGGCGACAACATCAAGGAACGACAAAAAAGGCCACTCAGCTTCGAAAGATTGACCCCGTGTCGACGACAACCTAGGGGCTTGGCTTAGACTTCAAGGGTATCAAGAATGTTCAAGCAGGGGCTCGCCTTGGTCCTCGGGTGCTCTAGAAAATAAAAAAAAAGAAAAAGAAAAAATGTGTGTAGTGCAAAAAGAGTAATATCCACTAGACCGAAAATCCTTAAAAGGGCGCCTAGGCAAAAACAGGTTGCACATATATAAAAAAAGAAGAAATCTTGGTGCAAAAAGAGTAATGCCCACTAGGCCGAAAATCCCAAAAAAGGGCGGTCTAGGCAAAAACAGGTTGCACATAAAAATAAAAGAAAAATGAGGCCAAGGACCCAGCTACCAATCAAAAGCTTGACGGACAGCAAGACCAAAGCTCAAAAATGAAAGTTGTCGACAACAATGGGGCGGTCGAAGCAAAAGCGTAAGCATTTCATAAGCCTTTAGGCATATGCAAGTCCTTTCTCCCCAATGAAAGACGAGAATCGAAAGCTATTGAAGCGGCCGTCCAAGAATGACTTGGTCAAGGAATCATCCCGAGGCCCATGCCTCATCATCCGCCTTTCTCATCCTAGCCTTTTCACTAAAGGAACCACAAATCCCATTTCCCAAAACAAGCCGGCCAAGGCCGAACTACGGCGACCCGAGCTCCTCACAATGAGGGGAACGTAGGCAACCAAGAATGGTCCTGGCCATAAGCATATCCAAATTACCGAAAACCCGGTCTCATCAAATGACCTCTCCCATGGACACAAGCCAAATCCCGTAAAACCCGGTCTCATCAATGACCTCCTTATACACAAACCTTTCTTTCACACCCAGCCAACCTTGATCCGCGACATTGGTTGACTTTCTCCTCATGATTAATAAGAATGTTTGTTCATATCGAGATTAGTGGTTGAATAACCCGAACATTAATAAAGGGTTTTAAGCAATCTTGTGATCATTGTAAATAAAACAAGTTTTCAGATGTCTTGACAAGTCTTCCTTTTCTACATCTTAGGAAAGATAGCGCTAAACACTAATTTTCTATCAGCAGGGGCTTCCATACACTTTTACCAACCTTTCTACGCTTATGCTCTCTCAAAAGAGTCAAACCTAAAGCGAAGTTTTTGTGCCTACGTCAAATAAGGCCGTCAAAATAACACAAAATCGGGAGCTATTCCCACCTTTCGAAAAATATGCCCCTGCATGTATATATCTTCCTAAAAGTTCTTCTCTTCGTCCACATCTTCTTAAGGTTGACTGAGTGACTAAAAAAAAAGAAAATAAAAAAAAAGGAAAAGGATAGGTTTTCCCTCTTCTGCTACAATTCGCATTAGGATTGCCTTGAAACTCTTCAAGTCTGGGACTTTGCTAAGCCATTCCTTTAAACTTGGGGCTTCTTTAGCCATTTTTGGGGTTCGCATCGAGTTCTTCACTAGGTCCCTAGATGGATTCAGTCTTGGCCAAGATCAACCTCAGGATCATTTCCGCAGTACCAATCAGATTGGGATTTTTGTTAGAACACTGCATCGGGGCTTTCGCGAGTCACTTCGCCCGCTCGCTCATTCAACCGGGCTTTGCCAAATGAAAGGATCTTTCCTTGCTTTAGTAAGACATGGGGTTTTGCAAGTTTTTCCTCCGACCGGGCTCCGATAAGTCACATCCATCCCTAGAAGAAAGGTTTGGTCACTCCAACATCTCGCTTGGTTGTAAAGCCCGTCGCATCGCCTTCAAGCGCCGTAGTTTAAGAAAAGGACCTTAGTCAAGACCCGAGGTTTAAACCTGGGCCTCACCAAGAAGGAATTCTCGTCCACGTTGACAACAACAGTTCAGTCCGCACCCAAGGGATACAACCCCACCTGTTTGAAACCCGTCTCAAACAATTCCCAAATACATTCCATATGTATATCCAAACCCAGTCCCTACCATGTTTCCAGAAAAAAATCACCCCTAGGCTCAAGTAACGTGCCAATTGCTAATGATAACATTTTCTCCCAAAAGTGCCTTCGAGATAACTCTAGGCGACAGTTTCCTAATTGTCAAAACGTCGAAAATCCTAGACATCATTCCTAACCTGCCTAGGTAAAGTTTGAACTACGATCAAGGCTTGATTCCTCCGGGATACGTAGGTAGCCTTTCATAAAGGTCCAGCCATCCGACCACTTTGGTCACCTTTTTCTTCCTCCATTCTCCAATGGTGCGTAAGCTTTTCATAAAAGTCCAATTTTATGACCATATTGGTCACCCCCTTTGATTTGGAACATTCCTATGAAGGATTGGTTGTTTGACCTCCTAGGTCACCCCGTTTCCATCCTTATAGGGAGGGACTAATATCTCTTTGCCATTGTCCCAAGGAGGCCAGGTAGGTGACCTCTTTTGGTCACCCAATTCCAACCTGTGTCTGCGATTCCATTCCAGCCCAAAGGCAATGAAAAGTACAGCTTAGGCTTACTATGTCGCGCGACATAACAAGCCATGTCGTGCGACATAACAAGCCACATCGTACATCGACATCGCAAAGCATCCCGTTTTTCCTGTGGCAATCCCCGACATGTCAAAAGCTGCAAATACCATTCATACACTTCTCAAATGCATAGGGGAGGGTTCATTTACCCCATATACACCCATGCATTCATTTACAAGTTAAAAATCCATCCAAGTCATCCATTCAAACCGTTTGTACATACAAAGTAGATCAAGTCCAAAAGTTGTGCATAAAAAAAAATAATAACATGTGTTTTCCCCAAAGGGGGTACAATAACCAAAAGCCACAAATGTCTAGGGAAAAAGGGGCTACTCTGAATCATCTCCATCACCCTCCTCATCTCCATCCTCGTCGTCATCCTCAGCCTCCTCTGGCTCATCGTCAGGATCGTCCGAAGGTGCCTCATAAGCTATGGTCCCCGTGCGATAGTAGTCGTCAAGCTCCGTGATGACGACAGAGTCAAGCTCGTAATCTGTGGCCGTCTCAGCTCCACCATCCTCATCCTCATCCTCATCATCATCGTCAATCTCAATGGGTCTCAGAAAGAGGCACATTTGCAGTCGTTGTCCGAGGCGTCGGTCCTCTAGTGCTCCCGCTGGTGCCCACGTCATCGTAGCGGCTCTTCTTCCTTCTCGCTGGGCTGTGGAGAGATATCAATCGAACCCCGTGACCGGCACCGATTCTTCCGTAAACTCATGCCTTTCTCGGAGCTTGCCAATCATGCCCACAGCCGCCGGTATATGCCCCTGGTCAAATGTCTCGTAAGCCTCGAGCGTAAAACCTGTTACAAGCGCATAAAAAGCGTCGAATGCAGTTCTTGATAACAAAAAGAGATGCAAGCAATCCAAAGAGGCGTAAGGAACAAGATACTTACAGATCTAGAACCTCGCGGAGCACCAGATGAGGATGAGTCTGGGACATATCAATGTGAGCTCGCCTCATGCGACCGCCACCCTGATAATCAATGAAAGTCGGGGGCAAAGGAGGTCTAGCTACGTAGCTGCCGAAGGCCCCGCGCTATGAGCGCCATAACCAACCCCGGTCCGTGGAGACCGAAGATGTCTAGCCACGTACAAAGTATAGTCCCCTCCCGTGTGTAGAGATGTGCCGCCATGCCTACAATCGAGCATCTACATTCGCCAACCGGCGAGGCAACCACATCCTAGCCGGAGGATCATCGTGGATCCGAGCGTGCTTATTCGGCCCATGCCGTCTATACACCCTCTCTCCTAAGTACAAGGCATCTCCTGACAAGCCCACCAAAGAGCTTGCGACACTCGTCAAGTGCAAAGCATGATCCAAATCCAGTCATCATAACGGCCATCCAGGAACAAGCTCACCTCGTGGAATCCCTCTCGTGCATGTCGCCGTGTCATGATACGAGGCGCAATCCCGCACCTCGAGCCCTCCGGCTGCCCGGTCCTGCTTTCGGCATCCTTCGTCCACCGACGAAGAGCAGAAAAGTGGTGGCAGAAACTCATCCTTGATCTCGCCACTCATAACAGCCAAAATACTCGTATGCCCAAGCCTCGAAAAGGAGAAGAAGAAGTCAAAACAGGGAAAACAAGGGATATAATGAAATGCGCTAAGGAAAAGAGATCAAGGTGAGAGAATACCTCGAAAGCCGATGAAAGCAGTGAAGTACTTCGCCTTCCCTCGATCGACGTCATCTAGGGCCAAATACATCTCGCCTAAGCCTCGCTCTCCCCAGAAAAATTCCCCACGCATCCCATGCCCTCAACAAGCTCCAACAACGAAACCGAGGCAAGCAGAGGCGCCGTTAATGAACAAGCATGTCGGAAAAGCCCACCCATAAGAAAGCCCTAGCCAATCTCTCGGGCTCTCACCGGCTTCTCAACGGGATCATCTACCACAATGTAGTCCCCGCTTCCGCCCTCGATCAAGCCATGCAACTCGCCTAACTCATATCCATTCCCCTTCTTATTGTGGGGAACGAAGCCAAGTAAGCCCATAAAATCAGCATCGCAATCGTCCTGGGCTCAGCCTCCCGCGCAGCTCCTCTAGGTAGAGCGGCTCATCCGTGAAGGGCGCCCCGTAATGATCGCAAAATCTAGCGGAGTGATCGTCGTCTCACCCCAAGAGAAGTGAAACGAATGTGTAGTCTCCCACCAATACTCTCGAAAGCTCTCACCGCATCTACACTCCTCGTAGTATCTCCAATGGCCTTCGCCATCTCGAAAACCTCCCCAGCCCAACAAAGCATAAATCATGCCCTTAGGCGAGTGTATCCGGTCCCGGCTACCCGGCAAACTCGCCATAGCTCGCCAATCGCCTCGGAGAGCCACGGTGCGTATTTTCTCGCAAGAAAACATGGCACAAGTATCAATATTTCGTGCTATTTTTTTTTAAAAAATCATCTCAAGCAAAAATGGGTCAAAATAGATCAATGAATGGCATGCATTACACTTCCCAAATCAATCTATGATTTCAGCCGCTTCATAATTTAATTCATAAGCACAAATCAAGGCATTCAGTTCAAATCAATTTCGCCCAAATTGAAAAATTTTCAAGAAAGCCCTAGGTTTCTTACCTCTTCCTTCTTCCTGGCATCCGAAGTATGCTCATCAAGCTGTGGGTAGAAATCTCCTCTTGATGCTTTCGGAAGAAACGGCCGTTGATTCCTTTGCACCCCCTTCCTTCGAGTAGCTAAGTTGGCATGTTGAGAAGCCCTTTGGTCTGGATAGAGCCTAGGAGGCATTCTTCAATTGAATCGGACTAAGAAGTGTTGGATTTCCCTCGAATCTCCCTCTCTCGATGTCGCTCTCTCTCTTTTCTCCCGTCGCCTCCCCTCTCAATTTCAAGTTCAATTGATTTTCAAAATGACTACGTGCGAATTTTAAAGAATCGTTCACCTGGCCTCTTATGTCGTGCGACATACTAAGCCTCTCGTGGCCTCGTTTTACAATTTTGCCCTCGAAGGCTCCATTTTACAAATTTTGTCCCCCGTAGGCCTGTTTTATCCTTTGTGCCACCGGCATTTTCAATCAAATTTTCCTCCAAAGGCTCCCCCGAGGCTTATTTTACAAGTTTACCCCCTCGTGGCTCATTTTATTTGCCTTTGACATTTTTAATTCACTTCTTTTACAAAAATTATCAGGATACATCCGACTTTCTTTACAAAAAATCATCAAGTTCTTTTTACTTCTTTAATCTCTGAAATAACGTCTTCTAGTTTTAGTCTCCGTTATTTCCGTCATAAAGAAATAACGTCATCTAGCTTTAGCTCCCTCTATCTCCGTCATAAAAGAGATAGCGCCGTAAGCTTTAGCTTCTGTTAAAAGGAAATAATTTTTAGGTGACAGCCTCCAGTTATTGTCAAAATTAGGTGACAAACTCCCAAGAATTGTCAAAATTAGGTGACAAATTTCCAAGAATTGTCAAAATTAGGTGACAAACCTCCAGGAATTGTCAAATTAGGTGACAAACCTCCAAGAATTGTCAAATTAGGTGGACTCCAATTGTCAAATTAGGTGATGTTTCCAAGAATTGTCAAATTAGGTGACACTCTCCGAATTGTCAAATTAGGTGACAGCCTCCAGTAATTGACAATTAGGTGATAGCCTCCAGTAATTGTCAAATTAGGTGACAGCCCTCCAAGAATTGTCAAATTAGGTGACAAATTTCTCCAAGAATTGTCAAATTAGGTGACAGCCTCCGCAGAATTGTCAAATTAGGTGACAGCCTCCAAGTAATTGTCAAATTAGGTGACACTTCCGTAATTGTCAAATTAGGTGACGCCTCCAAGAATTGTCAAAATTAGGTGACATCCTCCAGCAATTGTCAAATTAGGTGATGACATCCTCCAAGAATTGTCAAAATCGGGTGACATCCTCCAAGTAATTGTCAATCGGGTGACATCCTCCAATTGTCAAATCGTGTGACATCCTCCAAGAATTGTCAATCGTGTGACAGCCTCCGAATTGTCAAAATCTCAAGGATCCTAGACATCGTTCCTAACTATCTAGTGATGCTTGAACTACGATCAAGGCTTGATTCCTCCGGGATACGTAGGTAGCCTTTTATAAAAGGTTCAGCCATCCGACCACTTTGGTCACCCTATTCCTTCGTCACTCCTCAGTGATAAAGCAGCCCCTCATAGAGGTTCAGACATCCGACCACATTGGTCACTTCTAGCATATCCCCAGTAGGATCAATTGCTTGACCTCCTAGGTCATTTTCTCTGCTATTTCCCCATCAAGAGACCAGTTTTCTCTTCTCTATTCCTCAGCGGATCTTTTCCGAACTACGATCTGGCTTGATTCCTCCGGGATACGTAGGTAGCCTACTTTAGGTTCAGCCAATTTGTCACATATGACACCCCATTCCCCAGCGGATCTTTTCCGAACTACGATCTGGCTTGATTCCTCCGGGATACGTAGGTAGCCTTCCAAAAGGTTCAGCCACTCGACCACCTTGGTCACCCAATCCATCTCGGCATTCCCTCGATTGGATCCTTTTCTATCGACAACCCCACTCGCCTTGCAAGTGACGTTGCCGAGGGGCTTCTGTAAGTACCCAAATCTGGCTCATGCCTTCCGGTTAATTTTCCCGACATTTTCGGTAAGTTTTCCGGTAATTCCCCAGACCTTCCCAGCGTTCCGAGCATTCTAACTGTTTTTAATTAAATTAGGGTGAAGGAATCCTTCCTAATTAAGAAACACGTTTTTCTTAATTAGGAAGAGCCTTCTAGAATAATGCCACCTTGCATGGTTCTAGAATGCTGAGTCATTCAGGATAAGACCGCACGGCCTCATTTGCAAAGGACCTGCAGCCGCACGGCTTCATTAGCCTTATCCAGATTACCTATAAATAGAGGCCTCCTTTACCCATTTCAAAAAAAAAAACAAGACACACAATAGAGATACAATACACTCACAAACACAATCAGACGTGAAGAACACCCTTGAAGGCTCAAGAAGGCGAAGAAGAAGCTCAAGAAGCCATCTCCCTCCTCCTTGAAGACCCAAGACGAACCTCTCCTCCTAGCTCCGTCCGAAGAAGCGAAGGAAACAATTGGTAACCTCGCACGCCCTAACCTTGCATTTTAATTGATATACTTGCTCATTGCATTCATATATCTTGCTTGGGACTTGGCATTTATTCATAAAGATCACATCTTTATCACCCCCTTTCCCTTTTGCATGCATTAAGACCTCATTTGTCATAAAAATGTAGTCTTTTTCATAAAGGTGCATCCTTTGCACCTAAAACCCCTATTTTCCAATAAAAATGTTATCTTTATGCATCATTTGCATATAAAGATCAAATCTTTTTTAATAAAAATGCATCCTTTGCATCAAAACCCCTTTTTCAATGCATCATTTGCATAAAAATCCTATCTTTACGCATCACTTGCATAAAGATCATTTCTTTCAATCAAAAAAGCATCATTTGCTAAAACCAAAAATGTCATCTTTTCATTAAAGTGTCATTTTTCATCATGCATTCCCCTTTCCCCCAACCTTGGAACGGACCGGTGTAAAAAGATCCTATCTTTACATCGTTCCTTCCATTAAAGGTTCACGATTTCTTTAGGAAAAGGATAACCTTGAACCCTATATCTCCGATTATCGCTTAAGAATGAGTATGAAGCCTCTATACGAGCTCGACCGTCTTAAAGCGTAGGATTGATGGGCTAAGGACCCTCCTTTTCTAAAGAACCTCATCTTTGACCAAAAGAGAGTCATTCTCTCGATCACGCAAGTCCCGAGGGTCCCGAGGTTTAAAATGCGATGATCACAAGTCATAAGATGAGGACGGGATCATAATCCCGAATACATAAAATTCCAAGGAATCCCGAGCGACAACCAACAAATGGTTTGTACGTCCGGAAGACAACTTGGGACATTCCCCCCTTACTTTCAAACACATGCACACAAGAAAGCACGCAAGCAAGCACGATTAATGAAATCTCGGGAGACTTGCTCCGGCAAGGCACTTTGGGTGAACGCCAAACGTTCTTCCCAAGGGGTAACTTAACCTCCGAACCCATAAAACAACCTTTTTTTCAAAGTTTTGAGGTAATCAAAATGGCGTGGCGACTCCGTTTTTCAAATAACTCGGATGTCTTCAAACTCGCGTGAATCCAACACAAAAATTTGGGCACCACATTCACAATGGTGAGAGGAATATCCAAGCTATTGACAACTTTTCGCGAACTTGCGAGAATTCAGGCTCATTTTTGATCATCGGAGAGCTTCTTGAGAAGTCGGGGATTTTTTACTGAATTGTGAGGATCGACAGTCCTTCTTTTTTTTTTGAAGTTATTTCTTGAACTATTTCTTTCTTTTTTGTTTTTTTTTTTTGTTTTTTTTTTGTTTGTTTTTTTTTTTTTTGCTTGGAAGGCCTCCTGAGGAGTTGAGGATTGTCTTTGTCCTTCCTTCATGGCTTGAGATATTTTGCGCATCGCCGACTCTCGAAGCTAACTTCTTGGGCTCGCTTGGACTTTCTCTCAGTAAGGAGCAAAAATGATGGCTAAACCGGGTTTCAAAACACGCCGATCTTGAAATGAAAGGGTATTGTTTAGTGAGGGTGAGGTAATGGCTTTCCTATGGGTGAAAGGCTTCAACCGCAATCCCTACCGGATGACCTAAACGAGATTAAGTCTTCATTGTTTGCTTAAGCTTTAAATGAGAAAAGATCCATGCAAATTCATCGAGCAACGAGGGGATGATGATGAAAGGGATGTGAGCATATGAGATGCAAGATGGGGAGTTGGTAAGCCCCAATTTGGGAAGGATATCAATTGATTTTCTCACTCCGATTAATTTTAATATTAATTATTTCAAAGAATTAGTGGTTGGCAAAGACAAGTGATCATTTTGGATAAAACCATTTCAATTAAGTGTAACGTGGGTGCGCAAGTGATGTCTCGAGTCTAGCAAGAAGAGAAAAAGACTTATATTAAAAGTTAGGCATTTAACCACTATGTCCAAAATGGACTACAACGACAAATGTCCAGAAGGACTTAGGTGAAAGAAAAGTACTAGACCCTACGAAGGTTGACTCAAAAGACTATTTTAAAGATAGGTAGCCCCAGTCTAGCCGCTCTTTGTTGAACCATGCATCTATTCTTCGACGCCGGAGACGGAGCTATTGCGAGATCTTTCCATCGGGATTTCCTTGGCAATCTCTTTCTTAATCCAAACACTTTCATCGCCTGCGATGGTGATTCACCGACCTCACAAGGGGGCGAGTCAAATTCCATTATGCCCACAAGGCTTGAACCACCAAACTCGATCATGTTGACACTCATGTTGTTAGGGAGCGGGTTATTGATAGTATTAGGCCCTTCGAGGCATCTCTAACCTCCCTTGCTCAATCAACCCTTGAATGGCCTTTTTCGGGGACGCAATCATCCGTCAGTGCCCCGTAGTGCGATGAAAGGCACAATGCTTGGAGGTATCCAAAGGAGCGTTGGGGTTTCTTGGGCGATAATTATCCAAAGGCCGGAGCAAACCTTCTTTTACCAATCCTCTAAAGATATCACTTAAAGGCATCCCAAGGTTTCTCAAGTCTTGGAGCCGGGATCTGGATGCATCGAGCTTCTTGGGAATAAAGGAAGTGGCATTGTTACGATCTGTCCCGCGTAGCCGATCGCCTCTTTGCCTTTAGCGAAAGCGAGAGTAGTGTTGGAGGGAGGAGCCCGATATCCCAGGCGGAGTGCGGCGGTCTGGCGATTGTAAGCCTTTTCAAACTTAGCCCGGAATTAACCATTGCACGCAAGTCGGCGTAGGGGAAGTGGTGAGGGAAGCTCTCAAATGCGGCTTCAAGCATGGCGAAAGATGTCTAAGCTGCTCCTCGTCGGAGGAGGAATGGCCATTTCACTGAGCTTTAAGTTCCACCTCTTATAGAAATCCCCAATATTCTCATTAGGGCGCCGCATCGTTGTTTGCAGTCAACTCTGTTTGTCTCCCATTCCAAGTTGGCTTTATACTTATACGTGAAATCTTGGTAATCTGTTCCCAAGTAGCCCTAGCTTCAGGCTGCAATCGGAAAAACCATTTCAAAGCCCATGACTTCAAGAGAGACTAAAGTAATCGGCCATTGCTGGTTTGTGCATCCCTTAGCCTTCATTGCCAAAGTATAGGTGTCCAAGTGAGTTTTAGGGCATGCACTCCCGTCAAACAATTCCGAGTGGGCATCACAAACTTGTGAGGCGGGGGACAATCGAGTCGGGATACGTAGGCCGAAGAAGCGGTGTTCTTTTGGCGGTCAATTCGGCAATCTGTGCTTTCATTTCCTTGTGTTGCTCCATAAACCAAGCCAATTGGGGATCCAAAGGTGGAGCGGGAATTCTGAGCCGATATTTGAGCTAGGAAGAGGACTAGGCTGTTGGTGGTGCATTGGTGGAAGGAATACCATATCCCGGAGCATAGGTGAAAACTTGTCCTTGGCCCAAATTTCACAGGGAGTGTAGGTAGGAGCTTGGGCAAAGGGATAGAATCCAGGCGACTTCTTTGTTGGCTTCCAATCGGCAGAGAAGATGGAGGCGGATCTGAGGTAGCCGAGATGGCTTGGATTTCCGGAGTGAGGCCCATAAGTAGGCTTAAGTGCGGGGCTGCTTGTCCCTGGTTGTTGAATTGCATGGATGGTTGCGGCAAGAATGCATAACCGGGAGGATCTTGTGGTCTGGTGATTCGGATGAAACCGGGATGGAGGTTTGGTAACCCATCGAACCCCGAGTGATAAATGGATTTGTGAAAGCCTGTGTGAGGAGCGGTGAACCAGTACCATTCGAGGAGGGGCTCTGATCGTGGCCTGAGAACTGCATGTGGCGGCATTCCAAAGCTGTGGTTGTGAAGGTCCGGATTGATCGGTTCCAATCGCGGTGGGATTCCATCTGTTTGTGGCATTCCGAGGTATCCCCAACCGTGAGAGGACATTCCGTGCGACTTTGCCCCCACCGAGGAGCCGTGAACCGATTCGTCCCATCGAGGCTGCGGGGATCCGGTGGTCGACCCGAGGACCGAGGAGCATGGGTTACAGTAGCACCGAAGGAGGTTGGTAGTGGCATCTTTGGAGTAGTCGGGGCGACGAAGATTAGGATTGGAGTCTTCCTCTTCTTCCACGGTGAAAGTGCCATCGGGGTTAAGGCTAGCGGCCAGACCATGGCTCTTAATAGCCTCCATAAGGCTATTCAGCTGTGCTTCCTGTCGCACTCTCATCTGTTCGCTAGCGGATTCCACTGCGGTTCATGCGAGGAGTCCGGGAGGCGGAGTGACGTTGTCCCCCTCGTTACCGAGTGATGCGAGACATTACGAAACCGGAGTTGAAACAAACGGTGAAGGCGACGATGCGCTTGACTCTTCCCAACTGATCAACGGTGACCCGGTGCCCGAAACCAAGCTTTGTGCGGAGGCTGGGGGAAAGACACGAGGGTTCAGATGGTGGGATTTGAAGGAGGGCAGGTGTTTGGGCTTTGGGCTCATGCAACATGCAGTTATTTGTTCACGTTTACTTAAAACATGTTTTATTAACCTAATCGGTTGGAAAAGATTTCTCTTCTTTTTCGCAAACTACTCTGGATCCTGGATCAGTGGGCCCCGTCACTACGTCTATAAGCCCCTCGTATTCCACTGTATTTCGACCTCCCGGGGTGGACGGCCCGGGCGAGGGTCCTATAGGGCAAGCGGGTCCCACCGATCGAAAGAAAAACGATCCTAAAAGTCGGCGGATAATCGAGTCTTAGCAAGCATTCGATGTAAATTACGGACAAAGGCGACGTCGAAAGTCAAGATCATGTCCGAGGGCTCGACGAAAAGTCGGCATGATTTGGGCGATAAGCGTCCACAATTGATCTTGACTTGTCGTCGGTTAAGCCGTAATTGGGCATGGAATAATCATTAATCCTTGATGACTCGGTGTCAATGCTTTGGGAGTCGAGTGTATAATTTGTGCCGGTCGAGCCGAAGTCAAGGCGCCGGTCAATATCTTGGTCAAAGTCTGCGGCGGAAAACCGGCGGAACTTCGGCGATTAGGGTCCCCGAAAGATATTGAGTCGGTATGCCGACAAAGGCTTGAAAGGAAAGGTCTATACACGGACAGGGCATGACACAGACCAGACTAAAAACCAACCGGGTCTCGGACAAAGTGTGTCACGGACAAGTGCATGGTCGACACGAGGCTCCATGGGATGTTTGGGTAGTCCTGTGCTCGTCCGAGAGGCGTAATAAGACCAAACGGACCGCGACAAGGATTTCCCCGGGTTAGGGACGTAGTGTGCAGTGTACGGTCACGTGCGCGTAGTGTGCAAGCAATCTATCTTCTTTTTCTGAGTAAAATAGAGATTTTTTATGTGTCTTAAAAGGCATGATGCATGATTTTTTTTTTTGAAAATTTTCTCTTCTTTTTTTTTTGAAATTTTTTTTTTTGAAAATTAATGAACACATAAGCACATAATCACAAAAATTCCAACAGTTAGGGACATGATTTCCGACAGTCAAAATTTTGACTTTTTCCGAGGCGGCCAAAACAAACACGAAAATGTGCAAAAATCAACACACACAAAACAAAGGATTTCAAATGTCGGGACGGAAGCTTGACCCTCAAAAGTTTTTCTCTTTTTTTTTTTTGAAAAGATAAAACTTGTTTTTCCCCAGCGGAGTCGCCACTGTGATGTACCCGATTTTTTTTTGTGAAAATCAAAACGGAGTCGCCACGCCATTTTAATTTTGAGGGCCAAAACTTTGAAAAATGCCCGAGATTAGAGATTTGGGTTCGGTGGTCATGTTACGCGTCGGGAAGGACGTTAGTGTGCACCCGGCGCGCCTCGCAAAACGAGTCTTCCAAACATTTGAAATCCTTTGTTGTGTGTGTGTATGTATGTGTGTGTTTTTGACCAAAATGAGTTGAAACTGAGAAAAACAAAAAGGGGGAACTCTTTATAAGACTTTGAACAATCCCCAAGATTTTTGGTGTGATTTTTGGATTGAGTCTTGGCATTCAAAAGATTTTTGGATTTGAAAAGCAATTCTGCCAGAATGAAAGAAGGCAGTTGACCCTTGACTTTGAAATGGACTTAAAGGCTTCAAAACCTCAGAATCTGGGGAAAGTCCGAGAATGAAATTTGCTTAAAACACCCCAAATAGGGTTTCTGATAAGGAACTTTCCATTTTTGAAGTAATTTGAGGGGTCAAAACCTTCTGGAAATCTCAGATGTGAAATCTGGATTTCGAGAAGCTGATGAACTGGCCTCTAAGAGAAAAATTGAAAAAAGGAGTTTTACTCACTCAAAAAATAAAATAAAAATATTTCTGGAAATATCTGGATGTTGGCTACAAAAAGTATTTTGTAGTCAACACCCAATTCCAAGTTTTACTGGGTCCAAAAAATAGGAAAATGGACTGAGATCTCAGAACAATGCTACTGGACAGCAAGATGTTCTTGAGGGAAAATGTGATTTTTTGGGGGATTTACATCTATGTTCACCCCATTTTCATCCCTAGACTTGATACCACTACTTTTTGTTAAGTGGTTATCATATTCAAGTCATCCTTGGGGAATTTATGGGGTTTAAACATGTCCTTTGCAAAGGGAAAGGGGATATTTTGTAGAAATGAAATTAAAGAGACAAATCAACTAGAGATTTAAAATGTGGACCATTTGAGATGGTCATTCATGAAGATGAACTTCAAGATGACCATCTTGGGTCAAAACTTAAGTTAAACTAGACATCAAGTAGATCCAAGTAAGAAGAACAAGATGAACAAGAAGTTAAAAGAGGATTTTAGGATTTTGAGAAGGAGGGCTTTACCAATGGTGACACCCTATCTTCCTAGGCTTGGAATTTGACTTGAGGAGTATCAAGATTTGGTGTTTGGCTTGAGGAGTATCAAGGTTTGGTGTTTGGATTTGTGTTTGGAGTAAGATTGGGAAAGATTCAAGAGAAAATGGTGGCAATCTAGGGATTCCCACAGAGTTTTCTCTCTATATTCGCCCGAGTTTCGTTCTTTGTGATCAAAATTGTGTTATGTAAACGAGAGAGGAGGGTTCAATTTATAGGACACTGAGTGTCAATCATATCCGCGCGGATAGGGTTCGACGCGTGCATTGTTCATACTGCTACGGTGTAGGTGTTGGACGGGAGGAATATTTTCGAGAAAATTCAAAGCGATTCTTTGTTTTCAACTTTCTTAATTCGGATTTTTCCAATTTCTTTTGCTTTTTGAGATTCTTTTCTTGGTTTAACTTTAAATGGCAATGCCCATTTTACCCTTACTTTGTTAGAAAAGTTAGGAATGTTAGGAATGTTAGTAATGTTATAACTTTCGTTAATTTTCTAACGAAAATGCTAACAAGCTCAAATTGGAGCACTTACAACTTGTGCAACAAAAGATTAATAATGCTTAAGCAAAGAGGTTAAATAAAGTGCAAAGTGTTTCGAGTGTCGTTTTTTCCCCCGCAGGTACAGTAGTCGACTGAGCAAATCTAAAAGATTGCCCCTCAAGGCAGAACCGAGACGAAAAAGTTCGCGCCTATCTGAATCTCCCCAGGGCACGTCAAAAGCCATAAGCCCCACCGTCAGCCGTCAATAAGAGTCGCTGCCCAGCAAGCGAAGTCCCCGGCTTACCAAGCAAAGATAGGGACACAAGAGCCGAACCGTCGATAATTTCCGCTGCCCAGCAAGCCAGAGTCCCGTCACCGAAGTGCCGGCAAAGTCCCGCTGCCCAGCAAGCAACCCCCGTCACAGTTATTATGGTCCCAGATCAAAGACAGCAGTCAAACACAGAGAGCCCCACCGCCAAAGCAAGAATTCGCTGCCCAGCAAGCAAGAGTCCCTGTCAGCAGTTAGTAGCATAGGACCCTCCGGTAGCTACATCAATCCCCAGCACCATAAACCATAGTATCAGTCCCTCCGGCAGCTACAGGTGAGCACAGCACAGGTATAAACGCATATTTCTTTCAAGCGTCAAATCATTATATCACGTTATTTTCAAAGTTGGTCCGAGACACCATAGATCTCACTCCCTTTTCAAAATTGGTTCGAGACACCATAGGTCTCGCTTCCTTTTCAAAGTCGGTTTGAGGCACCATACGTTCTCACTTCTTGGTTTGAGGCACCATACGTTCTCACTTCTTTGGTTTGAGACACCATAGGTCTCACTTCCTTTTCAAAATTGGTCCGAGACACCATAGATCTCACGTTATTTTCGAAATCGGTCCGAGACACCATAGGTCTCACTTCCTTTTCAAAGTTGGTCCGAGACACCATAGATCACACGTTATTTTCAAAATTGGTTCGAGACACCATAGGTCTCACTTCCTTTCAAGTTGGTCCGAGACACCATAGATCTCACGTTATTTTCAAAATTGGTTCGAGACACCATAGGTCTCACTTCCTTTCAAGTTGGTCCGAGACACCATAGATCTCACGTTATTTTCGAAACTGGTTTGAGACACCATAGGTCTCACTTCCTTTTCAAAATTGGTCCGAGATACCATAGATCTCACGTTATTTTCAAAATTGGTTCGAGACACCATAGGTCTCACTTCCTTTCAAGTTGGTCCGAGACACCATAGATCTCACGTTATTTTCAAAATTGGTTCGAGACACCATAGGTCTCACTTCCTTTTCAATTTGGTCCGAGACACCATAGATCTCACGTTATTTTCAAAGTTGGTCCGAGACACCATAGATCTCACGTCAGTTTCAAAAATTGGTCTGAGACACCATAGGTCTCATGTCGTTTTAAAAATCGGTCCGAGACACCGTAGGTCTTATGTCGTTTTAAAATCGGTCCGAGACACCGTAGGTCTCATGTCATTTTTCAAGTTGGTTTGAGGCACCATACGTTCTCACTTCTTTGGTTTGAGGCACCGTACGTTCTCACTTCTTCGGTTTGAGGCACCATACGTTCTCACTTCTCAGTTCGAGGCACCGTATGTCTCATGTCATTTTTATTTCGGTCCGAGACGCCGTACGTTCTCACTTGTTGTCCGAACTACAATTTGGCTTGATTCCCTCCTCGGGATACGTAGGAATCCTTTCTCCAATGGTCCCGCCATCCGATTCCCCAGATCACCGGCTAGCCCTCCGCCTTACCCCCCAGCCGCTCATTGGGATTGGGTCTTATTTTATCGACAACCTCACTTCTTCCATAAGTGACGTTGCCGAGGGGCTCTGTAAGTATGCCAATCCAATTTACGACCTTTCCAGATGCATTTTAATATGATAAAATTGCATATAGGGGCATTTTGTTAAATTCCCGGTCCATCCCGAGACTTCCGGAAACATTTCATATGTTTCTCGCAAAGGAAGTACTTTTTTGTACTTTGCTCGAGTTAAAGGACCTAAAGAGAATAAAACGGTTTTGGACTTTTTGGGTATTACCTAGGAAGGTTCCAGAATCAGTTTTGGCGCCAAAAACGGTTATGGTCACCTTGTGTCACGCGACAAGTCGAGGCATGAAAAGTGGTTACGTTACGTCGTGCGACACAAGGCTACCATTGACTACAGCTATAAATAAGACCCTACCCCTCTCAGTTTTAGATCCGAATTTTAGCCTCCTAACGAAACCCTGCACAAATCACTCCAGAAACCTCCTCTCTCTCTCTCTCTCATACCAAAAACCACCCAATTCCTCTCCAATTCCCTCACCTCTCACCTCTCTTCAACCCAATTCCTTCTCTACTCTCTCATACACTTGAAACCTCTGAATTTAACTCTCAGTTCGTGCTTAGATCTCCATCTCGAAGTTGAATCGAAGGCTCCTACACCTAACTTGGTGTAAGAGTTGAGGACTACAAGGGTAACCCTCTCTCCTCTTCTCTCTCTCTCTCATTTATTTGTTTTAATTACTCTCTCTCCTTCTCCACTTGATAATCAGGCTCCATCTGCCCTCGGGATTATCAAGGCTGGCAACTGCAATCTCTCTGTTTAAATAGATTTTACTTGAGTCCAATTGCTTGATTATGATGTGATTTACTTGGATTTGCAATTTGGACATCAAGGGAGTGTGGATCTTCCATATCCACACTCCTTTGATCGATTCGTGTTTAATTCGTATTGTTCTTACTGATTATGATATAATTGTTGTGTATTTGTTAGATCTGCATCTCAGTTTGTGAGGTACCTGCAGATGGTAAACATATGTCACGCGACACATTTGGACATGAGGAGTCCTGTGTCACGCGACATGTTGTGACCATCTGCAGGGACCATATTTCAGTTGTAGTTTGTTTTGTTTAGATGTTTTAGCATTTAGTCTTATGTTTATATTGTTCAGTTCGTAGATCTGGTTTTGTTTGTTTCATCTCGGAGATGTAGTGATCTGTTTGGTTGTGAGTCTCTGAGGGACCATTAATGTCACGCGACATATCGGGACAAGGGAGTCCTATGTCACGCGACACATGTGATCCTTTGCAGAGGACCTGTTTTCTCTTGTAATTTGTTCTTGTTCTTTGTAAAGGGATGTGGCCTCCCGGACATTTGGTCTACAAGTTGTAATGATCTCTCTTATTCAATAAAATTCATGTTTATCGCACTTGTTTATTATCATTGTTTGCACGTTTCTTTGAATTATTTGGATGTCTAGATTAGAAAGACTCGTCTACGGACGAGGCGTGTTGGGTGAACTCTCGGTTCTTCCCAACACGTAACCTGACCCCCGAACCCACTCTCTTCCAAAAGGTTTTTCAAAGTGCACCTCTAAAAGCACGGCGTGGCGACTCCTTTTCAAACACCCAAATTTTCGGGCGAGCTCGCATTCAGCGACTCCTTTTCATTCACTTTTACATATCTCCCGTCCTATTTTCCAAACCATAAAAACTTTGATTTTCATACGGGGTATGTTCAGTGGCGACTCCGCTGGGGACTCATTTGAAACTTGTTTTCAAAATAAGAGGGTCAAGCTTTCATTCTCTTTTAACATCCAATTTGTTCATTTTTGTGTGCATCGTTAATGACTCTATGTGATATATGCATTTTATATGTTTTGAGATTTTTATGTCTTTATTTGCTTCCTATTACTTTGTATTGGGGCTATAAGTTTGTTCCTTGCCATGAGGAGGTTGGTGCTTGATTCTTGCTTGAGGTTCTAGTTATGTGGCCTGCTCAGTCGTGCGACAGTCTTAGCCAAGTCTGTCCTGTGTCACGCGACAGAGTTGGCCACTATGCAGTTATTCAGATTCTGGTTGTGGGCAATCCCATGATCAAAATTATGGTCATTTGATTATTATACTCTGTGGGGTGTGTGTGTGCGTTGTTTTCCTTTTCTCCCCCTTTTCAAATAAAAATAAAAAAATAAAAAATCTTTTTCGCAAATAAAGGAATCTAGTCATCCTCACACTACATCACTAGATCTAGAGCCTTTTGGTGCGATTGACGGCATCGCGGACGGTGATGTATGTCGATTACGTTTGAGCGCCTGAGATCAATCCTTTCCCCCTAACGCATCATAGGTGGAACCACACCTTTCAAAGATTACCCAACGGTTGGTTTTTGACACAACGTTTTCAAATGTACTAAAATGAATTGTTTCAAAATTTATAATGGGCTTTCGTACCTATCCCAAAACCTAGCACGTATGGGCATGTTGCTAACGTAACATGGTTCAACGTATGGACATGTCACTCTCACGACATGTCCTAATGAGAGATCATGTCGCTTTGTCAACGTGCACCGACGAGAAGTCATGCCAAATTTTTCCTTGAATTTCCTCAGAAATACCCATCATGCTGCCCAAATTTCCCCAGAAATTGGGATTTCTCGTCTGTCCCATAAATGCTTCGGTTTTATTTAGGTATTATTGCATATTATTAATTTTTAATCAATACATTTGGTATATTTTTAGATGATGTGTCACTAGGTTTTAGAACGCGAGAATAAAGGTTTATCATTTTCCAACCGTCCCAAGGACTTAAAAGACATTGATTTCTACTTGAACACAAATAAAATGCTTGCATGAGTCCATCTCCTTTCATATTCTTCCCTCTCCCATACCTTCTCAAGGTTTTGTCCTCTACCACCTTATACGCCTCTTCGCCTCTACTGCTACGGCAAGTTGGGTGCGTGCTCCTGTTCCCAGCGCTTGTTTGGTTCGCATTCCCGAGACGGAGACATTTATAGTATCCGAGTGGTATTCTTCTGATTCAGAATCCGAGATGTAAGTGCGAGAGAATGTGTTGGTATCCCGATCACGGAGGTTCATCTGCTACGGGTCAGCCGGGTTTGAACGATTTGTCTGTGGAAGAATTGAGAGTTACTCTGGAGGCCACCTTGGTTCGTGAGCATGAAGCTCAATTGCTTGCCCAAGCTGCTAGGGCTCGAGAAGAGGAAATGCATGCTAGATTTGTGGAAGCAATACGTGTCCGAGGGATTGCCGTCATTCGTCGTGAAGATGGGTCTTATGAGGAGATCCCAGTGCTTTCAGGTCTCCTAACCAGTTTAATCAAAAGGGATTCCTACAGTTTCCTGCTAATCAACTTCAGCCTCAAGGAGGGTTGTCTCAACCTTTCATGGGTTCATCTTATTGTTTCAGCTCATCACCTATGCAGAGTCAGTATCCAGAATCGACTCTGCATTTGCCTGCTAGTGCGCAGCTTCATAATCAAATGTCCTCCATTCCCGTCATGACTACCAGTAGGCAAAGGGTGCCAATACCCGAGTCGCTTCCAGAGCTGGTTCAGAATAAGATAGAAAAATAGCATTTTGATGATGTGGGGATGCCCATAGATGAATTTTTCAAAATCCTAGTGAGCGGAGGACTTGTTCAGCCACTGGTAGATTTCAGCACCGCTTATCCCAATCCTAAGCTGGACACATTCAAGTTTTGCCTCTACCATCAATACCCTGGTCATACTACCATTGGTTGCATGGTTTTGAAAAGGATCATCCAAGGGCTCATGGATGAAGGGAAGATTGAGAAGGGTCCTTACCCCAGTGTTGTCACCAATCCTTTTTCATGATACCAGCAGAATCAAGGGGCTGCCCATCCAAAGTTAGTGCAGTCAATCAGTCTTTGTAGGGTCT
Organism: Adenophora triphylla var. japonica; assembly: GCA_022495995.1. Lineage (NCBI taxonomy): Eukaryota > Viridiplantae > Streptophyta > Magnoliopsida > Asterales > Campanulaceae > Adenophora > Adenophora triphylla. The sequence continues at coordinate 277,617 of JAFEMH010000254.1, forward strand.
AGATTGTCTGTCATGTCATTAATGAATGTCCGTTGTTGGGCACGAGTCTGTTAAGTCCATTGTGGACTAGTCTTTACTTTCACTAATAAAAGTCTTTGTTTCTCTTCTTGCTAGACTTGAGACATCACTTGCACACCCACAGTACACTTAATTGAAATGATTTTATCCTAAATGATCACTTATGCTACTCAATCAATAAGTCATTGAAATAATTAATTTTTGAATTAATCAAAGTGAGAAAATCAACTGATATCCTTCTCAAATTGTGGCTCATCAATTCCCCATTTTGCATCTCATTTGCTCATATCTCTTTCATCATACTCAGCATTCTGTTGCTCAATGAATTTGCATTAATCTTTCTCAAATAAGTTTAAGCAAGCAATAAAAACTTAATTTTGTTTATGTCATCCGGTAGGGATTGCGGTTGAAGCCTTTCACCCTAAGGAAGCCATTACCTCACCCTCACCAAACAATATCATTTCATTTCAAGATCGACATATTTTGAAACCCTGTTTAGCCATCATCTTTGCTCCTTGCTGAGAGAAATCCAAGCAATGCCAAGAAGTTAGCTTCGGGAATCGGTGATGTACAAAATACTCAAGTCATGAAGGAATGACAGATATAATCCTCAACTCCTCAAGAGGCCTTCCAAATTCTCAAAAGAAGGATTTTAAATCCTCACAATTTCAGTAAAAGTCCTCAATTTCTCAAGAGGCCTTCCAATTCTCAAAAGGATGTTAAATCCTCCCAAATTTCCAAAAGTTCTCGACTTCTCAAGAGGCTCTCCAATATTCAAAAGGAGCCCAAATTCTCGCAAGTACACAAAAGTTCTCGATAGCATGGGCTTCATCTCACCAGCATCCACAAACCAATCCCAAACCATCCTCTCGCTTTTAGAGGATATTCCTATTACCATTTCCCTTGCCTTTAGCCAAAGCCGAGTTTGACCTATCATTCTTAGAGGCAGTAAAGATGCAATCACAGATTTCCTCACCATAGAGATCCCAAACACATCCTTGAAAGCCAACCTCTCATATTTAGAGGTTTAGTCAGTAAAAGGCCTAGCCGATCTCTCATCTTAAGAGGTCATGATACAATCCTTGTTCCAAATCACCCGATGGCCGATCGAAGCCTGAAACCCAACTACAATTCCTACCGGATAGCAGTTTCATTCTAATATTTTTGAGATCTAAATCAAATTAATGCTTCATTGCTTGCTTAAATTGGAACCTAATCCATCCTGGTTCGCGATCATCAATCAAAGATTGTTCAAATCCAATTCATTTGGCATTTCATGTGAGCATATTTCATTTTTCCTCCACAAATACTTTCAGTGAATGCCTCACTGGGGCTTCGCATCCGTGTCTTTTATTGACACTCCAGGGAGACATGTTCTTCAATTCTCCAATTCTCAGGAAAAATCCTCAAAGGTCCGCAAAATCTCGAATTTTCACATTCCTTCTCTTTTCAATCGGGATAAGCCCGAACTACGGCGACCTGAGCTCTCGCCATGAGGGAAACGTAGGCAACCAGAAATGGTCCGATCACAAACACATTCAAATCTCAGAAAATCCGGTCTCATCAAGGGTCGTCCCCATACACAAATCCTCCCTCCAACTCACCAAATTCGATCTGTGATATCAGTTGGTTCTCTCCTCGTGATTAATCAAAATATTTTTTCATATCAAGATTAGTGGTTGAATAACCCGAACATCAATAAAGGGTTTTAAGCAGTCTTGTGATCATCATGAATAAAATAAGTTTTCAAATGTCTGAAAAAGTCTTATCATTCTACATCATAGGAAAATAGAGCCAAACACTTTCTTTCTGTCAGAAGGGGCTTCCATACACTTTTCCACACCTCATTACTCTTATACTCTCTCAAAAGAGTCAAACCCAAAGCGAGTGTGTTACACAAAATCGGGATTCATTCCCACTTTTTGAAAGATGTGCCCCTGCACGTATACATTTCTGAGTCTTGTCCAATGACTGATTAACTAAGGTATGAAATGATGGGTTGCCTCCTTGGCCACATGATGATTTCTGACTGTAATAGGGCTACATTGAATCTCTTCAAGCTGGGGTTTTGCTAAGCTGTTCTCTCAGGCTCCCCTGTATCGGCTCTTCAAGCTGGGGCTTTGCTAAGCGGTTCTCTCAGGTTCTCCTGTATCAACTCTTCAAGCTGGGGCTTCGCCAAGTCACCTCCTCAAAATTTGGGTTTCGCCTAGTCATCTCTTCAAAGCCAGGGCATTCTCTGCACTTCCTCTGCTGCTTGCCGTTTCAGGCGCGCGACTCACTTTGTTCCTATCAGCAACAATCAACTTGCTGCAATTTGCACTCTCAGGGCACGCCCCGACTTGTCTTCGCTGTAACCATAACCCCTACAGCGCTCAAATATATGGGAGAGGGTTCACTTCACCACATACATCCCTATACATACTCACCCGAGACAGATTCAACACATCATCTCATATCATAAATCCATCATAGCACAATTGCTACATACATATCAACACATCAAGCCATACAAAAATTCGAACAAAAGAATTCAAACCCTGCAGGTGGTGTTTTCTGCCTCATCTCATCTTCATCAAAGCCCGTTTGCATGGCTCGTCTTCATCAAAGCCCGTTTGCACGACACATCTTCATCAAAGCCCGTTTGCACGACACATCTTCATCAAAGCCCGTTTGCACGGCACGTCTTCATCAAAGCCCATTTGCACGGCACGTCTTCATTAAAGCCTGTTTGCACGGCACGTCTTCATCAAAGCCCGTTTGCACGGCATTTCTTCATTAAAGCCCGTTCTACACGGCAAATCATCAACAAAAGCCCATTCTGCACGACACATCTTCATCAAAGCCCGTTTGCACGGCACGTCTTTATCAAAGCTCGTTTGCATGGCACATCTTCATCAAAGCCCGCTTGCGTGGCACATCTTCACCAAAGCCCGTTTGCACGGCAGATCTTCATCAAAGCCCGGTTCCACGGCAAGTCTTCATCCAAGCCCGTTCCACACGGCAAGTCTTTATCAAAGCTACAGGTAAGCACAGCGCAGGTATTAAAGCATATCTCAAACAGTTGTAGATTATCTTCTCTGAGTATATTTCACCCAAAATCCCGGTTGACAACCAAATAGTCAATCCTCGAACTATGATCCGGCTTGATTCCTTCCTAGGGATACGTAGGAATCCTTTATCCAAAAAGGTCCAGCCATCCAACCTCATCAGTCTTTTTCCTCCATCTTCCATATCCCCAGCAGGTCCGGCAATTTGACCACTCTAGTCTATCTTTCCCACCAGCCACTCATTAGGCTTGGGATCCTTCTTATCGACGACCTCACTTCTTTCATAAGTGACATTGTCGAGGGGCTCTGTGAGTACCCCAATCTAATTCGCGACCCATTATAAGTGCCTTTTAATATAATAAAATTGCACTAGGGGCGTTTTGGTAAATTTCCGGTCCACTCCGAGACTTTCGGGAACTTTTTATAAGTTTCTTGCGAAGGAAGTAATTTTAAGTCTTTTCTCCATGCAAAAGGACCTATAGAGAATTATTCATTTTGGACCTAGGAGGAATTATCCTGAAATGTTCCAGAACAGGTTTTTGGCGCCAGAAACGGTTATTGGCTCGTCTCGTCGTGCGACATAACGAGCCACGGAAAGCACAAGTGTTAGGTTGTGCGACGCAACTAGCCCCTCTCCAGCAGGTTATAAATAAGACCCCCCCTCTCATTTCTGGATCCCTTTTCGACCTATTGTTACTCTGCCCAAATATTGACGTAACACACACAGCAAACACACACAATTCTCTCCTTTTCTCTCTCAATTCAACCCAATTCATACACCATCACCTAGATCCTTGATCTCCCATCCTTGCTAAGTTCAATTCGGTTCTGTAGTTGAAAGTTGAAGATCCTTATACCTGACTTGGTATAAGGATTGTGGATCTACAAGGGTAACAAACTCCCTCCCTCCTTATCCCTCCTCTATTTGCTCTTTTACTTAATTGACATGCAATTTATACTCATTTGATTTGATAATTAGGCTCCATCTGCTCTAGTTGTTAAATTACAATCGCAATCTCTCTGTTTAAATCTCGTTGTTCCATATCATTTCATGCTTATGGTTTAATTTGAATGTAATTGTGGCTTGCTCATCAAAGGAGTATGGATTACCCCATATCCACACCCCCTTGATCGATTGGATGTTGATTCATGTGTTTTCTGAGTTAAATCTCTGATGTAAGTCGATTTGGATAGGCCTTGGTTCATTCTGCGTTTCAGTTTGTATGGTTTCTGTGACTGGCATCCTGTGTCACGCGACATAACCTGCCAGGCTGAGTCCTATGTCACGTGACACACTTAGCCAGACAGATCCTGTGTCACGCGACACATCTTGCCACTCTGTAGAAATTCCTTTTCCAATTGTAATCTGCTCTTAGTCTTGTAACTGGGATATGGCCCTCCTTTGTACCAAGTGGTTCACGAGTTGTATCTATCTCATTTTATCAATAAAATACATTTATCACGTTTCTCGTCTTATACGTTTGCACACACTTATGAATACATTGGATGTTTGTTGTTGAAAGACTCGTTTACGAGGCGTGTTGGGTGAACTCTCGGTTCTTCCCAACACGTAACATGACCCCCGAACTCTCTCTTTGATTTCAAATTGGTTTTTCAATGTTTTCCATTAAAAACGGCGTGGCGAATCCTTTCCATTCACTTTTACATATCTCCCGTCCTATTTTCCAAACCATAAAAACTTTGATTTTCATACGGGGTATGTTCAGTGTATTGGGCCTAGCCCGTCACATTTATTCCGTTCAGTGGCCCCCAACTTTCTGAGTTGATTTTGTCGACCAGAAAGTTATAAGAAAATTTGATGAAGATTCATGTAGGTCGAAGAAAGGAGCTCGAACTTTGGAAGATGCTCGACCGTAATGACGTGGCTTAATCTCGATCATTGACTATGGACGGCTAGATTGATAGGAGCGCCGTATTTTCGTAATCATTGCCATTTTTTACGCCTGGACAACTGCCTTGGAAATTGTCCAGGCCATTAAATGTTGATTAAACCGTTTGAGCCCAAGCCCTTTCCACTTCAAAAAAGGATTAACACCTGGTATAAAAGGGAAAAACCTTTTCCTTTTCGGATTTTACAAACCCCCAACTCCCAGACGTATATTCCCAGCAATATGCAAAGCAAGGTCTCTAATTTTTGGAGTATTCCCGTCCTTCGATTCTTGACTACGACCTTCATCCTCAAATTAATTTAAGGTATTCTTCAATTTCCTTGCTTTTCCATCTATTTTCGAGTTTTTTTTTATTTCTACCATGGCTAGGACATTTAGCTGCGAACCTGGGGCTTGGTATGGGTATTACACCATTAATCACCGAATATATAAACACATAGGAGGAGTGTGGAAGGAGATGTCCATGAATGAGTTCGCATCCATCTTGACCAGGTGGGGCTTGACCTTTAGCGAACTAGGTTTGCCTGTAGGAGAGGGCTTATGAGATTTAGAATTAGACGACCCAACTGTTGTGTCTTTTCACCTTTTTCACAAATTGCTTGACCATCTAGCTCTGTTCTATGTCAAGGATCCCAATAATCCCTCCTTCCTTAGAAATAGAAAGGGGTTTCCAGGGGAATCTAGGACGTCCCTAGGTAGGTCGCCTGAATCTGAACATAGGACTGATTCCCATGTTTCTTCTTCTTCTTCTTCTTCTTCTTCTTCTTCTTCTTCTTCTTCTTCTTCTTCTTCTTCTTCAGATATGGCAGCTTAAGGGGGAGCTACAGCTTCTACTTCTTCCAGCCCGCGGATCGTGGATGCATTTGACTCCTCCGTTGCTAAAGGGAGGAATGAGAGAGGTTACGTACCTCCCAAGCCAATTCGAGGGAAAAAAGCTTCTGAGTTTTGCGAAAATATGATGTATGGCTTCTATGAAGTAGACAAAGATGAGTTTAGGGTGACCCATTATCCCAAGAAGGCATTCATGTTTGAGTTTGGATCGACCTACACCACTGATCCTACTAGAGTGGCCTTATTCTATGGCCAATTTGAGGCTGGCTTGAGACTTCCCTTAGATCCCTTCGTTAATGAGTTTTTAGAGTGTATGGACGTCCTACCTCTTCAGCTGGGAGCTAACACTTGCAGAGTTATGGTGTGCTTTGCCATGGTGTGTAGATTTTTAGGATTCGAGCCGTACCTTCACGTTTTTAAGATGTTCTTCAAGATCACCCTAGATAAGGTAGATTTGGGGATTAGCACTCCCTCTAAACCGCATGCTCCAAAACTTTTTATCAATCTCCCCAGCAAAGTTAGTAGCTGGAATATTAACGTTATGGTGGTTGAGAGCAGGAGGGGTTAGGAGTTTCCTTCACCAAATGCTGAGTCTGAGGTGATGAAGGAGGAGGATTATTGGATACCAGATTGGAGCAATGACCTGTATAAGAAACTTGTAGAGGTAGCTGATAGGGGGCCAATCAGTTGGGAGGTTTTGGGGACCACCAAAAACAATTATATTCAAGCTGGAATGATGCTTGGTAAGGGGGGATGTAGTTCCCTTGGTCCCCATTGTTAGGTGTTTGAGGTATCCTAATTGGGTTACCCATGAGGGAGATAGATTCAGATTTAAGAACCAATGCAATGAGTGCAAGAAGACCCCTGATTATTGCATACTGCATTTGGATCACTTTGGGGGTAAGTGTTTACTTTATCTCTTACTTAGCTCATCAATCATTTGCTCGCCTGTTTCTCACTTTATCTCGTACATATCTTGCTCATCACTTGCCGTCTCAACCATATCGAGCTAACACTTTGCTTTCTATCTTGTGCAGTTCTTACCCCGGAGCAAGAAGAAAATATGGGACGTGTTATCAATGTGAAGAAAAGCAAGAGGAGCTGTGGGGATGCTAATGCCCGAGCTAATCGTCAGAAAGAGGCCGAGGATCGGCATACACTGTTGAGATTGGTGGATGAGGATACTGAGAAAAATATTTCGCTAGAGGATGATGCCGAGATGGAGGTGGAGAAAGTTGAGGATGATGACCAAGAGGTCCACAATGCCGGGGCTGGGGCGGAGGCCGAGCCAGTACATGAGCCAATGCAGGAGGCTCCTCGAACCAGAGCTAAGACTCACGTTATCGATCTTGATGAGGAGGAGGAAGAAGAAGATACCCGTCCCCTCAACACGAAGAAGCCTTCAAGTTGACCATCATAGGGAGACAACTATTCCTTTGTGAGTCCCATCCAGGGTTGATCGTATACCCGTCGATCAACCCTGGGATAACGAGAACTTGCTCTCTGGCCTCTATGTTAGTAGCTAGCTCGTCAGGATAGAAACTGATAACCTCATCTCTGATGTAGCTTCTAGGTGGCACGTGTGGAGCTTTGGAAAGCTGAAAAATTTTGTGCTTCAAAGCGATGTTGCTTGCTTGCTCAGTGATCACCCCCAAATTCAGTCGAGGTTGCCTTGGTTCAGGTATGCCCCCAGTAGCTTGCTCACCTCCGCTAGGCTGAGCTCCCTTCACGTATCTATCCAGCTTCCCACTGTCGACCCACTTCTGAATGATGCATTTCAAACTAAAGCACTCTTCTGTAGTATGACCCGTATCCTTGTGGTAATCACAGTACTTTCTGTTGTCCCTTCTGAACTTATTTCCTGGGTTCATTGGGGCAGGTGGGCCCAGCTTGACAGAATTCAAGATTTCAGTGCGACTTACTGTCAACGGGGTAAAGGTCTCGGGCACTCTCTCAGTCGCCCTTGTTCTGTTTTTCCCGTTCTTGTTGTTACCACTGTTCTTTGCTTGGTCCTTCTTATCAGAATCTACAGCCTCGGACCTGGAACCCTTTTCTTTCTTCTTTTGTTTCATTTCCTCAGCCATGGCCACATCATAGGCCCTCTCAAACAGTTCCTGCCTGGTATTTACCTTCCTGACCTGCAACTCGTACTCTAAATCAGGAGAGGACACCCATTCCTAAAGCAGTTTATTACCTTCCTGACCTGCAACTCGTACTCTAGGAACTTCTTCCTCATATAATCCCATGAGGTAATACAACCCGATGTTAAACCATGAAACCAAGTCGGTGTTGCACCTGTGAGGGTGCTGGTTAGTGCCTTGCACAGCACATCATCCTCGAAAGAGACTAAGCACATGGTGGCCTCCAAATGCTGCATATGGTTCAGGGCATTGGTCGCTCCTGAATACTTATCAAGAGCGGGCAGCTTGAAGCCTACAGCAGGCCGTCACTCGAGCAATTCTCTGGACAAGGGGCGAAGAGTATGATCGTTTCATTCGCTCCTTCCCTTATCCTCCTTTTTGTGGCCTCCATCTTATTTAGCCTTTTTTTCAAAATCAACCACTCCCTAGCTTCTTGATTATTACTCCTCGAGCATGAGACATCATTAGACTTCTGTCTTTCTGCATGATAGGGCTCTCCCCTAGAGTAGGCCCTGTGCCTTTCACTCCTAGGCGGAGTTACTTCTCTACCTCATCTGTCCCTATGGGAGTGTGACCTAATTGATCTCACAGGCAACCTGACTGGTCTGACTGGCGACCTTCGCCCATTTTTATCTTGATCACGGTGAGAATGAGACCTCTCCTCTCTGATAAGCGACATGTGCCTATTTCGATCGCGATGAGAATGCGACCTCTCCGTTTTGGCAGGTGACCTACGTACATTCCTTTCGGCCTCCCTTTGTCGCCTCAACTCTGACTCAGCCTCCAGCTCCTTATTGTGATTGAGATGACTTCTCAAGTCGTCATTGGGAACAGGTATGTGCGTACGGATAGATCGCTCAACCATCTGCTGATTACCATTCTGCCTAGAACTTACATTCGTTCTACCATTCTCAATAGGCTGCCTGTGAGAGACTTGAGAGGGAGCAGCTCTATGCGACCTCCTATCATCCTGATTTGGAGTCTGGCATCTCCAACAATTCTTGCAGAATTCTAGCTCGCTCTAGTAGCATCTCCTTCCTACTGGGGTGATTGGTTGAGGGACCTGCATTGTCGCCTGCAACAGTTTGACCTGCCAGTAGGCGTTTTGGAGGTAGCTGCGCTTCTGGTTCGACCATAAGCCTCTTCTCCCTTCTGGTATCTGGCAAGCCTCTGCCATCAGCCACACTGTTGGAACGAGTAGACCTCCTATGAGGATTGCCTGTTGGAGGGGGAGGAAGATTAGCCGTTTTGGTTCCTGCGCCAGCCTCTGCGTTCCTTACTGTCAAACTGAGCGTCGGATCGCTGGAAGAGGATACAGTCTGTCCGTCATGAGCCATATTACTCTCTGATTAATTTTCGAGGTCAAAAAGCTTACGATTCCCGGCAATGGAACCAAACTGATGCTGCAAAAATCGTGCTTATCAATCTCTGTACAGCCGCAAGATTGATCTCCTGACTTCTTTTACCTGAAACACGAAACCCACGACTAGCCGGAATGGTATCCGGCGAAGACCTTCGGGCGTGAGAGTAAGTATGGTGTATGGAGAGCTAATAAGTTATAAAGAATAATGTACTCAGAATAACAAATAACAATTACCTTGAAACGGTTGATATTGTGAAGTATTTATAGTTGTTGATGAGAGTTAAATTTGTAATAAGATTGTATGAAATTCCTTGAATCACGGATCGGATTTGCATAAGAGATCATGTCCACATATAACTCTTGAATTGTAGGACTTTGGTTATGGAAAGAATTGCAGGCGTGTTATGACTCTGTAGGTCGACGTCTGCTGGTAGGTCGAGGTCGCCTGTTGGGTATAGGTCGACCTGACTGAATGCCGAGGCGGGGTCATGCCCGTATATGAGATATGGATTGTATTCGGACAAATCTAGGTCGGACTATGAGCTAAGTCGATTGATCAATAATGATGGGCCTTGGGCCTGGTAATATTTGGACCGACCCATTAAAAACGTGGTGGCAATAATAGATGAATAATTGGTCTTCGTGTATTGGGCCTAGCCCGTCACATTTATTTCGTTCAATAATAATAATAATTTTACTAATCAAGAAAATAAAAAATATAAAATAAAATAAATGTGGTGGGATATATGATGATGAGTTGAAAGGGAGTTGAATTTTTATAAACAAAACCATTGTAGAGTGTAAATGTTGAAAGGGTGTTGATAAATTAGGTAGAAGAGAGAGAAGCTGATGTGGAGCGGTAGAGGTGACCAAACGGTTCAAACCGCCGGTTCCGATTCCGAACCGGCGGTTCACGGTTCGCCCAAGCATTGAACCGAAATCGGTCCGGTTTAGTCACGGTTCCGGTTCCCGGTTCGAACCGGCCGTACGTTTCCGATTCCGATTTTAAACCGGTAATTTCAAAAAAAAAATAATAATAATAATAATTGGCTTGGTTGGTCGCCCAAGATGGGCCGAATGATGTGGGTGGTCGCCCAAGTGTCCAGTCTTTAAAAAAAAAATCACTTGGTTTGGGCGGCCGCCCAAGAGAGCCGAATGATATGGGCTGTCGCCCATGTGTACAGATCTTCCAAAAAAAAACAATTAAATTTTGAACAATTTCTGTTAAATTTTATAAAAAAGTTAATTTTTTTGAAAAAAGTCATATAAAAACTTAACTTTTTTTAAAATAAACGAAACTATATAAAAGAAAATCTAGTGAAAATCTTTTAGGTGGGATCTTATTTATTTTACAAAATTTAATTCACAATTTTGTTACACTATGGTTTCATTATATAAGCAAGAACTTTCTTAATTGGGGCTACATGTTCCTTTAAAATTGATAAACCATCTTGTACACACAAATTTAAAATATGGCATATGCACCTAACATGAAAAAATTTACCCCCAATGGATGGTTGACAAATATCAATGAGTGATGGTAGACTAGCAGTATTATTAGCAGCATTATCAAATCCAATTGAAAAAATTTTGTGAACTAATCCATATTCTTGTAAAACTTTAGCAATTTTGTTACAAATATTTTGAGCATTATGAACAGTATCAAAAGATTTATATGCCATTAATCGTTTTTGTAATTTCCAACTACTATCAACCCAATGACATGTAATTCCTATATAGCTATGAGTTTGCCAATGGTCACTCCATATATCGGCACATATTGACAATTTTTGGGATAAATCTTTAAATGTATTAATTAAAGCTAATTTTCCTTGTAGATATTGGGCTTTAGTATCACGAGTACTTGTATTTTTATTAATTTCTTTAGCCGCGGGATTTAAACAAAGTTGTGCCATATTAGACCATAATCTATCATTAGTAAAATTAAAGGGTAATCCTTTAGCAGCAGTATATTTTGTCATTTCTCTTCTATACGTTGAATTGTCAAATTTAAATAATTGCGAAGACGTACCTTGTGATGATCTCGTAAATCCTTGTAGTTGTCTTTGCTCTTGGGCATCTCCAACTTGGTCGGGGTGCCTTGACGTCAAGTGTCTCTTAAATGTTCCATAACCACCTCCATGGGTAAAGGCAAATTTTTGAGTGCAATGGTTGCAAGAAACGGTGTATTGGTTGGTACCTTCAATTGACACTTTTGAAAAGTGTACGGTCATGATGTCCGACCTTCCCGTGGTTCGACCTCCTCGACCTCGACCTTGGATTTGAGTTTGACCACCCCCTCGCGCTTCACTTTGGGTTTGAGTGGTTTGAGTGTTACTCTGTGAGCACCCCAACCCGGGACCTAACGCGTGTCCCGAGCTTGAGAAGCTCAAACTAAGAAAACCCGTCTTCTATTTTTAAAAACTTTTATTTTACTTTAAAAGAAAATCAATTCTCAAACTTCCAAATTAAAATCAACTGATAAAATCTCCACTCGGAGAAATTTAAATAAATACCTCAATACCATAACTTGATCAATTACATCGAAAACCCTAATTAACATTGTTTAACAAAAGAGTTTTCCATACAAATTATAAAAGAGAAATACTTATATAGGACTCCCGACAACCCACTCATATACCTATCCTGACAAGTCCCAAAAGCAAGAGTCCAACTCTTTCCCCGGCCTCACTGGTTCAGGTCACCTGTCTCAGCACAATCTAAAACAGTAAAAGGGAAGGGGTGTGAATAAATCTCAATAAGCTATTATGAATGCAGCAAGATGCCAAACAAGATGCAACACATAGCATAGTAGCACATAACACATTATGAAAGCGGTAAACACCTTACGTTACCTCATTTTACCTTTCCCGTCTGAACAATAAGTCGTACAACGTGGGAGTCAAACTCCGCTCTTTGGTGAATTGCCCCCATGCACCTTCACCACTTATAGGTCTCATACTCCAGAGATCCATATAAGAAAATAAGATACTTATATGACCCTTTTTCAGAGTATCATATAATATCAGCGCCACTGTAAAGCTTTTGGCTTCATACAGAGCATTCCACCTAATCACCAAATTGCAGCGGTCTGTAAGGCTTTTGGCTCAATACAGCGGCTAGCACCCCTACTTTGTGGCCACAGAGGGGGCAGGTCACAGGTATAATGAACCTTCAATCACTTATAGAACAAATCAATAATTGATTGAATTCCATTATACCCCCTAATCATATATACTCGTTCAAGCACATGATAGATACTTGAAATAAATCCACAAAGGGGATAAGAACATAACAACATGGTAATGTATAATCATGTTAAATCAATATCATAGTGCCACATTCATTTAATACACTATGCATAATACCATTAACGAATATAAATTCAAATAAGGTATCCATATAACCACATAATCCACACCGGGATACAATATGATCAACATGCCAGATAATCCACAATTGGGATACAATATATCAATATACCAAATAATCCACACTTGGGATGCAATACCACAATGTGATACATAAACCATTCCTACATAATCATTACTCAACCTCAAATAGCCTTAATAGAGTTTCAAGATCTACTTTCCACAATTTCATTTTTGATCAAATAAGACTTCATTGTATAGCCCAAGCATTCTACTTTAATCTAAGTTAAAGAGGGTTCAATTATGGTCTAGGTTGAATAGATTTAAACAGCTCCAAAAACAGTTCAATGTCACCAGGCCAGGGCATGACTCGTGCCTGAGGGCACGACTCGTGCCAATTCTCCTTAAGTTACTCAGAACGACTTGGCCTCCTAGGCACGACTCGTGGTCACGAATTGGCCATGGGCACGACTCGTGATCCAGTGCACCACTCGTGCTCATTTGCACCACTAGTGCAAATTTACACCACTAGTGCTCATTTGCACCACTAGTGCAAATTTGCACCACTAGTGCTCATTTGTACTAGTCGTGCCAATGCCTAAAATTGAGACATCAGTTGCAACATCAGCAACCCCAAATCCAAGTGACCAAAAACCAAGTTTCCTTTATTTGCAGCTGAGCCAAAATCCTTACCAACATCAACCATTCTACCCCTAACTATTTTATACCTCTTTCAAGCCAATCCAACACTAACTAACATCAATTTGGTACTCCAAATTTATACTAGTCATTCCAACCAAATAGAGGAACCTAACATTTTACTACTTAGTTAGTTATCACATTTCACTATCACATTCCATGTTCATCATCCTTACTTCACATTAACCATTTTCTTACACTCTTATTTCTTTATCAACTATCATGAACAACACATTATATCTAGGTCATAAATTAATTCTTACTCCAAGGAAGTGTTCCAACAACTCAAGCAACAATTATAACAACAATATCCACATCAATTATTTCATGAACATTTAAATGAAAGGAAAGTCATAATAACTCACTTCCTAACTCTAATACTTGGCCAAACCCACAATAAATACTTACACTTAAACCATTAATGTTCCCAATTACTCTATACCACTCTTCTCCTAACTTAGATCACCAATTTACAATTTAAGATCAATTCCAACTCAAATAACATTATTCTAAATATCAAAAATCATTTGCTTTCAACAAGAGGTTAATTAACACATAAAGTGAGCAATTATTAGAAGGAAGTCATAATAACTTACCTTGGAATAGGAGGTGGATTATGGATCTCTTGAGCTTGTTAAACTCCCCTAGATGCCCCGATTACAAAAGTACTCCCGGATTGAAAAATGAAGAAGAAATGACTACTCTAGGAACTTGAGAAGGTGAGGCTTCAAGGTTGATTTTCCATGGAGATTGTAAGAGAAAGATGAGGGAGGATGATGGAGGAGGTTAGAGGGAGTATGGGAAGAGTAAGAGAAAGTATGGAAGGTATGGGTGGTATTGACTTTAGAGGGAGAAGGGGAGGATTTTAGGAAAATGGTCCCCTACAAGAACTCTTCCAATTAATTTAAATAACCCTCCCAACCCAAAATATTTTATTTGTCCATTTTATTACCACTCCATCCTATTACTTTATTTATTTTCTATTTTTATATTTCCCCTAGAATATTATTTTATTTCCTTATCATTTTATCCTAATATAAGAAATCAAGTATATAAAAATGAACACATAATATTAATAATAATATTAAAAGCACACAAAATGATGCTAAAATAGTGCCTAGGGTTAGGGTCGTTACACTCACTCCCCCTTAAAGAAAATTCGTCCCGAATTTTTAAGAAGACTTACCTTAAGGATCGAATAGCAAATGTTCCTCTCACGAATCTCAAATTACAACTTTCACTAGTTTCCTTAACGGCATGATTTTTCTATACATTTTCACAACCCGAATACCCTAGGATTTCAATTCCCTAACTATTATTCTAATAACTCTCAACAGTTTCCCCACATAAGTCAAATCCGCCCAAATCATCATTAACTGAAGAATTCCATACAAATATATTTTCCATACCAATCTTCATACATTACCAATTCAATGCTAAACTAAAAACTGCTATTATCCACAATTCGCTAAGGTTAATTAAAATTCCCGAGTTTGAGAGGAAATCCATCACACATACAACTTATTCCTCAAGAATCTGAATAGTATTCTAATCTCTCCCTTCCGACTAACTAAATCCTCCAACTCTTAGGATCAGTAACAATCCCAAAAAGAAAGCTTCAATAGATAAGGTTCCCGAAAAACAATTGCAACCACTCTCGGGTAGGGAGTAAGAAAATTCCGCTTTATCTAAGTTAACTTCCTCGAAACCTACGCTATCACTTCCCATTTTGCATAATATCACCACCTAACCTTCCTTTAATACACCCTTAAAATTTCACAAAGTCCTCACATTCATTAGGTAAGGTAATGATTGGATCTATTGCCAACCTATTCTCCAACTCTATCAATATGATTCATCCTGATTACATCCTACACCATTTATGTATTATTTAGAGTTAACTAAATCAATGATTTTACAATCCTCAAGAATTCCCTAGAAATTCCTTCGGTAGCACTTACCAGCCCAAAGATCACGGACTAAATCCTCATAAGATCCATGGCAACATCCGAGTTTAAGACTATAGAACCCAAAATTTGGAATCCTCTCGATCCAACTCACACTAGCTACAATTTGCATACAAGGACTCCTCACAAGGAATCATTAAACCAACTCTCAAATGATTTTCATGATCTTCCCGGGACTTTAATTAATAAAGAGACCATCAATCCTAATTACCACAAAGCCATCAAACTAAAGATTGAAACTCGGATTATCATACTTAGAATCAACACATGAGATACCTTGATGGAAACACATTTACCATCTACTCACAACTAGCACATAAACTTTTTGAAAAGACTTCTTATGCAAGTTTAACACATACTAAATATCCTTCACACTTTTAACCAAAACTTTTTGTCTTTAGTGCTTATATAACAAGAGTACCATATAAAGGTTTATTTATATTAACTACCAATATAATCCATTTAGGTATAGAAAAGGAGACTCACTTCTTATGATAGTCTACCAATGCACAACAACTACTTAACCCTCCAGGTCAAGTATATCTAAAAATCATAAATTGATAATCATACCAAATCAACTGGCAATACATGCTCAGCCATAACCACATCACCATCGTGGTAAACCAAAGGAGATTCAAGGTATTCTCTCATAAGAGCAGAATCCTCTAACAATAAAACAATTTCTCAAGTAATGTATGCCACATAGAAGCAACATGCTATGCCACACATAATGATATGAAACAAGATTTATAAAATATGACCCCTAACTTCTGAGACAGGGAATTTACCTCTAGTGACCTCCGAGGAATCTATCTCTCCTGGACCCGAAACACACACTCGATCACAGACCTTCTCTTTCGGTTCCCCTTCGTTATCTCTTTTGGTACCACCTCTTTGTCGTCCACCCGGCTGACCGCTGCTTAAAGCTCGTCCCCGCTGCAACCTTGGACAATTCCTCCTAAAGTGTCCCGTTGCTCCACAATTCAAGCATTTCCCTTGCTTACTCCAACACTTGTCATCAGAATGACCCATCTTCTTGCAATATTTACAAATCATCCCATACTGTTTGGATATTGGCCTAGACGAAGAAGCTACCACAAATTCCCCTCTCGCACTTCCTGAAGTTAAAGTCCTTGGCTGTCCTCTAATGATTTTGGATCCTTGCCCTAGATACTTTAGCTTATTTCCAATCCCACCTTCCGATTTTCCACTATTTTCCTCAATGCTATTCTCGATCTTATAAGCTCTCTCTATGACTGTCTGATAATTGGTGAAGCTATCAATCACTAATTTCTTCCTAAACTCAATCCTCAAACCTTTTATAAACCTATGAACTCTTCTCGCTTCATGCGGTACCAAATGAGGGCAACATTTAGCTAATTCCTCAAACCTGACTGAATACTGATTCACTGTCATGTCCCCTTGTTCTAGTCCTAAGAATTCGATCTCCTTCTTGTCCCTTGTAACCATCGAAATGAAATAATCCTCGAACTGTTTGGTGAAATTATCCCAAGTCTGGGGCGTATGATCCCGCTCCCAATTCCCTTTCAAAATCTGCCACCACTGATCAGCTGGACCTTCAAGTTTGAAAACGGCATACCTAAATTTCTCTTCGTTGGGACTTTCTATAACCTCAAAAATCCTATTCATTTCGGCTAACCATTTTTCTGCCTTTAACGGATCCGGATCTCCGTTAAAGCTCGGTGGGTTCATCTTCACAAGTCTTTCCAATCCATCACTTTTACATTCCTCAGGTTGATTCGGAACTGATCCTCTAGTCTCCATATTATGTACAAACATCCTGAATAACTTCATCATCTCTTCATTCCGAATTTCACCTATACCCATATCTCCTTCAATTTCTAGAACTTTTCGCTGATCATCATTGCTTCCGGCCATTGGAACCAACTCCTGCATTAAACACTCGACGTTAATTACCACACATTCCCCCTTAGTTTAGACATCTACCCTTAACCTCTAAACTAAGCTCTGATACCAACTGTGAGCATCCCAACCCGGGACCTAACGCGTGTCCCGAGCTTGAGAAGCTCAAACTAAGAAAACCCGTCTTCTATTTTTAAAAACTTTTATTTTACTTTAAAAGAAAATCAATTCTCAAACTTCCAAATTAAAATCAACTGATAAAATCTCCACTCGGAGAAATTTAAATAAATACCTCAATACCATAACTTGATCAATTACATCGAAAACCCTAATTAACATTGTTTAACAAAAGAGCTTTCCATACAAATTATAAAAGAGAAATACTTATATAGGACTCCCGACAACCCACTCATATACCTATCCTGACAAGTCCCAAAAGCAAGAGTCCAACTCTTTCCCGGCCTCACTGTTCAGTCACCTGTCTCAAGACAATCTAAAACAAGAAAGGGAAGGGGTGAGAATAAATCTCAATAAGCTATTATGAATGCAAAGAAGATGCCAAACAAGATGCAACACATAGCATGGTAGCACATAACACATTATGAAAGCGGTAAACACCTTACGTTACCTCATTTTACCTTTCCCGTCTGAACAATAAGTCGTACAACGTGGGAGTCAAACTCCGCTCTTTGGTGAATTGCCCCATGCACCTTCACCACTTATAGGTCTCATACCCCGTAGATCCATATAAGAAAATAAGATACTTATATGACCCTTTTTCGCAGTATCATATAATATCGAGCGCCACTTAAAGCTTTTGGCTTCATACAGAGCATTCCACCTAATCACCAAATTGCAGCGGTGCTGTAAGGCTTTTGGCTCAATACAATGCTAGCACCCCCACTTTGTGGCCACGTAGGGGGTAGTCACGTATAATGAACCTTCAATCACTTATAGAACAAATCAATAATTGATTGAATTCCATTATACCCCCTAATCATATATACTCGTTCAAGCACATGATAGATACTTGAAATAAATCCACAAAGGGGATAAGAACATAACAACATGGTAATGTATAATCATGTTAAATCAATATCATAGTGCCACATTCATTTAATACACTATGCATAATACCATTAACGAATATAAATTCAAATAAGGTATCCATATAACCACATAATCCACACCGGGATACAATATGATCAACATGCCAGATAATCCACAATTGGGATACAATATATCAATATACCAAATAATCCACACTTGGGATGCAATACCACAATGTGATACATAAACCATTCCTACATAATCATTACTCAACCTCAAATAGCCTTAATAGAGGTTCAAGATCTACTTTCCACAATTTCATTTTTGATCAAATAAGACTTCATTGTATAGCCCAAGCATTCTACTTTAATCTAAGTTAAAGAGGGTTCAATTATGGTCTAGGTTGAATAGATTTAAACAGCTCCAAAAACAGTTCAATGTCACTGTGCCAGGGGCACGACTCGTGCCTGAGGGCACGACTCGTGCCAATTCTCCTTAAGTTACTCAGAACGACTTGGCCTCCTAGGCACGACTCGTGGTCACAAATTGGCCATGGGCACGACTCGTGATCCAGTGCACCACTCGTGCTCATTTGCACCACTAGTGCAAATTTACACCACTAGTGATCATTTGCACCACTAGTGCAAATTTGCACCACTAGTGCTCATTTGTACTAGTCGTGCCAATGCCTAAAATTGAGACATCAGTTGCAACATCAGCAACCCCAAATCCAAGTGACCAAAAACCAAGTTTTCTTTATTTGCAGCTGAGCCAAAATCCTTACCAACATCAACCATTCTACCCCTAACTATTTTATACCTCTTCCAAGCCAATCCAACACTAACTAACATCAATTTGGTACTCCAAATCTATACTAGTCATTCCAACCAAATAGAGGAACCTAACATTTTACTACTTAGTTAGTTATCACATTTCACTATCACAATCCATGTTCATCATCCTTACTTCACATTAACCATTTTCTTACACTCTTATTTCTTTATCAACTATCATGAACAACACATTATATCTAGGTCATAAATTAATTCTTACTCCAAGGAAGTGTTCCAACAACTCAAGCAACAATTATAACAACAATATCCACATCAATTATTTCATGAACATTTAAATGAAAGGAAAGTCATAATAACTCACTTCCTAACTCTAATACTTGGCCAAACCCACAATAAATACTTACACTTAAACCATTAATGTTCCCAATTACTCTATACCACTCTTCTCCCAACTTAGATCACCAATTTACAATTTAAGATCAATTCCAACTCAAATAACATTATTCCAAATATCAAAAATTATTTGCTTTCAACAAGAGATTAATTAACACATAAAGTGAGCAATTATTAGAAGAAAGTCATAATAACTTACCTTGGAATAGGAGGTGGATTATGGATCTCTTGAGCTTGTTAAACTCCCCTAGATGCCCTGATTACAAAAGTACTTCCGGATTGAAAGATGAAGAAGAAATGACCTCTCTAGGAACTTGAGAAGGTGAGGCTTCAAGGTTGATTTTCCATGGAGGTTGTAGGAGAAAGAGTAGGGAGGATGATGGAGGAGGTTAGAGGGAGTATGGGAAGAGTAAGAGAAAGTATGGAAGGTATGGGTGGTATTGACTTTAGAGGAAGAAGGGGAGGATTTTAGGGAAATGGTCCCCTACAAGAACTCTTTCAATTAATTTAAATAACCCTCCCAACCAAAAATATTTTATTTGTCCATTTTATTACCACTCCATCCTATTACTTTATTTATTTTCTATTTTTATATTTCCCCTAGAATATTATTTTATTTCCTTATCATTTTATCCTAATATAAGAAATCAAGTATATAAAAATGAACACATAATATTAATAATAATATTAAAAGCACACAAAATGATGCTAAAATAGTGCCTAGGGTTAGGGTCGTTACATACTCCCTTCGGTATGACCATGATCACCCATTGGTAATGTTGCATCAACTTCGTCATCGCTCAAATTAAACATTTCTTGTGGTAGTGCTTGTACATTAAGATTATCCCAAATGAAATCATCGGGAAATGGATGCGTGGTTGATACACTCTTTCCCTTATCACCACGGCCGCCACGAGATGAAGACATTTTTTTTTGTGAAAAGATGAAATTATGTGAAAAAAAATGAAATTATGGAGACTTTGAGTTTGAGACTTTGCAAGTTTGAGATAATATAGATATTAATTGAGAGAGAGATTTGAGAGATTGAGATGAGAGAGAGATTTGAGAGATTGAGAGAGGAGAGAATGAGAGATTGAGAGAATGAGTAGTGAAAAAAAATGAAGGGAGGGGGAGGGTATTTATAGGTTTGAGAGAAAAAGAAAAAAAAACGTTTTAGGGACCAAAATAAAAAAAAAAAAACCGTTTTATGGACCAAAACGGTTAAGGAAATATTTTTTTTACATTTTGATCACTAAACAGTCAAAATGACCGTTACCTAACAGTCATTAAATAGGCACTGTCGGATCAAGAAATAAACGGCCCAGATCAACTAGCCGTTAGCCGATTCCGGTTCCGATTCTTGAACCGGCGGTTCCGATTCCGATTTACGATTCCGATTCCTGAACCGGCGGTTTACCGGTTTTTGAATTTACGAACCGTAATCGGATCGAAATATCGCCGGTTCACCGATTCAGCCGATTCACGGTTCAGACGGTCCAATTTCCTTCCAATTTTGAACCGATCCGGTTCCAATTCAGACCGCCGATTCAAACCCGATTGGACATCTCTATGAAGCGGTAAAGTGGGTGTTGAAAATATTTTGGTGTTAAAATCATTGTAAATGATCTAAGCAATTCTATTATCCCCTACTTAATTGATACACGTGCTTTGACTTTTAATTTATCGAGGGCTGCTTTACACATTGGCTTTTTGTCCTATATTGCATTCTTCACAAAATATTCAAATTTGTTTCAAAATACTCATTTCATCCCATATCAATTGATATTTATTTCTTTTTTGATTTGTCTTACACCAATTGATACTGTTCAAAATAAAAGAGAATCTTTACTATTTTTTCCACTCATTCTCTCTCCTATTTTACTTTCACTCACAACATTCTCTCTCCTAACTATTCCTCCCACTCATTCTCTCTCCCATTTAATTTTTTATACTCACAATATTTTCTTCCACTTTTTTTCTTTCTTACTTTTTTTTAATATGTATGTCCAAAATTTTGATATCAATTGGTGTGGGACGGAGGGAGTATTTGTTACTTGAGTTTTTCTAGAAAACTAATCGAGCTTCACATCACATGGATACAATTTACTTTATAAATAAAGATGTTTATATTTATATATACTCCCTTCGTCTCAAATTTACGTGTATATTTTGTCATTTTGGGCGTCTCAAATCTACGTGTACATTTCCTAAAATGATAAGAATCTTTACTATTTCCTCCACTCATTCTCTCTCCTATTTTATTTTTATACTCACAACATCAATCAACTTTACGATTTCCTCCCCTCATTCTCTCTCCTATTTTGCAATTACACTCACACACTTTCTTCATTATCCGCTTTTCTTAATCTACGCGCAAAACACCAAACGTGCACGTAAGTTTGGGAAGGAGGGAGTAGTTATTAATACCACTTTTAGTTTAACTAATAGAAAAAAAAAAAAAATGAGAAGAATATACCATTTGACGCAACCATAAATTTCTTTTCTTACGATCTACTTTAAAAAGATTGTTATTTGTACCCGTGTTTAATTACTAATATCACTTTTAGGCTCCGTTTGTTTGGGGAAAAATGTTTTTCGAAAAATATTTTCCTCATTTTTTAGTGTTTGTTTCGCACCAGAAAATGGGGAAAACTTCATTTTTATCTTATTTTCCGAAAAACATTTTCATTTTTCAGAAAATATTTTGCCGAAAATCATTTTCCGAAAAAGGTTTTACGCTAAACAAACGGAGCCTTAGTTCAATTAGAAACGTAGACATAAAAGAAAATAAATGAAAGTAATATAAAATGCCTTGTAGTCGGATAATAAAGTTTTCAATAATTATGAACGTTTTAATTGTTATAGTATTAAATATGGGCAAATACGTTTACCCCCAAACTATATACTCCCTCCGTCCCAATAAGTGCTTCACCCTTTTGGGTGAGCACGCAAATTATGAAAATGAGATGAAAAAAAAAATGTTGCGAGTGTAATTTGAAAATAGGAGAGAGAATTAGTGGGAGAAATAGTAAATTATAATGGTGTTGTGAGTATTAAAAAAATATAGGAGAGAGAATGAGTGGAGGAAATAGTAAAGATTCTTTGCCAAAAAAGAAAAGGTGAAACTTCTAACGGAACGCCCTTTTGGATAATTAGTGAATCTAACGGAACGCCCTTTTGGATAATTAGTGAAGCTTTTATTGGGACGAATGGAGTATCAAATTTTACTTTACATTCTTGCTCGAAATTAGTTCCAATTTGAAATTCAATGTAAAAATTATCTTGCTTTGCCCATAAATCCTAACGAACGTTAAAAATTTATTGAAATTAGTCACGTGGATGTCTCATTCCAGGTAATTAAGTCTTTTATATTTTAAAGTACATGAAGAAAATAGTTGAAATAAAAACTCCACTAAGAAATAAAATAATGTCTTTAAAAATAATAAAAAATTAATAATATAGAAAATTTAAGTAAGTAAAGTTGTTTACTTGCACCCTTAGCAAATAAAGAGGAAATGAAAAGCCCATTATTCATTAAAAAAATGCTTATACGGCGTCACATTGCACCCTAAAATTCAAGATTTCTCAAAAACTTGTCAATGTCGCGCATCTTTAGTCGTAAATAGGGAAGAATAAAATTATAAATAAAGTATTTTTTTTATTAAAGTATATCATAAAAATTGTAAAATTAAACTAAAGGGAAACTAAAATGAGAATAATCAAAATATCCATCATTTGACATGCACATGCCTAATTTCGTTCAATTTCTAACCTTCATTAGAATTCAAGGGAAAAAGTGAGATAGTTTTAACATTGAATGTTAATATGGAACAAATTTCGCCCGGAGGTACAATGTTGGATTTGGTATACAGTTTGGCGATATAGATTTCAAGTTTTTCCTAAACTCGAACACGTGACGTAAGCATAAGTTTTCGCCTTTACTTTTATATATATAGATTTTACCATTATTTATCAATTATATCTTTATTTATGATGATGTAACATTCATAATAAAATATTTAATTATATAAATAATTGAAACATTTTAAAGATAATTTAATTTATTTGATATGTATTAAATGATTCTCTTAATTAATATGTGTGGAGAAATTCTACTCCAATTAAAGTATTTTGAAATAAAGGGAGGAAGTAGTAGAATTTGTTGTAACTTTTTGCACCAAATTTTGCATTAAATATTGAAAGTGTGATAGCATCACACTTAGCCAAGTCAAAGAGGTTGACTTATTAAAGGTTTTGTTACTTTCTTATGTATTTAATTTAAGTAAATACTTTGTACATTATTTTTATAATTACTAACCTATTAACCGAAATTTGTTATGTTTTTAGTATTGTGTTTGATCATTTTATAGGACTCTCATAACTTGAAAAGGAGTCTAAGGAGATAAAGATGTTTAAAAGATATAAAAGGATAATGAAGATTGGAATGAAGAGATAATGATCAAGGCTTCAGTTATCCATCTGAGAAGGCTCCTTGACTATAAATATGAAGACCATACCTCAGTTGAAATACACGATTTTGAGTGACTAAGTGTGCTGAAGAAAAACAGTCACCTTAGTGTTTTATTTTATTGAGAGTTCTTTTGTTGATTTAGTCATTCTCTTAGTTTACATTGTGTAATCGGTTCAAAAGTGATTTAATAAGAGAAGTTTATTGCCTACAGCATATTGTTGTAGATAAGTGTTTAAACCCTTTGTTTATTTCTTTTCTATTTATTATTTCGCTGCATTTCTCTATTGTGCTAGTGCTGGTGCGATAGCATCAGGACTCACATCAGCAAGTTTCGTGTTCCTGTGAACTTCCTAGCCGCTCCATTTTTTTCAATTGGTATCAGAGCCACACTCGACTTCACTGAGTGAGATTCAAGAAAGAGTGGTCATTATGGAAGGACACTCGAATCAATACCGTCCCCCGGTTTTAGATGGAACTAATTATGCCATCTGGAAAGCTAAGATGCGTCTCTTCATCAAAGCAATTGATGAACGAGCATGGCTTAGCATTATTATTCCATGGTCCCCTCCTAAGGTTGAAATTAAGAGTAAAGAAGAAGAGGGTGAAACCTCCGAAAAAGTGTACAAAATTAAAACTGAGGAAGAATGGACCACTGATGAGGTCACTCTTGCTAATTACAATTTCAAGGCTCTTGGTGCTATTTCAAGTCATGTGGATGAACACATGTTTAGACTTATTTTAAATCAAAATATAGCAAAGAAAGCCTGGGATATTTTGCAAGCTCATTGTGAAGGTGATAACAGTGTCAAAGCCACTAGGTTAAGAATTCTCATGACCAAGTTTGAAAACTTGAGGATGAATGAGACTGAGGACATAAAAAGCTATTCTGCTAGAATAAGAGAAATCTCAAATAAATGCCTCTCCCTAGGTGAGCCTATTTCAAATGCTAGATTAGTATGTAAAATGCTAAGGACTGTCACTGATAAGTTCAACATTAAAATAGTTGCTATTGAAGAAGCAAATGACACTGCAACCATGGCTTTGGATACTCTTGTGGGTAAGCTAACCATGTTTGAAATGAACATTTTCATTCAGCAACAACATAAAGCTGAAAGTGTTGCTCTTGCTTCTGCCCTTTCGAAGGCGTCCTCAATTCCAAAAGAGATTGAGGAAATCTCAAATGAAATTGATACTTCAAATTTGGAAACCGAAGATGTTGCTCTTTTAACAAAAAAATTTACTTCTTTTCTCAAAAACAAAAGGGACAACAAATTTTCGTCTAAAAAACCAACTACTTTTGATAAACCAAAAGAGGATAATGAGAGTAATTTCAAGAAACCCACTAGTTTTTCTAAAAACAGATCTGAATCTGTTCAGTGTAGAGCCTGCAAAGGCTTTGGGCATTATGCAAATGAATGTGCAAATACTCTGAAGAAAAAGGGGATGAGCCTAAGTGCGACCCTTAGTGATAGTGAGGACGAAGATGAGTCTCTAAACTTAGCAATCATGGAAATCCCGCCTCCAAATCATGAACATCAATATTATGTAGATTCAGATGTTATCACATCTACCATCACATCTTCTGAATCCATTATAAACTGTTGTACCTCCTCACTGAACAAGAAATCTGAGAATACAGAAGAAGATGATGGAAGCTATCAAGAACGTCTTGATGCCTATGCTGAGCTATATGCCGATTGGGAAAAGCGTGTAGAAAAAATCGCCGTCTTTGAAAAGGTAAATGAAAAACTCTCCACTGAACTATCAAAAGTAAAAGGTGAACTTAAAGATTTATCCACTGAAAATGACAATCAAAAAGATTCAATTGCCAAACTTGAGGTCATGCTCACTAAACGTGACATTGAGCTTGAGAAGACCAAAACCGAACTCACAGAGGCCAAGAAAACTTTTGAAAAAATGAATACTGGAAAGGCAACTCTTGATGAGGTTCTTAATGTGAGTAAATTTTCGAAAACAGGTCTTGGTTTTGAATCAAACTTTTTAAAAGAGGGAGAGAGTAGTTCCTCGAAATCTAAAACTTTTCACAACCAAAAATCATCAACCAAGAAGAAAAGATTTGTGTGCCATTACTGCTTCTTACCAGGACATATAAGACCTATTTGTTATAAAAGGATTCATGATCTGGGAAAAGATGCCCCTCAGATGAGTGGTAGGATGCACTCACATCACCACTCACATCGCCAGAAACAAGGTCAGTTTGTCTGGATAGAAAAGAAAAATGAGGAATGCAAGGTAGTGTTCACCTCTCTCAAGAGCAGCATTGCTAGCTCATGGTACTTTGATAGCGGGTGCTCAAGGCACATGACAGGTAATGCAGAATTCCTCACGGATTACATCACTGTCAAAGGTGGAATGTGAATTATGGGGGAGGAGCACAAGGTAAGATTGTAGGTAAAGGTACTTTATGTGTGAATGACAAGCCTAAATTAAAAAATATATATCATGTAGAGGGTTTGAAAGCTAATTTGATTAGTATAAGCCAACTATGTGATGACAATTTACATGTTAATTTTGACAAACATGAATGCAAAGTGTTTGATAACACTAATCAATGCCTATTCACTGGAGTAAGGTCTCAAGATAATTGTTACAAATTTGGTGACAATTTATCCTGCCTTAGCTCCAAAACAAATGAACTTGAACTATGGCATCAAAAGTTAGGACATGCTAGCTATAGGAAAATAGAAGAATTAGTTAGATTTGATGCTGTTAAACACTTGCCCAAGCTTGACTTTAAACAATTAAGTGTGTGTGGTCCTTGACAAAAGGGCAAGCAAACCAAAGCCTCTCATCCAAAGGTTGACAAAAGTTTCACGTTTGAAATTTTGGAATTAATACATACTGACATTATGGGACCTATTGAGGTTGAGAGCTTAGGTAAAAAGAAGTATTCATTTGTTTGTGTAGATGATTTATCTAGGTATACTTGGGTGCTATATTTAAAAGAAAAATCTGAAGCTCTTGAAGTATTTAAAGTTTGGTATAAAAAGGTAAAAAATTTGTATGGTAAAAAAGTTATCAAAATTAAATATGTCATGGAACTGAATATGAGAACACCCTGTTCTCAAAATTTTGTGACTCCAAAGGAATCACCCATGATTTTTCAGCCCCTAAAACTCCTCAACAGAATGGAGTTGCTGAAAGAAAAAATCGTACTTTGCAAGAGATGGCTCGTGTCATGCTTAGTTCTAAAAACATCTCTAAACGATTTTGGGCTGAAGCACTTAATACTGCTTGTCACATAGGAAATAGAGTTTATTTGAGAGTTGGATCAACCATGACTCCCTATGAAATCCTACTTGGTAAAAAACCTACTCTTAAATATTTTCATGTTTTTGGATGCATATGCTATGTTCTAAATGATAGAGATTATCTATCTAAATTTGATTCCAAAAGTGACAAAGCTGTTTTTCTTGGATATTCCACAAACAGTCGTGCTTATAGGGTCTACAATCTTAGAACTAAAACTGTGATGGAATCAATTAATGTTACATTTGATGATACTGCTGACTTAAATATAAAATCTCTTGAAGATGATGTCTCAGATTGTATAGAGACAATACAGGAATCTCAGAATCAAACTGAACAGATGCAGCAAAATAGACTGTAAAAAGCAGATGCAGGTACTGATGCGAGCACATCATCACCTACATCAAGACAAATAAAATCTGCTTCAGAATCCGAAGATTCTGACTGTGAAACTGAGAATCTGGATAGAACCAAGGACATACCCAGCAGAGTACAAAAGAATCACCCAATATCTCAAGTGGTGGGTGATATAAACGAGAAAATTAGCACAAGGAAAAAGCCAAGGGTCAACTACCGTGAGTTGGCTGGGCTAAGCTGTGTTGAATCACAAGTAAACAAGGTTAGTTCTTGCTGTTTTGTTTCTAATATTGAACCCAAGAATGTTGTAGAAGCTATGAAAGATGATAATTGGATTGTTGCCATGTTAGAAGAACTAAGCCAATTTGAGAAAAATGATGTATGAACCTTGGTTCCTAGACCTATAAGAGGAAATGTAATAGGAACTAAGTGGATCTTTAAGAACAAAACTGATGAAAATGGTCAAATTATCAGAAATAAAGCTAGGCTTGTAGCCCAAGGTTACACCCAAATAGAAGGAATAGATTTTGAAGAAACATTTGCTCCTGTTGCTAGGATAGAGTCAATTAGGGTTTTACTTGCCATTGCCTGTTATTTGGACATCACTCTACATCAAATGGATGTTAAGAGTGCTTTTTTGAATGGTGTCCTAAATGAAGAAGCCTATGTTGAACAACCTAACGGCTTCACTGATCTCCATTTCCCTGATCATGTTTATAAGCTGAAAAAGGCCCTATATGGTTTAAAACAAGCCCCTAGAGCTTGGTATGGGAGGCTAACTGAACACCTCATACAAATGGGGTTTAAGAGAGGTGAGGTAGATAAAACCTTATTTATTCTAAAAGAAAATGTAGGGATCTTGGTGGCTCAAATTTATGTTGATAACATTGTATTTGGATCATCTTCCAAAGATATGTTAGACTATTTTGTCACAAGTATGACCACAACCTTTGAAATGAGTATGGTTGGTGAGTTAACCTACTTTCTAGGCCTTCAAATAAAACAAAATAAGGAAGGAATTTTTATCTCTCAAAGTAAATATGCCAAAAACTTGGTTAAAAAAATCTCTCTTGACAATGCCTCTCACTTTAAAACCCCTATGGGATCATCCCAAAAGTTGTGCAAAGATGAGAATGGTGAGGATGTTGACCCCACCTTATATAGAAGTATGATTGGGAGCTTGTTGTACCTTTCAGCAAGTCGCCCAGACATCATGTTTAGTGTATGCCTGTGTGCTAGATATCAAGCTTGCCCCAAATTATCCCACCTCAAAGCTGTAAAAAGAATTATTAGATATGTTAGTGGAACTATCAATTTAGGGGTAAGCTATACTCGAAAAACCAATACAAATCTGGTAGGATTCAAAGGACTACGATCAAGCAGTAACACTGATGATAGGAAAAGCACAACTGGAGGTTGCTTTTACCTTGGGAACAATTTAGTATCTTGGTATAGTAGAAAACAGAACTGTGTATCCCTATCTACTGATGAGTCAGAATATGTGGCTGTAGGGAGTTGTTGTTCTCAACTCCTTTGGATGAATCAGATGATTAAAGATTATGGTCTTAAAAGTGATATCCTAACTGTTTTTTTGTGATAATCTAAGTGCCATAGAAATATCAAAAAATCCTGTTCAACACTCACGTGCTAAACACATTGACATTAGACATCATTTTATTCTTGATCTTGTTGAGCAAAAAATCATTAGCATGGAATCAATTAGCACTGAAAAACAGTTGGCTGATATTTTCACCAAAGCCCTTGATTTTCAGAGATTTTCCACTCTAAGGAAGTCTCTGAGTTTGTGTGCAAATTGATGGTGTGATCCCCCGTGTGGTCACATCATATCTAACACCTGTATACTCCAACTCTAACAAAAAAAAACCAAAAAAAATGCATTGCATGATTTATCTCAGTGTGGTCACTTGTATTGCATCTTTGACTTGTCTCCTCTCTGAATTGTGAATTCTTCTTAAAAAGTAGTCAACAACTGTTGACTCAAAATTTATCCTACTAGATGTCTCTTGGTGGGTGCAAATACAAAAAAAATGGGAAACAACTACTCCACTCATGGTATGAAGTCATTTCAATGTGATCAAAATGACATCAAGAGAAAATTTGTGTCAAATTGAAAAGATCATTCGAAAGAGGGCTATCCATGAGAACAAAGAAGAGTGAAAGCTACCCATAATAAATATTTCCATGAAAAAAATTATTTGTGGAAGCATTCTAGAGGCCAAGCAAGACAAGATTCTGATTCATTGACTTTCTTAGAGGAAATGCGTCCCCTGATGTAATTACATACTATGCCACACATCTACTGAAATTTATCCTTCACATGTGTACATTATACATCATTAAATGTTTAGAAAAATTTTTTTCTAGTCAACCTGGTCCTTGGTGAAAATTTCAATCAAATGTTTTTCTCCTTCGAATTTATTTTTGTTAAAATATTTTATGCCCAACAAAATTTCCTATAATTTTTTTTTAATGTCCATATGTTTAGGGGAGTATAAGTATGTGGATTTTATTTTTCTCTATGGTAAGTACACTATCTAAAAGAATTTTATTTTTTAAGATAATTGGCATTTATCTTTATCATCTAAGGAGTCTCAAGGATGATTTAGAGAGCATTTACTCCAAGGAATTCGTTTAGTTCCAATTAAACTCCCATTATACGACCGGCCAAAGGGATTTTGTTGATGGTTTAGTTCAAATTAAATTAGAACTCCTCAATAGTGACATAAGCCTAGTGTAAGTATTAAGTGCAATCACATCAACATAAATACCAAAACCCTCTCCTCCTTTAAACCCTCACCGGCCATTGTGATCAAAACCCTTAAAAATTCCAAAATCTCTCGGTTTCTTTCCCTCTGCTCATGGCGTCTCCGTCCAAACCCTCATCTCCGACCACCAATCGTTTGCCTCCTCCATCTCCGGTGGCCCCAACCGAAGCTGCCGTAGAGCTGTTTGTCTATACTGAGGCTACCCCTGTCACAATTTCGCTTCCTGGTGCTGCTGACAATGCCATTGATGCTGATAATCCCGGGGATTTGAAAGCGGTTGGTGCAATGACGGGATTGTCTAGAGGCCCTAACTGGTCGTTGAGGCAGAGGGG
The DNA here is from genome assembly GCA_022495995.1 of Adenophora triphylla var. japonica. Classification (NCBI taxonomy): domain Eukaryota; kingdom Viridiplantae; phylum Streptophyta; class Magnoliopsida; order Asterales; family Campanulaceae; genus Adenophora; species Adenophora triphylla. The sequence goes on from JAFEMH010000254.1 coordinate 308,301, forward strand.
TTTTTCTCCCAACATGGGAGAGTATACTCCTAAGGTACGCCCTAACATGGCCGAACGAGATTTCATTGAAGATGATGATGAGGAGTATGATCCCACTGCTGATTTGAAGAGGAAGAGAGGAAAAACAACGGCTAGTGGCTCTGGTAGTTCGTCTGGTAAGCCCGTGTCTCAACGAAGGAAATATTTGGGTGGACTGACTATTTATTCAAGCGAATCGATGAGGGTGATGCGAGGCCTTTAAAGTTGTGTCCAGAAAAGCTCAGTCAATAGATCTTGAGGAACTGAAGGAAGCTGATGAGATAGTTGAATCTGCAGCTCAAGACCTAGGGACATCTTCCCTCATGTCATTGTGATGCCTGGAGATTTGCCACCTAGTAAGATCTCCACACCTCAGCTGTCCCCTACTGATGCTACCAAAGGTACCACTACATCTCCAACTCCATCACCTTCTACCAACTCGCCTGTAGCCCCTGCTCGATCATCTCCGGGTAACTGGTACTCTGGGGCACACTCTGAGACTGATGAGGTTGAAGAGTATGATGAATCTGAGCATATCCCCCTTCAAGCTCTCTTGGACCTGAAGAAAGGCAAAGGCAAGGTGAGACAAGCAAAGGCCAAAGCTGCTGGGACTATCTCTGCCCAAGCATCTGACATTGGGTCAGATGATGATGAAGCTGAGGATGAAACTTTTAGACTTGGGAGAGATGAGCTTGAAACTGAAAAGAAGGATGCTGCTGAAGATGTACTCACATCTGCATCCTCACCTAGAAGGAGCTTGAGATTATCTGGTCCCTCCAAAGCTGTTCTTCCTAAGCCTAGGCATTCCCCAAGAGCTAAACCATCCTCAAGAAAGGTAAGCCCCCACTCTCCTGAGAAATTTATGACTAAGTCAGTTAAGGAAAGATTTGGCTTCTTTAGAAAGAAAGGGTTTTTGGTTGAGAGGGTCATTGACAAAACTTTTGAGGATGTTGGCATGAAAAGGTTTCTGGAAGAAAAAAGACTGTTACACTCTGTGTCATATCCCACTTTCTAATACCCTTCACTGGTTAGTGAATTCTATGCTAGTCTTGTTCAAGCAATTCAAGATCCTAGGTCTGATAGTTTTGAAAAGGTGAAAGTTCGTGATCAAATTGTTTCTTTTTCTCCTGTTATGATCAACATTTTCCTTCATACTCCATCCCCTCACATCCTTCCACCCATGGCACCTAAAAATGATATTGCCAACTCTATAACTAATGGTCTTGACCCCACATGGCACACACAGTTCAAATGTACCATGCTCACCTCCTTATGTGGTTTCTTATTCAAAGTATCAACCTTCAATTGGAAACCCACTTCCAATAAAAACATTGTTACTGTCCCTCATGCTGACCTTATCTATAGGATTTTTAATGGTCTTGATTTTAACTTGGGTGAAGTTATTTTTGGGAGTATAGTTCAGTTTGCTGAGAAAGAGATTCCCTCTGACCTTCCATTTCCTTGCTTAATTACTGGTTTGTGCTTGAAACAAGGGGTAGAAATTCTCATGTCTGATAGGTCTGTGGATAAGATTGAACCTTTTAACATCCAACCTGTGTTAGAATGTCCCACAAGGACTGTAGATCTACCTGTAGCATTCCCAGATGATCCAGTAATTGATGCTCAAGATGAGGATGAAGATGACCCAGTTGATGCTACTGAAGATGTACGTGCATCTCCTTCACCACCTGTGAATCAAGCAAAGGTACTTTCAGATGAAATCAAGTTTTTGGAGAGGTGGATGCTCAATACGAGGTGGCGATTCAAGGAAGTTTCAGCCTAGGAGAAACAAATTGTTGGCTGCTTTGCTGGGATGCGCTTTACGATAAAAAGGGGAGCTAGCTCAAGTCGTGTATATGAAGAAGTCAGCCATGAATTCAGGTGGGAGCTACTGGCGAAAACACAAGCTGAAATGGAGGAAAATCCTAATCTGAACTGGAGCAGGACTTTTTTCTGAATGGGGTTATGATGTGGTTGAAAACAATTTTAATTTCGTGTTTTTAAATTAGGAACAATGGTGATGTGTTTTTTGCTTAGTTGGTTTGGTTTATTTGGTTATGTTTTGGACATGGTGCTTTATGGTTTTTATTAGCTAGTATTTAGGGGGAGCGTTTGAGCTCTCCATCTCATATCTTGTGTTTGATAATATTTAGCTTATTTAATTGTGTTTAAAACATTGTGCTTGAGATTTATTTTTGAACAGAAAGTAACAAAACAGGGGGAGATTGAAAGTGTGATAGCATCGCACTTAGCCAAGTCAAAAGGTTGACTTAATTATGTTTTGTTACTTTCTTTGTATTTAAAATTATGTAAATATTTTATATTTGATTTTTATTTTACTAACCTATTAACCGAAAATCTGTTATGTGTTTAGTATTATTTTGGTTATTTAAATAGGACTCTCACATGGATAAATGAAGACTTGAAGTGATAAAGAAGATTGAAGAGATTGAAGATTGATCAAGCTCTTTATCCAAGCTTATCCTTACCCGTTACCTTGGCTATAAATACAAAGCCAAGACAGTTTACATAACACGGTTTTTTACACTCCTAAAGGCTGAAGAGAATTCTGGCTGCAAGGAGTTTGTTTTAGTGAGAGTTCATTTTGATTGTTTTGTCATTCTCTTATTTTGCATTTTGTAATCAACTCGAAAGTTATTTCTAATAAGAGAAGTTTATTGTCTACAGCATATTGCTGTAGATAAGTGTTTAAACCTTTGTTCATTTCTTTTCTATTTTTATTCCGCTGCATTTCACTGTTGTGCTAGTGCTGGTGCGATAGCATCAGGACTCACATCAGTCTTCTGTGACTTCCTAGCCGCTCCATTTCTTTCAGGATTTCTTATCATCTTCATTTTCTGCACTTGGATAGATTTTTGGTGTTATCTCTAGTGTTGCCGTATCAATGACAACACTTGGTCCACCACCGGACTCAACACAAGGATCAACATTTGAGGTAACACTTTCTTCAGCAACTTCTTCAAGTTGTTCAACCCATATTATAGGAGTGTCTACAACTGATTCACCTACAATGCTAGCCAAATCATCAAACAAAATATTTGCATACACTTGAATGATTCTCAATCTCAAATTATACACACGAAATGCAAGACAATTTTGAGAATATCCAAGAAAGATGGCCTTGTCACACTTAGAGTTAAATTTACCTAAATGATTTCGATCATTCAATATGAAACAAACAAACCAAAAAACATGAAAGTAATGAACATTAGGTTTCTTCCCATTCAAAATCTCATAGGGTGCCATTGTTGTACCAGGTCTTAAAAAAACTCTATTAGAAATGTGACAAGCCGTATTCAACGCTTCAGTCCAAAATCTTTTCGAAATACTTTTGAAAAACATTATGACACGGGCCATTTTTAGTATGATCCTATTTTTCTTTTCGGTCACCCAATTTTGTTGGAACATTTTAGAGGTCGAAAATTCATGGTGAATTCCCTTTTTCTCACAAAAAGTAGAAAAGGAAACATTATCAAATTCTTTTCATGATTAGATCTTATACGAAAAATAGGTGAGCAAAACATGTTTTTGATTTTGGAATGTAAGAATTTAAACTTATCAAAAGTTTCCGTATTTTTCTTTAAAAAATAGATCCAAGTAAACCTAGAAAAATCATCCACAATAACATAAGAACACCTCTTACCTCCCAGACTATCTACCTCAATTGGACCCATTAAGTCCATGTGCAAAAGTTGAAAACAATGTGTTGTTCCAAAGTGTTGCTCTTGGTGTTGAAGCGCGCAACACATGGGTAACACGGGTTTGCTTATATTTAAGGCAACCCCTACACTCAAATTTATTTTTAAAAATCAATTTGAGAATTCCTTTAATAGCATCAAACCTAAAAAGTTTCTCCAAATCTACGTAATGGACATGTCCCAATTATTGATGCCACAAAAGTGTGTCATCAATTTTTGCCGAATGGCAAACTTATTTGTCTTCAACAAGATAACAATTGTCACTAGACCTAGTTCCTGTCATCACACAATTGTTAGTACAATCAAAGACTTCACAAGTATTTTTGTTGAATTTTACCTCTAAGTTGTCATCACAAAGTTGGCTAATACTAATTAAATTAGCTACAAGCCCATCTACATGCAAGACATTATTTAAAGAAGGAAATCCAAAGACATTAAGTGTTCCTTTACCAATTATGTTACTCCTACTACCATCACCATAGGTTACACTACCACCTTTAATTGATTCATAATCTTTTTTAAAAAAAATTTGTTCCCGTCATATGGCTTGAACAACCACTATCAAAATACCATGAACCTTCCACATTTGTTTTCAAGGTAGTATAAACGACATCACACCTAAGATTAGGCTTAGATTTCCCTGACTTCTTACTTGGATTTTTAACGTTCTGACTTTCTGTGTTATCTAGAGTGATGGGTAACACCTCGGGTAACACAGAGGAACGGGACTGTTTTTTCAAAAGAGTTTGTCAACTTTTCTTAACATGTCCAGAGGTGTGACAATACTTGCACATTTTCTTTTTGTCTGAGGTTTCATTAGGAGAAAAATGTTCATTGTTAACTTGTTCTTTAATAAAACACATTTTATCATCCTTATTAGCCAAAGTAGAAGTGATTGCTTTTAAAGACTCTTGGAAACCAATACCTGCCTTGGGAGGTTTACTCACACCAAGGATTTCATCCAACTTGGAAGACCGCGTGTTGAGCTTCTTGAATGTGGCCTCGGCTAAAGTTAGTTTGGCCTTGACTTTGTCCAGCTCCGCATCCTTCTTGGTAAGTTGGACCTCTAGCTTAGTCATGCCCTCCTTCAACTTCTGAACTTCATATTTGTCAAGGAAACCACCTTTTTGTTCTCCTTCTTCCATTCTACAAGCAATTCCTCATAGAGGTTCTTCAATCCAACAATGAGCTCATCCTTTTGCTCATCTTCACATGAGCTTCCTGCATCCATATTAGTTGAACCCATAAAACAAACAGCATTAAGAAAACTGAAATTGTTATACCTGCTGAATGTTATCTCAGGTGTTATCCCAGCTTGGGTAACACTCAAGGTAACATTTCAGTATCCGAGTCACAAACAGTGACAAGCATAGCCGTTTGGTCTGAATCTTCAGATTGGTTAGGATTTGTAGGATCAAATGCCATGACAACCGAAAAAGCACTTAGTATCGTCAAGTGACCTGCTCACGATACCAATTGAAATTTTCAAGGCTTAGCTGGAAATAGATGTTACCGTAGATGTTATCGAACACCTTTGTTAACACACTAACGGACACACATACACTCCGAAATAAAACAACTTTAAAAGAGTTTTGCAGCGGAATTAAAAGACACAAGAGTTAATTTTCTCAAGTTATATAATTATATAACTCGAGGATGGCTCAAAAGCCAAGACTTTATCTTCACTATATAAATGATTATAAAGCCGAAAGTTTCCTAACTCTATTACAAGTAGAAAACAAATAGATCAAAACACAAACCCTATTCTACCCAAAATACAATCAAGTCCAAAGTACTTGAGAGTGGAATAACAAATTATGGGAGAAAGGGCAAAAGGAACCAAAGATGTGTTTTGTCTCTTGTGCAAGGAGTGTGGAAGATGTAAGTAATTGGTATATCTTCAAGTATCCGCACCTTGCCTATTTATAGTCTTCAAATGACTTGAAGGCTACTCAAAATAACAGCCTTGGGGCTGCCTTGGTCGTCCATGAAAAGTGAGAAGAGTGGCCAAGCTTGCTCCTTACATTTCGAGCATGACTTGGTCCATTTCCTTAATTGTAGCAACCATATGCTTGATGCCCTAATCCTAGCTTCACTCTCTTGTACTCCCATGCATTCTCAGCCTTGTACATTTTAATAAACAACAACGAACCTTGAACTTAGTCTTCACCACATTTTCCTTCAAAACACAACAAGATAAGACTGTGTCAAAGTTACACATAAATTCTCTATTTATGCGTAACTCTTCTCCAACTTCATTCCATGTTTCTAGCAAATAATCCAACCTTATTATAACCTGAAATATGGAACACAAAACATATACATCTTGCAAATAATATTATACATTAGGATATAAATAAATATGAAAAGAATTATTCAATTATAAATTATTCCAGTTCGGGTAACACCCAACTGCCAGTGACAGCACCTGTGGTAACACCCACAGTCTGCACTAACAGAAATGATATTTGATATCTATGTGTTTGGTTTTTGAGTGCATGACAGGGTTGTTGGAGACTGAGATGGTTGAGGTATTGTCACACATTATTGGGTAATTTCCTTCATTTATTCCATAGTCAACCAACTGTTGCTTCATCCATAGTATTTGACAGCATCAACTTTCAGCAACAATATATTCAGCCTTTGTGGTTGAAACAAAAACTAAGGCTTGCTTTTTGCTGGCCCAGGCAACTAGTCTGTTTCCAAGGAGGTGACATGTTCTACTAGTGCTTTTCCTTTCTATGGTACAAGCAGCATAATATAATCTGCATCTAAATAACCTATAAGTTCAAAATTCGAATCTTTGGAATACCAAAGTCCAAGATTAGTAGTTCTAGAGAGATAGCGGATTATACGCTTGACCACGCTTAAATGAGCTTCTCTAAGATCAGCTTGATAACGAGCACAAACACAAATACTAAACATAATATCAGGTCTACTAGCGGTTAAGTAATGTAGAGAGCCAATCATACCTCGATATAAGGTTTGATCAATCTTTTTACCTTTTAGGTCTTTATCAGGTTTATTACTAGTAGCCAAGGGAGTGTCGAATGTTTTTCCATTTTCAAGTCCAAACTTCTTGATTAAATCATTTGTGTATTTTGCTTGGTTGAGGAAAATGCATTTATCACATTGTTTGATTTGAATTTCAAGGAAGAATGTTAATTCTCCCATCATGCCCATCTCAAACTTGCTTTTCATTAGCTTTTCAAAACGCTTACACAATAGTTCATTAGTAGAGCAAAAAATAATATCATCAACATATATTTGAACAAGTAATGAATGATTATTATATTTAGCAATAAATAGAGTTGTATCGATTTTACCGCGTTTGAAACTTCCAAAAGAAATTTTGATAGATTTTCATTACATGCACTTGGAGCTTGTTTGACTCCATACAAAGCTTTTTGGAGTTTGTAGACATGATTTGAAAATTTTGAGTCTTCAAATCCAGGAGGCTGAGCCACGTACACGGTTTCTTGAAGTTCACCATTGAGGAAATCACTTTTAATGTACATTTGATAAAGCTAGAAATGTTTAAAAGATGCTTTCCTCAATGGTGACTGCCAAGAAAATTCTGATTGCTTCAAGTCTTGCAACTAGGCAAAAGTTTCATCGTAGTCAATTTCTTCTTCTTGACTATATCCTTGTGCGACCAACCTAGTTTTGTTTTTGGTGATACTTCCATTCTCATCTATCTTGTTCCTAAACACCCATTTTGTACCAATGACTCCTTGATCATGCGGTCTTGGAACTAAAGTTCAAACCTTGAATTGTTGAAACTGGTTGAGTTCTTCTTGTATAGCAACGACCTAACTTGAATTTTGGAAAGCTTCATCAACTTTCTTTGATTCAATTTGAGATATAAGGGAAGTGTGCTCATCATAGTTTGAGCTTCTAGTTTGAACCCCAACATATAAATTACCAATAATGTTAGTTAGAGCATGATGACTGACTTCACGAACCTCATGGGGTAAATCTGGTTGTATTGAGGCTTGCTGAAAATCTTCTATAGGTATGTCATTTGATCATTCGGTGAAGTCATTAAAGGTAAGTTGGCGAAGAGGTTCAATTAGTTGAATGCGTGAGTCCTCATCTAGGTCATCCCTAGGAGTTGCATCTGGGGTTGGAATTTCAGATGCGGTTTCAAAGTTATCTTAGAGAGGTTCAGTTGAGGTTGATGGATTTCCTTGAGTTGAATGATTTTTAGGTTCCTGATTTGGCTCAAGTTCAGGTGCGGTTCTTAATGTTCCACCTGTCTCATTAGACTAAGCAAAATCATCAACAACAAAGTGTGGGGGAGAGGGGGTGATATTTATAATTGAGGGAATATGTTAGGATAACAAAAATATTTTTTATTTATTTATTTTTTGAATGAAAATTGGTTAAAAAGGGTCAAACACAACTATTTTTTATCAACTAGTCGTTAAATAACAGGTATATCAATTATATTTTGACAAATCTGACGATTTTAATAACGATTTCGATTTTAACGGTTCGAAACTGCCGATTCACTATTTTTTAGAAGGACAAACCGATCCAGACAGTAAAACTGCCGGTCGCTATTTCGACCGGTTTTGGGCTAGTTTAGGTTTGATCATCCCTATTCCCTAACGGTACTCCTAGCGTATAAACTGCGCTCTTTCCGAGGTAGTCTCACACGTTTTAAAAAACTCTGGGCTGTTAAATCTTTCTCTAGGGTTTTCTTCTAGTCTCTTTGATAAATCCACTGTTCGTCGGTTGATCGGAGAGATGGCAGAACAGTTGACGGAGGAACAGATTGCCGAGTTCAAGGAAGCTTTTAGCCTTTTCGACAAGGATGGCGATGGTACGCTCTTCTCTCATATTTAGGTTTTCGTTGTTTTCTCCATGCTCTGAATCTGTGCTTTTGACTGTATGCAATTTAATCTTCTGATGTTCATTTGTTGTTTGATTTCGATTCTGCAATGTGTAATGAAATTTCTATCGGGTCAATCGATTTTTTGTGTCTTGCATCTGGGTCGGTGATTGTTAATCTGTGAACGTATTTGGATAATTATTAACTGGATTTCGTTTGGGGCGAGAAGTTTGTCCGTAAGATCATAGTTTCTGGAGAAGTATGTGGCTGAACAAAGATTACTGTCTCATGTTAGAATTCTCCTGTGATTCACATTACACGGATCTCATTTTTCATCTTTTTCTGAAATGTAATTGTTTAGTTGTTCATTAAGTTTTGAGCAAGTGATATGTAGGAAAGTGAATCTTGTTTGGTTGTGAAAAATGTTTATTGTCCCAATTGAAGAGGCGGATTGCTGTTTTAGGACCCTTCTTCTTGGGGCATTGACTTTAGCAGTCTAGAGACTTTTCAATGACAGTAAGCATGTAAATTCAACTAAACTAACTTGAAATTTGTGGCCAGGATGTTAGGAAGCTTCTGGCATGTCAATCATTTTTTAGTTTAAATAAGTGTACATTTAAGGTTTACCTCTTCGATAAGGATGGAGGGAGGAGTATGCCTTGGAGAAACAAAAGGCTATACTGAGGATGCACCATAATGATTTTCCTTTGAGTCATATTGACCCCCCCCCCCTCCCAAAGGATTCATATTATATATCATTGTATTTTTCTGTTAATGTCTTTGGCCAAATGAATGTTTAGGTATGTGATTTATTCACTTGTTATTTCAAAATATAAGCTAAAAGGATGTGCTGTGAACCCAATTATCTGAATCATGTCCACCAGCTCACAATGGCATTTACTACTCAAGTAAAATGGGATTATGGATGACCCATATTGGTGTGAGCATCTGCCTACTGTACTGTGTAACAATAACGATCACGACTAAATAAAAGTCGACTCAAGGCAATAAATAAAGTGGCTGGTAGAAAAGTGATCTAGTGTCGTGTCGTGTGTCAACTGGAGTTTGTTCGAGTATGAGACTTGATTTTCAGCAATTATAACATAATTTCCATGTGACATTTGTTTCTTTACCTGTTCTCGAACTTTATGTTACTTTACAACCTGTTATTCTTTTCTGCCAATGTACCTGTGTCGGCGTAACATACCACAGGACGTGGGTTTACACTAACTCAATGCAAAAAGTTTTTGTATGGGGGATCTAAGTCTGGTGCCACTCATCCTCGTCCTTGTGTCCTTGTCAAGTTAACAAATCTTGTGGGGGAAAGATTGAAAATTAGATTCCCTCATATATCACTAGTTTTATTGAAAAATATACTATCACACTATTGTGAAATCGTCATCATATTGATTGTTTAACAGACACATGCATATATCATCATTTTTATCACTACCATCTATTGTTTTTGAATGATAATATTCTTTGCTTCTTTTGTTGAGTCCAGATAAAATTCTTTTTCTCTCTGAAGAAATAAAGAAAACGTTATTTGTTTATAATAGACTATGGTATTCTTTTTCTTTTTAGCTAGTATAAGGCCATCTCCAACAGTTTGCTTCAAATTTTGCACCAAAACATCAAAATGGTGCAATTTCAGCACCAAATATCTTACACCATCTCCAACAGCTTGCTTCAAATTTTGCACCAAATAAGAATCTTTACAGAATATGCTTATTATTTCATTTAATTAAAATGTTTTTCATTAATCATATTTAATATTATTCAAATTACATTATATTAAATACTATGCTATAAAACTTAAATAAGTCAATTAGTAACTATAAATAAATAAATTTAAAATAAAAAATTATTAGAAGAAACATTAAAATAGATAATTAAAATAAAATGCTTCAAAATACTATTTCAACGGAAAATTAAGTTGCATGACAATAATATAAATAATAAATATTAATGGTACAAATTGGATAATTTGTACCAATATTTTAACATATTTTCAAAGTTTTGTAATTTTGTTTAAAAAATTAATGGTACAAATTGGATAATTTTGCTTAAATGAAAAAAAAAAACAAATTCCATAATATAAATAATAAATATTAAATTAAAAATATATACCATCTCCATCTCAAATAAAAAAAAAATTGATAATTCATTTTGAGACGAAGGAGGAATTTAGTAATTAAAAAAAATAAAAAATTGAAAAAGCTTCTAGAAATTACCTACGCCAAGAGAGAGAGAGAGAGAGAGAGAGAGAGTTGCGATGAAGAAGACGACGTAATTCATACAACAACAACAACAAAGCCTTAGTCCCAAAATAATTTGGGGTCGGCTAACATGAATCCTCAAAGGGGATGGCGCAAGAAATTACCTGCGCCAAATTTGGCGCATCAAAGGGGCATCACTAAAATAGCGGGAGATTTAGCGTCGCTGTTGGAGGAGAGATCTCGCAACAAATGGAGTTGGCACATGTAATGGCGTGCTCTTGGAGATGGTCTAAGATGCATTTACACACCCCTCGTCAGATATTATTAGATACAACTAAGTATTCCGTCTTTAAAAATGGTAGTGTGTTTCTATGCTAATTCTATTCCTAGAAAGAAATCACTTCCTCAAGGAATGCTGAATCACTGATTTCACAATTAAACAGCCATCTGAAGTGTATGCTACCAAGACTTTACTAATAATACTCCCCTAGGTTCATATATCCAACTTCACTTTTCTGTATGTCTCAAAGTTTTTGCCAAGTAGAAACCTAATGCATATTAATCAACTAATTTATCATTATTATTCTAGCCAGGAAAATATAGTCATTTTCTTACACGTGTTTAAAACAGATTCGTAATAAAGGACATGCACGGATATCTAGCTATTAGACTAGAACATGTCTGCATTAAAAAGAAATCCTAGAATTTCAAGCTTTTAACTGATGGCCAATATTTATTAGAATGTAATATTACGATGCCTTCTCAACCTGTGATTTTGATCACATTCATTTTATATCTTGTCTGGTATAGTTTTTTTTTTTCCCTAGATCCTTCTCATTTTTGTTGGTCATTTATACGTAAATTTGTTCACACATTTCAACATGTGCAATTCTTATTAGTTATGTCTGGAAACTCAAACCAAATCACAAAGGTTGAATGTCTTCAAATTAGTAGCATGACATTTACCAAATTGATCAGCTTCTTGTTTGTGCATTTTCGTTCAATGTTCGTAGACACCCTTGTTGTATTTATCATCCTTTGTTTCTATATAAAATCCATTTCTCCTTTACAGTATTTTTCCTTCTTGCATATTTGAAGCTTTTCCGTGTACCAAAAGCTTTTCTGTTTGAAATCAATATAGTTAGAACTACCTCATTTCTGCCTCAAATTATTATTCTCTAATTCATTCCTATGAATGTTGATATACACACACACACACGCTTATATATGTGTGTGTGTGTGTGTGTGTGTGTGTGTGTGTGCATAAAGAGCAGATGAACAAACAACTTTTTCCAGAATAACTTTGTGATTCTTTTGGGCGAAATTGAAACCTTCATTTATATGTTGTGCATTCTGCTGTAACCTTCTCAATTATGGACTAGCATTCCTTCTGTTTTGACTTTCTTCTTTCCATTAGTTTTATGATCCAGAGGAAATGGTTGATTTTGGAGTGCAGGTTGCCTGACTCGGAGACTTGAGGAAACTTGTCCTAGGGAGGTTAAAGAAATAGGGGACATGATATGTAGTTACTTCCATTTAAACAGGATTTTTACGTATATTTCCCATGAACATGTTGTTACCTTAAACCGAAAAAGGAGCTTTTCCTTCCTAGGTTAGTTTGTAAATGTCCAGAATAGCTAGAAGGTGATTTTTTTTTTCAGGCTATCCTGATATCTTACTTTGAGCCTTCAGGGTTAAAGTGAAAAAAAAATGCACCAGTAGGAAAATTCTTCTTTAATCTTCTAAATAATTTAACTGAAATCTGTTATATTTGCAATTCTGGGTGCCAACATGATCGAGTCTGTAATTTGATTTGACTCTAGTATTTTTTTACGCAATAGTCTTAGTTTTTTTGGTAGAAGCCCCTTCAAGATCCTTGGTAATCTTTAGGAAGCTGAAAATTTAAGCTCACCCTCCAGGGCAGGATATTCAATAACAGACATGCCCTTCAAGAGCCTTCAGATTGATTTAAAAGAAGCCCTCGATATTCCCCGAGGATCTTAAAACTCTCATCTTGAGAAAAATGATTGGAAATGGTTTAATTGCCAATAGAAAGTCATAAATGGGCTTTGGACATAATGGTATCCTGTAAGAACACACGTCCTTTATGTCTAGGCTGATTGTTTTTGACATGATGTCACTACAATGTAAATCCAGGTTCCAATTTTGTCTGACATGTGATAGAATTGAGTCATGTCCTTCCAACACAATAGAAGTCATTGAGTCCGTAGGTGATTCTGAGATTTGTTTATTGGACTCAAGAGCTTCTTATGCTGTTAAGTTAATGGTATTTAAGAACACACATGTAGGAAAAAAGAGAGGCAGACACTGGGCTTAGTTAGGGAGAGATGACTACTCCTTGTGAAGATGAATGACACATACATTGGGGAATGAGGAAGGGAGGATACGTTACCTGTAATAATAATGATTATTTCTCTTTTAAAAAATGATTATTTCAGCTTGAACTGACTATTTAGGGTCTTCTGATGGAGGTGAGCTCCACATGATGTTGAACCATGGGTGTCCCCCACCCCGCCCCTCTCCAAAATTAATAAAGAAAAAACATCAAATGCCTCTCTGCCCTGTCTCCCCCTTCATTTTTACATTTGAATGTATGAGAGATACTTAATGCTTAATGCTATCAAACATCAAAGGAAGTCATGTTAGTTTACCTTGTTCATCTTTTGTTATGGAAAACATGTAGCTGATTTGCATAGAGAAGTAACTGACTTCTTGATCATTATATTGCTTTTTGAAACACTTTTAGATTTTTGATGGTGCATCATTCTCTTAATTACTGCTTTGATTTCTTGAGAGTTGAGACTAATCAAGCTTAGGTTTACATGCCAATTGTTTTTATAGGTTGCATCACTACCAAAGAGCTGGGAACTGTTATGAGATCATTGGGGCAGAATCCCACTGAAGCTGAGTTGCAAGACATGATCAATGAAGTTGATGCTGATCAGAATGGAACCATCGACTTCCCTGAGTTCTTGAACTTAATGGCTCGAAAAATGAAGGTGAATCATTTATCAGAATTTATCTATTTTTCCGTAATTAAGCAATGTTTTCTATTCTTGCTGCTTTACTTGGTTCCTTTTTTTCTTTCTTTTCCTTGGTGGGTCTCATAATATAGCTATATGGCAGCTCTTCCAAAGGACTCACTTTTTCAACTTGTTTATCTGGAAAAGATTTTGAAACCTTGTATAAAAGATGTTCACCGTTTTGAGTATGTGTGACTACCACTTATCAAATGAGCTTGGGAGTCTTTCATTACCAAACTACATGCATATTTACCTACTTGCATCATTCATCACTGTAAAAGTTTTGTCAGGCAAGGAATATTCTTTGCAGATATCAATTTCCATGGGCTAATAAGTGTTTCACCCGGTACTTAGAGAAGGTTTTGACCATATTTCTCTCATGCACACTTGACACACTGACACTCACTCAAACCCACGCTTGGTTAAAGTTACACCAAAGGTTGGTAATATGAGGTATTCTTGTAAATTAAATACTCGTAATGATGTAGCACAAGTTCCAATTCCAACAGATCAGGCACGAATTTCTGGCGATGTGCGCGGCCGCGCAGCAGAGGAGGGCGACCGCGCTCGAGGAAGGATTGACGGAGGCGTTATTTCGGCCTAAGTGCGCGACCGCGCTCGTGGGAAGGGCGACCGCGCTGGATTGACAAATTCAGGGCCGAAGCTACGGGATAGTTGCGCGACCGCGCTCGTGAGGAGGGCGACCGCGCTCGAGACGGGTTTATGACCGAGAATTTTATTCTGTTTCAGTTTACAAAACTTTTAAGTAGGGTTATTTTGGGTATTTTTTTAATTCCGTTTTAATTAGGTTTTCCCGCTTTCCTAGGTCATATAAATACTTGTTTTCATTATGTTTAGGGTAGAACTCTTATTATTAAATTACTTTGCTTTGCAAAATTGAGGTTATTCCTTGAAGTCAATTTGGCTTGTTAAACCCTATTCGTGGATTCGAAGAGGTCGAACGTTCCCTTTGAATTGTTCGTTATTTTGGTTGTTTAAGATCCTTTGACGAGGAATTATTCAATCTTTTCTGTTCGTTTTGTTCCGCTGCGTTTACTTGACATCAATTGGTATCAAAGCCAGGTTAATCCTTGGAAGAGATGGCGGGAAACAACGGTGGCAACAACGCAGACAACCAAGCCGCGGTTATAGCGATCCTAGATCGTATGGAGCGACAAGCTACGGAGCGTGCAAAGAATCCAAGATCGCCAACATGCCGAACTTTTCGAGGCTTTGCGTGGTTTGAGGGTTCACGGCAATCGCGGCACGTAGATGATCATGATTTTGAACCCGAAGATCGAGGGGAGGGCCACCGTCGAGCTCCACCGCCGGTGGTGATAGAAACCACGGGAGAAGAGAAGGTAATAATTTTCATGAACAATTACCGAAAATTAAGGCCGATTTACCATCTTTTTCGTGATTTCAATATGATCGAATTTTCTGACCGGTTGTAAGAGGTCGAGAAATTTTTCACGTCGATGAAAGTATTCCTAAGACAGAAGGTTCCATATGTAGCCTATAAGTCGCGTGGGGTGCTTCATGCGTGGTGGAAGCAACCGAGTAATCAATCGCGTAGGAGTTTCTGGAGCCAATTCGCATACGGCCACAGATGAGGCTAGCTTTACGTCGCCGTTTTCTACCCAAGAATTATGGTCATGTTATCTATCAAAAGTTTTTGGAGCGTAGACAAGTGGGCGAAAAGTGTGGCGGAATATTCGCATGAATTCCATACTCTATCGGCTCGTTGTGATTTGGGAGAGTCGGATGTTCAAAGAAGCTTCGAGATTCACATCGCCTTCGTGCCAACATCGTAGATGTGGTGGAGTCGCATGCTCATGAATTTTGGAGGACGCGATTGACAGTGGCTACAATGAGAAGCAACTTTCTAGACCTCGCCCTATTGTTAGGAACTTTGGAGGTTCTTATTCCTAAGCAAGTGGTTCGCTCAAGATAAGACACACGCTATTGGCGCTAAGGCGTCTGAGGAGAAGAATGATGTTCCTCGCAGCCTAGTCACCGACACAAACTAGAAAGCCCAATAATTCTACCGCCAACAAAACACTAACCCTTACGCCAAAACTTTTGGTAACAAGTGTTTTAAGCGTGGGCAAACCGGCATATTTCTAGTGGTTGTCACCTCCGTAAGAGTACTAATACGGTGGATCGTGATGATACCGGTGATGGCGGAGAGGAGGAAGATGGTCCGGAATATCGGGAGGATCCCAATGGTGATGACGAGGGCGTGGAAGATCACGGGTCCTTCGTAGCTAATAGACTTATGCTGACTACGCCGAAGGAGGAGGAGGATCCAACAGCACGCATTTTTCGCACCAAAGTGGAAGGCGAAGGACTTCGATATTCGGATCATTGTTGACAGCCGGGAGCAGCGAGAATTTGGTGGCTCGTGATTCAGCGGACAAGCTAAAATTGGAGGTCCCGCCCATCCTACACCCTATTCCGTTGGGCGGATCAACTCCGTCGGCAAAATTAAGGTACACGAACAATGTCTTGTTCCTTTCTCTATCTGGTCGTTATAAGGATGCTATTCTCTCGTGACATTATTGATATGACCGCTTGCAATTTATTGTTGGGAGGCCTGCAATTTGATCTTGATGTGGTACATAAGTGGGAGAGATAATATTCTTCAATTTAAGAAAGATGGCGCACGTTTTAACTCGTGTCATTTACGAGATAGAGATCCTAATGTTAAGAAGACGAAGAAGCCTATTGTTTCTCTTTCAGACCGCTAATGAATTTCGAGTGATATTGATGAAGCTACACGTGTTTTTGCGGTGGTCGAAAGTGGCGTGTCCTGGCTCAGCTTTATTTCGTTCCCAAGTCTTTGGAGGCTTTGTTACATGAGTATCGTGATGTTACGCCCGATGAGCCGCTCGCAGTGGTTGCCTCCCTCGCGTAATATTCAAAGATAACATCGACTTGGTTCCGGCGCATCTCTTCCTAATCTAGCTCATTATAGAACGAGTCCACTGAACATGCTATTTTCAAGGAGCAGCGGAGGATTTACACGAAAAAAGGGTTATATTCGGTGAGAGCTTGAGCCCTCAAGCAGTCCGCCTATTGGTTCCTAAGAAAGACGGGATCTTGGCGTATGTGTGTAGACAATCGGGCTATTAATAAAATTACTAAGTATCGCTTTTCCCATTCCTCGTCTTGATGATATGCTAGACATGCTTCGTGGTGCTAAGATATTTTCTAAAATTGATCTAAAGAGCGGATATCACCAAGTACGTGTTCGCCCGGTGATTTAATGGAAAACCGCCTTCAAGACCAAAGAGGATTGTATGAATGGTTGGTGATGCCGTTTCGTTTATCAAATGCACCTAGTACTTTCTACGCTGGTTGATTTAATCAAGTATCAAGCCCTTCAATGGTAAGTTTTTGGTTGTTTATTTCGATGATATCTTGATTTTTAGCAAGACGGAGGAGGAACATGTTGGGCATTTACGTGTTGCGGCAGTATCGAGGGAGAATGAATTGTTTATAAATCTCAAGAAGTGTTGCTTTATGCTTCGATAAATTATTATTCTTGGGATACATTGTTTCGCGAGGGTATCCAAGTTGATGAAGACAAGATAAAGGCTATTCGAGAGCGGCCTACTCCCACTACCGTTAGCGAGGTACGTAGCTTTCATGGCTTCGCTACTTTTTATCGTCGTTTTATTCGCAACTTTAGTTCCATCATGTCTGACACGAATGTACGAAGAAAGGCGGTTTCCATCGGGGCGATGAGGCGTATGCTAGTTTCGCTCTAATTAAGGAGAAATTGACTAGTGCTCCTTTGCTAGCTTTACCGGATTTTTCTAAGCCTTTCGAGCTTCGAGACAGATGCTTCGTGATTGGGATAGGGCCGTTTTGATTCAAGAGAAGAGACCGGTTGCTTTCATGAGTCAAAAGTCGGAGGAGTCTAAACGTAAGTGGACACCTTATGAGCTTCGAGTTTTATGCAGCTGTTCAGCTATTAAGCATCGGGAGCAATATTTATCATCGCGAATTTGTTCTTCACACCGATCATGAGGCTAAGTATACGAATGGTCGAAATCTCTTTCACGTATGCATGCTCGTTGGGTGGCTTATTTGCGCAGCTTACTTTTGTTATCAAACACAAGAGTGGGAAGACTAATAAGGTCATGCGGATGCTTTGAGTCGTCGGGCACATTTGTTAATTACTACGAAGAATGTGGTTATCTGCCTGAGCGTATTGAAGGACTCAGATGAGACCGATGCCGATTTTGCAGATGCTCGGGCCAAGTGCCGTGATGGCGCAAGCTAGCTTATTTTTGCCGCAAGACGGGTTTTTGTTCTTCATGGACAAGTTATGATTCCGCAGGTTCTCGTCCGGAGAGTCTTATTTATGAGATTCATAGACGACGGTCATCACGGGCGTGACAAGACATGAGTTAGTTACGAAGAAGTACTTTTCGCCACAAATCCGAGGGATACTTACAAGATTGTGCGAAGCTGCATGGTGTGCTGTGACGAATAAAGGGCGCCACAAAATACGGGGTCAGATACTCCTTTGCCGGTTCCTCGATAAGCCACGGGCGGATATTTCTATGGACTTTGTGCTTGGGTTACCTCGTACTCAAAGGTCCAATGATTCAAATAAGCCATGCGTGGTTGATCGTTTTTCGAAGATGGCTCATTTTATTCCTTGTAGGAAGACCGCCGATGCCGCACATATCGGGATTGTTTTTCAAGGAAATTGTTCGTTTGCATGGGTTCCAAAGACTATTACCTCCGATCGTGACACGAAGTTCCTCGCCACTTTTCGCGTACTCTTTGGAAGATTTTTGGTACACAGTTTGCAATTTAGCAGCTTCTTTTCATCCGCAGATCGACGGCCAAACAGAGGTGGTGAATCGAACTGGGTAGCATGGTCCGTTGTTTCAGTGTAGCGATCATCCCAAGAAGTGGGATTTAGTGTTCTACCGCTGAATTTGCCTTCAACAACATGACCAATCGAACTACAAAGATGTCTCCATTCGAAATAGTCTATCGTAGGCTCCTACTCATACTTTTGATTTGGTTCCGTCGCCTAGCTTACCGGGTATAGTGTTGCTGCGAAAAATTTGGCCGAGATGGTTGATTCTGTGCAAGCGGAGGTGAAGAGGAACATTCAAGAGTCCAACGCAAAGTACAAGGAAGTCATGGATCGGAAACGGCGTCAAAAGGTGTTTTCGGGATATGGTTACGGTTCACTTACGAAAGGAACGTTTCCTCAAGGAACATATAGCAAGCTCCATCCGAAGAAGATTGGTCCGTGCAAAGTGTCAAGAAGATAAATGACAACGCGTATGTAGTGGATTTCGGTTGGTTGGAATATTTCGCCTACTTTCAATGTCTCGATTTGGTTGATTTTTACCCTGATGATCCTTTATATAGCGATGCGGATTCGGGACGAATCCTTTTAAAGCGGGGAAAATGATGTAGCACAAGTTCCAATTCCAACAGACGTGCACGACTTTCAAGGCTGCGCGGCCGCGCAGCAGAGGAGGGCGACCGCGCTCGAGGAAGGATTGACGGAGGCGTTATTTCGGCCTAAGTGCGCGACCGCGCCGAGGGAAGGGCGACCGCGCCGGGATTGACTAATTCAGGCCGAAGCTACGGATAGTTGCGCGACCGCGCCGTGAGGAGGGCGACCGCGCCGAGACGGGTTTATGACCGAGAATTTTATTCTCGTTTCGCCTTACAAAACTTTTAAGTAGGGTTATTTTGGGTATTTTTTTAATTCCGTTTTTAATTAGGTTTTCCTGCTTTCCTAGGTCATATAAATACTTGTTTTCATTATGTTTAGGGTAGAACTCTTATTATTAAATTACTTTGCTTTGCAAAATTGAGGTTATTCCTTGAAGTCAATTTGGCTTGTTAAACCCTATTCGTGGATTCGAAGAGGTCGAACGTTCCCTTTGAATTGTTCGTTATTTTGGTTGTTTAAGATCCTTTGACGAGGAATTATTCAATCTTTTCTGTTCGTTTTGTTCCGCTGCGTTTACTTGACATCACGTAATTAACTATATTTGGATAGGTTAGGAAAATAGTGGTTCCCCCTTTCTGTGTATGTGTATTTGTTTGAGAGGCAACAAAGTCATGGTATTTACTTGTTTTCATTTTATTTTATTTTATCTTGTCAAGGACACTGACTCTGAAGAGGAACTCAAAGAAGCTTTCAAGGTCTTTGACAAGGATCAGAATGGATATATCTCTGCTGCAGAGGTACATAACCATTTCTAACATTAATTTTGCCTTGTCTTTCTGAATATTCTCTCCGTCCGGATGACAGTGCCACTTTTTAGTGGCTACTTTGATTGATCTTTTTTGAAGAAAGATTTATAAAAAAAAGAAAATTATTCTGATGAAATTTTAAAAATTGTTATTGATAGTGGTTTTTAAGTGGTGAATCAACAACAAGTTTTAGAATTTCATTGAGATAGTTATTTTTTTCTAAATCTCTCGCCAAAATCCAATCAAATTAACCACTAAAAAAGTGGGACTATCCAGAAAATCCCTGAAACCTTATACTCTGTATTACGCAACAAGTTTGCTGAGAATTAGCAGTGATGGGAAGAGGTGTATAATTATTTTTCATTTATACATAAAACAGTTACGCCATGTGATGACAAACCTTGGGGAGAAGTTGACGGATGAAGAAGTTGATGAGATGATAAGGGAAGCTGACATGGATGGTGATGGTCAAGTCAATTACGAGGAGTTTGTGAGGATGATGCTTGCCAAGTGACTTTGTAGCAAAACAGTTCTTCTAGTTGCTTTGCTGTACTGTATGATGAATTGATGATTGGTCTCGGTTTATATGTTGTGAACTCTTGCCTCTTGGGACTTTGATTTCTTTGTAGCTTTTTGTGATCTGAAATACTCCCTCCGTCCCTGAAAGATTGTCCCATTTGTCATTTTGACTTGTCCCAAAAAGTATGTCCCATTTCTAAACTTAGGCATGAATGTTAATGCAAATCTACTAAGGTACAAGAAGGTGAAGCTCTTCCTTAATAATCGTAAAATGTATAATGCGACAATCTTTTGACGGAGGAAAGATATGCTCTACAAATTTGAGATCATATGAAATGGAACCTTCTTCTCCATTCCAAAGAAAGAATCAGTCTTTACTTTTGCAAGTGACTAATGGTGAAGTGAGATGCTCTCTCCGTCCCTGTCACTAGATGATTGCCCATTTTAAGTTGTTTTTTTTTTAAATTCAAAATGATGGTCTAAAAATTGATCCTTAATAGTATATTTTTTTTCTAATTTTTTTTTTCGCTCTTCATTTTTAAACCTGCAAAATTAAGTGTTTAGAAAGTGAATAACAAGAATATTTATACATTTTTGCCATTTAATTATCTAAAAATTGAACATTTTCAAATTGTCTTCTAAATAAAATTTGGACATCATTTGGGGGCGAGCTAAGATTGAATTTTTGTGGATGCGTCAAAGTTTTACTACTTCCTTCAAAAAATGAATGTCTAATTTTATTTTATTCAACAAAAATCTCAAATGAATTAATTTTTGAAGAATTTACTAAGTCATTCTCATTAATATACATTATCACACAGTAACAAAAATCTCAAATGAATTAATTTTTGAAGAGTAACAAACCTGTTTCCTAAGGCATTCCATTTATTAATTTATTATCCTTTAAGAATAATCGTTTTTCTAGTTTTTCCTTGAACATAATCCAAAAGTACACAAGTGAATTAAATTGAATTCGAAGAGTTGTTCAGAATTCCATAACGAAACAAATCAGAATGAAAAAACCAACGCCATTGGTATAAAAAAAAAAAGGAAAAATTACATCGTTGATCAACCATGACAACCAACTATTAGGGGTTATTTGGATATAGTCACCGAACGATATAAACCGAAGCATTTAACGCGTACTCATGCCGCTTAGCAAATCCCAATGCATTGCGTGTTGGAAATTGGTAGTAAATATTGGCGTTTGACTAATATTTGACCAAGTTTCTAGAAGATTCTATTTTGTAAAAATAGAAATAAGTTGCAAATAATTAATCTACATTTAGTGTAGATAAAGATTGTATATTTATTTTCTCAAAACCAATATTGGGTGAATGTGAAATTAATTGATAAAGTAAGCAATTTGGTGTTGTTGATTGAAGAGAGATTGGAATGAGAAAGCCGTATCCCACATTGCTAAGAAAGGAGAATGTATTCCACCTTATAAATGTGAGCATCTAAGGAGGAGTCATCAAGTTGTTTCCGCCTGCCAACCAGTGGATCATTGGGCCATCCATACAACTAGTAGCCCAATAATGTCGATTTTGGACCTGGCTCCAAATTAACACAAGACCCGCTAAGCGCGCGATGGGCGGTTTAGGGCGCACTTTGCATCGGTCGCTGGGAGTTGAGGAGCCTTACAGTTTTGAGAAATTTCGGCTCGATAGGGCGGCTCAAAGTTGGTTAGGCGTAGTGGGTCGGGTAATGGGCCGACCCAATCCAGTGGGTTTGATGCCAAGAGCCGCTCGCTGTTACCGGTTCGAAGCTTCGGAATGTTTCGTGGGCAAGAGATGGGGCGCGACCCGTGTCTTTCGTATGGGCGGGTCACTGATGGATTGATCCATCTAATCTTAGCCCTCCATCAGAATCTGATCCAACGGCGGAGATGCCACCGGATGCAATTAGTGTCTATTCACAATAGACACCCCAACTCTTCAACAACTATAAATAGACCCCACTCATTCCCATTTCATTCATTCGTAAATCATCCTAAGCATTCTCAATATTCTCTATAGCATCCTAGCGTTCAAAGTCTTGCATTCGAGTCCAAGAAAATCCCGAGTATTCAAAAGAGTTCAGTCCAAGGTTTCAGAACCGTTGTTGCATTCAAATTCAAAGAAAGTCGTCAGATCTTGGAGACATTTGCCGTGGAACCGTGAGCACTAGTATACGGGGCAATCTTGTCTTACGGAAAAAAAGTCAAACTCTTGCCTCGACTTATTTTATAAAATAATTTTTTCCGTCTTGTTTTTTTAAAGCTATTTTTTAAATACACCACCTATTTTATCCAACAATCGTAAGACAAGATCAGTGTATTTGAATAATGGCGTCCGACAATACCTCCGCTCCTACTCCTCCCCCTGGCTCGGAATCGACTGTACCTCCCGTCCCTACTCCTACCCCGGCTCCTGCTGCTCCCCTCCATGCCCATGCTGAAAAATCGGAAAAATTCACCGGTACTGATTTCAAAAGGTGGCAACAGAAAATGTTGTTCTACCTAACTACCCTCAGCTTGGTGCATTTTTTGCGGGAATCTCCACCAACGGTTTCCGAAGATGGTGACGACCCGCAGACAAGAATAGCATTGGACGCATGGAATCATAGCGATTTCCTGTGTCGCAATTATATTCTTAATGGGTTAGACGATGCCTTGTACAACGTGTACTGTGGCATGAAGACTGCAAGAGAGCTTTGGGAATCTCTTGAAAAGAAGTATATGACGGAAGACGCCGGCACTAAGAAATTTATTGTCGGCCGATTCGTAGACTTCAAGATGGTTGATTCCCGAAAAGTAATGGATCAATTACGTGAGTTGCAATTGATCATTGCTGACATCATTGCAGAAGGAATGCAATCGGGGAATCTTTCCAAGTAACTGCTATTATAGAGAAGTTACCACCTCTATGGAAAGATTTTAAGATGTAGCTCAAGCACAAGATAAAGGAAATGAGGCTTGAGGACTTGATCGTGAGAATAAGGATCGAGGAAGACAACCGAAAGTCCGAAGTCAAGATGAACAAGAGTGCTACCGTAGAGGCAAAAGTGAACTTGGCTGAAGCAAGTACTAGCAAGAAGAGGAAGCCTTCTGGAAATGCTAGAAATGGGAATGCAAACGCCAAGAAGTTCAAAGGGGGTTGCTATAACTGTGGCAACCCTGGCCCCAAGGCTAGAGACTGCCGACGTCCTAGAACAAACAATCAGAATGGCAACCATGCCCAGGCAAATGTGGTGGAAGACAGGACTGTCCCGATAGACTTGTCAGAGCTTGACTTGACCGACGTGTGTAAGTGCCCCAATCTGGGTCGTTAGTGTTCCGTCAACCCAATTTAATGATTTATAATCATTTAGAGGCATTTCAGGCATTATTTAGACAATTTGAATGAGGAAGGACCTCTTAGGAATAAAAAATGGGCAATGGTCTCGCTAGAAAACATCATTTCCAAAGTAAAAATGCTTTTGACTAAATAGAAGCCGCCAAAATACCTTTCTCGCAAAAACCAGCATCGCGACGAACTCATCCTCGCGGATGAGATTGTACTGACGAACACATCCACGCGAATGACTTTGTACCTACGAAATTATCCGCGCGGATGAGATTGTACCCCAGCCTAACCTATAAATACATCCCTTCTCCCTCGCTTCAAAAGGCCGAAAATTCCTAAATCCTACCGTTACTCCGTCAAAATTCACTCTCAAAACAGCCCTCAACACTCATCTTCCACAAATCTAACACCAAAACCAAACACAAATCCACTCCAAAACCACTCCTAAACCTTGAAATCTTCAAACCCTAAATGTAAACCCAAGGAAACATTGGTAAACCCTCGTTCTCCCTTCTCAAATCTCCTTCATTCATACATACATTTCATACCATGAATGATGTAGAATAGTTGTTTTACTTGTTGTTTACCTCCCTTCCCTCTTTGTCCCAAGGATCCAAGAGGATCTCCATCAAGTTCATCTCCATGGATGATTCTCTATAAGGGTTCACATTTTTATTATGTATTTCCCTTTTCCCCCTTACAATCCTAGCTTATACTTATTTACTTGACCTAGGATGTGGTCATCTTGGAGTCCATATCCATGATGATCACTCCAAAGTGTCCATAATCTTTATTTTCTTGTAAATGTCCCCCCCCCCCATAGTCTAAGATATTCACCTTAGAACCATTTCCATGAATAAACATCTTTAAGACTTACACAATTTAGGTCACACAAGATATATGAGATACACTTGAGTATAGATCTCAAGGATGGTCCTTCTTGTGACCACCTTAGAGATCTTCCTCTAAAGTTGATACATCTTGACCTAATTTTCTTGTTAATTTACTTATATGTCAAAATCCCTCTTTCCCTTAGCAAATGAAATGCTTGTAAAGTCCTAATGTACCCCTCGAATGGCTTGATTAAGTGGATTCATCATTAATGACCACTAATCAAAGTCTAGAGAAAGAGAGGACAAGCATGGATGCCAAAAATCCAAACAACCCTTTATTTTCTCGTTTTCATAGTTACGCTTCTAGTTAAGTTCAGATCCAAGCTAAGTTTCGGAAATTACAAGGATCGATTAAGAAACCGTAAAATATTGAGACTGCAGCCCTATCCGCGTGGATGAACTTGCACTACAAAGTCATCCACGTGGATGACGTTGTCATCTGCAAACAGATTCCATTTTCTTCTATTTTCTAGTTTAGTCACTGCTTTTTCGATCATTTTCTACCCACCTTTGTAATATCCGTAAAAAATATAATAATTATATATTAATGAAAATTTATGTGATAATAAATAATTGTCATCATTATGTAATAACTAGGGCAATTATTATGGGGTTTTATAATAATAATTATGAGTAATAATGTAGGAATTTAAAAAAGGAAATAGAAATTATTGTGTTACGTTACATTTCAAAAAGGAATGAGTATAAATAGTGGTTCTTTTCACTTGGTTTGGATGGAGTGAGTGTACTGGTTGGCAAAATAGGCGTGTGCAGTAGAAAGAGAAGAAAGAGAAAGAAGAAAATGTTAGTTTCTATCACTATTGTTTCTTTGTTGTGATCTAAATGGATTTAGTACTATTTTATTCTAAGTAAGACTAGGAAATTGATGTGAGATACGAGAAAAGGGACACTTATAGAAGAATACCATAACATCTTGTTAAATAGTTAATCTAAGTTAAAATGCTGAACAGTATTATTTATATTTACTGTTCAATGTTAGATTTTGGCAAAGGAGATTGAGCGTGCCTGTACGCGTTCGGACTAATTGTCGATACAACTAAGGTAAGGGATTATACCTCTAATTAGGTAATTGATGTCTCATTTCAATTCGTAGGTTTCCATGAATTTTATTGAAAATGTCCGTCCTTGAAAATATTAAAAGTCAACCTTGGGTTGATACTTGCTTTGACTCCGTCGAACAACGTCTTTTGATAAAAGTCAAATATTTTAATATCTCCAACTTTTGTGACTTCATGTTAATATGTTTTTTTTACATGAAGTATTGTTATTTGCATATCTCAATATGAATTGAAAATTCTCCACATGATCACTAAGATAAACAACCCATGTTAATGGGGTACAATTGTAAATTTGCCTTTTAGGCATTTTTGTTCACTGCTGAGGATTAGCAGTGGGGTGTTCCGAAATCACTGTTTTGTATTTGTGCTCCTTGTGGGCTTTTGGTTTGATAAGGTCGATTGACCGCTTACGTGATCATGACTTTGTTAAAATATTCGTTTTGTAATGATTGAATCATATTGTTAATTGTTCCGTTTTGTTCTTTTGAATAAATCTTGGAAGTAACCGTTCTCATTGTTATTGCCTCATTGAAAAATATTGTTTATCTTGTGGTCACCTCTTCTTAGTATTCGGAGGGGTCCGTATATGAACTTAATGGGCATTGTTCGCTCACCCTTTCGTATTCTCTGTTCTTTCAAGTAAGCACTAGATGGAGGGTGATTTGGGAATTTTCATCTTTTAAATTTTATGTTTTCTAGACATTGAATAATGAAGTAAGACTTTTGAGTATAAAATTGTAAGTATGACAATTTAGATTGAACCCTAGACCGTTTGGGTTGCAATAATAATCAAAGGATAATTTTGATGTATTCAAGCCGAATTAATTATGTATTGTCTTGGTAAGAGTAACGGACTCAAGGTTGGGACCCACAAACAGGGATCGAGATTTGGGTCGTTACACCCTTAGACTTCTTTTATTTCCGTAAAACCCTTTTAATTCAAAATCTTTTTCAAAACACACACACACACACACACACACCCAAAAAGTTTCGAGTATGAAAGACTCGTCATACGAGGCATTCCGGGTGAACGCCAAACGTTCTTCCCGGAATGTAATGTGACATCCGGACCCATTTCTCTAATTTTGGGCATTTTTCAAAGTTTTGGCCCTTAAACTAAAATGGCGTGGCGTCTCCGTTGATTTTTCAAAGTCCGATAAAGATTAATCCCATTCCAAAAAAAATCTTTTTTCACGAAACTTTTCCCAAAAGGTTTTGTCGGGCGCCAAAGAAAAATCGGGTACATCACAGGCGACTCCTGGGACTAAGCTTTTAAAAAAAACTTGTTTTTTTAAAAAATAATATAAAACCTGTCTTTTTTATAAGCTTTCGTGGGTCAAGCTTCCGTCCCAACACTTGAAACATTTTTGTGTGTGTGCGTGTCTTTGTGTATTTTTGCCTTCCCATTGATGTGTTGTTATCGGTTTAACCGTACCGGGAAAAGTCAAAATTTTGACTGTTGGATCAATGCCTTTAATTGTAGACACCCCATTCTCAACACATCGGATCATACTTATACCACTCTAAGTCTCGCTTTGAGCCAAGAAGTAGAAATCCACCATTTCGTCATGTTTCGTTAAGTTTTGACTAACCACCGTTAGTTTGGGACTAAATTGCATACGAGATAACGAGGAGAGGACAAAAATGTCCACAGAACAATATCTCGCCGCGAGATGGCGTGTCTCGCGCGAGATATCCCCCTCTGCAGATTGCAGCACCGACGCTTCTCGTCGATTTCAACCTCTTTCCGGGATAAAACTTTATCCCTCCGGCCAACCAATAGGATTTGGGGTCTAGAACCATCTGATAGGGTTTTACCTCTCCACTTCTTCCTATCCATCACCTATAAATACTTGGTGACTTCCAAGGTTCGAGGGCCCCCCGGATCGACGGCGAATTTTCACAACACACACATTTTGTTGGCTTCTTTCCCTGAAAGAATTCTACAAAATCACCCTAAAAACTCACCTCATAGTTTGTTTGTCAACCTTGTTGATAAACAAACATCAAGCTCCAAATCAAGGATTGAGGCGAAGCTATGTCCGTATCAAGAGTCGATTCTAAACTTGAGTCGAAACTCTGCCCAAATCACCTCACGCAAGGTAACCCTTAAATCCCTTTCTAATTGATTGTTAGAGTGGTATAAGTCCATAGAATCTAGGATCGGCCTAGAGCCTCTCCAAATCATGGAGACGGTCTCGAAGCAATCGATCCTACATTCCGTTTAACCCCGTTAAATGGATCTTTATTTGTAATATTTAAAATCGTTTTTTCTCTTCTTTTGAAAATCTCTCTTTTCTTTAGCAAGACCGATCTCCTGGATTGGGTGAAATGGATGCTCCTTGACCTACCCATTTCATAACCTAAGCCCCGAACCCAAATCTCTTTCAAAATGGTTTTCCTATTTTCTCCAATCGAATAATATAGGTGGCGACTCAACAAAAAGATAAAATTCTTTCTCACAACGCTACATGCGACTACTGGGACTTAAAAATTAAGAGGCTTAAACTTGCGTCAAAATTAAAAGAGAGGTTTTCAAAAATTTTGTAAATTCGAAGTTTCGTTCTCAGATGAGGCATATCTCGCACGAGATATCATATCTCGCGCGAGATATTGCCTCGGCAATCTGGTTGTTTTATGGTTTCTCCCGTTCATCTCATAGTCCAAGACGAGAGCCTAACACGCAAGGGGGATCCTTAATTCATTATCTCGCAGAGTTCCCACATCTTAAGGCCTCCCTTAAGGTGTAGAACTCGAATCTTTATTTCATTTAAATAAATGATTATTATTTATGAACTGCGTGCGATTGGGTTTTATTTAATTAAAGTCCGGTCCATTGGGGATTCGGGAGTTGTAAATTGAATTATTTATCTCTCTTTATCTCTCTTTTTGTGGAACTACGACGGCCTGAGTCTTCCTAATTGGGGAGAAACGTAGGCAACCACTTGGTGCGGTCACTATCTCTGCTTTTTCCTTTTGATTTTCAAAAAATCTCTATTTTTACTCTATCACCTAGATTGACTCTCACACACGCGCACTCATGATATAACTGTTTGCACTGCATACCCTCTATAAACCCGGGACCCACACTAAGGACGGATGACGGTAACCACCTAGTCGCCGGTCTCTCCGAAGTTGGACAATCCCACCCCGCGTATTCAATCCACTTAGATTGTCATATCGCGGGGAGCCTAGCCTTCCAGCCCTGCATCGCCACATTCTCATGTAGATTGACTTTTTAGGATCACTCCGTGACCGGTCGGTTTTGACTCGGTGATCTTTTCTTGTTTTTGATTAAAACAAAGCCATATAAAATTGACAATAAAAGAAGGATTCAGAAAAGTCCCTTCGGAAAAGTCCCTTCGGAAAAAGTCCCTTCGGAATGACCCTTTCGGATGTCCCTTCAAAAAAAATATATGCATATGATCCTTCGAAAAAAACAATCTTACATAGCTTTGTTTTACAATAATCAGATTGATTGCTTAGTAGTTAGGTTCTCGATAAAGGCCTTAGAAACCCTCAAAACGGATTTTCCGTTCCGACCAAAATTTAGGTCTAAATAAAAATCGACTTTCCGTGTGATTATCTCGCGCGGACTACATATCTCGCACGGATAATGCTTCGTTTGCTGAATTTGAGCCCGAGCCATTTGAGCATGCTTCCGACTCGTTGGGGCTAGATCCCGATATCTCGTATCTCTTCTCGTAAGTTTTCCGAAGCTACTCAACTTCAAGACTCCCAACACAATGTCTACCTGAAAGCACGTCATGACCAAGGAAAGCCTTGAACAACACACTTTGCAAGACTTGACCAAGGCCCTTGTCGCCGAAATGGAACATGTGGGAGGTTGGAGAGAAGCCTTGATTTGCCTTCCACCCGCATTGCTAGGGATTTCCGAAAGATAGAGAGTGACTCCGACAAGGGACGATCATCCGTGCAAGAAGAGCTAAGTGACATCAAAACTCAACTTGCCAAAGCCCCGCAAAGAAATTAACGACAATGACTCGTGGCACCACATGGAAGAATCCATCCAAGCTGAAAAGACAAAGATGCTGATTGAAGAGCTCGAAGAAGTCAAGAGAGAACTCGAAACTATGACCCAAAAGTGTATCAACCTTGAAGCTCACGTCGAAGATGACATTGATGAGAGAGTCAAGTATTGCCTCAATACTCTCTACCGTGACCTCAAAGAGCAAATGGAGGAAGAATATCAATCTCGCCACCTCGTCTTTGTGCAACACTACGAGAACCATATTCGAGACCTCCACAATCAAATGGCCAAGCGAAGGAAAGGTAGAGTCTTCTCCGACATCGGAAACATCACTCTCGGCCATCTCTTCGTAAGTCTTCACAAGGAGGGAAAGCTAAGCCCAATGGAGGGCTACCAACCTAAGAGGGAAGGTCGATCTCCACACTTCTATTGCTACTACCATCAATGCAATGGCCATCACACCAATGATTGCTTTAACCTGAAGAATGCAGTCCAAGACTTGATTGACAGCGACGCCATCAGAGTTTGTCCAAGTGGAGGCATAGTTTGGATGAATTCAAGCAAATGAGAAATCTCTTTCTTTTTCGCTATTTAATTTTAGTTGCAAAAGAAACAGTTAGTAGTCTAGTTTAGCTTAGTTGGGTACTACTTGCCTAAAGACTTCATTTGTGGGCAAGAGTATCAAGTTTGCTTTTCAATAATAGTTAGTCAGTATTTCCCTTTTCAATTCTGATTAATGCTCGGAGATCGAGAAAGAAAGCACTGTGAATGTCATAGAAACTTGCAACGAAAATGACTACTCCAAGGCACTTTGGTTTTCCGGAAGCCTTCCTGTCTGGAGAATGATGCTAGCAAAAGGGTACTTTCCTGGATTGGGGCTCGGAAAGCACTTACAAGGGATAACGGAACCACCACCGGTCCCCCCGCTTCACACAAAGCATGGTCTAGGATACATCATCTCCATCCACGATGAGGATGACGAAGAAGAGTGGGGCTTCACTCAAATCAAGTGGGAAGGAACCACATACAAAGGCTGCGATGACCCAAAGGCCAAGAATTCCAACCTCGAGCCATATCGAAAGACACTCAATGGCTACTTCGTTCGAGAAGGGGAAAGTATTCCTTACTTTATCTTTTCAGAACCATGGACTGATGATAAAGGAAAGCGCCGACCGGGCTTTGAAATCTTCAACGATCGCGATGCTTCTCCGTATGAAACAGAGAATCCGTCCCACTAATCCCTAATGATTTGTGGGGCACGAAGGCAGAAATGACAAGTGAATAGGACTTTGTGTTGGGAGAAGACATACTACGACAGTTCCAAGACTCGCGTGCCCGTTAGAAGACAGCCAGATCCATGCAATCTCCAAGGGGGACGCTCCAACTACTGACTACACAAGACTGATACAGAAATGTGACAAGCCAATTCTAAACTGGCACGTCATCGGAGGACCAGTTGTTGATGAAGACTTCATGATCAAGGAGCTTGGTTGCACTCCCCATCCCCGAAGGAAGATACGCCCTGTAGCTTTTTCATTAGAAGTGTGCTCCATCTCCGATGAACTCACTCAAGAGGAAATCGAGGCGGTGGCCGAACATGTATTCCCTTACTTCCTTAATGAAAACTTTGATCTTTCCGAGTACCCTGAGATTGCTAACATCGTGAATGATGAATTAACTAATAATAATCAATATAACGAACACGTTAATAATGAATCATACGATGAGATAGATCAAGAAAATGAACAAATCTTAAAAGAATTAGCTAAGCAAGTAGGTCGTTGTGGAAAGAATGGCCCTGTTGACGACGAGGAAATGCAAACGGTTAATCTTGGGACAACGGAAGACCCCGTGAGAAACAAAGATCGGCAGCCTTCTTCAAGGGGGAGGACAGAGAAACCTTGACGCAGCCTCCTCGTAGAATATGTCGACGTCTTCGCTTGGTCCTACAAAGATATGCCTGGGTTGAATCGCCGCTTGTAGAACACAAGATACCGCCGCTACCCAATGCCAAGCCGGGCCAAACAGAAACTACGCGTAATCAAGCCGGAATGGTCAATGCAAGTGAAAGAGGAAATCATGAAGCTCTTGAATGTAGGGTTCATCAAAGTGATTGAATATCCGTAATGGTTAGCAAACACGGTGCAAGTAGCCAAGTCGAACGGGAAAATACGAGTCCGTGTTGATTTCGTAGACTTGAACAAGGCATCCCCTAAAGATGACTTCCCACTACCAAACATAGACATGTTGATCGATGCCACAAACTGCATACGAAGTCCGCTCATTCGTCGACTCAAGCAGGTATAACCAAATCCTCATGGCAGAGGAGGATCAACAAAAAACAACATTCACCACACCTTAGGGAACGTTCTGCTACACGGTCATGCCGTTTGGTCTCAAGAACGCTGGGGCTACCTACCAAAGGGCAGTTACGATACTATTCCACGACATGATCCACAAAGAAATAGAGGTATACGTGGACAACATGATTATTCACTCAAAAGGGACAGATGGTCAGCACTTCGTAGATCTCAAAAATTCTTCAATCGACCGAGACAAAGACAAGATAAGGCTCAACCCCGCCAAATGCTCATTCAGAGTGGTCAAAGGGAAAGTCTTAGGGTACATGGTCACAGTAGCGTGGCATAGAAGCGCATCCCGCCAAGATAAAAGCCATTACGTACATGCCTCCACCTGCAACACGTAAAAGAAGTAAAGGGATTCATGGGTAGGCTTCAATATATCAATCGATTCATCAATCAACCGACTACGATGTGCGATCCCATCTTCAATCTACTTAAGAAAACGCACCTCAAGAGTGGACCGAAGAATGTCAAGAAGCATTCGAGGAAGTTAAGCACTACTTGACTTCCCCACCTATCCTAGTTCCACCGCACAAGGAGAAGCCCTTGAAGTTGTACCTCACGGTCACAGACAACGCATTAGAGGCTATGCTCGCTCAAGAACAGCCAGCCTCCCACACAGAGAATGCCATCTATTTCGTCACCGCAGATTTCAAGGCAAATAAATCAACTACTCTCCACTCGACAAATCCTGCGCTGCTCTTGTTTGGGTATCACAAAGGCTAAAGCACTATATGGAAGCCTTCCCGGTCCGTCTCATTGCAAATATGGATCCACTGAAATATATCCTAGACAAATCAAATTTGTCTTCGAGATTGGCCAAATGGTACTTCATGCTCGCGGGGTATGATATCACTTACGTCACTCGTAAATCCGTCGGGAGTGTATTCGCAGATCGCTGGCCGAATTTCCTTGCGATGAAGTGAAGGGGAAGACTCCGCGATTCCCTAATGAGGACATCAAGAGTATAGAAGAAGAAAATAAATGGCAATTATTTTTCGATGGCGCAGCCAACAAGAGAGGGTTCGGCATTGGAATGTTATTAGTAGACCCTAATGACATCTATACTCCACTGGCAATACGTCTTGACTTTGACGCCACCAACAACACCACAGAATACGAGGCTTGCATAGCGGGGCTTGAGGCAGCCCTAGAACGCAACATGACTGAACTCAAGGTATTCGGGATTCCCAATTGATCATCAATCGACATTGAAGAAGTGGAGGGACCAAGATCCAACCCTTCAAAGATACAAAGGCTCATCTCCAAGAATTGGCGCAAAGAATTTCAAGATGTCTCATTCCACTACCTCCCCGAGAGACAAAAATCGGTTTGCGGACGCATTAGCCACACTTGCTTCTTTGGTCGAAATCCCTAAAGGAAAAGCAAGCCAAACCTTTCAAAATAACACGGTGTGCAACCCCTGCATACTGCGCCATTATAGATCTCCATGGCTGCAAAGACAAATGGTTATCCGAATGTGCCACTGTTGGGAACTCCGAAGAGAAACCGTGGTACTACGACATTTGGCATTTCATCCAAGATGGAACCATCCCGCCTGAGACAAACCCAAAGACTCAGATCGCCCTAAAGAGGTCGGGCGGCTAATTACATCATCACCGCCGGCCGCCTATTCAAGAAACATTCCCAAGGAAACCTCCTTTGTGCCACCGAGGAAGAAGCCCAAGAAATAATGGACCATGCTCATCAAGGCATATGTGGAACCCACATGAGCGGAAACATGCTCACCAAAAAGATCATCAGACAAGGGTACTTTTGGCTAACCATGGAAGCCGACTGTGCCAAAATGGTCAAGAAGTGCCACAAGTGTCAGATACACGCCAATCTTCGATACACCACCTTCCTTTGCTGTACCTTATGACTTCTCCTTGGCCGTTCTCTACACGGGGGATAGACGTGATTGGAAAGGTCACACCCATAGGAGCCAACGGACACCGCTTCGTCCTAGTAGCCATCGACTACTTCACTAAGTGGGCCGAGGCCGCCTCCTACAAAGTTCGAATGCCGTAAAGGTCGCAGAATTCATCAAGCACAACATCATCTCGCCGGTATGGGTTCCGCAAGAGATGATATCCGATAATGGGTCCCACTTCGAGAAGGAAACCGATCGCCTACTAACCGAGTACAAAATCACAAGGCACAAGTCGTCTCCTTACAGTGCCTCAAACGAACGGAGCAGCTTGAAGCCGCGAACAAAACAATCGAGACTATTATCGAAAAATGGCAAGCCACTGGAAAAGACCGGCCCGACAAGTTACCATTCGCACTATGGGATACCGCACTTCAGCTCCGAACAGCCTACAGAGAGACTCCCTACGCCCTCACATTCGAATGGAGGCCGTCTTACCAATAGAATTGGAAATACCATCACTACGGTTCTCCTAGAAAACCAAGTGAACGAGGTCGACCGGCTAGGAAGCGTATACGAAGAGTTGGCCCTGCTGGACGAAAGAAGGTTGAAAGCAAATTCAACACACTCAAGCTTACCAAAGAAGAATGGCAAGAGCTTTCAACAAAAAGGTCAAGACAAGGAACATCGAGTAGGTGACCCGGTTCTCCGTGAGCACCGTCCCGACCTTTCAACCCGCTAGGCAAGTGGGGACCAAGGTGGATAGGACCCTACATTGTGAAGAAGATATTCTCGGGGGAGCCCTTCACCGGTGGACTTAGACGGAGATCAACTACCGAAGCCGGTCAACATGGACAAGCTCAAGAAGTACTTCGCGTGACTTGGCCTCCTAAAAAGAAATCGCTCGCTAGGTTGAAAATCCCGGAAAGGACGGCCTAGACAAAAATTAGAGCTAGCACAAGAAAAGAAGCCCGCTAGATTGAAAACCCGAAGGGGCGGTCTAGGCAAAAGAAAGGTGTGCATAAAAAAAAAAAAAAAAGAGGCTTATCTCGCGCGAGATTACCCTCGGCACGGAGCCGTATTTTGTCCTTTTCTCTCAAAAATGAACTACGTTAGACCTGAGCCTCTTATTTAATTGCTGTAAAAGAGGAACGTAGGCAGCCTTGTGGTTCGGTCTAATTAAATAAATAAATCTACTTTTGTCCTTTTATTAATCGAATGCATTTTATTAATGACAAAAGGGAAATCCTAACCACAACAACTAATTAGCTAAGCTAACAACCTTGAAAAAAAATACTAATAAAGCAAAACAATTGAGCTATCAAAGCAATCTCCTGGTACTCCTTAAGATCTAGCCTTTCATTGACTTGGTAGGCCGGCGGACATGATCTCCACCGTCTTCGCTATCCTCCTTGCGCTTTGAGCCCCTCAAAGCAGAGCATCCCTCGAGACGATCAAAACAGAGTCGAGGCGATCAAAAACAGATCCCGAAAGCCTCAAGACATGGGGCCTATCTAAAGCTTGCGTCTTTCCGTGCATCCCTTTGCCTCGCCTCTCGTACTCAATCCCCATCGAGAAAATCCCGAGTTGGATCAGCCTCGCACATTAGCAGGATCACACCGAGCCTCGCTCCTTCGCAAAATGCCGCTAGCTACAAAAGAATCTCCTAGCAAATGAAAGCCGCAGATCATCAATTTTCTCTCGCACTCTGGGTGACCGGTATGAAGGAACCAATCCAAATACTTATCAGACAAGAAGATGCTTGCATTAAAAGTCCGAAGGTTCGACCAGCGGTCTCGACTAGTTCCTTCACCCCATGCTTGAGCTAGCGCCTGCGCCAACTCTACACCAATATAAGACACTTCACGAGGAGCTCCTTCAAAAAGATAAGTGTCCTGTTGCTGACCAAGTTGACGCGAGCACCCGCTTGGGGAAATAAAAGGAGGAATCTCGCAAACCCTAAGAACAACCCCGTCAAAACCTCGTATTGGCAACATATTTGTTCAACCTCCAATAAGGTGGACACCAAAGAATGTCAGCAGTTTCGGTCTTCGCAATCAACTCAGCCCATTCATCCGCTGAAAGATCCTTGATCAATAACTTTCGCGTATGATATGTGAAAGGGGAATATTCCAACAGAGGACCTACCAACTTAAGATGCTCCCTAAGCCAAATGGTCAACAGAAGAGGACTCCCTTGGGTCATGACACCGGTCCTATGCAGCTCATCAAGACCATGCAGGGTCTCACCCAAGATTAGCGGAATAATGTTCCTAGAACGTTTTCTAGCCTGCAGAACAATTTCCACCAGTTGGGAGTCTACCAAGCCGTCCCTGCATGTAAACAGGACATCTCCGAAAAGAGAAAGAGCCAGAAAGTTCCGCTTATAGACATGAAAAGCGTCATCATCTGAATCACCGCTGAAGCATCCCGGAAAAGAAGAACAATCAACCCACTTGCGGTGAACTAACTCATAGCAAGTATCAAGGGGGATCCCTAACAATTCATTCAAAGCCTCCGAATGATTCCTATGGTACTTAGGAACAGCAATCTCACCGGTCTAAGGCATATCCAAGATAATGGCAAATTCCTCCACGGTAGGCACCATCTCATTCAAAGAAAAATTGAAAAGATGAATAGAGGGATCCCAAAATCGAGCAGCACCCTGCAAGAGACTCCAATCCGGTTGGAGGTTCTTCAAAAGTGAAAAGAATTCTGAATCCAAATTCTGCAATAAACCTATTACGAGACCGGTTGCGAAACGACCTCACAAAATCCCTTGATGCTTGCTTGAAAGATGCAATCACTTCAGATGACAGGGAAAAATCATCGACAATCATGGACGTTGGGGGAACCTCCTTGGAAGCCATGGATCACAGGGTTGAAGAAGAAGACAAGAGTTTCACCCTAACAGAATATCTCTAGAGTTTGAAAGGATAGAATGAGTTATCTGGCCGGACTACGGGGTGATTTTATAGGGAAAACTGACAAAATCCCGTTCGAAAAAGGAAGAGATTTCTCGGGTAGCGTGTCTCGTGCGAGACACCTTATCTCGCGCGAGATATCCCTACGGAAAAACAAAGAACAGCTCTACTCAAACAACAATCTAGCCCCGACTTGACGAAGCAAGTCTCGAAAACCCGCGTGTACAGCTTCATAACATGCAAGAAACACCAAGATGAGGGCTCAAAATTGTGGCCTAGCAGCCATTCCATTTCATTTCCAAAAACATGGAAAGTCGAGAAAGTTAATTAACTAATTAGACCTAGGATTAGGGGTTAAGAAAAACCATTGTTTTTGTGCTACCTACTTGTTCCTAACAGGTACCGAAGAAAAAGAAAGAAAAAATTGTCTGGGCCCACACGGCCAATATATACAAATCATCAGAAATCAGATAAAGAGAAAGGGGGGGGATCACGCCATCAAGTCGCTCGAGCCGCCGACACCTCCGCCATCACCGCCACGGGGGCTACCATCCCTCCTCGACCTCTTAGCTCCGCAAGTAGGGGTCACCGCCGAGGCCACTGTCGAGGTCGCCAAAGAAGCCTTGTGGAACAGCCTCTCGGACAGGTCCGACACCAAGGCCATCACCCAATGCATCTTGGTCGCTCCACGGTTGCAATCGGCCGCGGACATGGTGACCTGACAACCAAAGAAAAAGAAAATGCTCAGATGAAGTCGGACATATACACTTATATGGACGAATACGAGATATGATATGAACAGAAACATACCGAAGAGACATCAGCCGGGAGGCTGTAACCCTCGGGAATCTGATCAGGAGACGGGATGTGCCCCACCATCGGCATGCTCCCCATCATGTATGTATAGCTCAAAGGACCGAAATCCGGGGCGAATGGCAGAGAACCAGTAGCCTGAGAGGAAGTGCTAGGGGCTGAGGAACCTGAAGGTGGCAGAGGCGGAGCCACGAGCATGCGATCGCCTATCCCCCACCAAGAGAGGACCCATCAACCGAGGCAGAACTCCGCATAAGAGGCCTCTGGGATAACACAAGCCGTCGCCACATCACCCACCAAAAGACTAGTATAATCATCCTCCGAATAGAGCGGGTGGGATACATCGCCCTCGGCGGATCCACCGACACACTATATGGCAGGCTACCACGGCCATGCTGTGGGAACACCCGCTCACCAAGATACATGGTATCTCCCTCCAAAGATGCCAGCATCCTCTGCATCCCGGTAGCATCCCAAGCACGATGCACCTCCGGCTCCAACAAGATCCATGGATAAAGACCCAGCCTCTCATACTCAAAAGCTCGGTCCAACGCCCAAACAGGTGGATCGTCAAACCAAAAGCTCGGTCCAACGCCCAAACAGGTGGATCGTCATCAGAAAAGCCCGGTCCAACGCCCAAACAGGTGGATCGTCATCAGAAAAGCCCGGTCCAACGCCCAAACAGGTGGATCGTCAAACTAAAAGCTCGGTCCAACGCCCAAACAGGTGGATCGTCATCAACCAAAAAGCCCGGTCCAACGCCTGTGACAGTGGATCGTCGAACCAAAAGCCCGATTCAATGCCCAAACAGTGAATCGTCATCCTCAACAACAAAGCCCGATTCGGAGCCCCGTAAAGGCGTATCGTCACAAAACCGACAGACTCAAAGGACCGGACAGTGAGCCTTTGTTTTCTAACATATTTTCCGCGGAGTTTGGAGCCCAGTGCGAATCTTCAGACAGACAGGTATATTCAGAATTGGGTCTTGATTTGATTCCTCAGTATGAATTTATCTTTCAAAAAACAAAATCTCCGCGATTTTCAAATGATTTTCAAAATACCTAAAGCAGCCTTTTCGTGTTTTGGAGTCGAACTACGTCATGGTCTGATTCTCCGATAGAGATACGTAGGAAGCCGTGCGGCCCGACCATCCCGATGTTCAGAATGATGTCTTTTCTATCGTCGACATGACTTCTTTCATAAGACTTGTCGCCGAGGGGCTCTGTAGACACCCCATTCTGAACACATCGGATCATACTTATACCACTCTAAGTCTCGCTTTGAGTCAAGAAGTAGAAATCCACCATTTCGTCATGTTTCGTTAAGTTTTGACTAACCACCGTTAGTTTGGGACTAAACTGCATACGAGATAACGAGGAGAGGACAAAACTGTCCACATGAACAATATCTTGCCGCGAGATGGCGTGTCTCGCATGAGATATCCCCCTCTCGCAGATTGCATCGACGCTTCCTCGTCAATTTCAACCTCTTTCCGGGATAAAACTTTATCCCTCCGGCCAACCAATAGGATTTGGGGTCTAGAACCATCTGATAGGGTTTTACCTCTCCACTTCTTCCTATCCATCACCTATAAATACTTGGTGACTTCCAAGGTTCGAGGGCCCCCCGGATCGACGGCAAATTTTCACAACACACACATTTTGTTGGCTTCTTTTCCTGAAAGAATCCTACAAAATCACCCTAAAAACTCACCTCATAGTTTGTTTGTCAACCTTGTTGATAAACAAACATCAAGCTCCAAATCAAGGATTGAGGCGAAGCTCTGTCCGTATCAAGACTCGATTCTAAACTTGAGTCGAAACTCTGCCCAAATCACCTCACGCAAGGTAACCCTTAAATCCCTTTCTAATTGATTGTTAGAGTGGTATAAGTCCATAAAATCTAGGATCGGCCTAGAGCCTCTCCAAATCATGGAGACGGTCTCGAAGCAATCGATCCTACATTCCGTTTAACCCCGTTAAATGGATCTTTATTTGTAATATTTAAAATCGTTTTTTCTCTTCTTTTGAAAACCTCTCTTTTCTTTAGCAAGACCGATCTTCGGATTGGGTGAAATGGATGCTCCTTGACCTACCCATTTCATAACCTAAGCCCCGAACCCAAATATCTTTCAAAATGGTTTTCCTATTTTCTCCAATCGA
Organism: Adenophora triphylla var. japonica; assembly: GCA_022495995.1. Classification (NCBI taxonomy): domain Eukaryota; kingdom Viridiplantae; phylum Streptophyta; class Magnoliopsida; order Asterales; family Campanulaceae; genus Adenophora; species Adenophora triphylla. The sequence continues at coordinate 348,320 of JAFEMH010000254.1, forward strand.
ATAATATAGGTGGCGACTCAACAAAAAGATAAAATTCTTTCTCACGACGCTACATTAACTGTTTAAATTTTATGTGCTTATGTGCTTACATGCTTTTAAAAAAAAAATCGAAAATGTTTTCAAAAAAAAAAACTAATATTTTCTTTTCAAGGTTGTGGAAAGCTTGATTTGTGCACAAGATTGGTTGCGTGCCGCACCTTGTCCCATTGATGTTGAAATGAGGTTGGATGACTTTAGCGAAGTCGAATCTGGTAAGTTAACTATTTCAACAACTTTCTCCATTTTATTGTCTATGCTAGTTAATTATTTTCTTATGATTTTAATTTTATATCTTGCAGTTTTAACTGAAAATTCAGATCTTGTGGGTTCTACCTGTTTGGATTTTCATGATCACATTGTTTATATGCAGCTGCATTTTTGACCCCCACCATACTACTGTGACCTATCAATGTATGAACATAAAAAGTTACCTTTTAAAGTAAGATTGCCCAATAAACATTAATGTTTGCTGTGTAGGTATAATTCAAGATGTGAATGGGGTTTCTATTGTCATTGGTCTAGTTCAAATGTGCCTTCATTATGGTACAGCAAGGGATGCATCACTTGCAACTGTGCAGGTACTTGGTTTTCCTTCCGATTGTATGTATACCATTTGCCATGTCCGATGATCTCAAGGCATGAGATCAGATCATCACTTGGTTTGTCTGGTGTTGCTTGCGTTGCATAGGAACAAATATCATATCAATTGATAACCTTTTATACTGCTTTTGCTTACTTTCAGATATGGACTGCCCCTTAATCAATAATTCTCTGGCTCTGTTGCTTACAATTTGTAATGTTTTTGTGCTGGAATAACAAATGCCTTTTTTTTTTTCTTTTTTGCAGTCTTTTGATTTCTCCTGGAAAGAGCAATGGAAAGAGCAATGTGAAGAATTTTGCAGTTGGATTGTTATTTACTGCTTGTAATGTTTCTGTGCTACTGGAATTTTGCAGTCTTTTGGTACTTTGGATCTTGAATTTGTAATTTTGTATCTTTATTTTAGACAATGACTTGTAATTTGTTTTGAGATGATTTCTTTATGTTTGCTAGTTTGATTAAAAAAAAAATTATGTAAAGAGCGGTTTAGACCGCAGTTCGGATAGCGGTTCAAACCGGTTCTGCACTCACGGTTTGAACCGTTTACGAAACCGCGGTTTGAGACCGAATCAAACCAAACCGAGGTGGTTTGGTTTGGTTCGGTTTGAAATTTTCTATGGTTCGGTTTGGTTTGGGATTTTCCCAAACCGAGTACTAGCGGTTTGGTCTCCAAATTCGTCCAAACCGAACCAAACCGAACCATGTCCACCCCTAGCATGCATCATGCCTTTAAGACACATTTGAAAACACCTTTTACTCCAAAAGAATTTAGGCTGCTGCACACTACGCGCACGTCGACCGTACACTGCACACTACGTCCTTAACTCGGGAAATCTCCATAGCAGCCCGAAAGGCCTTACTATGCCTCTCGGTGCGAGCACGGATGACCCAAATAGCCTGGTTTACCCTCGTGTCTACCACTGCACTTGTCTCGTGACACACCTTTTGTCCGAGACTTGGTTGGTTTTTGGTCTGGTCCGTGTCAGGCCGCGTCAGTGTATACCTTGTGTCGGTCAAACCCTAGTCGACGTGCCGAGTCAGGATCCTCCGTGGACGTAAATAAGTCGAGGTCATGCCGATTTTCCGTCATGAACTTTGACTCAATCTTGACTGGCGCTTGGACTTTGACTTTGACCCGCACGGCTTATGCACTGGCTCCCGGTGTGACACTGAGTCATCAAGGATTAAGGCCTAGTCCATGTTTAATTACCGCTTGTCCAATGACAAGTCAAGATCCTTTGTGGACACTTATCAGTCATGGTCATGCCGACTTTTCATCAGGCACCTTGACTCGATCTTGACCCTCGACGTTGGCTTTGCCCATAATTTGCATCGAGTACGCGTTAAGACTTCATGACCTGCTAGACCTTAGGCTCGTTTTCCTTTTTCGGTCAGTGGGACCTGCTTGACCTATGGAACCCTTGTTCGAGGTTACAGGTTGAGGGGTCTGTAGGCGTAGTGATGGGTCCCACTGATCCAGGACTTAGAGTAGGAAAAGGCGCTTTAAGTAAACTCGAACAAATAATCACATGTTGCATGAGCCCTGAGCCTAAACACTAACCTGTTTCGCTTTCCCGAGTCTAAACCGCACCCTTTTGTGCCTTCCACAGTAAGCAAAGTTTGGATCAAGATCCAGAGTCATCATTTGTTCAGCTCAGTCGTTCCGGAATCAGATACTTCATCGGTTTCTTCCGTCACTTCAGCTCAGAGTTTCAGAATGGCCAGCTCAAAGGATAACAGTAGGGGACATACGAATCCGCACCCCGAGAATTCACAGAATGCCGGACAGTGAATCAAATACGGGAACAAATAAGACAACATCAAGAGGCTCAGATCAGTCAGTTATGGGAAAGTGTCAGAACCCATGGACTAGCAATTGTTCGCAACCCTGATGGAACCTTTATGGTTGATACGGAGATTGAAGCTAATTCCCTTCCTGGGCATCCCGACTACCGTCGAATGCCTTGCTCCCTTTCGTGTGGAACTGCTAATGGGCCAAGCATCCCCAGGCCTATTACTCAGCCTGTCTCTCAGCCCCTACAACTTGGTATGCCTCGGCTGATGCAGTGCAGGTCATCGATGCGGAATTGGTCAGTTCAGTACATCTCAGCCTCATCAAATCGGTACTCCTCAGCAGTCCGATCTAGGTCAACTTTCCCTCGGTGCCTCTCAGTTTTCACCTTTGGGTTTCAATCGGTTCATTTCTGCCCCGCAGCTTGGAATGGGTAAGTTTGCTACTCCAAAGCCTCAGTCTGGTCCGGGTCATCAGCCTGGAATTGGTCAGTTTAGTACATCTCAGCCTCATCAAATCGGTACTCCTCAGCAGTCCGATCTAGGTCAACCTGCCCCCGGTGCCTCTCAGGTTTCACCACTGGGTTTGAATCAGTTTGCTTTCGCCCCACAGCTTGGAATGGGTCAGTTTACTACTTCACAGCCTCAGTTTGGTTCGGTTCATCAGCTCGGAATGGGTCAGTTCGCAACTTCTCAAGCCCAGCAGGTGGACATGGCTCCGCAAGCCATTTTGGGTCAGTTCGCTTCTCAGGCTCCATGGTTCGGAGGGGGTCAGCTTGCTTCCGTCAATTCTCAAGGCCCACTTGCCCCTATGATACTGCAAGCTCACATGGGCCACCAGGCTTTTATCACCACTTCATCAAGCTCACCATATTCACAACATCCTCCAAGCTCTACCCCGCCCCTCCAGTTGGGAAGTACGACAAGGTCAAATGCTCCTCATCTAATTCTTCACCCAGCTGTTACACAAGCTGCTCCTGCTCATCAAGTACAGTATACACATTACCCTTCTATTCACATTCCTCAGTGTGGTCAAGACACATTCAGTCCTAATTTTATGGTGCCTCAAACCTCATATCTTCAGTATCCTTTTGGATCTGCACTCACTACTCCCTGGTATCTAGCCATTACGAGCCATATATCCTCATCTTCGGCAGCTGCCAGACCTTATGAGGCCCCTTATAAGTCTCACCACCCCCGATCCTTTGGTCCATATGCTTATGCTTCAAGTTTGACTTATGAGGAGGGTTACGGTCTCGCTTTGAATGCTCAGACTGTCATTCCTCCCACCACGGTACTTCCTAGTGTGGTTTCATTTGCTAATGCCAATCTTGTGGCGGGGTCGTGCAGTCCTAGTGTTCCTATTGACTCCTTTGAAGGAATATTGGTGGAACCAATTAAGAAAATACAAGAAAAGCTTATCAACAAGAGTATCGACAATCGCTCGACTCGAGCCATCTACCATACCAATCTCGTGTATCTGACACAAAGGATTTTTACACAAAGTCAAATCTCGACGCTTACATCGATGGTTACATCAAAAGGGTTTGTGCAAGGGGAAGCACTACTGGTCTGAACATGTCTCACCGCTATAAACCTTACCCTTCCAACACGGCTGCAACATCTAGTAAAGGAAAGAAGGCATTGTGTACAATTGATGGCATCAAAGGAACCAAGAAATTGTGGTCCTCTAAGGCAGCGAGAACATTTTGATGATTTTGGGATACCCATGGGCTTAATTTTCAAGGTTTTAGTAAAGGAAGGCCTTCTGGAGCCTCTCAGGGACTACCATCCAAGGAGCTCAAATGCACCCCTCGACATGAGTAAGCATTGCACCTTCCATAGTCATTATGGCCACACGACCGACAACTGCACATCCTTGAAGAGAGCCGTTCAAGGGTTAATTGAAGCGGGAAAGCTTGAGCGCCCCAATGGACCAAAATCGACAAATTATGTTCAAAATGGTGATCAAGTTGATGACCAAGGCTCGAATCAAAGAGCACTAAGAGTTTATTCCCCCCTAAGGGAGAAACCACATCCTGAGGATTTGGGCATGCCCTTAAGCAAAGTTTTGAATGGCTTGGTAAAGCAGGGTCTCCTCGAACCCTTGAAAAACTATCAGCCCAAGGACCCCAACATCCCTTTGGACACCACTAAGCACTGTGCTTTCCACCAGTATCACGGTCATACAACCGAAAACTGTATAGCTTTGAGAAAGGAAATTTAGGGGTTAATTAAGGAGGGAAAACTCGAGCGCCTCAATGATCTCAACACTGCTAATGATCATTTCCCAAACAACACGAGTGTAAACATGATTGAGTTTTATGATTCAAGCTCTGTGAATTCAATAGACTTTGACATTTCCCTTAGCAAGCTAGATGACACTACCAGAAACAGGTCATTTAGCGACGGAAAAAACAGCGACGGACAGATTCCGTCGCTATTTAGCGACGGAATATAGTATTTAGCGTCGGAATTATTTTGGCGTCAAATTTAGCGACGGAATTTAATTCCGCCGCTAAATTCCGCCGCTAAAAAGAATATTCCTCGAATATTCGTTTATTTCCGCCGCTAATTTGGCGGTTGATTTACCGACGGAAAATTCCGCCGCTAAATCTTTAACAGCGACGGAATTATTCCGCCGGTGAAATTAAATGGTTTTTTTTTTTTTTTAATAAACACCGACGGAATATTTCCGCCGCTGATAATTTAATAATTTTTTATTTATCAGCGACGGAAATATTCCGTCGGTGTTTAATAAAAAAAAAAAAATTCAAAATTTCCAGAGTGTTGTCTAATAGTTGGTTAGTTTCCTAATTTTGGACTAATCTTGTTTTTGTTTTATTTTGGATAAAAAATTTAAAATTGTATGCAATTTACCAATTTGGGAATAGCTACAAGAACCCTTGCAATTCTTATATCCCCTAACCCCTAACCCCTAAACCCTAAACCCTAACCCCTAAACCCTAACCCCTAAACCACAACCCCTAAACCTAAACCCTAAACCTAAACCCTAAACCCTATACCCTATACACCCTATACCCTGACACTCTTACTGGAGACATAGTCTTTGTACTACAATAGAAAGAGCACCCAAAGTTCAAGCGAAAGGGTGATGACATATTTGTTGAGCACGCGTTGACCCTTACTGAGGCATTATGTGGCTTCCAATTTATCTTGACTCATCTAGATAACGGGCGGCTCCTCATCAAATCCCAACACTGGAGAAATATAGGCAAAGCATTAAGCATATTACCTTTTTCCCAAGTCCACCCAAGCCAACGCGACAAAATCTCCGTCCAAGACACGAGCTTGGTTGTTGTTGACTCATTTCCATCCATCAAACTCGATTCGCAGCAACCAAGTAGAGCCAAGTTTAATGTGAACTCGACTACTCACTCTTCAACTACATCAACAAATTTAAGGTTGGAATACGTAGATTGCCAAAGTTCTACTATGGTGATTTACTCTCTCTCTCTCTCTCTCTCTCTCTCTCTCACTAGGCCTATTGTTTTATACACGGGTAATGTAAATGAAACTCGGCTCAAATGAAATTCAAGTTAAATGAACTTGAAATTCACCTTCTTTCTTTCTCAATTATTGTTGCAAGGAGGTAAAAAAAACAAAAAAAAAAAACAAAACACGGTAAACGAAAATGCTAGTACAATCAACCCTTAACTTGCGCCTTTGTAAGTTTGTGTACAAGAATCTTTTTTCCCTTTTGTCGAAAAATAAATAATACTCCCTCCGTCCCAATAATAGCTTCACCGCATGAAGACAATGTACCAAAGACCATTCATGAGGGGCAAATTATACATCCATTTCTCGGTCGACTTCCCAGATTCCTTGACTTAGAAGCAATGCAAGGCCACAGAGGGTGTCTTTGCCTCCTAAGCCTTCATCGCGAAGACGGATATGGAGCTTGATGAGTGCGAGGAGACAACCCTTCACGATGTCAACATTGAAGCTTACGATGTAGATGATGACATGCACGGTGGTGGGGGCCGAGAGTGCGGTGTGCTCGGCGGTAATGATGTGGGTCTTTATTTTACGGATATCTTAATTAGTTATGACTTATGAGACAATAATCTCCAGTGTTGTCTAATAGTTGGTTAGTTCATAGTTTTGGACTAATCTTGTTTTTGTTTTATTTTGGATAAAAATTTTAAAATTGTATGCAATTTACCAATTTGGGAATAGCTACAAGAACCCTTGCAATTCTTATATCCCTAACCCCTAACCCCTAAACCCTAAACCACAAACCCTAAACCCTAAACCCTAAACCACAAACCCCTAAACCCTAAACCCTAAACCCTAAACCCCAACCCAACCCTAAACTAAACCTAAACCCCAACCCAAACCTAAACCAACCCAAACCCTAAACCTAAACCCTAAACCCTAAACCCCAACCCTAACCCTACAACCCCCCCTAAGCCACAAACCCTAAACCCTAAACCAACCCTAAACCCCTAAACCCTAACCCACAACCCTAAACCTCTAAACCTAAACTAAACCACTGAACCCTAAACCCTAAGGGCATAGGGTATAGGGTATAGGGTATAGGGCATAGGGTATAGGGCGTAGAGGCGTAGAGGCGTAGAGGCATAGGGCATGGGCGTAGAGGCGTAGGGCATAGGGTATAGGGTATAGGGTATAGGGCATAGGGTATAGAGGCGCATAGGGCATAGGGCATAGGGCATAGGGCATAGGGCATAGGGTATAGGGCATAGGGCATAGAGGCATAGGGTATAGGGCGTAGGGCATAGGGCGTAGGGCATAGGGCGTAGGGCGTAGGGCGTAGGGCATAGGGCATAGGGTATAGGGCATAGGGTATAGGGCATAGGGCATAGGGCATAGGGTATAGGGCATAGGGTATAGGGCATAGGGCATAGGGCATAAGGCATAGGGCGTAGGGCATAGGGCATAGATGGCGTAGGGCATAGGGCATAGGGCATAGGGTATAGGGCATAGGGCATATTGCATAAGGCATGTAGGCATGTGGCATGCATAGGGCATAGCATGCGTAGGGCATAGGGTATAGGGCATGTGGGCATAGGCGTAGGGCATAGGGCATATTGCATAAGGCATAGGGCATAGGGCATAGGGCATAGGGTATAGGGCATAGGGTATAGGCGTAGGGTATAGGGTATAGGGTATAGGGTATAGGAAATTTCATGCTATTAATAATAATAATAATAATAATAATAATAATAATAATAATAATAATAATAATAATAATAATAATAATAATAATAATAATAATAATAATAATATTATTATTATTATTATTATTATTATTATTATTATTATTATTATTATTATTATTATTATTATTATTATTATTATTATTATTATTATTATTATTATTATTATTATTATTATTATTTTTATTATTATTATTATTATTATTATTATTATTATTATTATTATTATTATTATTATTATTATTATTATTATTATTATTATTATTATTATTATTATTATTATTATTATTATTATTATTATTATTATTATTATTATTATTATTATTATTATTATTATTATTATTATTATTATTATTATTATTATTATTATTATTATTATTATTATTATTATTATTATTATTATTATTATTATTATTATTATTATTATTATTATTATTATTATTATTATTATTATTATTATTATTATTATTATTATTATTATTATTATTATTATTATTATTATTATTATTATTATTATTATTATTATTATTATTATTATTATTATTATTATTATTATTATTATTATTATTATTATTATTATTATTATTATTATTATTATTATTATTATTATTATTATTATTATTATTATTATTATTATTATTATTATTATTATTATTATTATTATTATTATTATTATTATTATTATTATTATTATTATTATTATTATTATTATTATTATTATTATTATTATTATTATTATTATTATTATTATTATTATTATTATTATTATTATTATTATTATTATTATTATTATTATTATTATTATTATTATTATTATTATTATTATTATTATTATTATTATTATTATTATTATTATTATAGCGGCGGAAATTTCCGTCGGATTTAAAATCGGCGGAAATTACCGTCGGTGGGAGTGACATGTCATCGATCCGGTGAGCGTACGTATCGTTTAGCGTCGGATTTAACGACGACGGAATATTCCGCCGCTAAATATTAATTATAGCGTCGGAATTTAATTTCCGCCGCTATAATTAATATTTAGCGGCGGAATATTCCGTCGCTGGTGGAAATTATAAATACACAGTTTATTTCTCAGAAATCAATTACGCCAAATATTTCCCTCTCTCTCTTCCCGCTATCTCTCATCTCTCTGCGACCTAGAAGAAGAAGCGACGACCTAGAAGAAGAAGCTCACGCCGCCGGCCGTCTCCTCATCGCCATCGCCTCACCGCCGTCGCCTCACCGCCGTCTACTGCTCGTCTTCTCCTTCCTTCGTTCGTTCTTCAAGCTCCATCCTCCGTCTCTCTTCCTAATCGCCATTGACAAGAAACAGTACGTTTTCTTCCTCTCATTTCTTGAAATTCAGCCTCTTATTTGATTGAAACTCCTAATTTGAACGGTATTTGTAAATCAAATTGGTAATCTTCGTGAATGCTCGTCTCCTCATTTTTTTTAATGTGTCTGTTTTGGTTCATTTTATGGTTCGGAAATGAAATTTTAGGGCTTATACTGTGTGTGTATGCGTGTGTTCCATGAAGTTGTAATTTTGTTTTAATTTTCTTTTTTTTTTTTTTTTTTTTTAAATGACGTTGGATTGATTTGAGTTGTTGGGGTTTCTTGATTTTTGCCAATGCGGTAATAAATGTATTGTGATGAGCCCATTTGAAGAATTTTTGAGGGCTAAAATTTGGATTTGTTTCATCTTATGAAAATTATTCGAAGCGAAAGCGAAAAAGGGTTGTACATATTGTACGAAACAAATGCGTTTTGGCAATAATCTATCATACTAGATTTTTATACTTAATTATGTTTTTAAAGGTTAGTTGTGTCAAAACTAAGTAGTCTTAATGGATACCTTGAATTGATTCCTTGCCTCATAGTGAATGTACTTTAAGGATTTGGGGAGTGTTTGGTGCCAATGTTTTCTTCCCCTACCAGCTTGAGAACTAAGAGTAGCTTGACGCTTTTGTGAGTGTGTGATCAAAGTCTCATTTATTGCACATTGGGGATCTTTTTTTCTACAAGCGAATAGGTCTTGTAGAATGTAATTAAAGTGAAGCTTGGTTGAACTGGTTTTCTTCTAGTCAAGTAACAATTTTGATTAAATGCCTTGATTAAATGCCTTGGCCAAAAGTGTTTATGGTCTGACACTTGCATTTTCGAAGTATTAGATTCAAAAACTCTAGTTCTTAACCTAGTAAAGTTAATAAATAAAATGTTCCATTTCTTTTCTTAACCTAGTTCTTAACATAGTCATTTGGTTTGGTATGTACATATGATTTTGCAAAGTGGGTCATTATCGGTTTACGAAATACTTGAATTGTCAAAAGTGTTGATGTTATACCAATATTAGCATTGCTTATTAAATTTTGTTAAATGTGCCTATGTCATGACATCATCTAATTTTTATAAAAATATACTCTCGGTACACGGTACACAAACCAAACTCATATTTGTATACCGTGTACCAACCAAGAATGCATAATGCATGCGGTAGTACCGTACCAAACTTTCGTTATACCGAAGGTCGGTATACCAAAAATTTTGGTTAGTTGAGCTGTTTTGTCTGAAATAGAGTAGGCCATGGTTTGGTTAAGACTTATGAGGGGATTTCTTCCTAACTTTCCCAACATCCGTGTTATAAGGGAACTTAGTTTGTGATTGACGAGTTAGGTTTTAATTGTTGAGGTAGAGATAATATATACACTTCTTTTCTTATCAATTTTTTTTTTTTTTTTGATGAGGTAGAGAAACCAATACATGATACATATTAGGGCATTAAAGGAAAAGCATGCAAGTCAAAGACATTTTTAAAATTTTTGTAAATCCATTTATATGAAACAAACTAGGATACGGTTTACGTATATACGTGTCGCGTAAATAAGTAAACCAACATTTAAGGTGTAGTACCTGAAATCATAAAATGTGCTTTGAGAACCATAACTGAGAATAAAGAGTATCTATGAAAATCACAAAAATAATTGATAAAGAGCTAAAGAAAAAACGAATAATGCGTAATCTAAATGGTGGTAATAATTAATTTAAAAACGTAATATTCGATTACAAACAAATAAGTTAGAAAAGCTGTGGATGAAATAATTTAGGAACATCTAGTTCTAGATCTCATTTTGGGGCGATTGACGGCATCGCGGACGGTGATTATGTCGCCACGTTTGAGCGCCGAAATCAATCCCGGCACCCTAGATGCACCTTATATGAAACAAATTAGGATACGCTTATGTATCCTAGTTTGTTACATATTTAGTAATATTAACGAATAGAAGAAAACATATGCCACTATAAAGAAAACGATAAATAACCGTACTCATAATCAAATATGTAACATGTTATATTTAATAAAAATTAAAATAAAAATATACATATATGTATATATATAAATATCATTTTTGCACAAGCGTTGGGTCCAAAGATTGAAACTTTGATTAATTATTATAATAATAAATCTACTTTCAAAGTTTCAATCTTTGGGCCAAATGCTTGTGCAAACTTGATATTTTCCACCCCACTACTATCACGTTCAACCACTACCCGTGGGGTTATCTTTGGAGTGGAAAATCTCAAGTTTTTGCACAAGCGTTAGGTCCAAAGATTGAAACTTTGATTAATTATTATAATAATAAATCTACTTTCAAAGTTTCAATCTTTGGGCTAATGCTTGTGCAAACTTGATATTTTCCACCCCACTACTATCACGTACAACCACTACCATGGGGTTATCTTTGGAGTGGAAAATCTCAAGTTTTTTGCACAAGCATTAGGTCCAAAGATTGAAACTTTGAAAGTAGATTTAGCAATTAATCAAAAAACAAGAAAATCCCCAACTTCAGTTTGTAGAAGATACAAAAACTGCAGTTGGGGATTTTCTTGTTTTTTGATTAATTATAATAGTAAATCTACTTTTAAAGTTTCAATCTTTGGGCCAAATGCTTGTGCAATAGACTTGATATTTTCCACTGGTGTAACATGTTATATTTAGTAAATATAACATGTTACATATTTAGCTCAGGATTTATCTCCAGAACTCATCGCAACTAGGACAGAAAGAGAATTTCCAAACTGGCTAAGGAAATATGTAAATATTTCGTTTCATTCAAATTTATTCTATACACTTCTTTAAACATTCAATCTTAAAATTGTATTAAATTGGTTACAATATTGTCTTATAGATAGCTGAACATCCGGGTGATGCCAAAGCTGCGAGGTTAAGACATTTAGCATCATCTCCGTACTTGAACGTTCATTTATACAACGGTTATTTCGTGAATGGCTATGTGTTTCATACCAAAGCTTACGGGGGCTCTAAATTGACGTGGAATAGCGGTGTGAAGCTTATAGGGAATGATTATTATGGCGTCCTGAAAGAAGTAGTCGAGGTGGAGTATTTGGGTAGAAACAGTGTTGTCTTGTTCAATTGTGATTGGCGGGATGCTGTGCGAGGTGTTAAGAAGCACGCCATATTTGACCTCGTCGATGTAAAGGACTCGTCCGAGACATAATGGCGACGACGTCTTCATCTTAGCATCTCAAGCACAACAGTATACATGACTCCCTACCCTCGTCCGCGACCCGACGGATTGTGGCGGGTCATTTGGATGACCAAGGCTAGGAGCATGATTGACAACCTACCCTCGTCGACAACTACTGAGTCGTCATTAGAAGCACCCTATCAAGAGGATGAAATGCCGGTGCCACCTAACGTTTCATCGCCTAATCATCCATTAGATGATGTCACTCATATTCCTCAAAATGTTGATGAACCCGAGGAGGATATCTTACCCGGTGAATTTGCCAACTCCCCGCCTCGTTCGGGTCATCTCGCGCACATTGATATTGATGAATCGGAGGAAGAGGAAGAGGAAGAGGAAGAGGAAGAGGAAGAGGAAGAGGAACCAGAGTTTGATTCATCGTAGTCCGAAGACGAAGATGAAGAACTCGAGTTTTGTAGTAATTCGTAGTCCAATGATGATGATGGGGACGAAGATTAATAATAGTTTAAAGTTTAAAATTGTATTGTGAATGCTTTAGATTATTACAACTTTAAAGTTTTATATGTATTGTGAATGCTTTAGATTATTAGAACTTTAAAGTTTCATATGTATTGTGAATGCTTTAGATTATTTTTAATATCCGCGTTTTATATATATTGTGAATGCTTTAGATTATTAGAACTTTAAAGTTTTATATGTATTGTGAATGCTTTATATTATTAATAGTTTAAAGTTTTATATGTATTGTGAATGCTTTAGATTATTAGAACTTTAAAGTTTTAGATGTATTGTGAATATATTGTTTCCTATTGTTAAAGTTGTATATTTTAATATTTTTACCGTAGTACGGATGAGTTCTAGTAGAAAGGGGGTAAGAGGACCAAGCCCATTTACACTTTGATTCTTGGGACGCAACCGTCCCGATCCAAGAGCGATGGTGTTGACCCCTCACTCGGTAGTACTAGCTCCACCTCTCGGGGCCGGTACTCGGACTACCGTAGATTCCGAGGGGAGGATATATGTCCGGATCTCGGCACTTTATGACCAGTAAGTAACTCTTCATTAATTTGATATAAGTTGGTTCCTTTTTGCTTTATATATAATTCATTATTTAAGTTAAAATGTTATTGTATAAATATACTTGGCGGTGGGTAGGTGGATACCCCACCACCGGCACTAAGATCGGGCAATGCGGCGGTCTCGGAAAATGACCGATTTTTGGCCCAACTGAAAAAATTGCCACGAGGCGTAAGGAGGATGCGTGGGATGAGTTTAGGGTAATGTGTTAATGGTTTTTATTTAAAACTTAAATGTTAGTTTGTTATTAAAATGTTATAATTAATAATGATTATACTCTTTTAGTTTTGTAATGTTATCATTATATGTTGTAGGCTAAATATTATTGGGATCCAGGACATATCGGCGGCGACGGCTAGATATGTTTTCTTTGAGCAGGCTCACAAGTTGTTTAAGGATTTTATTTGTAAATACTTTTATCGATCCTTAATTAGTTTAATTAACAATGATTATACTCTTTTAATCTTATAATGTCATCATTATATGTTTACCAGATATTCATATTTTTTATAGGTACCACGAAGAGAAATTATTATCTTGCTCGGCTCGCGGCGGGACGGCAAAGCCCTTGTGTCCTACTTTTATGACCGTTGAGGTGTTTGCTCAATTTTGCGAATATTGGGGGTCGCTGCGGCGAAGGCAGATCCGAACAGGTGCCAAGGCCAATAGAGCAGGCTCCTCGGGGTCGGCGGCGTTGCATACCGGGGGGACGCTCACGGTCGCCGAGCATCACGACCGCATGGTATGTATGTTAATTTAAATGTAGTAGTGTATGGATGCTTTTAAATAGGTTTATGTACGTATGTTAGCTGGGAGCCAATGTTGATGCTATGAAATCCATAGTTTTAGTGTAAATGTAGTGTATGCATGCTTTTAAATCGGTTTAAATGTTGCATTTATATATACAATTTCAAAGTAATAATCTCGCTTATTTTATTTATAGGAAAGGGAGTATGGTCCGAATATCACTTTTGTGGATGTTTACGCTAGCCTCCATATTCGGAATTCTACGGCGCCCCGATCAACCTCCGCATGGGTTGACGATCGATCTCGCACGCCTTTGTAAGTAAAACTACCATTAAATGACTTGATTTTGAATATGTAAATTTATTTATGTACCTTACATTGTGTATATGATTATAATTGTTTGTTTTATTTTTGTTCAGCCGCATATCAAGCCGCCGTTGTTCCGATGGAACGCCTCCCGCGAGCCCGTCCCCTTCGTGCACGATGTTTGGCAGAGGTCACCTCTCGGGGACATCCCAGGAGAGGAGCCCGAGTGTTAGGGATGGGGATTACGGGCGGCAATGCCCGTCGACGTCGACCGGCCGTCGGAGAAATGTCGACCAAACCCCATGTTTCATGATCCGAGGGTCGACACTCGAGGCTGCGTTGGAGGAGGAGAGACGCGAGCGGGCAAAGCTGCGGATGCTTTAGCGGTTCGACCGCAGATGCAGGAGGAGAACGATCGACGCCATGCGAGACTCGAGACAATTGGCGCGTTGATGGCTCGTCTCGGCCCGGACTCCCGGTGATAATTCCCAGGCGTCCCCCAGGTTGATTGCGGACTTTTTAGACATTGTTGTATTAATTTATACTTGTTTGTAAACATTTGAGACATTTGGTACCGCGGGAGCCCCTCCCCGCCTCTCCCTCCCCCCCCTCCCCCCCTCTCCCCCCTCCCCCGCTCCACCCCTCTCCCCCCCTCTCCCCCTTCCCCCCCTTCCCCCCTCTCCCCCTATCCCCCCATCCCCCTCCCCCTCTCCCCTCCCGAATTGGTACGGTGGTATTTAGTTTTTATTTGGTACTGGTATTTGAATTTTAGTTTTTATAGTTTTAGTTTTAGAAATTGAAATGTTATATCGGTACAAAAATTTTGGTTTTTTGATATTTTAAAATATTTTTTTAATTTATTTCAGAATCGGCGACGGAATTTTCCGTCGGCGAAATTAATCTTGAAAGAAAAATTAATTAAATAAATTAATTTCAGCGGCGGAAATTTCCGTCGTAATAAAATTAATTTAATTAAATTAATTTCAATGACGGAATTTCCGACGCTATAATCATTTAATTTTTATTTAATTTTTGATTTCAGTGGGAAAATTCCGTCGCTAATAAAATTTAAATTAAAATTAAATAATTTCAGCGACGTATTTTCCGCCGGCGAAATAATTTAATTTTAATTTAAATTTTATTACAATGACGACAATTTTCTCCGGCGAAATTAATTTAATTAAATTAATTTCAGCGACGGAAATTTCCGCCGCTGAAATGAATATTTAATTAAATTAAATTAATATAGCGGCGGATATTTCCGTCGCTGTAACCATTAATTCACCGGCGGAATTAAATTCCGTCGGTAAAAGAAAAAAATAGCGGCGGAAATTGACCCGCCGGAGCACTGCGACGGGCTGGTAGCGGCGGACCACCGACGGAATTTTTCCGTCGCTGATTATTTTTAGCGACGGAATTTTAATTTTAGCGACGGAAATTTCCGTCGCTAAACGACCTTTTTCTGGTAGTGTGATTTAGTCGCAACAAATGTTAAGAATGGCTTGTTTGACTGCAACAAGCATGTGACAGTGGCTAAGCCAGATTTGGTGAAATGCTTTGAACTCCCGCCCTCCGATAAGTTCACAACTGATGCCAAGGGGAAATGGGACGATGATAATCTGATGGCAGATAAGGCGGCCGCCAGGGCCGATAAGCAAGGAATTCCTGAAGTCACCCAAGGTGAGCATAATCTGTCATAGCTTCATGAGGAATTTACTTCCAATGCTGAAGGGTAGAGGCGTGGTCCAACAACAAAAATTAGCTAGACTAGGGGCTACCCATCCTTAAATTAAATTAAAATATTAAAACAGTCTTTTAGTCAACCTTCGTAGGTTCTAGTACTTTCTTCGTTCAATCAACTCCTCCTCGGACATTGTAGTTAATCTTAAATTTTTTATAAAAGAGTCTTTTTCTTTTCTTGCTAGACTTGAGACATTATTTGCACACCTACATTACATCTAATAAAATGGTTGTATCCTAAATGATCACTTGCATTGCTCAACCAATAATTAACGTTCTGATTAATCGGTGTGAGAAAATCAACTAATGCTCTCTCTATACACTTTCCTTACCTCACAAAGGCCTCCATCAAGCCATACACTTTCCAAATCATGTCCCCACCATCACCTTGACCAAGTCAACGATGGTGGCAACATTAAGGAAGAACAAAAGGTCATTCAGTATTAAAAGATCGACCTCCTGACGACAACAACATAAGGGCTTGCCTTCGCCCTCATGTGCAACAAGAAGGTTCAAGCAGGAACTTCAAAAAAAAAAGGGTTCAAGCAAGAACTTCAAAAAAAAAAGTTCAACCAGGGGCTTGCCTACGTCCCCAAATGCTTAAAAAAAGGGTTCAAGCAAGAACTTCAAAAAAAAAAAATGAAGCCAAGGACCCAGCACCGCCGATCGGAAACTTGAAAGATGGGCAAAATTAAAGCTCGAAGAATGAAAGTTGTCGACAACAAGGGAGCAGTTAAAGCAAAGGCAAAAGCATATCATAAGCCCTTAAGCCGTATTCAAATTCTTTCTTCCCCGATGAAAGACGAAGATCAAAGAAGCAATGGAATCATGGAAGTAGCCATAAAAAATGACTTGTCAAGGAATCATCTCAAGTCCCATGCCTCATCATCCAACCTTCCTATCTGAGCCTTTTCACCAAAGGGACCACATATATTCATACACTTTCCCAAATCTGAACACAGTTCAAGCCTGAACTACGGCGACCTGAGCTCCTCACAATGAGGGGAACGTAGGCAACCAGAAATGGTCCGGTCATAAACACATCCAAATTCCATAAATTCGGTCTCATCAACGGCCTCTCTTATACACAATCTTTCTTCACCATTCGCCAACTTTGACTCTAGGTATCAGTTGACTTTCTCCTCATGATTATTTAAAACGTTTGTTCATATCGAGATTAGGGGTTGAATAACTCGAACATTAATAAAGGGTTTTAGGCAATCTTGTGATCATTTTGGATAAAACATATTTTCAGATGTCTCGACAAGTCTTCTTTTTCTACATTATAGGAAAAATAGAGCTAAACACTGATTTTCTGTCAGCGGGCCTTCCATACACTTTTACAAACCTTTCTACACTTATGCTCTCTCAAAAGAGTCAAACCTAAAGCAAGTTCTTTTGTGCCTTCATCAAATGAGGCCATCTTCTTAAAGATGTTCTTGAGTCTTCTTCATAATTCTTAGTATACTTAGTATATAGGCTGGAAACCATTAACCTTCCTATTAAATGCTTCATTATTGGAGCCTGGGATAAATTATGGTAAAACAACGTCACGTACTAGTATGTTTGTTAAGTCTTATTAGTCTATAATACAAATCGGGGATTCATCCCCACTTTTTGAAAATATGCCCCTGCAGATATACATTTTTAAATTTTCCTTCTTTTACATTTTCTTCCGGTTGACTAATTGACTAAAGAAAATAATAAAGAAAATATAAGAGGATGGGTTGCCTCTTTTGCTATATGACAGTTCAATTTGCATTAGAGCTGCATTGAACTCTTTAAGGTGGGACTTTTGTCAAGTCATTTCTTTAGAGTGGGGCTTCTCTGGTCTTTCTGGGTCCACGTTGGTTCCTCTACTTTGCTATGAGATGGATTGAGTTTTTATCAGATTCATTTCAAGACCACTTTGCAATCAGGTTGAAGTTTTTCTCATGTCAAGATGTACAATCATGAGATCGAGGCTTCACTAAGCCCCTTCTTCAAAATCGAGACTTCGCTAAGACATTTCTTCGCACTGTGGCTTCGCCAAGCAAAGGGATATTTGATCGCCATATTGGTCATGGGCTTGTCAACTCAGTTCCTTGATTTCCAAGGTTGAGGATGGAATTTTAACCTAACCACGGATTCATTATGATTTATGGCAAACATTGGAATTCGAGTCCATAAAACTCTTTGTACCAATCAGTAATGAGGTTTCGATGATCATCTAACGATTGCCCTCAACCCCGATGGGACTTTCACGGAAGAAGAGGAAGGGGTCCCCATCCCTCTCTTGGTCGAAACTACCACCGAATGCCACCACCTCCCTTATATGGAACCTCCACTAGGCCACACTCTTCTCAACCTATGAATCAGCCATCCTCTCACTCGTGCTAGTATACCTTCACAATTTGGTACGGGACAGTTTGGGGGAACGAATTGACTTCATCCGATTTAGGCCAAGATGGTATGCCTTAACGCACCCGTGGTAAGCTCGGTATGTCGCAGCTAGCTTTGGTATGCCTCGGTAGTTTGGTACAGATCAGTCCAGGGCTTCTCGCCATAGCGGCTTGGTACCACTTCTCGCCTGGGTTTGGGACGACAAATAACTACGGATCAATTTGGAACTTCTCACTGGCCCAGCTAGATGCCTCAACAAGAATCCAATTCAAGACAGACAGCCCCCGACACCGCATAAGTCTCACAAAATCCCTTCATGACCGCCTCCATGGGACAGCAAACCTCTATTCCTGTCTCATCCAACTCGTCCTATCCACAGTACCCTTTGGGTTTTACTCTTCCACCCCGGCCAGAAGTGCAATTCAGAATCAGGAGTCTCAGTCCTCCTTTAAACTACACTTTGAGCCTGGCCCTGGGCTACTCGGCCACCTCTGGTTTACCTCCACCCTTCTTGCCTACAGGGAATCAACAATACACCTTCGGGCTCAATCCTTATGCTCAGGGTTCTGCTAACCCTCCTCAGGGAAACTTAGGCCAAGGACATGTTTACACTTACGTCCCGAGTTCGGCCCATCCCTTCCACCAGTGTGCCGTCCATGGTGAATCCTTTCTCCAGCTCTGCCACCGGCCCGACCATCTTGCCTCCGCCATTGGACTCTCAACTTGCTTGGTTCATGGAACAGGTGAAGTAAATAAAAGCATAGGTTGCTGAGTTGACAGGGAAGAAGGCCGCTCTCCGACCCACATTTCCCAACTCCATTGTGCCTCTACCTCACAAGTTTGTGATGCCCAATCTAGAATTGTTTGATGAGACTGCATGTCCTAAGCCCCACTTGGACACTTACACCCTAGCCATGAAAGTCAAAGGAGGTACGAATCATTAGTTAGATGACTACTCCAGTCTCTCCTTAAAGATGGGCACCCTAAAATGATTCTTCTGGTTGAAGCCTGAGGCTAGGGCTACTCGGGAACAAATCACTAATGCTTTTACCGAGAAGTACAAAGCCAATTTGGAATGGGAAACAAATCTGGAAGACTTACTGACGACTGTACAATGTCCCGATAAGACTATTGGGGACTTTTACAAGCGTTGAAACCTCAAGATGAGTGAGATGGAAATTCCCCCTTCCGATGAAGAACAATTGGATATTTTCCAAGCCCACTTGAAGCCTCATTTGAGAACGTCCCTCAGTAACTTCCCTTATCTAGATCTGCGTGCAATGGTCAATTCTAGGGCTAAAATTTGACCAACAGCAAGCCGTTGCTCCTACTTATCGGTACCGAGCTTCTGCCTCTAATCCAACTTCTGTCCTGCCCAAAAGGCAAGGAATCAATTAACTATGCGGGTCAGGATTGCAACAATGCCACTCCTTTCGTGCAAAGGAAAGGCAATGTGCCCAAGCCACGGAGTTTAAGGCTTGAAGATCTTGAAATGCCTCTGAGTGAAGTCTTTCAGAGACTTGTGAAGGAAGGTCTGATCAGACCTTTGGACAACTATCATCCCAGGGATCCCAATGTCCCCTTGGATGCAACTAAGCACTGTGCTTTCCACTAGTATCATGGGCACGTTACTAATAATTGCATGCTCCTGAAAAGGGCGAAGTGAGAACTGATCGAAAAGGGTAAGTTTGAGATACCCGAAGGGCCCAACACAGCCAACAATCCCTTCCCTAAGAATAACCATATGGTGAATATGATTGAAGACATGAACAAGCCAAGTGCCACTATGGCTAACAGTTCCCATATGGAAGATACCCTTCGAAGGGAGGATTCTAGTTGCATAGTTGTTGTCAATTTCACCTCGAGGGTTCTAGTTGCATAGTCGTTATCAAAGATGGGTTTCTCACTTCATGACGTAATGCTGCAATGAATTTGGGGTTACATCAACTTCACCTCGAGGCCTCTCACGTTGGTCGATCGGCTCAGTACTTCATCAGTATGTCAGTTTTATTGTCAAACCATTTATTGGACCTTTGCCTTGATGCTTTGTCGAACCTGGGGCTTCATCAAGTCATTTAGAGAAATCTTCTGTGGCTTTCGCCATGTCATTTCCTCAGAATGGGACTTTATCAAGTCACACCTATCTTTAGAAGAAAGGTCTAGTCCCCTCAACAATTATCTTGGAGTTTCAGCTTTAGAACTTGGTATATGGCAACTCCCTGCATCATCATAGGTTGAGAACTGGGAATCTCCTCGTATCAGAATTTTGCCAAGTCAATCTCCAAATTTATGTCAAGTCACAACTAACCCAAGCGAAATAGGGTTCTTTCATATCAACGTACTTTGATTCTAGAGCATGTCAGCATCAACTTCAAATGTCAGAGGTTGAAAAGAAATTTCAATCGAGACCCGGGGTTCAAATCCAATTTCATCCCAAGATCAAAATTGAGGTCCGTATGATACTGTTGACCTGCAACAAGACCTCATCAACGACCTGTAACCAAAGGATATCACCCCACTTACTTAAAACTTGTCCCAAATAGTCCACAACACATACAAACCCTCTTACCACCATCCATCCCCACAAAAAAATCTCCACAGGGCTCATGTAGCATGCACAAAACATGAATCAATAGAAACAACCCTAAGCAATTGCGAATCATATTAGAAAACTTCAATTCCAAAAGATAGGCTCATTATTGCCCAAATCAACTATGCATACATCAATCATCATAACTCGTCATATATTCATTTGTCCCTCCACTAACAAATGTAGCAATTCAAACATGAAAGACCGCTTCCATCACTACCTAAAGCCTCTCCGCGGCCCGGTGGCGGCGAGGGTGCGCGTCGAAGCCTTGGAAAATAAATATTTCGTTTCACATCATTTTGGTGAGTTATTATGACTTCCCTTCAAAACTTGCTCATAATATGTTTAATGTTGATATTGTTTGTTATCCTTGTTGTGTTGATAATTTGGAATACTTTCTTGGAGTTGGAAAATTTGGTTAATGACCTAAATGTGGTGTTGTTGTTCATGAAAGTGATAAAGAGTAAAATGATATGGTTTAAGTAGAGATAAGAATGTTAAAAATGAAATGTGGTAGTGTAATGGGTAGAATAACTAAGTTGTAAGTGGATTAAATCTATCTTACTTGGATTGGAATGATTTAGTATGAGTTTTGGTGAAGTTAGCAACCCCTTTTTATGCCTTAAAAACTGAGGGATCTTGGTTTGGGGTTATCTTGGTCTTGATGTTTCGCAAATCGAAATTTGGGGTGCCTTTGTTCGCACATACCGGTGCACGCCACCGAGACCGGGTGCGCGCCCGCTTTCACTGCTCGGTCACTTTCAGTGCGCCCCACTAGGACCGGGTGCACGCCCGCCCGATTTTCGTATTGATCCATTTTTCTTCCGTAATTCCCTTTAGGTCCTCCAGAAATTGAACCTTTGATTTCTTAAAATACCGCGCAAGTCCTTTTTACTCTCAAAAGGTCTCCGCTCCATTCCGTTCCACTTTTGCTTCCTTTCTTCACTTTAATCCACCATTTTTCACCTAATTAACCTGTACTCATAAAGACACTAGAAAATGCTTGGTAGCCTTGTTTGGCAACTTCACCAAAGTGACTCCAACTTGGTAAACGGAACTTGGACCTTTATAGAGGCCATGTATAGTTTCATAATGACTATGTAGGGATGGTTTATGATACATGGTGGCCTTACTTGCTTCCATATCCTTGGTGGTTAGTTTGAATAGGGTAGAAGCTATATGTTATGATATTGTGCTAGTTTGGAAATGTGTATTTATCACATTATTACATTATTATCCCAAGTATGGACTTATTTATCATATTGTTACCTTGATATCCCTAGAGTGAATTTATTTAGTATGTTGCCTCATGGTTATCCCCAAGTGTGGATTTATTTATCTTATTGTTATATTGTTATTCCAAGTGTGGATTTATATTGCAAGTTTATGATATGTGTTGGACTTCGGTATACCGGTTGTTGGAGGGTTGTTTCTGGAGAATATTGCTTTAAGCAGTTCACAGGAGATGAGTTATGGCAATAACTATCTCGGTTGTTAGGGGGTTATTTCTGGTGAATATTGCCTAAGCAGTTCACAGGAGATGAGTTATGACAATAACTATCTCGTTTGTTCGGGGGTTGTTTATGAATATTGCCTAAGCAGTTCATAAGAGATGAGTTATGACGATAACTATCTCAGTTGTACGATTTGTTTGTGAATAATGCCTAAGCAGTTCATAGGAGATGAGTTATGACAATAACTATCTCGGTTGTTTGGGGGTATTTATTACTCTCTGTTTATTCTATGATATTGATTGTTCTTAATATGGTAAAATTCTTGGTACGGGTGAATATGCATTCACAGAAAAGAGGAGTGTTGCTCCCACGTTGTACGACTTATGGTTCAGACGGGAAAGGTAAAAGGAGGTAACGTAAGTTGTTTACCGTTTTAACAAGGTGTTATGTG
Source organism: Adenophora triphylla var. japonica (assembly GCA_022495995.1). NCBI lineage: Eukaryota > Viridiplantae > Streptophyta > Magnoliopsida > Asterales > Campanulaceae > Adenophora > Adenophora triphylla. Next base: position 371,207 of record JAFEMH010000254.1, read on the forward strand.
TAACCATGTTATGTGTTGCATCTTACTTGGCTTCTTGCTGCATTCATAATAGCTTATTGAGATTTATTCTCACCCTTCTCCCTTTAATGATTTTAGATCCTGAGACAGGAGGAACCGGCCAGTGAGGACGGGGAGGAGTTTGTACACCTCTTTTGGGTTGTTGGGTACGTTTATGTCCTAGATGGGATATGTGGTTGTATTTTGGTATTACTCCTTTATTGGAGTCATTTATATAAAACTTTTGTAAAGATTTTATTTGGGATCTTTTGTAAATTAAGGTGTTGTCTATCCCTTTAAGTTGAAAAGATGGTTCATGTGTTTATTTCTTCCAAGTGGAGATGATTCAAGTTATTACTTAAAGAGTATTATTAAAGTTTGGTTCTTTTCAAGTTAAGCCAAAAAATTTTAAAGTTCAGGTGGTTCTTATATAGTTGGGGACGCTCCCGCTTGGGACACGTGTTAATTTCCGGGTTGGGGTCGTCACAGCATCTCTCGATTCTATAATTGTGTTAATAGAAATGAAATCATTAGGTTCTATAACATAAAACCTACATGCCTTGAAATGCTCAGCATATCCAACAAAGATGTAGTCAATACCTTTTTCTCCCAACTTTTTCCTTTTAGGATCCGGAAGTCTAACCACGGCCCTACACCCCCAAACTCGCAAAAATGTCAAGTTGGATCGTTTCTTATACCAAAGTTCATATGGGGTAATTTTGTTCCTTTTATTAGGAACCATATTCAATAAATGGCAAGCCGTTAACATGGCTTCTCCCCAAAACCCGTCACTCAAGCCCGAGTAAGATAACATGGCATTAACCATTTCTTCAAGAGTTCTATTTTTTCTTTCAGCCACACCATTTTATTGTGGTACATAAGGAGCCGTAGTTTCATGAATTATCCCTATGGTTTGGAAATATTTATGATCATAATATTCACCACCTCTATCCGTGCGTAAGGTTTTAATCAAGCCATTTAGTTGTAGTTCAACTTCTATTTTATAGATTTTGAATTTATCTAGGGCTTCATCTTTTACATGCAGCAAGTAAATATAGCAAAACCTAGAAGCATCATCTATAAAAGTGACAATATACTTTTTATTGCCTAAAGATGGAGTTGCATGAAAATCACATAAATCACTATGTATTAATTCAAGTTTTACAGATTTCCTTGTAATACTTTTAAAAGGTTTTCTAGTGATTTTTGTCAACATGCAAGTATTACATTTTCCAGTATTTTTATCAATAGCGAGAATTAAACCATCTTTGGACATTTCAAGCATTCTTTTATAGTGCACATGTCCTAACCGAGCATGCCATAATGATGAGTTGATAACAATAGAAGAAGTCATATAAACAGAACTAGAGTCAACAGGAATTTTATTCAAATTCAACATAAATATCTCATTATTATAATAGCCAAATCCTACAAATACACCAGACTTCGATAAGATATACTTATCGGATTCATACACTTGTTTGTATCCACACTTGTTTAATACACGATCAGAAATTAAATTCTTACGAAGTTTTGGTACATACAACACATTAATCAAAGAAATAGATTTTCCTGAACTGAATTCCAACACCACACTTCCTTTTCCTTGAATAGGAGCGGAATGATCATCACCCATGTAGAGGACAGATCCGTCTTCCATTGGTTCATATGTTTTAAATCAACAACGGTCCTTACAAACATGAGTTGTGGCACCGGAATCAATCCACCACGCAATTGCATCATCCTGCACATAAAATGCTTCAGAAATTAGTAAAGCAGAATTTTTAATAAATCTGTTCCAAACATGTACTAAATTCTGACCTTGGTTTTGGGAATGGTCCTTAGACCCCTTTCCCGAACCACTGGTGCTTACGGCATTCCTTTTGTTTCCAATACGACAATCCTTCTTAAAGTGACCAGTTTTGCCACATTTAGGCTTCTTGTTGGGACCAGAACCATTGTCCTTGAAACTACATTTCTTTTCTTTGTTTTTATTGTTGTTTTCATTCTTTCTACCCTCATCAATCATATTCACCGAGGGTCCAAAGAACTTCTTTTCTTTTGCCTTTGTCATTCTCTTGCGCCCTTAGAGATTCCTCTATGCGCAAGTGACTACCAAGTTGAACCAAAGACAGATCGTCTTTACCATATTTCAAGGTGTGTTTGAAATCCTTCCAGAAGGGAGGCATCTTGTCAATCACACTTGAAACAGATATTGACTCATCCATCTTCAGCCCATGTTGTGTTAATTGTCCAAGGATTCTAAGGAGTTCATTGAATTGTTCCATGACAGGCCTTGAATCGACCATCTTGTAATTATTGAAATTACTTACAAGGAACTTTTTACTCGAAGCATCCTCTGCCATGTACTTGGATTCAAGAGAATCCCACAACTCCTCTGCAGATTCCACATTTTGATAAATATCAAACAGAGAATCAGGCATACCGTTTAATATGTGTCCTCTGCAGATGTAGTCATCGTTTTTCCACTTCGATCTGCATCTGACTGCTTCCAAATTATCATCCTCCAACAATTCTGGAATTGGGGTAGACAGAACATACACAACTTTTAACGTTGTCAAAAGGAAGTGCATCTTCTTCTGCCAACGTCTAAAATCTTGCCCTTCAAACTTGTCCAGCTTCCCAAATTTAGTCGTCATCTCCTTTATAGTACTTCCTCCAGCCATGATTATCACAAAATACTTTATTCGTTTGTTGGGGATTGGGGTTCGGTTTTGATAATAATGCTGGATATATGATTGAATCGTGTATAATCCACTTTCCGAATAAAGTATTTCGACCCTTATTGCCTGGGTTACACGAAATTTCTATTGGGATAAGACAATCAAACAATTTGTTTCTAGGCAAAGAAGACAAATCTTAAACTTGAGAATTGTTTTGTGTTTTCGTTGTTTTTCTATATGTTGCAAAAGAGATCAAACTCTGTATTTAAACAGATGGAAATGTATCAGTTAAAGGGTTTACAACAGTCATGATTTTAGCCAACCATTGTGTCCTTTCAATTTGAAATAACACCTGTTCAGGAATTGCTCGGCCGAGTCATGTGCCTTGCTCGGCCGAGCAAATATGTCCAGAGACTTTTGCCCAATTGCTCGACCGTGTCATGAGTCTTGCACGGGCGAGTTAATCATTCTCGCTCGGCCGAGCAAGGCATATGCCTCGTGAGCATGATCGACTGTAAACTTTGATAATCTGCTATGCTATGTTCGGGCGAGTCAAGCACTCTGCTCGTCCGAGCATATCGATCAGCAAAGTCAAATGTGATGCCCCTTAACCCTTACTTCTTTATCGTGGTCGATTTCGTATTAGCTCAAACGAGTGTGTACTCCACACTTTTTCTTACTCGTATCCGAGTCTAATACGTAATTACATTGATCTCTAGTAAATCACCATTACAATAAAATAGCTGATGACACTAAAATCACCAACAATAGATTGGAGATATTCTATGGTGGAGAAATAAGATAAGAAAAAGAAGGATGGTTTTGAGTTTTAATTTTATGGTTTGGACAATAGTGGAATATATGAAAAATTAGGGGCTCAACTCCAAAATAAATTAAAATCTGTTAACATAATATTTATCCATGTTGGGTTATGCCTATTTTGGTATTAATATTTTTCTTGATCTTTATTTGGACCTATTTCATAATTATTATTTTCCAATTATTTAAAGATAGCTAGGCAACTAGAATTTTTAACTTGCAAATTACAGTATGTATATGAGTTTTTTTATTTTATAATTTAAAATAACTTGTTAACTTATACTCCCTCCGTTCCCGGTGAATGTGGAGTTATTTTCTTTTTCGTCCGTTTCAGTCTGTCCCACGTGAGTGTGAACTGTCCAAAATAGTAAAGAATTTTTATTATTCCATCCACTCATTCTCTCTTCTACTTTACTTTTACACTCACAACACCAATTAACTTATTATTTCTCGCACTCGTTCTCACTCCTATTTAATTTTGCATACTCACAAACACCTCCTTTTACTATTTATCTCTTACTTTTTCTTAATTTGTGTGTCAAAAATTTTGCTTCACACTCTTCTATTTAAATTTTTTCATACTCACAAACACCTCCTTCTATTGCATAGTTTTGTTTTATGTGAATGTAAGAGTGTTAAAGTCTCATTTGTCAAATTTTTGCAAGGAATATATTTATTTGTTATTAAACCTTTTTTTATTTTAAAATACTGACACTTATTTTAGGTGAAATAAAAGGAAAAGTGACATTCATAATTAGATTAAAAACATGATTTTTGAAGCGTTGGTCTAATAAAAAAACACAATTGTATAGAATTTAATCAAATAAGGTCCTTCAATCACGTGTTATGCAAGTTACATATTCTAACAGGAGGACGGTGACAAGTTTCATCATATGTATTAGGTATCATAATTCTGAATATAATTTAGGGTCCGTTTGGATGCGTTGATTTTGAAATCAATAAATATTAAAATTCTATAGAATTTAAATAACTTAGAATTTGCTTTCAAAATCATAGCATTTCCATTATTTGGATAATGTGTGGAATTTAATTGTAATTATACATTATACTTAAAATAAAAATTCAATAATAAATAAAGTATCTAGTTTAGTCTAGTGGTATATGGTTGTTAATTATTATAAATAACGAGGGTTCAAACCTTGTTGCTAAGAACAAAGGTATAAAAAATTTATATTTTTTAAAATAAATAGTATATAGTGGTGGTGGTTAATGGCGGAGGTAGGTGGCGGTCGGCGGAGGTAGGCCGGAGGCGGTGATTTCCGAAAGCGGCAGTGGTGGCGTAGAGTGGCCGGAGGCAACGGCCGGAGGTGTTGGTGGCGGCAATGGTGGCTGTAGGCGGCGGCGGCGGTTACCGGAGGTGTTGGCGACGGCAATGGTGGCTGTAGGCGGCAGTGGCGATTGCCGGAGGTGTTGACGGCGGCGAGAGGTGGCACAAATGGTGGTGGTTGAAAGTTGTTGTGGTGGTGGTAAAAAGTATGTGAGTTGTTATTAATTGATCAAAATTTAGAATTTAAATTATTAGAATTTAAATGAAATTAGTTTTGTGGAATTGAGTGATTTAGAATTTCAACACAATTCAAATTCCAAATTTTAATTATGTTCCCAAACAATGAAATTGATTTTGGAGACCCCAATTCCAATTCCAAGCTATGGAATTGGGTATCCAAACATACCCTTAGGGGCCGTTTGGTTCGATGGAAAAAAAATGAAGGAATGGAATAATCAATGGAATTGAATTCCTGAAGGAATTTGAATGGAATTTAAGCTGGTCAAACCTTGTGTTTGGTTGGTACGGAATGGAATGGAATTGTCATTCAATTCCTTGGCAAATCTTGTTTGGTTTGAATATACAAATTATAGAAATGGAATGAAAACATATAAAATGTCCAATTTACCCTTCTTTCAAAAAATTAATGAGTAAAGAAAAAAAATTGGGAGAGGAGTGAGGTGGGTAGGTAGAGGTATGAAAAATGAGTAAATTTGTTTTTTTGGGGTGGGGTGGGTGGGTGGGGTGGGTGGTGGGTGGGCGAGGTGGGGTGGGATAGTTAAAAAAAAATGATTAAAAAAAAAAAAAAAAAATTTTGGGTGGTGGGGGGGGGGTTGGGGTAGGCGGGTGGGTGGAGTGGGGTGGGGTAGGCAGGAGGTGGGTGGGGTAGTTACAAAAAATAATTAAAAAAAAAATTTGGGGGGGTTGGGGGGTGGGTGGGATGGGGTAGGCAGGGGGGGGGTGGGTGGGTGGGGTAGACAGGGATGGGTGGGATAGTTACAAAAAATGATTTTAAAAAAAAAAAATTTTTTGGTGGGGTGGGGTGGGCAGGTGAGTGGGTGGGTGGGATAGTTACAAAAAATGATTAATTTTTTTTTTTGGTGGTGTGTGTGGGGGGGGGGAGGGGGAGGGAGTAGGCAGGGATAGGGTTGATTTGGGTTTGGGGATGTTTTGGTTATAATTGTTTTTTACAATTTCATTCTCTAAGGAATTTATCATTCCTTCTATTTCTTGAAGGAATGACCAATTCCTTCCATCAAAAAAATTTGTCATTTTGATGGAATAAAAAAATTTGAAAAATTTGAACCAAACATGCCTAAGAATTGATCAAACGAAATTTACCATTTCATTCTCTTACTTTACCACGAACCAAACGAGGCTTAGAAAACTTATTGTCAATCATATGCTGTGGAAATGGACATTCAACCAAATATGTAAATTAGGTTTGATAATTGATGTTGAAAAAAATATAAGAATCTTTAATTAACATTATCATCTTTTAAAGAAAATTAATTCTAATTTTTATATCGATTTTTTTAACGTGTGACTCACACATTAAACTTTTTAAATAAGTTATTGATAAAGGTCGATTTATCTGAATATTTAAAACTGCCTTTGCAAGATCCTAACCGTTCACTTGGGCAAGATTTGGAGGGAAGGGGACAGTTTATGCTGAAAAGTATAATGACTATTGATAAAGGTCAATTCATCTGCCTTGTAGAAATTCTAATAAGATATGGAGCATATTCATCGTTGACTTTTTTTTTTTTTATTTGGATATACTACTAACTCACGGATCAACTTTGACCACAGCCAAAAAAAAAAAAAAAAAAGTAAAATTGGATAAAGGTATTGTAAATATGAAAAGTAAAATAAAATAGAGAATGAGCGTGAAAAATAATAAGTGATTTTAATTGAATAGAGAAAGTAAAGGAAGTCCTTCGTACAAGAAAGAGAATGATACGCAACTCTCAATTTTATTATTTACACAGTAAATATTTATACAAGAGTTGAAATGCTTCTCAGGCTATTATAGATACGTTATATAAGGAAATTATACAATAGTAAACCTATTAAGAAAGTAAATTATACAAGCAATAGAAATATATCAGGGGCGGAGCCAGGGGGGGCAGGAGGGGGCACTCACCCCCCAGCGGAAAATGGAAAAATTTTTTTTTGCCCCCATATTTTTTTTATATATGTATATATATAATTAACTTCAAGATTAATACCAGTGAGTGGTGTGGTTCTGGTAGAAGGGCGAAGTTAAAGCCTTCTCCATGTTTGAACCCTGCTACCTACATTTTCAATTAATTTTATTTGTCTTCCATCTTTGCTATTCTTTCTCTTAACAGTTTTGTTTTTCTCTTTCTCCTAATTTCCTCACATTTTTTCAATCTTAATTAATTAGTTAGGCTTTTCCCATTTTTTTTGTTTTTGGTCTTTCTTCCTATTATCCCAAGTTTAATTAGCAAATTTGATTTTCTTTTTTGTACGAGTAATATATTTTAATAAATTGTTTGCGTTAAATACTTCAACATTATTTCAATCGTTCTTTGAATTATTTACTTTTATCATTTTTGTTAACTAAAATACATTGTATTTCATGGATCCGACCCATTTTTTACTTGTCCGACCCGAAAAAAAATTTTCGGGGGCGCTGCCCCCGAACCCCCGTGTAATCTTGCCCCCCCTCGGCCAATTCCTGGCTCCGCCCCTGAAATATATAATTATATGTTAAGAAGGATTCTTATTATCGTTAATAGATTGACGTCGTTAGTATAAAAGTAAACTAAAAGAGAAAATAAGTAGAAGAAATAGTGAAAATTTCTTTTTTGTTATTTTGAAAAGTACTATTTAAAATTGAACTAACAAATATAACAAAAAATTTGATTTAAGTTGAAACGAAGGGATATACGAGATGGGAGTGGGTAGAGAATGGATATTTAGGCCCAAAAATCGAATCAGCCCATAAGCCTGGGCCTGAGGAACTAAGCTTAGAGATTAATTGTTACCTTGGTTTGACTCACTAACACCAAGGTTTGGACATGGGCTCGGCCTATTGACAAATCTTCTGTTTTTCTTTTTGATACGTCTCGTATTAAATTAAACGGTAATACTAAAGTGAAAAAAATAAATTCACAAAATTTGGTCTATAAAATAATTAAATAATGTGTCATGATTTTGTTTTTGCATTTAAATAGATTGTGACAGCAGATGCAAACAATAAATCTCGTCAACTCATTTTATATAATCATAGAAAAACAACAGTCTACATTAATTTATTTTCTCTCTCAAAATGGGTTACAAAATGAAGATAATTTTAACAAGGGGGCATGTTTTTGGGTGGTGGCGGCATCGTTTCATTAGGACCTTCCCCATCTTTAACAATCAAAACCATCTCCATCCCCCATGTTGCATGCCTCTCAAAATGACAGTGCACAAACCAAACCCCTGTTATATATATAAAAAAAAATATATCAGAACCAACTTAATTATTTTCTCTCCGTCCCTAAATAACTGTCCATTTTCATGAATAATAATGATTTAATTTGTGATGAAGGTAATAACAAAGAAATTTGCAAATACCTGGATTGTTTGCCTTGAACCTAATAGCCACCCATCCATTTTTCGGGACAGTAACTGTGTTAAGTAAAGGCGGATCATCAAGATTATAGTTCTTCGGATCCGTATCCTTGTCGAAGTTACCAAATCCGTACCCAACAACGCAAAAATTCAACCCGTGTACATGCATGGGATGATCATTCGCGGCCCCAAACAAATTTGTCCCCTGAAATACCAACTCAACCATGGCATTGTATTTCAACACTTTCACTTCGGTGCCTTTGTTAGGAATATACAGACTCGAAGAAACATCCCCCGTAAAGTTGTAAAAATACGGCGGAACATTTGGAAAACGTTCGCCAAACACGCCCTTAATGTGATAATAGTAAGCTTGAAGTATATCAATCACTGGGCTCTCGAAGCTTATGTTGTTCATGCTTCCAGCAAGTCTCGAACCATTAGGACCATCGCAAGAGTTGTTTGCACACGGGAATGTGTTTATGGACACTGTAGAAATTAACAAGTCATTTTTGGTTTCTACGGAAAATAAAGGAGGGTGTTCTTTACTAGCTAAATTTCTGAGGCTACCGAAGAAATCAAAGGCTGCTTGTGTGTCGTTGTAGTAGGGGAGGGGAGGTAAGGAAGGATTGGAAGAAGATTCAAGTGAAGCACGATTGTATCTGATAACTGCGGTGCCTGTGGAGTTATTGAAGTCAGCACTGGCACTATGATAGGCTCTAATGGCCATGTAATAGTTTTTGGGGGCTTGGTTGGTATGTATTAAGCAATCCACTGTTTGGCCCGGGGAAAGTACTATGTATGATCTTGTTAGTTGCTTTGTGTAACTTCCGTCCATGCCAACTACGGTGAGGGGGTGGTTTTTGATGGCGATGAAGAAAATGTTGTTCATGGCGGCGTTGACAAAGCGGAGGAGATATGTCTTGCCTTGATCAACATGCGCCTCGAATGTTGCTGCCAAAAAAAAAAAGTCTGCTTATTTTCTTTGTCAAGTCGACTATCTTGTTTAACGAGCATTGCAACTATCAGTTTTTGGCCCGGGCAGTATTTCTGTAGCTGTGAGGTCGGACTAGGATTTATCGGTTGTAATGGATCTTTCCAACCACACAGCTACATGATCACTAACTTGAATCAAATAGTTCGGTCCAAATTAAGGAAAAAGTTGGCAAATATTGATCTTGTGACTGCCGGTTAGAGTGGACCCCACCTGCCTGGCAGTCACAAGATCTGTAGTACTGACACCAAGGGGATCCAAACAAGAGACAGGTGCTCCTTTAACTTCTTTAGATTAGTTCTCCAAAACAAAAAAGAGCAGGAAAAAAAAACTGTACTAGCTAGGTAAAGGATCATTGTGAGCTACCTTTTTCCGAGCAAGGATACAAGGCACCAGGCTGACCATTTACCGTGAAAGCATCAGAGGGCGTTGGATCGCCTCCAGTCACAATTAAATCGTTAAGGACTTCATTTACATCTTCCTTCCACCAATCCGCTAATACATTTTAAAAACATAATAATCAATCAGTGAATGAAAATGGTAAACCGCAAATCTGAATATTTGAACGAAATCAAAATTTAGGCAATAGATCAGTAGCCGTATATGTACCTATTACAATGGGTATTTCTTGATCAGGCGTTGAGAAAGGGTAAGGAATACCATGCATGGGATAAACAATTATCGCCCCATGCACTGTTGCACGAGCCCAGTTGCTGTGAGCGTGCCACCAAAGTGTACCTTCCTCAGTCGAAAATATGATCTTTTGCCTTAACATTTGCCCAGGTTGAATCGGACATTGTGTGATGTATGCTGGTCCGTCTGACCATGGGTATCTTGGTAATTTCACCCCGTGCCTGCAATTTGGAAACTCAAGCACTATATTACACTCCAAGACGAGCAGTGTATTATTAGTCCATTTCCTGAATTATAGTTCTTTTGCGACTAAAAGTTTTGAATTTTCAAAAAAAAAAAAAAATTCAGCTAGATATCCGAGGATTTAAAGTCTTTTGATCCAAAACTGGAAAGATTAACGAGAGCCACTACGATTGTACAGATTTGCCTTACCAATGAATGGTAATGTTCTCCGTTCCTTCATTATGAACACGGACATGTATGGTATCTCCCTTATAAGCATATATAGTTGGTCCAGGAAATTGTCCATTCACCGTCAAAATATTCTTCTTCTCACAAAGTCTTTCGTATGATGCCTCCTTCACCTATAATTCAATATATCACAACTCAAGCACCAAATATCTGAACATAATGGTACATTCTTCTTTGTAGAAATTTGTTTCATCGCAAATCATGTTCTTCATGATCTTCAGTTAGAAATTTTAATGGGCAAGTTGGTTTAGATACGAAAAACAAAAAAAAAACTTACATAGAACTCGTAGTGGCGAAGGAAACCTTGGCAATGTCGGAATCCATCAAAGACTATGAATGCTACAACGTAAATGGTTACCAGCATCTTCTTGAATGGCCACATCTTTTTGCAGGACCCTCTTTACAATCTCTTCGATGAAACAGATCTGCTGCTTTGTAATCTTATTTATACTGATCATAAAGCAAAAGGTAAATTAAGTTCCAGATTGATGAGCCCGGATCTACTGGACCGTGCCCGCGCTCGGTCTTGTCCAAGGAACCAGTGACGTGGCAGTTCCTAGACCGCTGGAGGGAAGACCGCGGACAAATAGGCCCTTGTGGTCAAGACCGTGTCCCTCCTCGCATCGTCCCCGTCGAGGACCATTGGAACCCTGCTCGCTGGATCCGTGCCCGCATGAGTCATGCCCGCATCAACCGTGCTCGCGTCATATATCTTTGACCGCGGGCACAACGATTGACTGCGGGCACATGCTGCTTCCCGGTTAATGTCAAGCCTTACCGAGCAAGTTAGCTTACCGGCTCGACAGCCACTTGCCGGCTCCCATCACGCATTCAATGCGGCTCGATCCGGCGCCTACTATTCCATTTAATGCAATAAGCCGGCCACACGGCTCATGTCCCTTTCAGCCATGTCCCTTGGGATAGTCAATGTTCCCTCCCCGACAGACCAATTAGCCGCGGACACGTGTAGCCGGTCAAATACCAAAGTGCCCCTGTGGCCGATCTCATTGCTTACCTCAACAAGCACCATGGCATTGCCTATAAATAGAAGGCCTTTACCCCTCGGGCAAGGCAAGTTCCATATACAATTGAGTAAGCTCTTTTACTCTCTAAACCTAAACACACACACACTCCAAAGGTATTCAAAGCCTTATTACTCAAGATTCTTACTCACACCCGAGGGCCCGAGTTGGAGTAACATCCAACTTTGACCTTAACGGTGCTTGTTTGTGTTGTGATCTAGGTACATAAAACCACCAAATATATCCTAGCCGGTATATCCTTGAACCGCTCCCGACCCCAAAAGCCGTGGCGTCATCGCGGTTTCATTGCCGGAATCCGACTTTCTTTCGTTTTCTCGTTAAAAATCTTTTGTTTTCAAGGCACCTCACGTGTCCTAAACAAATCCAAAGGCCGAAAGGCTCTTCTTTTACATCAATAAAGTTTTTCCCGTTTAAAACTTTTGTTTTCGTACACACCTTGTAGTCTAAACAACCGACCGTCAAAAACACTTCTTTTCGCTATTTTCGTCTTTCGAGACATGTCTCAAATTCAAAAATGCTGGTCATTTGACCCTAGAGGAGGAGAACCAAGCCGAACCCTCCACCGTCAATAGGGAAAGGCAAACCAACTCGTTTTCAACAGAATGGGGGCCCATTCTCACCTCAAAAATCCCCACCAACGAGTTCTACACCGGTTAACCGAGGAAGCCCGTGGCCGAGAAAGCCTGTGCCTTACTAAACAATAGCCCAAAACTCCCCAAGCTCACATAAAAAACACCACTCTAACCACCCCACTTTCCCCGTAGCAAATCCCGAGAAGGAAGGAAATCCTGGCCTCCAAGTCCAAACTGGTCCCGGAGGCCATGGCCATCAAAGACGCGGAGATGGAAATGTTTGAAATAGAGGCCAATGGTGGGCTACAGCTCCCTCAAGGGTCACAAAGGTTCTCCCAACGAGCTCCCGCTAACTCGCTTGCTAGTCAAGCCGCGGGGCAAACCGGTCGACCCGGCCCTTGAGCGCGGGACAAATGGCAAAACGGAGCGTGGCGCATGTAGAGGATAGCGAGGAAGTGGGGGAAGAGGCACAGCCAAACCGCCGTGCGAGGTCCAAAGCCGACCCTGCTCCGCCAAGGAGAAGGCCGTGGCTCCACGAGCTAAAAGCGAAGGTTGATGATCGTAACCCCGAGTTTGTGGAATTTATGCAGAAGATGTGGGAAACCCATCGAAGGCCGCCCAAGTGTGGCCGCACCATGGACGCCTTCGCCGATAAAATTGCGCGGCACCGATCCAAAAGGGCAAACCCCCTGCATGGACACCTATGACGGATCCAAAAATGCCAAGAGTCATATGGGAAGATTTGAGGGCCGATGGCTTTATTCTCCGCGGATGAGTCGCTGATGTGCAAAGCTTTGGCCGCGACCTTCACCGGCAAGGCCCTATCTTGGATGCTAGCCCTCAAGCCCCGGTGTATCCAAATATTCGCCCGCCCGTAGTTCTCTTCCTCAATGCCTTTGCCGGAGCAGTGTGTGCCCGCTAGACCAAAGACAGATCTTGTCCGTGTCAAGCGGTGCACCAAACGAGCCTACAAAAGATTATATATCCCGGTTCGTGAAGGTAAGCGAGAGATTGTGGACCTGGACGAAGGAGATATCGTACTATGTTTTGAGGGCGGCCTCGCTTCCTCCTTCCTCAAAATGAATTTTGCCTCCAAAGAAACCTAAATCGATGGAGGAAATGTATGAAAGGGCCTCGGCCATCGCCTCCGCCGAAGAGCCTAGTGTGCCCGCTCCCGAGCTTCGCGAAAGAAAGGATAAGCCAAGTCCAGAGACCACCCCAGAGCCTCGCTCACACCAATAATCGTGGCAAAACAGAGGCCGGGGATCGAAAGGCTCAAAAGGCCATGGCCGAAACAAGCCATTACACGTAGCTCACCGACCCAAGGGTGGTGATCATGAGAGCCTCAGATTTCTTCCCGCTCCTCCCCCATGCTTCGAAAGCCAAATGAGAGGAGTAGACTTAAATTCCCGTGAGTATCACAACGACCACTGCACGGAACCGAGGATCGTTTCCACCAAGCGAGTAATCCAAACAGAAAATCAATAACGGGGAGCTAACCAAGTGGGTTAAGGGAAACAATACCGCCTCCAATAACAATGATCGCCAGCGGCACGACACACGCGGGGACCGTATTTAAATGAAAGAGATAATAATGATGACGATTTTGGGGACTATGACATTAACTTCATGGGGAGGAACCTCCCTCTAGAGGCGATTGTCCCTCCAAATTCGGACATTAGAGAAGGTTTTCTCCATCCCCGCCCGGCTCCTGAGGAAGAGCAGGAAATTGGGTTCAAAAGGAGTGAACTTGCCTCCACCCTTTTTCATTCCACACACCCACTCACCCTCGTAATGAAAATCAACCGGGCAAACATAGGCCATGTTGGTAGATACCGGAGCCGCCCGCGACATACTTTGATTGGAATGAGAATGACTAAGCACATCTCACTCCATATGCGGGCATGCTCGAAGGCTTCACAAACCACGCCGTAAGGGTAAAGGGGACGATTGTGTTTGACGTAGCTATTGGGGAAAACCCATGCGTAAGACGGCCAAGATAACTTTCATGGTGGTCGATCTTCCTTCCCAATACAATGCCATTCTCGCCAGAATCGTCCAGCCGAATTGGGAATAGTGGCGTCCGTCCCCACCAAAGGGTGAAATTTAACACCCCGGCGGGGTTGCTACCATCAAGAACCAGCCGGGAGATTCCTCCGAAAGCACTCGGAGGAAAAAAGGAAAGAACAGAAAGGCTGCACATCCCGCCCGCAGATAGAGGGCGAGGACAAAATGATAGAGGGAAAGTGGCGAGGACAAGTCAAAAAAGGGGAAAGCTCTTGCACTCCCGCCGCCACCCGTACCGATTGGCATGCTTTCTTTCCATTCCACAAGGGTGGAGCTCAAGATGAGCGTAAAATCGAAGCAGCTTGGCCGCCCTGTTGAGGGAGGTTATATTGATCGAGGAATAGAGGGGGAAATTGACCGTGATATCATATATTCAATGGCAACACCGACCGAAGCTCAGTCAACCCCCCAACTATTGTCATTGACTCCTCGCACAATCGTGAAATCGCCGACCTTCAACCTAACGACGAGCTCGAGGAGGTGGTAATCAATCCCCACTTCCCCGAGCAAACAGTTAAGGTTGGCTGGAAATTCACAAATGAGGAAAGAAGGATACTTATTGAGTTCCTTAGAGCAAATTGCGATGTGTTCGCTGAGGGTGGAAGATATGCAAGGCATCGCCGAGGACGTGATCCTCCATAAAATCAACGATGACCCCTCCATCAAAAACATTCACCGTAAATCCAGATATTTCTCCCCGGAGAAAGAGATTGCCATCAAGGAAGAGGTGGAAAAGTTACTAAAAGCGGGGATAATAAAGGAAATCTCCTACCCCAAATGGCTGGCCAATGTGGTCATGGTTAAGAAGTCTAATGGCAAGTGGAGGATGTGCGTTGATTTCACCGATCTCAACAAGGCATGCCCCAAAGATTGCTTCCCTCTTCCTCGCATAGACGTATTGGTGGATTCTATAGCCTGGACACGTAGTTCTAAGCTTCATTGATGCCTACTCCGGCTACCACCGTATCCGTATGGCTCCCGAAGATGTCCGCTCCGTAGCCTTCATTGCTGCGGGCAAGACATACCGCTACACTACGATGCCCTTTCGGGCTAAAGAATGCAGGAGCCACATATCGCCGCATGGTCAATCTCGGTCTTTAAAAACCAACTAGGCGTAACTGAGGCCTACATTGACGATACGGTCATAAAAACTAAGGAAAACTCCCACGAGCTCGATGTGGAGGAAACCTTCAAAAACTTGCGCCACAACAACATGAAGCTAAACCCCTTAAGTGCGCTTTCGGGGTCAAGGCGGGCAAGTTCCTGATTCATGGTCAACCAAAGAGGGATAGAGGCTAATCCAGAGAAAATCCAGCCCTATTAGACATGAAACCTCCCGCCCGCGTGAAGGATGTACAAAACTCAACGGCCGCATCACCGCACTTCGGCCGCTTTATCTCGCGGTCACAGAGAGATGCCTCCCTTCTTCAAAACTCTCAAAGGGGGAAGAGAGCCGATTGAATTTACATGGAGCACCGAGTGCCATCAAAGCTTTTGAAGAAGTCAAGACATACCTCTGCACCACCTCTACTCGGCAGCCTAAGTGTCTCTGAGAAGAGCTCTTTTCCGTATTTAGTCAAGTATCGATCCGGGCAAGAGGCAATGTTTCTTGTAAGGGAGGAGAATAACTCCCAAAACCAGCTTATTATGTAAGTAAGGCACCGTCCGCCGTAGAAGGGCGTTATCTTAATATAGAAAAGTTAGCTTACGCCTCGCTTGTATCCGCTCGAAAATTAAGAGCCTACTTTTCTCGCACATCCTATAACGGTACTAACCGAGGCCCCGCTTAGAAAGGTTTTACATAAAACCAGAGTCCCTGGGAGAATGCTAGCTTGGTCTATAGAGCTCACCGAGTTCCGCATCACCTACTCCCCGAGAAAGACAATCAAAGCGCAGCCTTAGTTGATTTTGTAGTAGAATCATCATTCAAATTAGCTGACAAATGACCTCGGAAAAGAAAGCGAGCGTAATCGAAGATGACCCAAAAAGCCCGAGCACGTAAATTGTTCAACCAAGGGAGCGTCCGTAAGAGGTGTGGACTTTATATGTGGACGGCTCCGCGAGCAAGTTAATCAAATGGAGCGGGCATACTTCGATTGCACCGCGGGGAGAAATTCATGAGGGCCTTGAGATTCAAGTTCGAGGCATCAAACAATCAGCCGAATATGAAGCAATTATAGCGGGCATGGAATTGGCAAGAGACTTGGGAGTTCGTAATATTGAGATCAATAGTGACTCTCACCATAGTTAATCAAATTAGGGGGAGTATGATACTATCAACCCAAGACTAACTCAAGATCGCGACCTTGCAAAACCCTCATCAAAAATTTCTCTTACTATGAGCCGAACCAAGTCATGAGAGAGGACAATGTGGAAGCCGACCTCCTCTCAAGAATAACCGAGCAAGAAATTGGTGAGTTGGAGACAAATTGCCGATTGAATTCACTGAGAGACTCAAGCTATAGATCGAATACGTATAAACAATATTGAGGATCAAGTAAGGGACTGGGTGGATGAAATGAAGGATTACATCGAGAAGCAATCCCTCCCCGAGGACCCGCAAAGGCTAGAGCCATCGTAACGGTGTCCGCGAAATACCTCGTCCTCGATGGGGTGCTTTTTCGGCGATCATTCACCAAGCCTTTACTAAGATGTGTTAAAACTCACATGGTCACCAACTTACTCTATGAGGTTCATGAAGGAGTTTGTGGCGGACATCCAGGTGCCTCTCAGACAAGATCAAATTCCAAGGATTCTTTTGGCCCACAATGAGAAGGGATGCGCAGGAGTATGTTAGAAAATGTGATAAGTGCCAGAGATTTGCGGACATCCCTAGACTACCATCAACAGAGCGTACTTTCGTAGTACCATCGTGGCCGTTTGATACGCTGGGGATAGATCTTATTGACCATTTCCAACTCAAGCCAGAGGAAGCATCAAGTATGCCGTGGTGGCCGTGGATTATTTTACCAAGTGGACGGAAGCAAAGGGCTTGGCCACTATTTCCGAGGATAACACTATCGCTTTGTCCACGACCACATCTATTGTCGATTTGGGGTTCCCCGAGCAATAATTTCGTATAATGGCACCCAATTCTCCGCAAAATTCACCGCCGAATGTGCGAGAATGAAGGTGCAACACCGTAAGTCCGCAGCTGCCTATCCTCGTGGAAATGGTCAAGCCGAGGCCGCGAACAAGCTAGTCCTAACCGCCTTAAAGAAAATTTTGGAAGGGCGAGGAGGACGTTGGTTGGACGAGCTCCGCATCGCATTATGGGTTGTCCGCACCACAATAAGAAATTCAACAGAGAAACTCCCTTCTCGCTCACGTATGGGTCGAGGCAATGGCTCCAGCTGAGGTAGCCCTACCCTCGTACAGAGTCACATACTTCGACGAGTCTCAAAACGAGGCAAAATGTAAGGTGTGACTCGGACGATCTCGAAGGAAAGAGAATGCGGGCACATGAAAAATGGTGAACTACAAACAAAGCAAAGAAGCACCATGATAAAAGAGTAAATAAGAGGAGTTTTTCAGTTGGAGACTGGGTACTCAAGCGTAGAGGTCCAAGGGACCCAACCTCGGTTTCAACAAGTCCGTCCCCGAAATGGGAAGGTCCATATGAGGTCACAAAGATAGTCAAAGAGGGTACCTATATGTTGCGACCAAAAGAGGGAGAAGATCTTAAGCACGCCCGGAATAGCGACCACCTTAAGAGATACTTCTTTTAAAGTCTTTGTAATTTTTTGGAAGGAGTATAGACTATATATATATAAGGGAGAGGTTATCATCATATTTTGATGCAAAATCAATTCCCACCAGCCTCAAAAGCTAAGGTGGATGCCCGCGTGCGGATGCCAACAGTTCAAGAGCCAACATATGAGCTCCTACTTACCGATGCGCAAAGATCTAAGTATCCGCATGCCTATATATGTACAAAGATCCATTACGATCCGTACTATGATCGCGGAGGACTCTCTCTCCCGCTCGCGTGACACCACCAAAAATAAGTGGATATAGATGAACGTAGGTACAAAGGCCATGATGCCCGTGCCTACGGACTCTAGCTGGGACAATGACCTCGAAGTCCTGGACCCACTAATTGCGCGAAGGACCTCGTTAGGGCCGTTACTCGCATGCCCGTATGTGACAAAGGCCTACATATAAGCCCGTTCACCGTATCGCCACGAGACCCTCACGAAAAACCCTAGGGAGTTTTGAATAAAGGGTCAAATAAGTGAGAACCTCCAATAAGGGGATACAGATGCCAGGGTTAAAGGGCCTCTATGCTAAAATATGCTCCTACCTTTCGTCAGCGCGGACAATAGCCTCACGGCCACCTTCTCCGCATGCCCTATGAAAGTATGCTTGCTCTTGCTACTTTTGACTTACACCACAGCCGCAAGGCCGGGAATAAGTGTAAATGGATGAGAGTGATCAAACTAGTTTAACAAAGCCAAACAGACAAACGAGGTTAAGGCCTCAAAGTTTGCCACAAGGCTAAACAAACGCGATCATAGAAGAATAAGGTCGACTCTCACAAAAACCTAAGGGTTTTGAATAAAGAGTTAGGAAAACTCAAAAAATGCGGCAAAGGGCCTATTAAGCTTTTGACCGTTGTAAGGAGAGTATAAAGTTTAATTACAAGTCAAAAAAGCTAGAGAAAGAGCAAGAATACAAGTATTAAGGTACTTCAAAATTGCGAGCACTCAAAGCAAATTCTTACAAGACAAGTAATTAAAAAGAATAGTTACAAGTTTGAAGAATGATTCTATTACCGAGAAATAATTACAAGGATCCTACAAGCTATTACGTAAGGGAAAAAGTAAAAATCCTAAACTATAGGAGCTTGGTCCTCGTCGCATCCGCAGCCTCCCCGGCCGCACCATCTCGTGCCCGCTTCGAAATTGGAGTCGGGGAAGGAAGACGGGTCATCGAATCTCTCGTTATAGGGTCGAGACGGGCTCGCAGGCCGGAGCCGGAGCCGCCCGCGAAGGAAAGAGATCTCCTATGGCAGGCCCATTTGGAAGAACCCGAGCCAAGGCATCCCCCAACGATATAGGTTATCCCCGAATCGCAGCTCATCCAAATCGGCGATCGTGCTAAGAGCCGTCACTTCGCCACAGTGAGGCAAAGAGGCCGCGGCGACGCCTCCAAACCTTCGACCTCGTCCTGACAAGGGAACTAATGCATGCCCGGCAAGCATTCATCATCCGTAGCAACAAGCGAGCCAATCAAGGCCAACTCCGCACGGTGAACTTGCCCGTGGCCGCAAAATTCCTTATTTGTGTCCGACTCCCAAATTTCATATCGAGCCAGGTTTTCAAAGAACGAGCCAGCCCTCGAAAGCTTGGGAGTTCTTGTATTCCTCCACAGCCTTCCTTGCGGACATCGTCGAGGGCGGACTTCCCTCTCGCTCCATCCTTTTGTAGGGGAGCCATCTGACACTCGTCCACCTTCTTCCCCAAAGCCTC
Organism: Adenophora triphylla var. japonica; assembly: GCA_022495995.1. Taxonomy (NCBI): domain Eukaryota; kingdom Viridiplantae; phylum Streptophyta; class Magnoliopsida; order Asterales; family Campanulaceae; genus Adenophora; species Adenophora triphylla. The sequence goes on from JAFEMH010000254.1 coordinate 390,828, forward strand.
CAGATCACCCTCGGGCAAAGATCCACTCGCCTGCCGCGAGCTCTTTATTCCCCGGGCTCCCACTGCGTTCTTCGCGCCCGCGGAGCTCATCCCGCCGACCCCTTATCCTCTCAAGGTCCTTCTCGAGCCGGGTCACCCTCTCCCGGAAGCCCTTCAAATCGGTCTCCTTCTCGAGCGAAGGCCTTTTCCTTGTCCTCCAGCCAGGAGTTCAAGGTTCCAATTCTTGTTCGAGCCTCCTCCAGCCTCCCGAAGTTTGGCCGCCAAGATGGAAGTTTTGTTCTCCACCTCGCCGGTCAGAGTGTCACAGCCTTTCACGCAGCCGCAAAGACCTTATTACTCACCGCGGCGTAAAGATCAAAAGTTATACAAATGAAAAACATGGTGAAGCCAAAAGATTAGATCAAGCGAGCATCTACTCCTCGGCCGCAGCGAGGCCTATATCCCCCACTGTGGAAGAGGCATTCTCCTCGACAACTATGCCTTTATAGAAGTCCCGGAGAGTATAGGCGGTTCGCCACCCGATCCCAACTGGGAGGCATCGGCAGTTCCGGCATAGATATCTACCCCGTGATGGGAGACACCTCTGACAACCTCTTTCCTAACCGCCGCAGTCTCCTCGCGAGTGGTCAAGGAGGCCACTGGATAAGCAACTGAGCAGAGCGTGCCCCCAACAGGGGAGAAGAAGTCAAGCCACAAACAGGGGCAGCCATAGTCCGAGGAGGAACATCCCCACCTTCTCGCAGCCTTCCTTTGTCTCTCGTCCCAGCCTCTCCATCCCTCTCATTTCTCTTCCGAGAATCCATTTGATGGCCGGAAGGAATGGTGCGGCTGGGGGAGAGCGGGAGCCTCTAGTGCTGGATGGAGGAGGACCCCCGGGGGCGGAGGCAGATTCCGTAGCAGGATAGTCTTGGGAAGGCTCAGGGATCCCCCGTCTTTCTCGCCGACAACGGGCACCGTCTTATCCTCGCGGGGACCCCACCCATCTCATTCTCGCTCTTCGTGGCAGCCTTCCTTGTTGCCTTCATGTTCTTGGCCTTCGCTGAGCAAAGACTTAGAGGAGGGGCCATCGAAATTGTATTCTTCTCGGATCTACTCGAGGGAAAGAGAAAAGGTTAGAATGCGGTCAAAAAATCAAAGATAAAAATAAATTGGCAAACAAGCTATATGAAAAAAGTTAGAGACCGATAAGTTCGGGAGGATCGCACTCGCCGCCCAAAGATGCGGGTCTTACACCGCCTCGAACTGGTAATGTTCGTGCACCCGCCAATCGTGGTCGCGGGCAAAGGCTCTATCACTACTCGGGGGTACGCTGGGCGCCCTCCCCGCGAGGAGCCACCCCCGAGTAGATCAAGAGAGGCTCATCTACAACTATTGTGCCCACGTCATAAACGGGCTCCTCCCCGCTATCCAAATAAAGGGCCGATGCCTCTCTATGGCAGCCACGCATAAGATCGGGCAGAGGACGGGTCCTGATAATCAAGCTAGAGGACACCTTCATCGGATCGGACTCGAGGCTTCGAAAAGGGCCATCCAAATCTAGACTCAATGACCAAGATATCCTTCTCGGGTTCCATTGGTCAAACTTGTTCGAGGGGGAGAGAAGGTCTTGGTAGAGAAATTCCTAGCCTTCAAACCCGTAATACTCCTACGATTTGGTTTTCGTAGTAGGCATAAAGCCCGGCCAGGGTGGGTTCATAGCCCAAGAATCTGCAAACAGCTATGAAAGAAACAATGGCCCTGATGGCATTGGGAGTCAGGTTCATGGGGAGGCAGCTGTTGAACTCCAGGAATTCATAGTAGAAAGGATCCAAGGGCGCCTCGGGCCATTCTCAAATCGAGCACCATAAAAACTAAGGCCCTATTATCCTCGCGGACATCGCCCATCGTCTCCTGCCTCAACTTATCCTTCCCCTTTATCGGAACGTGCCCAAGGGTGCGGACACGATAGGCCTTGCGGTCAACATTGTACACTTCATAAATATCCTCCTCCCACTGAGGATAGCCACTTCCTCGCTTTCTTAATGCGGCTACGGCCGTGGTTCGCCTTCAACCAGTGGCCGTTTGCCTTTATTGCGGGCGAGGGCCTCATTTACCTCCTCCTCGGAGTCGTGGTCGAAAAGGCATCCACGATATTTGTGGTCTCGCCGGCCTTCTTAGAGGTCCCCGCAGCCTCTCCTAAGTTCGACCTCGCGGTCATCCTCCCTTGCCTCCGTGCTCGTCGAGCCAAAGAGACCAGCCGGCATCACCGCGGGCGCAGGTCACCCATCCTCATCCTCCCCGCCTACGCAGTCTCAAAATTCGAGGCTCCAGCTCCTCACTACTACTCGCTCAATGGCTTCAAGCACCGTGGGCCGCGGCACCACGTTGGGAAATACAGCCTCGTGGGCAAGGGACATCCAAGGGGTCATTCAGTTCTGCCAGGTGCCCGCGCAGATTGGTTTGATGGGGTCCATTAGCTCACACTTTTCCTACCACAAACTACTTCGGGGACGCGAATCGCTCTCCTCACTAGTTCAACGGCGTTCGTAGCCGAGCCTCTCTCGCGGGGAAACCCGCACAAAACCCCCATCACAAAATTTCTCAAATTTACCGGTATCCCCCAACACCAAAACATCACCGTTCCTTTTTACCCTTTTATCCTTGGCCTCCCACAACCGGGTGGGACAAAAGGCCCCCATTGGGATTTTTCACGAAATACAGGAAGCACTCAAGGGATAACCTAAGCCACCCACGGCCTACCTTCCTAAATATCCCCCCGTCCGTTTACAAACAAAGAACAGATCCGGAGTGCTCCCATCTCCTAACTCTATGGGACGGCGGGGTCCAAACTCTCGAGTGCTCATTGTTCGAAATCAGAAAAGAAAAATAGAGGGAGATGAAGAAGAAAAAGCACCCAACAATTACTTACGAGAGAAAGATTGAGAGGTGGATTCGGAAAACAAGAGCACGGAGGTCGCGGCAAGATTTCTCTCTCAAAAGCTCTCTCAAGGTTTGGAAACGGTAAAAGGGTTTGAGGTTTAAGGGTTTGGTATTTATAAGGCCTACCTATACGGGTTAACCCGTTAACCCGTATTAATTAGCCCACAAATCCAACCTCGGACCATGAACCGTTTCCAACGTTTGAAAATTCGAAAAATTAAATACCCTTTGCATTTATTGCCCCCTCGATGAGCGACACGTACTCGACGTACCACTAACCCGTCTTTTCATCTCGCCAAGGGGCCCACTGTTAACCGGGAGGCACGCCATGCAAGGGACCACGTGTCACTCACCGGTGCCTCCCGAACGTTCCCTTTGGCCCATGAGGCCAAGCAACAAACAAGGAAAACGCTAACACCGGTGCTCGCTCGAGGAGCACCGAGGCGCACCGAGCTTCTAGTAGCTCCTCACTCGGACCATAAATAATCACACTTGGAGCTAGGGGACATTGATGAGCCCGGATCTACCGGACCGTGCCCGCGCTCGGTCTTGTCCAAGGAACCGGTGACGTGGCAGTCCTAGACCGCCGAGGGAAGACCGCGACAAATAGGCCCTTGCGGTCAAGACCGTGTCCCTCCTCGCATCGTCCCCGTCGAGGACCATTGGAACCCTGCTCGCTGGATCCGTGCCCGCATGAGTCATGCCCGCATCAACCGTGCACGCGTCATATATCTTTGACCGCGGCACAACGATTGATCGCGGGCACATGCCGCTTCCCTTGTTAATGTCAAGCCTTACCGAGCAAGTTAGCTTACCGGCTCGACAGGCCACTTCCGGCTCCCATCACGCATTCAATGCGGCTCAGTCCGGCGCCTACTATTCCATTTAATGCAATAAGCTTGGCCACACGGCTCATGTCCCTTTCACCATGTCCCTCGGATAGCCAATGTTCCCTCCCCGACAGACCAATTAGCTGCGGACACGTGTAGCCGGTCAAATACCAAAGTGCCCCTGTGGCTGATCTCATTGCTTACCTCAACAAGCACCATGGCATTGCCTATAAATAGAAGGCCTTTACCCCCTTGGGCAAGGCAAGTTCCATATACAATTGAGTAAGCTCTTTTACTCTCTAAACCTAAACACACACACACTCCAAAGGTATTCAAAGCCTTATTACTCAGTATTCTTACTCTCACACCCGAGGGCCTGAGTTGGAGTAACATCCAACTTTGACCTTAACGGTGCTTGTTTGTGTTGTGATCTAGGTACATAAAACCACCAAATATATCCTAGCCAGATATCCTTGAACCGCTCCTGACCCCAAAAGCTGTGGAGTCATCACAGATTTTGTAAATCTAAAAGTAAAAGAGGTATGAACTCACCTTCGTGCGTTAAATTACATAAAGACATGAAAGTTGACTGATTTCTTTCTTACTGATCCCAATCTTAGAGCTTATCTGATGGATAAACGCGTTGAAGGTCATGCAGGTTGACTTATGTGTTTCTTATCATCAAGTCTTTCACCTGCCAAAGTGCCAAATACTTTGCTCCCAAATCAAAAAAGAAAGTGGTTAAAAAGAGCAGTGAGGTAATGGGATAATTATCTTCAAATTTCACTGCAATTAAGGATATCATAAATAAAAAAAAAAACGTTTTTTCCCCACCGAGACCATGAAATTTCAGGTATGCAATTTAATGGACATGGCGATAGATCAATGCAGAAAACAGATAGGTAAAAGAGAAGGAATGACATAAACGAGATGCGAGACTTGCACACTTTCAAATCTTGTAAACTTTGAACATCTTAATATAGTGTCGAAAACAACATGACAGTAACACAGAGAATTTTCTGCTTCATAAGTGCCCAATAACGAAAAATGAAATTGATTTATAACCAGACCGTCATCAAGTTAGCGCACCTAATGGTCAAATGAACCTTGAAAGGTAAGTTTTAATGAATTATTTTGCTATAAGAAGGTACTTGCAACAACTAAAAAGTGGCTTTATTAAGGCCACTACCAGATCAAAAGGTGTCAAAATGAAGTTGAATTGGTGAGAAAAGGAAATACATAACACATATGGTTCAAGTTATATGGCCTACGTATGGTGTACAAGAAAATATAGTCAAAGGAACTTATTTTGGAAACCCTGGAGATGCTTACTTTAAGTCTAGCATCTGTAACATCGTGAGGACGGATCCGGGGATTCGCAGCAGTCGGACCGAGATGTGACCTAACCTACTATAAAATGTACTCCCTCCGTCCCAAAATGAACGCCCAAAAAAATTTCAAATTTGCTCTTGATCATGTCCGTTGGATTATCATCAAGCAGCTGAGACTCCTCCGACTTTATGCAGTACCCCTGAGGACCTCCTTAATTAATATCATATGATGAAGCTTTAATGAAAGTGAAATACTGATGAGTTTTTGGTTATTCTAGAAATCAAATTTTAATAAATTACTAAAATATTATATTATCTACTAGATTTTCCCAAAGAAACTCCCATATGAGAAAGATTTGTTACTGTTTATTGAAGATAATAACTAGGGTTAATTAATCAACAAGAAACCCCCCCCCCATATTTCATTCCGGCCCCGACCACAGTCTTCAATAACTGGAACAATATACATTGTTGAGCCACGATCTAACAGCTATCAAATTTTCAGCATCCGCCATTGTCAAAGCTCTCACTTTCTCCTTTGGGTACTGATAGAAACAGAGAAGGAGGGAACAGAGTCTACTTTGAATAGCTTAAACACAAGACATGAACTAACGACTAAAGATGATAAAGCATTAGTTGGTGTGCCTAATTAAAACTTATAAATAATAAGCTAACAAGATTAACGGATAATTATTTTTGACTCAATACAGCAAAAAGATTCAGCACAAGATCGGCCACAACGGATGTTGGTAGAGGACCATATGTTTGTAGACTCGGCCATCAAATGAACATATTTGATCAATCTTCCCATTACTGTAGTCGTAAGAAACCATCAGCTCATCTGTCCCCGTCCTAAGCCAAAGAAAAATTCGTTGAGGATCTAATGGATTGAACTCAAAAACACAAACATTGTCGGAAAGGCCAAGACTCATATGCTTGAATATATCAATTTTATGGATCAAATTCCACCTTTGGTACCCAATAACTTCTTCGGTATTATACAGACTTGTAGTTGGTTCATTGAGAACAAATATCTCAATGCAATACTCTTGTCGGTAATATTGCAGGTACCCATCTTTTGTTTCTGATATTCCTTGAGCATGGTAGGTTAATCGCTCATCTGTATAAACTTCGTCGTACCCACATAATGGAACTTCAATTATCTGACCATGTTGTTTTGGATGATTAGGATCATAGGCCAATAATCTCATGAAACCAGAATCCCACCAGTACAAAACTTCTCCCACCACTTGAGCAACACGATGTCGTACAGGAAGAAATACGGAAGAGATGGTGATCACTGATTTCACCCACTGCCCAGTTTTTGATGAGTATGTTTCAATCTTTACCACGTGTTTAAGATCTGTGCCTACTAGTACTACCACTGTGTAATGTCCGCCTTCTTCGCATAATAATCCATGAGCAAACTACCAGTATTCTTCTTCTTCTTCTAGAGGGGGGAGTGCGACGTGCTTTCCGGTGACTGGATCACACACATAAAAGCGTGGACAAACGCTCACCTTATCATGACTTTTGACTAGTAGAAGTCCTTTGCAAGAGGATACAACTCGCCCAAGTGTGTCGATGAAATCAAAAGAACGAGATATGAGTTGATCACCACGATCAAAAATGTTGTGAAATCGAGCTGGGCCAGTATCGCCATCATAATAAGAGAAATCATAGTAGAAGAAGCTGCATGCACTGACGCCAACACCTTGAGATCGTAATTTATAGTTGCGCTTGAAGTATGGTTCGGAAATAAGAGAGTTCCATGCTTTGGAGACACACTTGAATCTGAAAACAGAGTGCAAAGGCAACCTTTGAAGAAATTGTGCAATAATATCATCCGTAAACATGTTGAACAGATCTTGATAACCTGTATTACCCATTAGAAATCATCCCAAGAGTGTTACTTATTATGAAACACAAAACCATAAGAAGAGAAAAGAGAAACGCAATCAGACACCTAAGAACATGCACATACCTCTCTTTAATTAACCCTCTGCAATTTCTTCTTGTTGTGTTTTGCCGATTAATCTTAATCTTAGATAGGTTTTATAAAATATTATATCTCCATATATCACTAGGAATAGGAATAAGGAAGAAGAAGAAGGAGAAACAACGGACTGTGGGAGGCACAACCGAATTATTTTGCCTTAGACCTCTAGTGAGAATTGAAGGAAAATGATTCTCAATCCCATAATTCTAGAGACTATCTAAGGTAACAATATATATATATATATATATATATACTACAAAGATATATTATATCTACATAGATTATTAATTATCACGAAATATGCTAATATTCTAATGGTGGCAATGTAAAGTTTTCGGTGATGGTGATGATGAATTGAATAAAAGAATATTGAAATAATTTGACAATTTAAATTTACTTTTTTTCCTTAATCAAAATCAATCCACCTTTAGCTTTATGAGTTTGTGCGTTTGTTTATAGGATTCACAATAAGACTTCTTTCATAGCCCTTTAATCTAATGAAAAGTTATGCACCATCGTTGAGTTGTTTCAAGAGTTTATAGCATTCACAATAAGAGTCGGTTTTCAAGGGAGAAACAACTGTAGGAAGCGGCGACATCAAATCAAATACTCGTGTGAAGTTATCCCCATTAAGCAAAACCTCGTCAATCCTCCCTCGCAGTGAATAATAATGATTTAATTTGTGATGAAGGTAATAACAAAGAAATTTGCAAATACCTGGATTGTTTACCTTGAACCTAATAGCCACCCATCCATTTTTCGGGACAGTAACTGTGTTAAGTAAAGGCGGATCATCAAGATTATAGCCCATGTACATGCATGGGATGATCATTCCCAGCCCCAAACAAATTTGTCCCCTGAAAGACCAACTCAGCCATGGCATTGTATTTCAACACTTTCACTTCGGTGCCTTTGTTAGGAATATACAGACTCGAAGAAACATCCCCCGTAAAGTTGTAAAACCTCGTGGGACCTTTAGCAGCTGAGCGTAGGGATGGTGCTCAATAGGGCACTCACGGTAATAGTAGCATATTCACAAGACTATGTAATCAGAACTTCTGGTCTCGATCCAATTGATTATATTATCTATTCCTAATTCCTCTATTTTACAAGTTCTTTTTGTTGCTGTTCACTCTTAGGTTATTTGTAATGATCCGAGCCCAAAGTCCGACCCACTACTTAAGCACCATACGCTGGCTCACTAAGCACCTCCTCAATTGGGTCAACCACAGCCCATCACATGCCTCCAAAAGTCCAAGTAGTGTATGAGTCTTCTTCTATATATCACACTAAATTCCCACATTTTTTCGATGTGGGATGGGGGATATCACAATTTCCCCCCACTCAAACCCTTGCCGTCCTTGGCAAGGTCAATCAATACCTAGATTGTACCCCGAGCTAGCTCGCAAGCCTAAAGGCTGTGGTTTCTTGGTTTCATAGCAGTCGGACTGAGATGTGACCTAGCCTACTATAAATGTAGGCCCTCCGTCCCAAAATGAATGCCCAAAAAAAGGCGACATTCATTTTGGGAACTGAGAGAAACAGAGGAGGGAACAGAGTCTACTTTGAATAGCTTAAACACAAGACATGAACTAACGACTAAAGATGGTAAAGCATTATTAGAGCAAAATAATGAGACGCATTAACTACTAAAGAATGTTTCCAGACTGAACTTAACAAGATTAATGGATAATTATTTTTGACTCAATACAGCAAAAAGATTCAGCACAAGATCGGCCACAACGGATGTTGGTAGAGGACGATATTGTAGACTCCATCCAATGAACATATTTGATCAATCTTCCCATTACTGTAGTCGTAAGAAACCATCAGCTCATCTGTCCCCGTCATAAGCCAAAGAAAAAGTCGTTGAGGATCTAATGGATTGAACTCAAAAACACAAACATTGTCAGAAGGGCCAAGACTCATATGGTTGAATATATCAATTTTATGGATCAAATTCCACCTTTGGTACCCAACAACTTCTTCATACAGACTTGTAGTTGGTTCATTGAAAACAAATATCTCAATGTAATACTCTTGTCGGTAATATTGCAGGTACCCATCTTTTGTTTCTGATATTCCTTGAGCATGGTAGGTTAATCGCTCATCTGTATAAACTTCGTCGTACCCACATAATGGAACTTCAATTATCTGACCATGTTGTTTCGGATGATTAGGATCATAGGCCAATAATCTCATGAAACCAGAATCCCACCAGTACAAAACTTCTCCCACCACTTGAGCAACACGATGTGGTACAAGAAGAAATATGGAAGAGATGGTGATCGCTGATTTCACCCACTGCCCTGTTTTTGATGAGTACTCCCTCCGTCCCACAATACTTGACACACTTTTCCATTTTGGGCGTCCCACTGATAAGTCACACTTCCTAAAATGACAAAGAATCTTTACTATTCCCTCCACTCATTCTCTCTCCTACATTATTTTAATACTCACAACACCATTATAATTTACTATTCTCTCCACTCATTCTCTCTCCTACTTAACTATCTACACTCACAACACATCAACCTTTTTACTTTTTCCTTAATTCCCGTGCGGAACAGTAACTGTGTCAAGTATTACGGGACGGAGGGAGTATGTTTCAATCTTTACCACGTGTTTAAACAATACACGATCTGTGCCTACTAGTACTACCACTGTGTAATGTCCGCATTCTTCGCATAATAATCCATGAGCAAAATACCAGTATTCTTCTTCTTCTTCTAGAGGGGGGAGTGCGACGTGCTTTCCGGTGACTGGATCACACACATAAAAGCGTGGACAAACGCTCACCTTATCATGACTTTTGACTAGTAGAAGTCCTTTGCAAGAAGCTACAACTCGCCCAAGTGTGTCGATGAAATCAAAAGAATGAGATATGAGTTGATCACCACGATCAAAAATGTTGAAAAATCGATCGGGACCAGCAGCGCCATCATAATAAGAGCAACCATAGTAGAAGAAGCTTTGCATGACGCCTTGACACCTTGAGATCGTAATTTATAGTTGCGCTTGAAGTATGGTTCGGAAATAAGAGAGTTCCATGCTTTGGAGACACACTTGAATCTGAAAACAGAGTGCAAAGGCAACCTTTGCAGAAATTGTGCAATAATATCATCCGTAAACATGTTGAACAGATCTTGGTAACCTGTATTATTACCCATTAGAAATCATCCCAAGAGTGTTACTTATTATGAAACACAAAACCATAAGAAGAAAGTACTAGCCATAAGATTGGGAAAAACTTGTTTTCTTTATTCACAGGCTTGTAAATATATAGTACAATATTGAGTTTCTTATTCTAAATACAATATTGAGTTTCCTAATCTAAATACAATATTGATTTTCTATTCTAAATATAATAGAATATGTACAAGAATATTCTAGAAAGATATCAATCAAATAACTTAGGAAACCTTAGGAGATGTTTCCTTAATACTAGCTCCACCCCCTACATATACATTCATGGCATATTTAATTGAATTTTGAACATAATTTAAGAAACGCAATCAGAGACCGAAGAACATGCACATACCTCTCTTTAGAACTCAAAAATAGTCCAGCCCTCTGCAATTTCTTCTTCTTGTGTTTTGCCGATTAATCTTTGCTAGGTTTTATAAAATATTATATCTCCATATATCACTAGGAATAGGAATTGGAATAATCCTCTCATAAATAAATAAAAAAAGAAAAAAGAATAATTAATTGCTTTTCAGTACAATGGGTTCCCTCCGACATGGCCCGATTAGTAAAAAGGGTTTCGAGGTGAGGTGTGTTTTCTCATATTTTATTATGGGATAGAGAGTATGGTATATAAAAATAAGTCTTGTGAAACACAATTTTCACAAGAAGATATTGTCCCGCACCGGTGTTAACGGTTTTGTGGCAATCTTCTCTCACGATAAAACGGCTTCTTATTTTTTTATAGAAGCACTTCAAATCAAAAACTCGGCGAACTCAACTGTGTTTGTCACTTTCAGACGTTAAAGGAGACTTTATGCAACAAGATGATTTATTTTCTAATAAATGTTTTGTGAATTCCATTGAATTCTATGAATAATTCACATAATTCCATTGAATTATATTTCTAATTATGAATGGGATTTGAAAATTTATGATTAATGACAAACAAGGAGGGTCTATTTATAGAAAAAGAAGAGTTATTGTGTCTTTTATGCCAAAAGACATAAATATAGATCATTGAATCTATTCCATCCAAGCAAAGGACACATCAGTTAGCCTTTGAACTGAAAATCAGTACAAAGCGGTCTGATTCGTTAAATATTTAACTAAAATACGTGAATCCTTTTAATTTCTGACAGATTCGTTAAGTTTTTGACAGAAAGTGGCATTTATGCAAACTTTCCGACAAAAACTGGCAGTTACTGTTAAATTTCTAACAAATTCTGGCAGTTACAGTTAAATTTCTAACCGAAAATCATGTTTTTTGTTAAATATAACATATAGACATGACTTTTCGCATATAACATAACCGCTATTTTTTCTAACGGAAGACTAACAGAGTTAGGTTTTAGGACTCAAAAGTGATAATATGTTAACCAAACATATTAATCTCTTGATCCAACACATCTTTCACATAATTTGGTGTCTTTAGAAGCCAAAAATGTCCTTTCTTTATCAATTAAACTCTTCAACTTACAACATCAAGTAGCATGCTTTCAATATAATTTCGCATTCACCAAAAAATTGGTTTTGAGAAAATAAATATATCATTTTAATCTACTTAAAATGTAGATTACAATTATGCAACTTATTTTCACTTACGAAAAATGAAACTACATGGAATTTTTGGTCAAACACCAATTTTCCAACAAACTGAACCAGACCACCGCCTCTGTCATTCAAATTACTACTCGCATGAGAACCACCCATTATTTTTGTTGGACCCTCGAGCCTTTTTCCCAATGTTGCAAAAAACTTTACCACCAGTATTGGGTAAAGCCGGAGGCACAGGGGAAGCAACCAAGGAGGAGCTAACAGAATCACGGGCAACTATAGCCGAACCCGAAGCCATCTGTGCTTTCTTTTGCAAACCTGTCTCCTCAAGGATTAACATGGAACGAGCTTGATGAAACTTCGGTAAGGGACTACTTTGACGGAGGAGCATAGCCACCCCGTTATAGGCTTTCGTTAAGCCTGCCACCATATGAAGTACCATACGATCATTACCCATGGGCAAACTAACATTCTTCAACTGATTTGCCAACTGCTTCAACTGTTGACAATAGGCGGAGACGAGCAGAAATTTTTCCATAAGCGTGGATGTGAACTCCTGCTCAAGGCTAATCATGCGGGAATTTTTGTATACCTCGAAGATGTCCTTCAAGGTATTTCAAGCTTCCATTGCCGTCTGATATGACTCCAACAAGGTGTTTAGAATATCTGGATAAATAATGTCGTAGTATATCCAACCAAGCACTTTTGCATCCATAGTACTGTACATGTCAATCTCCTCATCTATGGATGGTTCCTTCATTTTACCCTTGGCCGGAGGGACAATATGATAAAGGACTTGGAGAGACCGAGCATGGACTTTGAAGACTTCAGCCCATGTCGTATTGTAAGTTCTCAAGTTCAAGAGTAACAATGATGTTATTCTTAATATTTATCAAGGCAAGAGCCGAATGAATTGAATAACACGAAGTGGAAATTGCCGAGAATTTTCCTAATTTATTCCAGTTCATGATGATTAGAGAGAATAGAGATTCAATTTTGCATCAAGAAGTTGGCTGAATTAAGAAATTCTTCTGTTTTATAATTTGACCAAATCAAGATCTGTTTGAATTCTTAATTTCATTCGTATTAGTGATAAAAAAATAGAAAGACTATTTAGAGACGGAGGGAAAGATTAATATTGTACCTCGATTTTGTATAACTCCTTCGGTGGTGGGCTCTCCTTCAATTGCAATTGAGAGACATCATGGGCATCCACTGAAAAGAAAACCAAATATGATATTTATTTTGGAATAAGAAGCAATTGGACGGAAGGAATATACAACAAGTATATTATCAAAATAACAAGATTTTGCTATTAAAAAAATAAAATGCAATATTTATTATGTTATGGAACGCTAGGATATACAACAAAGTATATTAACAAAATAACAAGCTTTTGCAACTTGTTTTTTTTTTTCAACTTGATTAAATTTTAATAAAAAAAATCTAACAAATTTAATAGGTTCCAAATTAAGTTAATAAAAAGCTTCCCGGGCACGAACCATCCGGATCACAGCGTCCCTTGGCAAAATCTCGGCACAGTATCTTCTTAAAGTTCAGATCTGCAAATTAGAATATTGTTTACTGCCTATTGTTACTCCATATGATTTCTTCATATGACAAAACTATTTGCAGATCTGAATTTTAAGAAGATACTGTGCCGAGATTTTGCCAAGGGACGCTGTGATCTGGATGGTTCGTGCCCGGGAAGCTTTTTATTAACTTAATTTGGAACCTATTAAATTTGTAAGATTTTTTTTATTAAAATTTAATCAAGCTGAAAAAAAAAAAACAAGTTGCAAAAGCTTGTTATTTTGTTAATATACTTGTTGTATATCCTAGCGTTCTATAACATAATAAATATTGCATTTTATTTTTTAATAGCAAAATCTTGTTATTTTGATAATATACTTGTTGTATATTCCTTCCGTCCAATTCCTTCTTATTCCAAAATAAATATCATATTTGGTTTTCTTTTCACAAGATGCCCATGGTGTCTCTCAATTGCAATTGAAGGAGAGCCCACCACCGAAGGAATTGTACAAAACCGAGGTACAATATTAATCTTTCCCTCCGTCTCTAAATAGTCTTTCTATTTTTTTATCACTAATACGAATGAAATTAAGAATTCAAACAGATCTTGATTTGGTCAAATTATAAAACAGAAGAATTTCTTAATCCAGCCAACTTCTTGATGCAAAATTGAATCTCCACTCTCTCTAATCATCGTAAAATGTCTGAAATTTGGAATAAATTAGGAAATTCTCGGCATTTTCCACTTCATGTTATTCAATTCATTCGGCTCTTGCCTTGACAAATATTAAGAATAACATCATTGTTACTCTTGAACTTGAGAACGTACAATACGTGACATGGGCTGAAGTCTTCAAAGTCCATGCTCTGTCTCTCCAAGTCCTTTATCATATTGTCCCTCCGGCCAAGGGTAAAATGAAGGAACCATCCATAGATGAGGAGATCGATATGTACAGTACTCTGGATGCAAAAGTGCTTGGTTGGATATACGACATTATTTATCCAGATATTCTTAACACCTTGTTGGAGCCATATCAGACGGCAATGGAAGCTTGAAATACCTTGAAGGACATCTTCGAGGTATACAAAAATTCCCGCATGATTAGCCTTGAGCAGGAGTTCACATCCACGTTTGTGGAAAAATTTCTGCTCGCCGCCGCCTATTGTGAACAGTTGAAGCAGTTGGCAAATCTGTTGAAAAATGTTAGTTTGCCGATGGGTAATGATCATATGGTACTTCATATGGTGGCAAGCTTAACGAAAGCCTATAACGGGGTGGCTATGCTCCGCCGTCAAAGTAGTCCCTTACCGAAGTTTCATCAAGCTCGTTCCATGTTAATCCTTGAGGAGACGGGTTTGCAAAAGAAAGCGCAGATGGCTTCGGGTTCGGCTATAGTTGCCCGTGATTCTGTTAGCTCCTTCTTGGTTGCTTCCCTGTGCCTCCGGCTTTACCCAATACTGGTGGTAAAGTTTTTTGCAACATTGGGAAAAAGGCTATAGGGTCCGACAAAAATAATGGGTGGTTCTCATGCGAGTAATAATTTGAATGGCAGAGGTGGTGGTCTGGTTCAGTTTGTTGGGAATTTGGTGTTTGACCAATTTTTGATCAAAAATTCCATGTAGTTTCATTTTTCGTAAGTGAAAATAAGTTGCATAATTGTAATCTACATTTTGTTGTCTGTGAGTTGTCAAATAACAAAACTGAAAAAACACATAAAAAGAACCAGTTCAACAGTTTCATGCACATGCTTAAAACCAGAAATATTTTAATAAATCTAGGCAATGAAATAGCAAAACTCATCATCAAATATATAATGAAAAATCATTTTGAGATGAAATGAGCACTAATACTAATACGAAAAATTCCATAAATGTTGAGTTACACAGAGACCACCTGATCATCAACAAGAAAATGGAGAATATCGTAAGCAAAACATCTCTGGTGTTACTAAGTATGAACATTGTATTAATTAACTCCTCCGGTTACCGCCAAAGCACCACCACCGCGAGAGTAACACTCTCCGCCGCCATCGTCATATCCACCACCTCCGCCTTCAGGGGAGGCTTCCATAACCACCACCACCGCCGCCTTTGATTTTCGATTCATGGAGATCACCTCCTTGAATGTAACAAATAGTAACAGTAACAGATATTATTGGAACTAGAATCTTCATTCATCAAGTTTGCGAGCCAGGCAAACGTCGATTCTTCATTCATCAAGTTTCAGGTAAGATTCTAGTTCCAATAATCTCTATTACTGTTACTATTTGTTACATTCAAGGAGGTGGTCTCCGAAGGTGATGGTGGTGGTTATGGAAGCCACCCCTAAAGGCGGAGGTGGTGGATATTACGGTGGCGGCGTAGAGTGTTACTCTCGCGGTGGTGGTGCTTCGGCGGTAACCGGAAGAGTTAATTAATACAATGTTCATGCTTAGTTAGTAGCACTTGAGATGTTTTGCTTATGGTATTCTCCTTTTTCTTGACGATGATCAGGAGTTAATTAATACAATGTTCATGCTTAGTTAGTAGCACTTGAGATGTTTTGCTTATGGTATTCTCCTTTTTCTTGACGATGATCAGGTGGTCTCTGTCATTCTTGTAACTCAACGTTTAAGAAATTTTACGTATTAGTATTAGTACTCTCAAAATGATTTTTCATTATATATTTGATGATGAGTTTTGCTATTTCATTGCCTAGATTTATTATAATATTTCTGGTTTTAAGCATGTGAATGAAATTGTTGAACTGGTTCTTTTTAAGTGATTTTTCAGTTTTGTTATTTGACTCACACATACACAGCAAAATGACTAAAACTACTAAAAGCAATAAGTTCTAACATTAGAATATTGTTTTTTATAACTTAATAAATTGCTAAATCATCAAAATAAATCTTTGTTTTTTCGGATCCACTATTGCTAAAAATCCACAAATTATTTTCTTGCAATATATTTACACACCACACCAATTCAACTCTCTCTCTCTCTCTCTATTTCTCTCATGACATCATGTTGTTCCTTTTTTACTACCACCATATTTCTCCCTCCTCACCCCACACCATTACTACATCATTCGTACTTTCTTTTCCCAAATTAATTTTCTCTCTTTTCCCTCTATCTTTGTAGATTCTGACTTTTCACCCCTACTAATTTCAATTGTAATTACAAGTATTTCCCGTGTAATAATTTAATTCCTTCACTAATGAAATACACACTAAAAAGTAATAACATTTAATTATTATCTAAGTAAATGAATTATTCTAAAAGTAATATAGTCTAAAATGGGTCACACGATGGAAATGAGAGGAGGCTATTAGTTAGGGTGGATAATTGCTATTGCGTTGTGGACATGCAGTATCTACAGCTATCCCCACCCCTAGAGGCCTAGCTTCTTCGTGCATGGCGCGTTTCACTTCCACACTAGTAGTTATTGGGATTTCTTACGCTACATCTTAGGCAATTATCAGGTTCTATCGTTAATGCTCAGATATTATTTGATTTTTTATTTATGTATAAATTTCTAAAGACAAAATTCATTTAAAAATTAAATATATTGTTTTTATAAATAATGACGCAGCACGGAAGCCGATAAATTTCGTGATTAGCGCACTAATCACAAGAACCCTTCAAGCGAAGGATCCTCAAACATAATACTGGAATCCACCAGCGATAATCTGGAATTCACCAGGAATTAAAGAGAAAACTCTTAAAATCAAATATCATAAACTGCCTTTAAACCTAATCTAAAAGTGTTTAAACTTCCTAAACCCTAAGAAACAAATAACAAACCAAAAGACTAAAATACCCCAAGTTTAAATGTCAAATGCTCGGTAAATAGGAATAAAAACGTAAATAAGGAAATCCTTCGTCGACGCGAGGCGCCCGCCTGGGCTAGGGCCAGGCGAGAAGCAGAAACAACGATGCCTTCAAAATCTCCTTGAGGCGCTCGCCTGGTAATGGATGATGCGCCCGCCTCGAGCTCCGAAGGTTTGGCCCTATTTTGTTCATCTTGATGCGCCCGCATGGAAAGGATTGAGGCGTCCGCTACAGAGGCCGAGTTCCTCCCGTCCCACACCTGAGGCGCTCGCCTGGTGGTTCTTGAAGCGGCCGCCTGGGTGGTGTATTCCTCCTGCATCAGTCTCCTCCACCTCCAAAGAACTCGACCCCGAGTTCACATCATACCCAACTGCGAAAGACTTCTTCCGCTTCCTTTTGCCGACAGCAACCTTGTTACTCAACCCTGTAACCTGTAGCTTAGCTTTGACAGCTTCCTTGGTGGCTTGCACATCCTTGACCCTATTTTCAGCAGAAGGATTCACTTTCTCGTTCTGTATAAGCATCACGATCGGCTCCCCTTTCTCAACCTGTTTTTCAAAACGCAGTACAGGAGCTATAGCAATCTTATGTTTATCCCAAGTGAACATAAGCACATTATCCCTTCCCCGATACGTAACGTCATGATCATACTGCCAAGGGCGACCAAGCAATATATGACAGATGTCCATATTCAGAACGTCACAAACAACCACTTCCTTATAATACTTGCCAAAGGAAATAGGGACCCTGCAAGTCTGTGATACCCTGAGTTCTGAACCCTTATTCACCCACCCCAAGCTATAAGGTTCTTCATGGGGTTCAGTCTTTAACCCTAAATATCCAACCAACTTCTGCGAAACAATATTTTCAGTACAACCAATATCAACAATCAAGTTACATACCTTGTTGTTGACAGAACAATGTGCTCGCAGCAGATTCTTTCGTTGGCCCTCGTCCTTGGAAGAAAGTAACATCTGTTGAAGCACGCACCCAACCCTCTCACCGGACTCCTCTTCCGCCAACTCAAAGCCTTCATACTCATTGACCTCGGACTCATCCTCTTCGTACTCATGCAAAACTGCAGCAGTTCTCCGGGTGGGGCAAACATTCGATCTGTGGCCATATCCCTGGCAACGATAACACTTATTCCCTGTTGGCTTGGCGTACGATTTGCTGCTTTCTGTGCCGGAGCCTTGTTCACTGTGCTACTACTAGCGTTGACTGTATTCTTGGCCTGCGGAGTTGGGTCCTTATCAGTTACTGCTTCAGAACTACCCTGCTGAGGAAAACTGCGAAAAGGAGTAAAATCCTTCGAACTCGACTTCTCTATAAGTTCAGCTTTCAACGACAGAGTGGTAGCATCCGTTAAAGTCCACGCCTGATGCAAGTCCATCTTCTCTTGGATCGAACCCTTTAACCCATTGATGTAACGAGCAATCTTCTGATCTTCGGTCTCCTCAACTCTAACCCGCGCAGTATACCTCTGAAATTTCGTAGTGTACTCGTCAACTGTTCTTTTGCCCTGCGCACAATTGAGCACAATTGAGGTACAATTTGTATAAAGTCTGCTCATAATCTGCCGGTAAAAATCGTTCCGAAATCAACTGCTTCATACGCCTCCAGGTTTTGATTGGCCCCTTCCCTTGTCGTCGCCTCTGCGCAACAAGCTTTTCCCACCAAACCGCAGCAGTGCTCTACAATCTGATCGCCACCATCTTGACTTGTTTGTTCGTAGGCACCTCCATAACCTCGAAGAAACGATCAACGTCATTCTGCCAATCAAGGAAATCTTCAATTCCCATAGATCCATAAAATAATGAAATATCCGCCTTAATCCGAATCTTGGCGATGTCGATTTCCACCCTGCTCCGATTCATCATTACTATCAACTTCAACCTCGGAATTGGAACTAGAATCCTCTTCAGCATTATTTTCGCACCTCCTAGGGCGTCGGCCCTGTTCAATACCCCTGTCTCTCTCGCCACCACGATTACGATTAGCGCGAGCGTTTGGACCCCGTTGAGCAGCTTTCGCACCTCCTAGGGCGTCGGCCCTGTTCAATACCCCTGTCTCTCTCGCCACCACGATTACGATTAGCGCGAGCGTTTGGACCCCGTTGAGCAGCCATGAACGCCTCCATCTGCGTTGACATCGCAGCCATGGCTGTGGTTAATCGATCGAACTCCTCCCTTGTTACTTGGTCCCCCATAACCAATCAGTGATGAAAAGACAGGTTAAGCTTGCTCTGATACCAACTGACGCAGCTCGGAATCCGATAAATTTCGTGATTAGCGCACTAATCACAAGAACCCTTCAAGCGAAGGATCCTCAAACACAATACTGGAATCCACCCGCGATAATCTGAAATCCACCAGGAATTAAAGAGAAAACTCTAAAAATCAAATATCATAAACTGCCTTTAAACCTAATCTAAAAGTGTTTAAATAC
Source organism: Adenophora triphylla var. japonica (assembly GCA_022495995.1). NCBI lineage: Eukaryota > Viridiplantae > Streptophyta > Magnoliopsida > Asterales > Campanulaceae > Adenophora > Adenophora triphylla. The sequence continues at coordinate 410,444 of JAFEMH010000254.1, forward strand.
TCCCTAAACCCTAAGAAACAAATAACAAACCAAAAGACTAAAATACCCCAAGTTTAAATGTCAAATGCTCAGTAAATAGGAATAAAAACGTAAATAAGGAAATCCTTCGTCGACGCGAGGCGCCCGCCTGGGCTAGGGCCAGGCGCCCGCCTGAGAAGCAGAAACAACGATGCCTTCAAAATCTCCTTGAGGCGCTCGCCTGGTTATGGATAATGCGCCCGCCTCGAGCTCCGAAGGTTTGGCCCTATTTTGTTCATCTTGATGCGCCCGCATGGAAAGGATTGAGGCGTCCGCCTCAAGGCCAGAAAGTTCCTCCCCATCCCCTGCAACTGAGGCGCTCGCCTGGTGGTTCTTGAAGCGGCCGCTTGGGTGGTGTATTCCTCCTGCATGATACCAACTGTTGCAGGTGTTGAGAGATAATCAGTTGTATATCAATCTTAAGAAGTGTATCTTCTGCACCAACAAGATACTTTTCCTGGGATTTGTTGTTGGTGAGGACGGGATTCATGTTGATGAGGAGAAGGTGAAGGCAATAAGGGATTGGCCGGTTCCACAGTCAGTCACAGAGGTGCGCAGCTTCCATGGCTTGGCTACCTTTTACAGGAGGTTTGTGCGCGATTTCAGCACTATTACTGCACCTATTACCGAGTGTCTGAAGAAGGGGAAGTTTCAGTGGGGCTTGGAGCAAGATCAGAGTTTTGCCCTCATCAAGGAGAAGCTTTGCACCGCACCAGTTCTTGCCCTACCAGATTTTGACAAAATCTTTCAGGTGGAGTGTGATTTTAGTGGCGTGGGAATTGTGGCTGTTCTCTCACAAGAAAAGCGTCTGGTGGCTTTCTTCAGTGAGAAGTTGAGTGAGGCTCGTCAGAAGTGGAGCACTTATGATCAGGAATTCTATGCAGTCTATCGAGCTTTACGACAGTGGGAGCATTATCTAGTTCAGAGGGAGTTTGTCATGTTTTCTTTTCTGATCATCTTGCTTTGAAATTCTTGCATAGTCAGAAGGTGATAAACAAGATGCATGCTCGCTGGGTAAGTTACTTGCAGAAGTTCCCTTTCATTATTCAACACAAGTCGGGAGTTCAGAACAAAGTCGCAGATGCTTGAAAGCAGAGGGCTTCTTTGTTGATTACCTTATCTCAGGAGATTGTGGGGTTTGATTTACTGAAGGACTTGTACAAGGAGGATGCAGATTTCATGGAGATATGGTCGAAGTGTGTGGGCAAGCACCCTAGCGCAGATTTTCATGTCCGAGATGGTTTTCTGTTCAAGGGAGATCGATTGTGCATTCCTATTTCTTCCCTGCGGGAGAAACTGATTCGTGACTTGCACGGTGGGGGCCTTAGTGGACATCTGGGGCGAGACAAGACTATCGCAAGTTTGGAGGAGCGTTATTTCTGGCCTCATCTGAGGAAGGATGCGAGCTCTATTGTTCGGAGGTGTTATGTGTGCCAGGTTTTTAAAGGTCAGTCTCAAAATATTGGTTTTTACTTACCTGTACCTGTCCCTGATGATATTTGGCTAGACTTGTCCATGGATTTTGTTTTGGGCTTGCCTCGGACACAGCGGGGCGTGGATTCAGTATTTGTTGTGGTTGATCGGTTCTCCAAGATGTCCCATTTTATTGCTTGCAAGAAGACGGCGGATGCCTCCAACATTGCGAAGTTATTTTTCAGGGAGATAGTGCGGGTTCCTAAGTCCATTACTTCGGACAGGGACACCAAGTTTTTGAACCATTTCTGGCTTACTTTGTGGCGCATGTTTGGCACTTCACTGAATAGGAGCTCTACAGCACATCCACGGACGGGCGGACAGACGGAGGTCACTAACCGGACTTTGGGAAACATGATTAAGAGTGTTTGTGGGGACAAGCCGAAACAGTGGGATCTTGCGCTACCACAAGTGGAGTTTGCTTACAACAGTGCTATACACTCGGCGACAGGGAAGTCACCTTTTTCCTTGGTGTACACATCTATCCCTAGGCATGTGGTTGATTTGGTGCCATTACCTAGCGGTCGTGGGGTGAGTCAAGCTGCTGAAAATATGGCCAAGGAGGTGCAATCTGTCAAGGAAGCGATCAAGGCTAAGCTCGAGGCTACAGGGTTGAAGAACAAGACGGCTGCGGACAAAAAGAAGCGGGTGAAAGTTTTCACAGATGGGGATGACGTTATGGTGTTCTTGCGGAAGGAGTGTTTTCCTGTTGGTACGTACAAGAAGTTGCAGCCCCGCAAGTATGGACCTTTCAAGGTGACCCGGAAGATCAATGACAATGCATACGTGGTAGCTCTTCCCAATGATTTGAACATCTCCAACACATTTAACGTTGTGGATATCTATGAGTATCATGCGGATGGGGTTCTTTATCCCGATGTGAACTCGGGGTCAAGTTCTTTGGAGGTGGAGGAGACTGATGCAGGAGGAGATGATGAGGATGATGAGGCCCCAGACAGACGAGGCGGACGCCCCATGACACACCAAGCGAGCGCCTCAAAGATTGTCAACGGGAATGGGGTTGCTGAGCTTGAGGCGGGCGCCCCACTACAGACCAAGCGGGCGCCTCAAGCTGGTTCCAATTTGGGTATGGCTACGGAGTATGAGGCGGCCGCATGACTCAATTCCAGGCGTGCGCCTCAAGAGTTTTTTGATGAACAAATGTTCCTGTCTCCCAGTCTCCCAGGCGGGCGCCTGGGCCATCTCCAGGCGGGCGCCCCGCGTCGATTACTTGTTTCCTAATTTCGTTTCTTGTTTCGATTTTACAGTTTCTGAACAATAAGTTGAGGGCATTTTAGTCTTTCGATTTGTTATTTGTTCTTAGGGTTTAGGGAGTATTTAAACAACTTTGGAGACATGTTTATTCAGTTTTGATTAATTAAATTTCAAGAGTTTTCTCTTAATTCGGTGGATTCCAGTTCATTGCGTTTGAGGATTATTCGCTTGAAGAGTTCTTGTGATTAGTGCGCTAATCACGAAATTTATCGGCTTCCGTAACTGACGCAGCACGGAAGCCAATAAATTTCGTGATTAGCGCACCAATCACAAGAACCCTTCAAGCGAAGGATCCTCAAACACAATACTGGAATCCATCAGCGATAATCTGGAATCCACCAGAAATATTAAAGAGAAAACTCTTAAAATCAAATATCATAAACTGCCTTTAAACCTAATCTAAAAGTGTTTAAATACTCCCTAAACCCTAAGAAACAAATAACAAACCAAAAGACTAAAATACCCCAAGTTTAAATGTCAAATGCTCGGAAAATAGGAATAAAAACGTAAATAAGGAAATCCTTCGTCGACGCGAGGCGCCAGGCGCCCGCCTGAGAAGCAGAAACAACGATGCCTTCAAAATCTCCTTGAGGCGCTCGCCTGGTAATGGATGATGCGCCCGCCTCGAGCTTCGAAGGTTTGGCCCTATTTTGTTCATCTTGATGCGCCCGCATGGAAAGGATTGAGGCGTCCGCCTCAAGGCCAAAAAGTTCCTCCCCATCCCCTGCAACTGAGGCGCTCGCCTGGTGGTTCTTGAAGCGGCCGCCTGGGTGGTGTATTCCTCCTGCATCAAATAATAATTTGATTTGATTTTAAACTAAATTAATATTTTGGCCCTCATAGTTTTTAACATTTGTGTACTTAAAAAAGAAGAATAGAAAATCAGACTATACTCCCCTCTCTCCAATCACCTGATTTGTATGCACTGTTGTTGTAAAAAAAAAAGTAAAAAGTACTTAGTTAATCGAATAAAAAATGCAAGGGAGTGACTAGTTTGAAAGGTGAATTTCGGAGATGACCGTTGTATCTGGGTTGTGCCCCCCCCCCCATAATTCAGTAATCATTTTTACTAGGGGAGTAAAACCGTAAATTAATGGGGTTACCGGTGATTATCACATGAATTCTCTCCAAAATGTTGCAACAAACTTGCTTGTCATGTTTATTATTTTAAGTTTATTATTTTATTTTGAAAAAGATAATCATAAATTAATAATATTTGTTAAAAAGTTTAATATTCTATTATATTTTTTGAAGAAAATAAGTTTAATATTTTAATCCTTTTATATTTATTACAAATACATTTAGGTAGCACGTGGGGTCTTAGCCTGATGGTTAGAGTTCATGGCTTCCAACTTGGAGGTCATGGGTTCGATTCCCCCACCAGTGGTTAGAGGGAATGACATTGCCCTCCCTAGCATAGCTAGGCGCCTCTGTGAAGTGCATCAAGGGGGGAGCGGTGAAATGTGTTGATCCCCTTCTTTAAATTAAAAAAAAAAAAATACATTTAGGTAAATAATTAAATATTTTACAAATTTGCCTTTTATATTTAGGTGAAGGATTATTAATGATGTCCAGGTCAAAGGTAAGGGAAAAAGACGAAAAATAAAATTGCTTAGGGATCAATAAGAAAAATGCGTTAAATGCAAGTGATGAAAATAGAATATTTGTCGTTAATATATACATGATGCAGAGGAGAGGAGGAACATAAACATTTTTCGCGCATTTGCGAGCCAGGCAAACGTCGATTCTTCACTCATCAAGTTTCAGGTAAGATTCTAGTTCCAATAATTTCTGTCACTGTTAATATTTGTTACATTCAAGAAGGTGGTCTCCGTGAATAGAAGGCGGTGGGGTGGTTATGGTAACCACCCCTAAGGCGAAGGTGGTGGATATGACGGTGGCGGCAGTTATTCAAATATGAGAAGACGAATCATACCTGTTTGTCATTAATGATGTGTGTTTCGGCAATAACAGTATCAACAGCCGAAGGGTCAGCATAAGTGATAAACCCAAAACCCCTCGGCCTACCCGTTTGCCAATCTTTCATAATAACCAAATCCGTTATCTCCCCATACTTTCCAAAGTACTTGACAAACGTATCTACAGATATAAACCCTAATTAATACACAAATTCCCCAAAATTGAACAATTTGGCTACGAAACTATGAAATCGAAACAGATGGCTAACCTGAAGAAGTATCTTTCGCTAAACCCCCCGATAAAAATCTTCCTGCAGCAATAACAAAAACCATATTTCATCAATGCTGAAAATTAATTATACGCAGGTAGAGAGAGAGGGGGAGGGAGAGATTACGAACCCGGGACTGCCGCCATCGCCGAAGTCAGATCTCTTCGATCCCATGGTGAGAAGGTTTATCTCGATTCGAGATTTCTAGGGCAGGGGGAGTCGAAAGGAGGCTTCGGACACTACTGCTACACTGGCTGGCTGGCTGGCTAGGGTTAGGTCTCGAAAATAAGATAAGGGCCGACGCTGGTATTTATGGTACCTACTATTTGCAATTTTTTTTTTATTAAAATAATGTGCAAATGACATGGATATCCTAAATCAACATCATTAATTATTAATTGTGAAGCTTTTTCTTTATTTATTTTTAGCTTTTTACTTTTTCAACCTAATCTCTAAAAGGGAAGGGAGTAGTAATAATTATATTGTCCCCTATATATATACTAGTATTTTAGATTAAAAATGGAGTTTAATTTAGATTTTATTTTTTGAATATATTTTATAGTTTACTCCCTCCGTCCCACTTCACTTGGCACCAAGTGAAGTGGCACGGTAACTAAGGAAAAATAAGAGTGAAAAAAAGTGAAAGAAAATGTTGTGAGTATAAAGAATTAAATAGGAGAGAGAATGAGTGGGAGGAATAGTTAGGAGAGAGAATGTTGTGAGTGTAAAAGTGAAGTAGGAGAGAGAATGAGTGGAGGGAATAGTGAATATTCTTTTCCATTTTGGGCAGTGCCAAGTGAAGTGGGACGTCCCAAAATGGAAATTAGTGCCAAGTGAAGTGGGACGGAGGGAGTATATTATATATTTATCTAACTAAGTTTATTATGTCAAAAGGTTGTTGTACTTTGATTGCTGACTCTTTCGGTTCACAGACCTGGTTCACTATATAGACTTTGTCTACTTTTTTCATCAATTTTAACAAGTTATATAAACATACTCCTATTATCCTCCTTACACAGTACAGTATCTTATAGACTTACATACATTGAAATTTTAATTTTTCAAGGTAATTTTAATAAGTTTTTTTCTTATTTTAATAAAAAAATATGCAAAATGTGTCTTAATTAAATAATTTATATTCATTAATATTTAAAATTAAAGAAATTAAAAATTATGCAAAATGTGTCCCAATTTTAATAAATTACTACAATATTATATTATCTACTTGATTTTCCCGAAGAAACTCCCATATGAGATAGATTTGTACAAGTTTATTGAAGATAATAACTAGGGTTAATTAATCAACAAGAATACAGATAAGATCGAAACCCCCATATTTCATTCCGGCCCCGACCACAGTCTTCAATAACTGGAACAATATAGGGCAATATTTTGTTTGATTCAGCGTCCGCCATTGTCAAAGCTCTCACTTTCTCCTTTGGCTACTGAGAGAAACAGAGGGAACAGAGTCTACTTTGAATAGCTTATACACAAGACATGAACTAACGACTAAAGATGATAAAGCATTATAAGAGCACCTATATAACTCGGCCGAACATGCTTATGCAGTAGCTTCCCAAAAATCACTCGGCCGAATCCTTAAGCCTGCTCGGCCGAGCACATGCATACAATTACGGCGGATATATGACCACCGTAAATAACTAGGCTTCGCTCGGCCGAGCTTTAATCCCTGCTCGGCCGAGCACTCCCTGAATGAATCAGCCAAATGCCAGATTTAAATATCATACCAAATCTGTAAAATCTGTAAATAAATATGCACTTTTTACGACAATCAAAACATTTCGTAAATGTAAATACACATTGTTTTAACACCATGTACATTAACCCAAATGCAACCTTAGATGACAAAAGTTAAAGCTTGCGCCTCCCTTTTACAATGTAGCTCTACACCCAAACTTAAATCTACACAAAATTATCAATGGTCTATACATCAATTTCTCGATAAAACAAAATATCAGCAGAAGTGAATACTTCATGAGCTCAAAGCAGTCATTCCAGCTGGTATATGAACAGTGACAACTATGAGAACTTGATCACCTGCACGAGGTTCATCACAACTGGTTTCCGCTTCATCGGCAACAGATTCACGTCCTTTAAATGGAGTGCAATTGGCCTCTTTATCACAAGGCTCATGTGTACATGAATCATCTTGAAAAGAGTTATTGACAACAATATTTCCACACTCATAAACTTCAGACAAACTCCCCTGAAATAATATAACAAGAGAATAAGAATAACTCCCCAGAAGAACAGAGTTAGATACAACGGAAAATGGAAAGAAAAAAATGAGGGAAAAGGGAGGATCAAAGTTCAATACTACCTGGTCAGTTTCCAAGAGCACATAATTCCCATTTTCAAATTCGTAGTAATGACCATCTCTGCTATTATAATACCATCCAGCATTATGATCATGATAAAACCCACTACTCTAATATACGAAGACAGGCCAGGGTCAGAACACTATAAATGGATTGCTAAGTGAAAAAATGCAATCAACAAGAGACAGCAATGCCGAGCTTATAAAGGTAATGTACTTTAATGTTGTTTCAGTCTTCCAAAATCAACAAAACTAGCTGTTAATGGAGATCAAAACAGCTAACTATGAATCAGCTACATTAGATACTTTTTTCCCCATAAATTTTGACTAGTGAAAGATTTTTCTAAAACCAAAAGCAGTTCTTTCCTATGACTTGCAACAAATCCATATTAGTTCGGTTTCCTACTCTAGAATATTATTGATACAATCTCTGACATAAGTTTCAAACTATTTATAGCCCACTATTGTACAAGTCGGAACAATCGTTAACTACCTCATTACTCCTTTCCTAATTTCACCGGTCCATTCTAACATTCTCATATCGGTTACAATCAGTAACAAGTCTTGTATTGTGCTCAATTACTCTGAAAGTAAAACATGATTAATATGTTTGCTTTCCTCTTTGCATTCAACTAATGATTACACACACAACAGACGACATTTTCACCATATCAACTTTTTCCCCTTCAGTTTTAGGGGGTAGACATTGTTTTAAACGGGTTTGCTTATCCTCTACTAAAGCAACACAATGACCCTCACCTCAGCACCAGCACAATAACTGTTAATGGAGATCAAAAGCAGGAAATCATATCCAAAAACAACTCACAGGTAATAAGAGAATTGAGGGGATTACATGAAGTGGAAACTAGAGAAAATTAAATACCCAAGAATAAAATATGATATAGAATCAGTCTCGAGCACCAAAAACAGAAAAGAAGGAACCACGCACCACATATATACCACTTGTGACCTCAGGGAAGAAAAAATAATGATAAAAACAAGTAGAAACCGGCAAAAAAATGTACAATAACTATTGAACCGCTATAATAAACAACCAATAAGAAAATAAGCAGCTGACAAGAAAAAGGCAGAATAAAAAATGTACTATGTCCTAAGTAAGTTCCAAATGCAGCTACAAGAAAACGAGCTTTCATTCCATGGTTCTAATCGACAACATTTGGCTTTATAACGTAGGTTAACAGAATACAGAAGACCAGAACATACCTATCAGATGTCTAATATAGCCTTTGCTCGTCCTCAGTATGTAGGTAAGACCGTAGATGCTAATGCAGATGGACGCTAGAAACTTTTTCATGCACCTGCAACTCAGCAAGCAACCGATAATAAAGAGATTGATACATACAGAGAGGGGGGGGGGGTTTCATGGAGGTGTATATATGAACAAGTCTATAGGATACACTACAAAGTAGGTAGCATTGGGTCAAAGATTCTAAAATGTGATGCAGTTGGTGTCAATGATATTATGACAGGAGTTAGTGAGGTAAAGGACTAAAAACAACTAAAATAATATGCAGATGATATCATATCAAAGGCTCAATATGTTTTGTAAGAAAAAACCTATAGTTATAGAACCAGGTATAGAGACCATATGGCTCTTTAGTTACACCATGGGATAACAAGTCTCACAATAAAAGATATCAAGTCAAAGAAACCAATTAATTTTAAGGTTATTAAAGGATATCCACAACCAACTTATGAAACAAAATCAAACAGGTTCACTCCTATCTACATCATGGCATCATAGTCCCCAACAAAAATGTTATCTGAAAGGATGATCACAATAAGTCAATACCATGTTCTCATGATCATGAAGAGAACTTTGGTAAGGAGATAGTACCAAACAACCACCGCTGTGAAGATCCACAAGCTAACACAAGCGTACTCTTGTGACCTTGATCTCCATTGATAGTCAAATGCTAACATACTTTTAATCGAATCTCTGAATCCATCTCCGCAATCCAGTCTATATTAAATTAAGGATCTAATGCCAATAATTCAACATCAGAAGTATAGTAGGCGGAAACATAAAGCTGGCAATATTCCATCATAGAGCAGACAACGCAGTTCCACCAATCATGATAACTTCAGAAAAAACAGTTTAAATCAATAAAATAATCACCTTATCCTCAGCCTCCTCTTCAGCTTCATTTGGTGGACTCTCCTCCTTGATGACATCAGCCAACTCTTCCTCTTGCCAATGGCTTGTCAGTCACAGGTTTTTCACCTTCAACAACGACGTCCTCTGTTGCCCTACAAATAGTAAGTATGATAATGGAATTGCTAATGCAAAAGATGCTAAAAATCATGAAACTGTACTCTTCCCCATGCCTAGTCCAATTCTTGTAATCTGTTTCAAATCCCACTTCAATACAATGTGATTTCACGGTTGCACGGTCTTTTTAGTAACGATTTGAGCATTTTTTACAAGGACAATATATATATCTTTAGCACCGAGAGACTTTTTTGAGAATGCAAAGTCGAGGAAGTCGTCAATCCCAGACATATACTCATTTGAAATCCGGTTACCCAAATCAATCCAACTTTTGTCCATGTATGACTTGATATTTTTAACATTAAAATACAACCTATAAGACAGAGAGAAACAAAATTTTAAATCGCATTAGTAGATATCAACTTCAATCCAACTTTTCTCATTGGATATACATGAGCTTCAGATTATGTACTGCTATTGCCTATCAGTTTGACATAATGATATCAGGTTTATATACGGCAGCTCCGTGTCCCCCGCCATATATATTTGTTATATACGGCGGCTCCTTGTTGACCGCCGTATATAACTGCCGTAAATAACAAACATTCTTGTAGTGGCACCAGGCTGACCATTTACCGTGAAAGCATCAGAGGGCGTTGGATCACCTCCAGTCACAATTAAATCGTTTAGGACTTCATTTACATCTGCCTTCCACCACTCCGCTAATACATTTTAAAAACATAAAAATCAATCAGTGAATGAAAATGGTAAACCGCAAATCCGAGTATTTGAATGAAATCAAAATTTAGGCAATAGATCAGTAGCCCTGAATGTACCTATTACAATGGGTATTTCTTGATCAGGCGTTGAGAGAGGGTAAGGAATACCATGCATGGGATAAACAATTATCGCCCCATGTACTGTTGCGCGAGCCCAGTTGCTGTGAGCGTGCCACCAAAGTGTACCTTCCTCAGTCGAAAATATGATCTTTTGCATTAACTTTTGCCCAGGTTGAATCGGACATTGTGTGATGTATGCTGGTCCGTCTGACCATGGGTATCTTGGTAATTTCACCCCGTGCCTGCAATTTGGAACCCTTAGATAATTATGGAAGCTAAGGAATAACTCAAGCACTATATTACAGTCCAAGACGAGCAGTGTATTATTAGTCCATTTTCTGAATTATAATTTTTTTGCGATTAAAAGTTGTGATTTTTCAAACGAAAAAACAAAACTAATTTCAGCTAGATCCAAGGATTTAAAGTCTTTTGATCCAAAACTGGAAAGATTAACGAGAGCCACTACGATTGTACAGATTTGCCTTACCAATGAATGGTAATGTTCTCCGTACCTTCATTATGAACACGGACATGTATGGTATCTCCCTTATGAGCATATATAGTTGGTCCAGGAAATTGTCCATTCACCGTCAAAATATTCTTCTTCTCACAAAGTCTTTCGTATGATGCCTCCTTCACCTATAATTCAATATATCACAACTCAAGCACGCATGCATACACCAAATTTACACCAAATATCTGAACATAATGGTACATTCTTCTTTGTAGAAATTTGTTTCATCGCAAATCATGTTCTTTATGATCTTCAGTTAGAAATTTTAATGAGCAAGTTGGTTTAGATACGAAAAACAAAAAAAAAACTTACATAGAACTCATAGTGGCGAAGGAAACCTTGGCAATGTTGGAATCCATCAAAGACTACGAATGCTACAACGTAAATGGTTACCAGCATCTTCTTGAATGACCACATCTTTTTGCAGGACCCTCTTTACAATCTCTTCGATGAAACAGATCCGCTTTGTAATCTTATTTATACTGATCATAAAGCAAAAGGTAAATTAAGTTCCAGATTTTGTAAATCTAAAAGTAAAAGAGGTATGAACTCACCTTCGTGCGTTAAATTACATAAAGACATGAAAGTTGACTGATTTCTTTCTTACTGATCCCAATCTTAGAGCTTATCTGATGGATAAACGCGTTGAAGGTCATACAGGTTGACTTATGTGTTTCTTATCAAGTCCTTCACCTGCCAAAGTGCCAAAATACTTTGCTCCCAAATCAAAAAAGAAAGTGGAAAAAAAGAGCAGTGAGGTAATGGGATAATTATCTTCAAATTTCACTGCAATTAAGGATATCATAAATAAATAAATAAATAGTTTTTCCACACCGAGACCATGAAATTTCAGGTATGCAAGACATGGCGATAGATCAATGCAGAAAACAGATAGGTAAAAGAGAAGGAATGACATAAACTAGCTAGATGCGAGACTTGCACACTTTCAAATCTTGTAAACTTTGAGGAAAACATAAGCAAACCTCCCCCCCCCCATGTCACCTTGTACATACTAGCTAACGGAATTCTCATTTCACCGACAGGGGGCCTAAATACTCCATCCTACGGGCTATCCTATTCCCCATAAACACTAAATTTCCTTTAGTCTGCAACTTGTACGTTACATGACCATCTTAATATAGTGTCGAAAACAACATGACAGTATCACAAAGAGAATTTTCTGCTTCACAAGTGCCCAATAACGAAAAATGAAATTGATTTACAACCAGACCGTCATCAAGTTAGCGCACCTAATGGTCAAATGAACCTTGAAAGGTAATTTTTAATGAATTATTTGGCCTCCATATATGGATATGTACATAATTGATGTTTGCTATAAGAAGGTACTTGCAACAACTAGAAAGTGGCATTATAAAGTCCACTACCAGATCAAAATGTGTCAAAATGAAGTTGAATAGGTGAGAAAAGGAAATACATAACACATATGGTTCAAGTTATATGGCCTACGTATGGTGTACAAGAAAAAATAGTCAAAGGAACTTATTTTGGAAAACCTGGAGATGCTTACTTTAAGTCTAGCATCTGTAACATCGTGAGGACGGATCCGGGGATTCGCAGCAGTCGGACCGAGATGTGACCTAACCTACTAGGGTTAATTAATCAACAAGAAAAACCCCCCATATTTCATTCCGGCCCCGACCACAGTCTTCAATAACTGGAACAATATAGGGCAGTATCTTGTTTGATTCAGCGTCTGTGAAAACTTGATATACATTGTTGAGCCACGATCTAACAGCTATCAAGTTTGCAGAGTCCGCCATTGTCAAAGCTCTCACTTTCTCCTTTGGCTACTGAGAGAAACAGAGAAGGAGGGAACAGAGTCTACTTTGAATAGCTTAAACACAAGACATGAACTAACGACTAAAGATGATAAAGCATTAGTTGGTGTGCCTAATTAAAACTTATAAATAATAAGCTAACAAGATTAACGGATAATTATTTTTGACTCAATACAGCAAAAAGATTCAGCACAAGAGCGGCCACAACGGATGTTGGTAGAGGACGATATTTTTGTAGACTCGGGCATCAAATGAACATATTTGATCAATCTTCCCATTCCTGTAGTCGTAAGAAACCATCAGCTTATCTGTCCCCGTCCTAAGCCAAAGAAAAAGTCGTTGAGGATCTAATGGATTGAACTTAAAAACCCAAACATTGTCAGAAGGGCCAACACTCATATGGTTGAATATATCAATTTTATGGATCAAATTCCACCTTTGGTACCCAATAACTTCTTCGGTATTATACAGACTTGTAGTTGGTTCATTAAGAACAAATATCTCAATGCAATACTCTTGTCGGTAATATTGCAGGTACCCATCTTTTGTTTCTGATATTCCACGAGCATGGTAGGTTAATCGCTCATCTGTATAAACTTCGTCGTACCCACATAATGGAACTTCAATTATCTGACCATGTTGTTTTAGATGATTAGGGTCATAGGCCAATAATCTCATGAAACAAGACTCCCACCAGTACAAAACTTCTCCCACCACTTGAGCAACACGATGTGGTACAAGAAGAAATACGGAAGAGATGGTGATCACTGATTTCACCCACTGCCCAGTTTTTGATGAGTATGTTTCAATCTTTACCACGTGTTTAAACAATACACGACCTGTGCCTACTAGTACTACCACTGTGTAATGTCCGCCTTCTTCGCATAATAATCCATGAGCAAAAAACCAATATTCTTCTTCTTCTTCTAGAGGGGGGAGTGCGACGTGCTTTCCGGTGACTGGATCACACACATAAAAGCGTGGACAAACACACACCTTATGATGACTTCTGAGTAGTAGAAGTCCTTTGCAAGAAGCTACAACTTGCCCAAGTGTGTCGATGAAATCAAAAGAATGAGATATGAGTTGATCACCATGATCAAAAATGTTGAAAAATCGAGCTGGACCAATAGGGGGATCATAATTAGAGTAATCATAGTAGAAGAAGCTGCAAGCATTGACACCAACACCTTGAGATCGTAATTTATAGTTGCGCTTGAAGTATGGTTCCGAAATAAGAGAGTTCCATGCTTTGGAGACACACTTGAATCTGAAAACTGAGTGCAAAGGCAACCTTAGCAGAAATTGTGCAATAATATCATCCGTAAACATGTTGAACAGATCTTGATAACCTGTATTACCCATTAGAAATCATCCCAATAGTGTTACTTATTATGAAACACAAAACCATAAGAAGAAAGTACTAGCTCCACTCCACCCCCTACATATACTTTCATGGCATATTTGATTGAATTTTGAACAAAATTCTACTGAAATTCTATAACTTGGACCATTAAGAAATTGCTTTTATGTATTTAGTCAGACCTAGCCTAAATAAAGATTTTGTTTTATGTATTTAGGGATCAATAACATAACAAACCTAATGTGTTAAAATCTCTATGGCCGCAGTGGCGAATCTAGGATTCATGGTGAGGGGGGTTAAGGGTTAACTTCGAAGGATTTTTTCTCAATATACAAGGACGTCAGATCCTTTAGCAAAGCAATAACTGCAACATTAGAGCAGCGATAAAAGTTACAAATGAAAAGCTAAAGGCACCCAAATGAAGATATGCTAAAATAAAATATAAAATCAGACTAGTAAAAACCAAAAATCAAAAAGGCATATAAAACTACTATTATTATTTTTTTCAAAACAAAAAAACACACATTATTATCATATAGATATACTCCCTCCGTCCCAGCCCATGGTTCACACTTTTTTCAAATCAATCAAATTAAGGAAATAGGTGGAAATAAAAAATGTTGTGAGTGTAAAAGTAAAATAGGAGAGAGAATGAGTGGATGAAATAGTAAATTTGAAAAGTGTTGTGAGTATAATAGTGAAATAGGAGAGAGAATTAGTGGGTGGAATAGTAAAGATTCTTTGTCATTTTAGGAAAGGTGAAGCTTTTAACGAGACACCCATTTTGGCAAAAAGTGAAGCTTGAAATGGGACGGAGTTAGTATATAATTAGTTGGGTAAATCTATATATAATTAGTTGGGTAAAACTAGGTAGTTAATGAATTCACAACAACATAACAACATAGTATTTGGTCTTATTCTGGAACTTTGTAGGCCATAAAGAAACATAGTCTGCAAATAGCTCAACCTTCAAGATGTCACTGTGTAACTGGGCAACACCATTCATCTGTAGAGTCGAAGGTGGCAGATTCTTAAGGCAAATAACACTAGATTTTGGAACCAATTTCAAAAAATCAATTGATAAACATCTGTAGTTCACAGTTAGATAACCTAAAAATTAAAAACCACTACTTTTATTAGGGATTTATCAATTTAGGGATTTCAATATAGAACCAATTTCAAAAATCAATTGATAAACATCTACGAGAAAATAGAAGGGAATTCCAATTCCATATCACTAATTTTATTAGGGATTTAATAATTTAGGGATTTGAAAAGTTGATTAGGAGGGACTAGGGAAGGAATGAGAGAGAGAGAAGAGAGTCGATACTTACCTAAGATTGTCTTCTTGTCCGACGAAGGTGAGCGATGGTGGCGGCAGCTTTGTGTGGTGACGGCGTCTTTCTGTGCGGCGTCGATTTTGGATTTTGGTGAAGACCGTAGTTTTTTTCTCCCCGTAAAGTGGAATTTTCATTATATATTACCAAGGGTTTCGGGGGTGTCATATGAAAATTTTCAGGGGCAAGACAAAATATCTAAAAAAGTTCAAAGGATGGAATTAGAAAAAACGCAAAATCCAGGGGGTCAATTAAACAACCCCCTCCCCAACGTGGATACGCCGTTGCAGGGAATGACCAAATCCGGTCCAATTTCGGGTCTTGAACCGCCGGTTTCGGTTCGGCCAAATGAAATGGTAACCCTTAAGCGGCCCGCATTAACCCCGGTTCCGGTTCGTCCGGTTCCGGTTTTCTCCCCGGTTCGCTCCGGTTTCGGGCTTTTTCGGTCCGGTTCAGGTCCAGTTCTTTGGAAAACGTGAAAATTTCGTCCGGTTTACGGTTCCGGTTCCGGTCCGATTTGGCATTTTTGTAACCCTTAACCGGCCCGCACTAACCCCGGTTCCGGTCCGTCCGGTTCTGGTTCCGGTTTTCGCTCCGGTTCCGGGCTTTTTCGGTTCGGTTTCGATCCGATTTTTCAGTTCCGGTCCGGTTCCGGTCCGATTTGGCCATCCCTACGTCGTTGCTACGGCCGGTCTCTATATAAAAAAAAAAAACTAATTGCATTTCTTCAAATAAAAAGAAAAAAAAAGAGAAAAGAGAAACGTAATCAGACACCGAAGAACATGCACGTACCTCTCTTTAGCCATCTGCAAATTCTTCTTCTTGTGTTTTGCTGATTAATCTTAGCTAGATTTTATAAAATATTATATCTTCATATATCACTTGGAATAGAAAAAGGAATAATTCTCTCATAAATAAAAAAAAATTAATTGCTTTTAAATACAATGGGTTCCCTCCGACAATGGCATGACCCGATTAGTAAAAAGGGTTTCGAGTTGAGGTGGGTTTTTTCATATATTATAATGGGATAGAGAGAGTACGGTGGAAAAGGCCAAAATGGGCTCAAATTTGTGGGAAGTCCGCACAGACTGTTGCCCGTGGACCGTAACTCGTCCAGTCCGTTTTTCATACGGGACGGACTTTGATCAAAGAAATCCGCACAGACAGGGTTGTAGCCGCGGATCAGCAGATCCGTATGGTCGGTCTCTATCAAAAAAACTAATTGAATTTCTTCGGATAAAAAGAAAAAAGAGAAACGCAATCAAACACCGAAGAACATGCACATACCTCTCTTTAGCCCTCTGCAATTTCTTCTTCTTTTGTTTTGCCGATAGGTTTTATAAAATATAATATCTCCAGATATCACTATGAATAGGAAAATGAATAATCCTCACATAAATAAATTTAAAAAAAAAATAATTAATTGTTTTTCAGTATAATGGGTTTCCTCCGGCAATGGCATGGCCCAATTAGTAAAAAGGGTTTCGAGGTGAGGTGGGTTTTTTCATATATTATAATGGGATAGAGAGAGTACGGTGGAGATGGCCAAAATGATCAAATTCGTGGGAGGTCCGCACAGACTGTTGCATGTGGCCCGTAACCCGTCAAATCCGCTTTTCATACGGGACAGACTTGGATCAAAGAAATCCGCACAGATCGAGTTGTAGCCCGCGAATCAGCAGATCCGTATGGTCGGTCTCTATCAAAAAAACTAATTGAATTTCTTCAAATAAAAAAAAAAAGAGAGAAAAGAGAAACGCAATCAGACATCGAAGAACATGCACATACCTCTCTTTAGCCCTCTGCAATTTCTTCTTCTTGAGTTTTGCCGATTAATCTTAGTTAGGTTTTATAAAATATTATATCATCATATATCACTAGGAATATGAAAAGGAATAATCCTCTCATAAATAAATTATAAAAAAAAACAATAATTAATTGCTTTTCAGTACAATGGGTTCCCTCCGTCAATGGCATGGCCCGGTTAGTAAAAAGGGTTTCGAGGTGTGGTGGGTTTTTTCATATATTATAATGGGATAGAGAGAGTAAGGTGGAGATGGCCAAAATGGGCTCAAATTCGTGGGAGGTCCGCACAGACTGTTGTCCGTGGCCCGTAACCCGTCCAGTCCGCTTTTCATACGGGACAAACTTGGATCAAAGAAATTCGCACGGACCGGGTTGTAGCCCGCGGATCAGCAGATCCGTATGGCCGGTCTCTATCAAAAAAAACTAATTGAATTTCTTCAAATAAAAAGAAAAAAGAGAAACGCAATCAAACACCGAAGAACATGCACAAACTTCTCTTTAGCCCTCTGCAATTTCTTCTTCTTGTGTTTTGCCGATTAATCTTATCTAGGTTTATAAAATATTATATCTCCATATATCACTAGGAATAGGAAAAGGAATAATCCTATCATAAATAAATTTAAAAAAAAAACAATAATTAATTGCTTTTCAGTACAATGGGTTCCTTCCGGCAATGGCATGGCCCGATTAGTAAAAATGGTTTTGAGGTGAGGTGGGTTTTTTCATATATTATAATGGGATAGAGAGAGTACGTCGGAGATGGCCAAAATGGGCTCAAATTCGTGGGAGATCCCCACAGACTGTTGCCCGTGGCCCGTAACCCGTCTGATCCGCTTTTCAAAAGCGACGGATTTGGATCAAAGAAATTAGAACGGACCGGGTTGTAGCCCGCGGATCAGCATATCCGTATGGCCGGTCTCTATAAAAAAAACTAATTGAATTTCTTCAAATAAAAAGAAACAAGAGAAAAGATAAACGCAATCCGACACCGAAGAACATGCACATACCTCTCTTTAGCCCTCTGCAATTTCTTCTTCTTGTGTTTTGCCGATTAATCTTAGCTAGGTTTTATAAAATATTATATATCCATATATCACTAGGAATAGGAAAAGGAATAGGAATAATCCTCTCATAAATAAATTAAAAAAAAAACAATACTTAATTGCTTTTCAGTATAATAGGTTCCCTCCGACAATGGCATGGCCCGATTAGTAAAAAGGGTTTCGAAGTGAGGTGGGTTTTTTCATATATTATAATGGGATAGAGAGAGTATGGTGGATATGGCCAAAGTGGGCTCAAATTCGTGGGAGGTCCACGCAGACCGTTGCACGTGGCCCGTAACCCGTCCAATCCGCTTTTCATACGGGACGAACTTGAATCAAAGAAATCCGCACGGACCGGGTTGTAGCCCGCGGATTAGCAGATCCGTATGGCCAGTCTCTATCAAAAAAACTAATTGAATTTCTTCAAATAAAAAGAAAAAAGAGAAAAGAGAAACGCAATCAGACACCGAAAAACATGCACATACCTCTCTTTAGCCATCTACAATTTCTTCTTCTTGTGTTTTGCCGATTAATCTTAGCTAGGTTTTATAAAATATTATATCTCCATATATCACTAGTAATAGGAAAAGGAATAATCCTCTCATAAATAAATAACAAAAACAATAATTAATTGTTTTTCAGTACAATGGGTTCCCTCCGACAATGGCATGGCCCGATTAGTAAAAAGGGTTTCGAGGTGAGATGGGTTTTTTCATATATTATAAAGGGATAGAGAGAGTACCGTGGAGATGGCCAAAATGGGATCAAATTCGTTGGAGGTCCGCACGGATTGTGGCCCGTAACCCATCCAGTCTGCTTTTCATACGGGACGGACTTGGATCAAAGAAATCCGCACGTACCGGGTTGTAGCCCGCGGATAAGCAGATCCATATGGCCGGTCTCTATCAAAAAAAAAACTAATTGAATTTATTCAAATAAAAAGAAAAAAAGAGAAAAGAGAAACGCAATCAGACACCGAAGAATATGCACATACCTCTCTTTAGCCCTCTGCAATTTCTTCTTCTTGTGTTTTGCCGATTAATCTTAGCTAGGTTTTATAAAATATTATATCTCCATATATCACTAGGAATAGGAAAAGGAATAATCCTCTCATAAATAAATAAAAAAAACAATAATTAATTGCATTTCAATACAATGGGTTCCCTCCGACAATGGCTTGGCCCGAATAGTAAAAAGGGGTTCGAGGTGAGGTGTGTTTTTTCATATATTATAATGGGATAGAGAGAGTACGGTGGAGATTGCCAAAATGGGCTCAAATTCGTGGGATGTTCGCACAGACTGTTTCCCGTGGCCCGTAACCCGTCCAGTCCGCTTTTCATACGGGACAGACTTGGATCAAAGAAATTCGCACGGACCGGGTTGTAGCCCGCGGATCAGCAGATCCGTATGGCTGGTCTCTGTCAAAAAAACTAATTGAATTTCTTCAAGTAAAAAGAAAAAATAGAAACGCAATCAGACACCGAAGAACATGCACACCTTTCTTTAACCTCTGCAATTTATTCTTCTTGTGTTTTGCCGATTAATCTTAGCTTGGTTTTATAAAATATTATATTTCCATATATCACTAGGAATACGAAAAGGAATAATCCTCTCATAAATAAATAAAAAAACAATAATTAATTGCTTTTCAGTACAATGGGTTCTCTTCCGCAATGGCATGGCCCGATTAGTAAAAAGGGTTTCGAGGTGAGGTGGGTTTTTTCATATATTATAATGGAATAGAGATAGTACCGTGGATATGGCCAAAATGGCCTCAAGTTCGTGGGAGATCCGTACAGATTGTTGCCCGTAGTCCGTAACCCATCCAGTCCACTTTTAATACGGGACGGACTTGGATCAAAGAAATCCGCACGGACCGGGTTGCAGCCCGCGGATAAGCAGATCTGTATGGCCGGTCCCTATCAAAAAAACTAATTTAATTTCTTCAAATAAAAAGAAAAAAGAGAAACGCAATCAGACACCGAAGAACATGCACATATCTCTCTTTAGCCCTCTTCAATTTCTTCTTCTTGTGTTTTGCCGATTAATCCTAGCTAGGTTTTATAAAATATTATATCTCCATATATCACTAGGAATTGGAAAAGGAATAATCCTCTCATAAATAAATTAAAAAAAAACAATAATTAATTGCTTTTCAGTATAATGGATTCCCTCCGGCAATGGCTTGGCCCGATTAGTAAAAAGGGTTTCGAGGTGAGGTAGGTTTTTTCATATATTATAATGGGATAGAGAGAGTACGGTGGAGATGGCCAAAATGGGCTCAAATTCGTGGCAGGTCCGCACAGACTGTTGCCCGTGGCCCGTAACCCCTCCAATCCGCATTTCATACGGGGCGAACTTGGATCAAAGAAATTCGCACGGACCGGGTTGTAGCCCGCGGATCAGCAGATCCGTATGGCCGGTCTCTATCAAAAAAACTAATTGAATTTCTTCAAATAAAAAGAAAAAAGAGAAAAGAGAAATGCAATCAGACACTGAAGAACATGCACATACCTCTCTTTAACCCTCTGCAATTTCTTCTTCTTGTGTTTTGTCGATTAATCTTAGCTTGGTTTTATAAAATATTATATCTCCATATATCACTAGGAATGGAAAAAGGAATAATCCTCTCATAAATAAATTAAAAAAACAATAATTAGTTGCTTTTCAGTACAATGGGTTTCCTCCGGTAATGGCATGGCTCGATTAGTAAAAAGGGTTTCGACGTGAGGTGGGTTTTTTCATATATTATAATGGGATAAAGAGAGTACGGTGGAGATGGCCAAAATGGGCTCAAATTCGTGGGAGGTCCGCACAGATTGTTGCCAGTGGCCAGTAACCCATCCAGTCCGCTTTTCATACTGGACGAACTTGGATCAAAGAAATCCGCACGGACCGGGTTGTAGCCCGCGGATCAGCAGATCCGTATGGCCATTCTCTATAAAAAAAAAATACTAATTGAATTTCTACAAATAAAAAGTAAAAAAGAGAAAAGAGAAACGCAACCAGACACCGAAGAACATGCACATACCTCTCTTTAGCCCTCTGCAATTTCTTCTTCTTGTGTTTTGTCGATTAATCTTAGCTAGGTTTTATAAAATATTATATCTCCATATATCACTAGGAATAGGAAATGGAATAATCCTCTCATAAATAAATTAAAAAAACAATAATTAATTGCTTTTCAGTACAATGGGTTCCCTCCGGCAATTGTATGGCTCGATTAGTAAAAAGGGTTTCGAGGTGAGGTGGGTTTTTTCATATATTATTATGGGATAGAGAGAGTACGGTGAAGATGGCCAAAATGGGCTCAAATTCGTGGGAGGTCCGCACAGACTGTTGCCTGTGGCCAGTATCCCTTCTAGTCCGCTTTTCATAAGGGACGGACTTGGATCAATGAAATTCGCACGGGCCGGGTTGTAGCCCGCGGATCAGCAGATCCGTATGGCCGATCTCTATAAAAAAAAACTAATTGAATCTCTTCGAATAAAAAGAAGAAAGAGAAAAGAGAAACGCAATCGGACACCGAAGAACATGCACATACCTCTCTTTAGTCCTTTGCAATTTCTTCTTCTTGTGTTTTGCCGATTAATCTTAGCTAGGTTTTATAAAATATTATATCTCCATATATCACTAGGAATAGGTAAAGGATCATTGTTAGCTACCTTTTTTTGAGCAAGGATATAAGGCACCAGGCTGACCATTTACCGCGAAAGCATCAGAGGGCGTTGGATCGCCTCCAGTCACAATTAAATTGTTTAGGACTTCATTTACATCTTCCTTCCACCAATCTACTAATACATTTTAAAAACATAAAAATCAATCGGTGAATGAAAATGGTAAACCGCAAATCTGAATATTTGAATGAAATCAAAATTTAGGCAATAGATCAATAGCCGTATATGTACCTATTACAAAGGGTATTTCTTGATCAGGCGTTAAGAAAGGGTAAGGAATACCATGCATGGTGTTTTGGTCAAATTTATGCAATTCAACTTCAAGAAATGAAATTGGGCACAATGGAATATAACACTTCAAGATTCAAGAATCAATAGACAAGGTATTTTAACGAGGAAAGCCCTTGAACAACTTGTTCGCCGGCACAAAACCTCGGAACGGTGATATTGTATTGAATGTGATGGTAGGAGCGTATGTATGAGTACATAGAGTATTCAACGGTCTGTTCGTTTACATGTGTTTTCCTTTTGATTAAATACTAAGAAATAATAACGGAAATAACAAATATCTATAAGATTGCGCCTATAAATGTGGCTAGGTTGTTGAGGTAGATCATGATAAGCGTTGAGGGAGTAGTACGTGCGTTGAAGATAGTTTCATGATCTCTGAACTGGTCTCACGTTTTTCATAACGGTTCCTGAAAAATAGGTTTGAAGTAATGGAGTCCCTTACGTCTTGATAACGGTTCCTGAAAAATAGGATTTACACAACGGCCCTGCAAGTTGTGAACAATCAAGATGTGGACTCAAGATTTTAACTCATGATGTTAACTCAGGATGAAATGCCAGGATGCTAATTTTTCTACCTCAAATGATTGCCCCCGAATTTTTGAAGTTTAAAGAGAATTTAGCTTTGAAAATTCAACTTTAACCGATGTCACCCACTAACAATTAAGTTGAGCAGGGATGAGACGATGTCTGTTGGTTTGGGAGGCTCTAGGTATCAGAGTCATAATAGGATTCTTGAACCGTCAAAAAACTCCTTCTATTAAACCAAGAACTTGAACCTGGCTGTTATTTACCACAAAGGAAGAGAGAGGAAGTCTGCGAGCACAGTGAGTTTGTATTTCTACATGCAGGAGTTAATACCAAAAAACAATTTGTTTTTATGTTTTAATTAAGTATTTCAATAGAGGGAGCGTCCTCTAAGACAATTAGTAATTTAGGATGTAATTTGGGATTTGACATGTCTGTTTGGACATGTTTTTGGAACTTGTTTGTTGGGGCCAAGTTGTGGCCAGACCTATGATTTTTGTTTAAATTGTACTGTCGTTTCCCCATGTATTGTGATAGCATGGTGAAAACTTTTGGATGTTTGGTGAATAGGATCAGACTGTTTGATATATATATTTTTATTTTTTTGGTGTTCTGGTTGTAAGGAACAGTTGAATTTCTAGGCGTAACATGTTGTTGCCACAACTTTAGAAATATTTTGGAAATGTAATAGAGTAGGAATGTGTAGCAAGTTGAAGCTACGAGATGAATGGAAAGATATTTTGATCTTTAAATCTTGTGTTCATTTGGTAACATGTTGATGTTACAACCTATGATTTCAACTTGAGTTCAAGAAGCTAATCAACATGTACATGACACAATGGCCCACCTACAACTCAACTAAAACATGAAAAACGTGCGCCCAGGCGAAGGTGTAAATAACCTTAACATGATCCACAAAGAAATTGAGGTCTATTTCGATGACATGATAATCCATTCCAAAGGTGCGGATGGACAACACTTTGTCGACCTGCAAAAGTTCTTTGAGAGGTTAAGACAGCATTCCATGAGACTGAACCCTACTAAATGCACCTTTGGAGTGACATGGGGCTGCTTGATCGCGGTTTACTTGAGCTCCGTTCTGGATGTAGTGTACCGTTCCGACTGCTTCTTTTCCTTTGTTCGGGGCAGGAGTTGAAGTTGCCAGGTTTGTCCGATAGCGGTAAGACGAGGCAGGGGCTGCTGTTGTCTTCTAAAGACTCAGAGTCTTCTCAAATTTGTTCCGGCATTGACCATGTGTGACGACCCCAACCCTAGGCACTCATTTTAAATATTTAATTATATGCTTTTAATATTTATGATATCTTTATGTGTTCAATTATGTCTTTAAATTCTTAAATTAAGAATAAATTGGGTGAAAAGTAAATTTAGGATCTTTTAAGAATTTATTGGACATTAAATAAATAAACATGGATAATAGTAAAAAAATGGGAAAATGATAAATAGTGTAGGGAGGTTAAATGAGTAGGATGAATTAATGGGATAAGGATTTAATTTTATTTTTAAGTTAAATTGAAAGCCTTGGGTTTTGATGGGGGGCCAAATTGAGTCTTCCTTCCCCTAGGAGTGACAAGTGTCCCTTCCCTAACCTCTTACTTCCTCCTCCCCTCTCCCTCCTTCATTTACACTAAATCATCCTAGAGAAAAGCTTAGAATCCTCCATTGAAGCTCCCTCCTTCCAAGCTTTGGAATCCAAGACATTCTTCACCAAAATTCAAGTCCTAGAGCACCATTGAAGTTGGATGACCTAGAGGAAGCCATCTAGCTAGAAAGATCAACATTTCCTTATAAAACCCTAAGGTGAGTTGTTATGATTCCCTTCTTCTATGTGTTCATGAGTTCTTTGATTGTTGTTCTTGTTCTTGAAATAATGATTCCTTGCTTGGAAACCCAAATGGGTGTTGAATGATTGGAAAATGAAATTGGTTGAAGTTAGGGTTTAAGGAATGATCATTTAAAGGGTTGGAAATGGGTGAAATGAGTAGAGATAAATAATCTAGGATTACTTGGTTTTGAGTTTACAAGTTTGAATGGGACTTGGTAAGATGAAGGTGCTCTTGGGTGTTCTTGTTGTAAGCCATGGTAGAGGAAAGGAGAAATAGGGTTAAAAGGGGTTAAAAACTGAAAAAATGGGCTGGAGGAGACTTGGGCGGTCGCCCATGGGGGCTTGGGCGGCCGCCCATCATGGCAGGAGGTCCAAATTGCTTTGAGGTACACTTGGGCGGTCGCCCAAGTAGGTTAGGGCGGTCGCCCAAAGGGGCAGAAACCTCAATTTCCTAGGAGGTCCACTTGGGCGGTCGCCCAAGTGTAAGGGCGGTCGCCCAAGACCCTGAACCAAAATTTCTTGATTTAAACTAGGATCGTTTAGCAAGTTTGTTGGCCACTTATAAATTAAGACTCCCACTTGGTAATTGAACTTGAACCTTCATTTAGGTCTTGTATCCTTGTATATGGAATTTGTATGGTAGGTTTATGATCCCTCATTTCCTTACTTGATGTTATATATATTGTTGTTGATATTGTTTAGTGTATTCATAAATTGTTACACTTTGATATTGTTGGGCATGAGTATATATTACCATGTGGCTATTGTTTATCCCTTTTTGTGGATTTTATTCAAGTATCTATTATGTGCTTGATATGTGTGAGTCAGCTGACGTTGGGGGTATAACATAATACGGTCAATTATGGAAGTGTGACCTAATGTGATCGGATTATGTTATATACGTGACCGTCCCCTCCTGGCCGCGGGTTGGGGTTATAGCGTCTGTATTGAGCCAAAAGCCTTACAGAGTTGCTACTGTCTTATTTGGTTCCCTGAAAAACGGGTCTTATAAGACGTGAGTATTGCTTAAGCAGCTCACTGTAAGATTGGAGTATTATATTACCCAATGTTGTACGACTACTGTTCAGACGGGAAAAGGTAAACCAAGGTAATGGAATGTGTTTATAGCTTTCCCAATGTGTTATGTGCGACTTGTTATATGTTGCATTTATTTGGCATATTGTTGCATCCATAATAGCTTGCTGAGATTTATTCTCACCCCTCTCCCTTTACTGTTTTAGATCCCGAGACAGGCGGACCGGCCAAGTAAGGACGGAGAGGAGTTTGGAGTAATCTTTTGGGTATTGTCGGGGTATGTAGGGTGACGTATAAAATTGTATTTTGGTAATTCCTTTCTTGGAGTTTGTAATTATAAACTTTAAACTCTACGTCATAACCTTAATCTTTTGTAACTAAACAATTAACCGTTTTCAAAGTTTGTTACCTCCTCCTCCGATGTGGAGTAGAGTGGAGTTATTTCGAAATGTTATGTTATTAATGTTTATGGTTGAAAGTCAAAGCAAAGTTTTAAAAGTTTAGTGTTTTTGGGTTAGTTTGAGGACGCTCCAACTCGGGACACGTGTAGGTTCCGGGTCGGGGTCCTCACAGTTGGTATCAGAGCTCGGTTAGAATTCTCGGGTAGAGTCTAGCTGAGTGAGAGTGTGTGATAACTGACGTCGAGTGTTTAATGCAGGAGTTTGTTGTAATGGCGGGAAATGATGGTGATCAGAATCTGGGTTTGGGTGGTGTTGGTAATCCGAATGCCGAGATGATGGATATGTTTCGAGGGTTTCTTCAGCATATGGCAACTCAGAATCAGAACCTGAATCAGAATCAAGGCAGGCAAGGGCAACATGGTTTGGAGAAGTTCGTGAAGATGTCTCCTCCTAGCTTCAACGGAGATCCGGATCCGGTGAAGGCTGAGAGGTGGCTTGAGGCTATGAATAAGATTTTCGCAGCTATGGAGAGTTCGGATGCGGAGAAGGTGAGATGTGCCGTTTTCAAGTTGGAAGGACCCGGCGAACCTTTGGTGGCGAGTAGTGAAGGATGGTTGGGACCGGGATTTGACACCACGGACATGGGAGAACTTCACACGCAAGTTCCGGATCACTTTGTTCCGATGGTTACTAGAGACAAGAAGGAAGGCGAGTTTCAAAGCTGGAGCAAGGGACCATGACGATAGCGCAGTATTCGGCAAAGTTCACAGAATTGGCCCGATATTGTCCTCATTTGGTGCCGGATGAGGAGAGGCGAGTCTACCGGTTTGTGAAGGGTTTAAGGGTTGAGTTCCGAAAGCAGTTATTGACGCATAACTTCGCCAACTTCTAAGCAGCAGTGAATATGGCGTATCGGATTGAGAATGACATAGAGGAGCATCGTGGTAAGAATGAAGGCGGAAACAGGAATAGATTCCAAGGTCAAGGTTCGGGACAGAATAGGGTGCAGCCGAGGACATTTACTCCGGGAGCAAATCGAGGAGGAAATGTGGCGACTCCGGCAAATCGTGCGACTCCAGGTCAGTTTGGGGTAACATGTGGGTTTTGCAAGAGGCTAGGGCATTCGGAGGACAAGTGTTGGAGCAAACAAGGAAAGTGTTTGGAGTGTGGGTCGGCAGGCCATTTTAGGAGGAATTGCCCCAAGTTACAGAATAAGCAAGCTTCGGGTACCGGATTTGGGGGACAAGGTAGTGGTGTGAAGAGAGATGTTGATAGGAAACCTAAGGATAGAGTCCAAGGTCGTGTGTTTGCTTTGGGTCGAGGAGAGGTCGATCCTAATGCCGTCATTAGAGGTATAGTTCCTGTCTCAGGAGTTAAGGCCCGCATTCTTATAGATCCCGGGTCTTCCCATTCATTTGTGGCATCGCATTTTGCATTCTCATTGCATACCTTGCCTGAATCTATGCCTTATGTGTTAGAGGTCTCTACTCCTATGGGAGAGAGCCTCACATCTTCTTTGATATATCCTGGTTGTGATGTGACTATATGTGGGCATGTATTGCCGGTGGATTTGGTCGAGTTACCAATCCGTGATTTTGATGTGATCCTTGGGATGGATTGGTTGAGTCAGTGTCATGCTTTGGTAGACTGTCGTAGAAAACGAGTCTCATTTGCTATGCCTGACGTGCCTACTTTTATATTTGATGCGGATAGATCTATGTTCGGGTTACATGTTATTTCTGCCTTAAAAGCTAGAAAGATTCTATCTAAGGGGTGTGCGGGTTACTTAGCTTATGTGGTAGATTCCAATAAGAAGTCTTCCGAGTTAGCTCATGTTCCGATTGTGAATGAGTTTAGCGATGTGTTTTCTAGTGAGTACTCTATGCCTCCGGATCGTGAGGTAGAGTTTTGTATTGACTTAGTGCCCGGCACCGCTCCTATCTCTAAAGCACCCTATAGAATGGCTCCGGCCGAGTTAAAAGAGTTGAAGGTCCAATTGCAAGAATTGTTAGACCGAGGTTTTATTCGTCCTAGTGTGTCTCCGTGGGGAGCACCGGTCTTGTTTGTTAGGAAGAAGGATGGTACCTTACGATTGTGTATTGACTATCGTTTGTTGAACCAAGCCACCATTAAGAATAAATATCCCCTTCCGCATATAGATGATTTGTTTGACCAACTCCAAGGTTCCGTTATCTACTCAAAGCTTGATTTGAGAAGCGGATACCATCGATTGAAGATTAGACCAGGATGATATTGCTAAGACGGCTTTCCGGACTAGATATGGTCATTATGAGTTTGTTGTGATGCCTTTCGGGTTGACTAATGCTCCGGCCGTGTTTATGGATATGATGAACCGTGTCTTCAAGCCTTATCTTGATAGCTTTGTGGTAGTGTTCATAGATGATATCCTTGTTTACTCTAAGTCTCGGGAAGAGCATGAGAATCATTTGAGGATTGTTTTGTCCGTTCTTTAGGAGAAGCAATTGTACGCCAAGTTCAGTAAGTGCGAGTTTTGGCTAGAGCAGATTTCTTTCTTGGGGCATGTTGTGTCGAGTTCGGGAATTTCCGTGGATCCTTCAAAGATTGAAGCCGTGGTTAATTGGAAGCAACCTTCGACTGTGACCGAGGTCCGTAGTTTTCTTGGTTTGGCAGGGTATTATCGGAGGTTCATTGAAGGGTTTTCTCGGATTGCGACTCCGTTGACTAGGTTGACTCGGAAAGATGTATCGTTTGTATGGGATTCCAAGTGTGAAGCAAGCTTTGATGAATTGAAGAAGAGATTGACAACGGCTCCTATTCTTACCCTTCCGGATGGTTGCGAGAATTTTGTTATTTATAGTGATGCCTCGAAGGCGGGTTTGGGATGTGTGTTGATGCAAAATGGGAAAGTAATTGCGTATGCCTCTAGGAAGTTATCACCGGCGGAACAGAATTACCCTACTCATGATATGGAATTGGCGGCGATTGTATTTGCGTTGCATAAGTGGAAGCACTACCTTTATGGGGCGAAGTTTGAGATTTTCACCGATCATAAGAGTTTGAAGTACCTATTTACCCAAAAGGAGTTGAACAACCGACAAAGGAGATGGCTTGAGTTCTTGAAGGATTTTGATTGTGTCATTTCCTATCACCCGGGGAAAGCCAATGTAGTGGCGGATGCGATTAGCCGAAAGGCGTATTTGACAGCTTTGAGTTCCCGAGAATTGAAGAGTGAGGTAATTATTGCGAATGTTAGAGCCGTTCCGACATTGTATGGAGATTTGAAAGAAGCTCAACAAGGAGATCCGGAATTGAAGAAAATTTTAGATCAAGTGCAAAATGGGAAAGCCGGGGAATTTGCTTTGAATAGAGATGGGATTTTAACTTTCCAAGGGAGAATTTGCGTTCCTTCATCGCCGGAAATCAAGAAGCGTGTTTTAGAGGATGGCCATATGTCCAAGTTTGCGATTCATCCGGGGAGTACCAAAATGTATCAAGACTTGAAGCGTGGATATTGGTGGAATGGTATGAAGAGGGAAATAGCGGATTATGTTTCTAAGTGTTTGACTTGTCAACAAATCAAGGCCGAGCATCAGAGACCGGCGGGACTACTTCAACCATTGGATATTCCGGAATGGAAATGGGAAGGGATCTCGATGGATTTTGTTTTGGGTTTACCTCTTACCGCGAAGAAGATGGATGCTATTTGGGTTATTGTGGATAGATTGACGAAGTCGGCTCATTTTCTTCCGGTG
Source organism: Adenophora triphylla var. japonica (assembly GCA_022495995.1). NCBI lineage: Eukaryota > Viridiplantae > Streptophyta > Magnoliopsida > Asterales > Campanulaceae > Adenophora > Adenophora triphylla. Next base: position 440,176 of record JAFEMH010000254.1, read on the forward strand.
TCAACTAAGTTTTCGTTAGAGAAGTTAGCCCAGTTGTATATGAAAGAGATCGTTCGACTTCATGGGGTTCCGGTTAGTATTGTTTCTGACAGAGATCCGAGGTTTACTTCTAGATTTTGGAGAGCATTGCATGAAGCCTTAGGTTCTAAGTTGTGTTTTAGTACGGCGTTTCATCCTCAAACCGATGGTCAGTCCGAGAGAACTATTCAGATACTTGAGGATATGTTACGGGCTTGTGTGATGGATTTCCAATTATCTTGGGAGGATCATCTACCGTTAGTTGAGTTTGCTTACAACAACAGTTATCAGTCAAGTATCGAGATGGCTCCGTATGAGGCGTTGTATGGTAGGAAGTGTCGATCTCCGATGTGTTGGGACGAGGTTGGTGAAGCGAGACTTTGGGGCCCGGATTTGGTTCGAGATTCTACGGAGAAGATCAAGGTGATTCGGGATAGGTTGAAGACGGCTCAGAGTAGACAGAAAAGCTACGCCGACAATAGAAGACGGGATTTATCATTTCGGGTTGGTGACTTTGTGTTCTTGAAGGTCTCTCCGAGGACGGGGATTAAAAGGTTTGGTAATAAGGGTAAGTTGGCTCCGAGGTTTGTAGGTCCGTTTGAGATTCTAGAGAAGATAGGGGAATTGGCTTACCGGTTGGCGTTGCCTCCGTCTTTCTCTTCGCTTCATGATGTGTTTCACGTTTCTATGTTAAGGAAGTATTGTCATGACCCCTCCCATGTTTTGAGCTCTCCTCCCGATGATGTCCAAGCGGACATGTCTTATGTTGAAGAGCCATTAAGAGTCTTAGAATTCCAAGTTAAGGAGTTGAGAACTAAGAGTATCCCGATAGTGAAAGTCCTTTGGAAGAATCATACCGTCGAGGAAGCAACGTGGGAGCTAGAGTCGGAGATGAGGGCGAAATACCCTTGGTTGTTTGAGAATTCAAGTAAGTCTTTTTAAAATTCGGGTCGAATTTTCTTTAAGGGGGAGTGAGTGTGACGACCCCAACCCTAGGCACTCATTTTAAATATTTAATTATATGCTTTTAATATTTATGATATCTTTATGTGTTCAATTATGTCTTTAAATTCTTAAATTAAGAATAAATTGGGTGAAAAGTAAATTTAGGATCTTTTAAGAATTTATTGGACATTAAATAAATAAACATGGATAATAGTAAAAAAATGGGAAAATGATAAATAGTGTAGGGAGGTTAAATGAGTAGGATGAATTAATGGGATAAGGATTTAATTTTATTTTTAAGTTAAATTGAAAGCCTTGGGTTTTGATGGGGGGCCAAATTGAGTCTTCCTTCCCCTAGGAGTGACAAGTGTCCCTTCCCTAACCTCTTACTTCCTCCTCCCCTCTCCCTCCTTCATTTACACTAAATCATCCTAGAGAAAAGCTTAGAATCCTCCATTGAAGCTCCCTCCTTCCAAGCTTTGGAATCCAAGACATTCTTCACCAAAATTCAAGTCCTAGAGCACCATTGAAGTTGGATGACCTAGAGGAAGCCATCTAGCTAGAAAGATCAACATTTCCTTATAAAACCCTAAGGTGAGTTGTTATGATTCCCTTCTTCTATGTGTTCATGAGTTCTTTGATTGTTGTTCTTGTTCTTGAAATAATGATTCCTTGCTTGGAAACCCAAATGGGTGTTGAATGATTGGAAAATGAAATTGGTTGAAGTTAGGGTTTAAGGAATGATCATTTAAAGGGTTGGAAATGGGTGAAATGAGTAGAGATAAATAATCTAGGATTACTTGGTTTTGAGTTTACAAGTTTGAATGGGACTTGGTAAGATGAAGGTGTTCTTGGGTGTTCTTGTTGTAAGCCATGGTAGAGGAAAGGAGAAATAGGGTTAAAAGGGGTTAAAAACTGAAAAAATGGGCTGGAGGAGACTTGGGCGGTCGCCCATGGGGGCTTGGGCGGCCGCCCATCATGGCAGGAGGTCCAAATTGCTTTGAGGTACACTTGGGCGGTCGCCCAAGTAGGTTAGGGCGGTCGCCCAAAGGGGCAGAAACCTCAATTTCCTAGGAGGTCCACTTGGGCGGTCGCCCAAGTGTAAGGGCGGTCGCCCAAGACCCTGAACCAAAATTTCTTGATTTAAACTAGGATCGTTTAGCAAGTTTGTTGGCCACTTATAAATTAAGACTCCCACTTGGTAATTGAACTTGAACCTTCATTTAGGTCTTGTATCCTTGTATATGGAATTTGTAGGGTAGGTTTATGATCCCTCATTTCCTTACTTGATGTTATATATATTGTTGTTGATATTGTTTAGTGTATTCATAAATTGTTACACTTTGATATTGTTGGGCATGAGTATATATTACCATGTGGCTATTGTTTATCCCTTTTTGTGGATTTTATTCAAGTATCTATTATGTGCTTGATATGTGTGAGTCAGCTGACGTTGGGGGTATAACATAATACGGTCAATTATGGAAGTGTGACCTAATGTGATCGGATTATGTTATATACGCGGCCGTCCCCTCCTGTGGCCACGGAGTTGGGGTTATAGCGTCTGTATTGAGCCAAAAGCCTTACGAGTTGCTCTTGTCTTATTTGGTTCCCTAAAACGAGTCTTATAAGACGTGAGTATTGCTTAAGCAGCTCACTGTAAGATTGGAGTATTATATTACCCAATGTTGTACGACTACTGTTCAGACGGGAAAAGGTAAACCAAGGTAATGGAATGTGTTTATAGCTTTCCCAATGTGTTATGTGCGACTTGTTATATGTTGCATTTATTTGGCATATTGTTGCATCCATAATAGCTTGCTGAGATTTATTCTCACCCCTCTCCCTTTACTGTTTTAGATCCCGAGACAGGCGGACCGGCCAAGTAAGGACGGAGAGGAGTTTGGAGTAATCTTTTGGGTATTGTCGGGGTATGTAGGGTGACGTATAAAATTGTATTTTGGTAATTCCTTTCTTGGAGTTTGTAATTATAAACTTTAAACTCTACGTTATAACCTTAATCTTTTGTAACTAAACAATTAACCGTTTTCAAAGTTTGTTACCTCCTCCTCCGATGTGGAGTAGAGTGGAGTTATTTCGAAATGTTATGTTATTAATGTTTATGGTTGAAAGTCAAAGCAAAGTTTTAAAAGTTTAGTGTTTTTGGGTTAGTTTGAGGACGCTCCAACTCGGGACACGTGTAGGTTCCGGGTCGGGGTCCTCACACCATGGCAAGGAGATCTGGATAGAAATGGTGGCTGATCAAGGTCCTCAAAGATGACTTGAGGCAAGAATGGAAGATGTCCATCTGCTCTTCTTTGGAAAGTGGATCCATTATCTCACTAAGCTTCCAGTTCCATCTTTTGTAGAACTCACCCACTAGTTCGTCATCCTTTTGCTCGGTGGCTTGCAGATCATGGCGGTTCGTTTCCCACTCAAGGTTGGTGCGGTACTTCTCTAGGAAGATCTCGCTGATTTGATCCCACGTGGAGCGGTTTTCTGCCTTTACATTGAGGAACCACCTTAGCGCTGTGGATTTGAGAGAATGCTGAAAGTGATCCGCCATCTGTTGAGGGGTTGCCCCTTTGGCTCTCATACCCAAGACATAGGTGTCGATGTGGGTTTTTGGGCATTCTGTCCCGTCAAACTTTTCCATTTCCGGCATCCTGAATTTTGGAGGGAGCGGGACTACTTTGCTTGGATCAGTGGGCAGGAGGGAGTCCTTCCGAGAACTGGCTAGCTTGCCTTGCATGTCCTTCATTTTCTGGATCATCCAAGCCATATGGGGATCGGCAGGTTGAGGTGGGTTACCGTTTTCGGGGATGGAAACCGAAGATGGAGATGGATTGGCTGATGGTATTGCCATTCGGGAGTCTTGGGGAGGTAGTTGAGTATATACCAACCCATACCCTGGAGTACTGAAGTTAGGGGCATGATTGCCAGGTCCGCTAAGGGTTGTGTTTGGAAATTGGGGAAATGATTCGTTAGCCCCAAGTGGCAGACTAGCAGGTGGCAAGCTTGAGATGTCGGGATATCCGCTCGGGATGCCTGTCCCAGGTAAGCATGGGGACTTCTGATTATGGCTGCGAGGCTCGTATAGAGGCAGAGGGTTAAATCCTGGGGGATACCGAGATATATTGGGATCTGGCAGAGCATGCACGTATGTGTGCTGTTGATACTGAGCTTGGGGTGCAGAGCCGGGAAATTGACTGTGCTGAGGCGGACATGTCGGGGCTGCTTGACTGACGCCTGAGGAGCTTTGAGCGAGAGCCGCTGCGTTCTTGGGATCTCGTAACTTGGCGGAGGCGGGACTCCGCCGATAGCTTTGAGAAACCTGGGAGCTGGTATTTCTTCGTCTTCTATGAGAACGAAGGTTCCATCAGGTTGAGGAACTGCAACGGTTCCTCGAAGACGCAGGGTGTCTACGATCCAGGCTTGCTACTCTTCTTGGCGCTTCTTGATGGTTTCAAAGGCTCGCAGCACCTCCTCCATTGTCTGGAGGTTCCTTAGTGGCGGGGTTCCGTTTCCCTCATTGTTATCTGTTGATCCCGTCATGGGGGAGTAGAGGACGGTGCGGACCGTTGAACTGGAAGAGGCATCGGACCTTGTGACCTCAATACTGAAAAGGCGGCTCCCGGGTATTCTCAACCACTCTCGGTTCGCTGGAGGGGTGACGGGCAAGGTTTAGACACAGGAAGGCCTTTCAGGATAAGAGGGGGAAAGCTCACGTGACATGCGGTTTCCATTTTTTTTTTTTGTTTTATTTACTTAAAACGTGTTTTCTCAGAGTCCTAGGTAGGTTGGAAAAGATTGCTCTTCTTTTTCGCAACTATGCTAGATCCTGGGTCAGTGGAGACCATCTGTGCGGCTATAAGCCCCTCGTTTTGCACCTGTATTTCGACATCCCAGGGTGGACAGCCCCGGGTGAGGGTCCTATAGGGCAAGCGGTTTCCACCGGCCTAAAAGAAAAAACCGAACCTAAGGACCGAGCCTGTCATGTTCGTTTTAATGCGTTAGCCATGTGAATAGTGAACCGAGCCGGCCACTGAGTCAAGATCAGGTCAAGAGTTCGGCATGACCTCTCTTTACCTTGCTTGCGCAAGGGATCTGTGACGTTAGGCGTTGGCTGGGTTATATCGTCATGGCTGACGTATTAAAGGCTTGATGACATGGTGTCATGTGGGCATGGATGTATATCCAGGACGGAACATCGTCTGGGTGTAGCTTCGGAAATCAAGATCAGGTCAAGATTTAGCATGACCTTTCATCGCTTTGCTTGCGCAAGGGATCTTGAGTTCCGAGCCTCGACTCAGAAAATGGCCGGCATGGGATATTGTGATGATGTGTCGCCATTTCGCGGGAAAAAATTCGATTTTTTGCGTTTCTTTGAAAAAAACCAAATAAAACCCGAGAAAAGAACGGAGTCGCCACGCCATTTTTGTTTTAAGGGCCAAAACTTTGAAAAAAGCCCGAGATCAGAAATTTGGGTTCGGAGGTCATGTTACACGCCGGGAAGGACGTTAGTGTGCACCCGGAATGCCTCGTAAAACGAGTCTTCTAAGCTGAAAATCATTTGTGTGTGTGTGTGTGTGTTTTGGCCAAAATAATTTGAAACTCAGAAAAGTAAAAATTGGGATATCTTTTAAGACTTTAAACTGATCCCATGATTTTTTGGAAGATTTTTGAATTGAGATTTGGTACTCAAAAGACCTTTTGAAGTTGAGAGCCACTTCTGCCAGAATGAAAAAGGCAGTGGACCTTTGATTTTGAAATGGATTCAAGGGTCTTAAAACTTCATAATATGGATAAACTCAGAGAATGAAAGTTGTTCCAGACACCTTAAATAAGATTTGTAAGAAGGAATTTTCCATTTTGGAGAAGATTTGAGGGGTCAAAACCTTCTGGAAATCTCAGATATGCAATCTGGATTTCCAGAAGCTGATGAACTAGCCTCTAAAAGAAAATTTGAAAAAGAGAGTTTTACTCACCCAAAAAATAAAGTAAAAATTTGTCTGGAAAGCTCTGGATGTTGGATACAAAAAGTGTTTTGTAGTCAACACCAAATTCCAAGTTTATCTGTGTCCAAAAATTAAGACAATGGACTGGGGTCTTGGAAAATTGCTACTGGACAGCAACTTCTCAAGAAAGAAAATATGATTTTAAGGGGGGTTTTGCATCCATGCTTGTCCCCATTTCCCTAGGTTTTGGTTAGTGATCACTTGACATTTTAGTGGTGAATCAACTATACCAAACCATCCTTGGGGTACATTAGGACTAAGCACTTCATTTGCTTGGGGAGGGGAATTTTGTAAAGATGAATTTAAAGAGAAAAATCAATTTAGAGATTTAAAATGTAGACCGTTTGAGATGGTCATTCATGAAGATGAACTTCAAGATGACCATCTTGGGTCAAAACTTAAGTTAAACTAGACATCAAGTAGATCCAAGTAAGAAGAACAAGATGAACAAGAAGTTAAAAGAGAATTTTAGGGTTTTGAGAAGGAGGGCTTTACCAATGGTGACACCCTATCTTCCTAGGCTTGGAATTTGACTTGAGGAGTATCAAGATTTGGTGTTTGACTTGAGGAGTATCAAGATTTGGTGTTTTGGATTTGTGTTTGGGTGGATTCAAGGCTTGAATGTGTTTAGGGTTTGATGATAGAGTTGATCAAAGAGAAAACAAGTAGATAACACTTAAGTCCTCTATGTTTTCTCCCTAATATTCCTCTTGAGTAGTGTTTTAAGCTTGAGCTTGGTGTGTTTAAGAGTGATTTGAGAATGGTTGAAGTGAAATTGGGAAAGGTTCAAGAGAAAATGGTGGCAATCTAAGGATTCCCACTGTTTTCTCTCTATTTTTCGCCAAAATACAGCTTCTGTGAGTAAAATGTGTTGTGTAAACTGAGAGAGGAGGGTTCAATTTATAGCCCTCTGAAATTGACAAACATGTCCGCGCGGATATGATCTGCAGCGTGCACTGTTCATTAAATGCAGCTCCAGGCTTTGGACAGGAAGAATAAAATTCAAAAATTCCAGCAGTTTATGTTTTTCAACTTGCCCAATTCGGATTTTTCCAATTTCTTTTGCTTTTTGAGATTCTTTTCTTGGTTTATCTTTAAATGGCAAACCCTAATCTACCCTTGGTTGGTTAGAAATGTTAGAAATGTTAGAAATGTTAGGAATGTTAAAACTTTCGTTAATTTTCTAACGAAAAGTACTAACAACTCAAATTGGAGCACTTACAGTAGCCCCTCGGCGACGGCGCTTTCGAAGGAAGCGGGGTCGTCGATAAGAGTAAGGCTCCATATTTGACAGGATGATCAAGTGATCGAGTGGCTGAACCTAGCGATAGGCTACCTACGTTTCCCTAGTGGGAATCAAGCCGGCCGTAGTTCGGGTCTTTGACCCTGGGATGATGGCGTTTTAGGTGCCTCGAACCTTGATGAGTTCTGCAGTCGTTTTCTGAAAGAAACTCTGCTGGGGGTAAGAGATGACCATTTTGGTCTGGTGGCTGAACCTAGCGATAGGCTACCTACGTATCCTTAAGAGGAATCAAGCCAGTTGTGGTTCGGATCTTTGACCCTAAGATTTGACTATTTTTGGGGAAGTCGCCCTAAGATCTGACTATTTTTGGGAAGTCGCCCTATGATCTGACTATTTTTGGGAAGTCACCCTATGATCTGACTATTTTTGGGAAGTCACCCTATGGCTTGACTATTTTTGGGAAGTCGCCCTATGGTTTGACTATTTTTGGGAAGTCGCCCTATGGTTTGACTATTTTTGGGAAGTCGCCCTGTGGTTTGACTATTTTTGGGAAGTCGCCACATGTCCCATTTGTTTTTGAGAAGTCACCCTAAGGTTTTGACTGTTTTGGGGAAGTCGCCCTAAGATCTGACTATTTTTGGGAAGTCACCCTAAGATCTGACTATTTTTGGGAAGTCACCCTATGGTTTGACTATTTTTGGGAAGTCGCCCTGTAATCTGACTGTTTTTGGGAAGTCACCCTATGATCTGACTGTTTTTGGGAAGTCACCCTAAGGTTTTGACTGTTTTGGGGAAGTCGCCCTAAGATTTTGGTTTGTCGAATTAGGGAATGATTGCGTTTTATCGCTTTTCCTAGTGTTGTGTGTGATAGCGTTTTAGGTGCCTCAAACCTTAATGATGGAATCTTAGGTGCCTTGAACCTTGATGATGGCGTCTTAGGTGCCTCGAACCTTGGAGATGGCGTCTTAGGTGCCTCGAACCTTGATTTGAAATGATTTCCCTTTGACGGTTTGGGATGGATGGTCCTTTGGTGGATTTTAGTTCAGGAATATGAACCTAAATGGGGACTTAGTTCAGGAGTATGATTCTAAATCGAGGTTTTGCTCAGGAGTATGAACCTAAATGGGGACCTAGTTCAGGAGTATGATTCTAAGTCGAGGTTTTGTTCAGGAGTATGAACCTAAATGGGGACCTAGTTCAGGAGTATGATTCTAAGTCGAGGTTTAGTTCAGGAGTATGAATCTAAATGGGGACTTAGTTCAGGAGTAGGATTCTAAGTCAAGGTTTAGTTCAGGAGTATGAGTCTAAATGGGGACTTAGTTCAGGAGTATGAACCTAAATGGGGACCTAGTTCAGGAGTATGATCCTAAGTCGGGGTTTCAGTTCAGGAGTATGAACCTAAATGGGGACCTAGTTCAGGAGTATGATCTAAGTCGGGGTTTCGGTTCGGGAGTATGAACCTAAATGGGGACCTAGTTCAGAGTATGATCCTAAGTCGGGGTTGAGGGAGGCTGTTTGAGGGCATTCTCGCGGGGAAGATTAGAGTTTATGATGATTATCGGGAAAAAGGGTGGCCGTGTTGGTCAAGCGAGTTTGGACCTAGGGTAGGCTGCCTACGTATCCTGAGTGGGAATCAAGCCTGGACGTAGTTCGAAAACTGCTGGGGATGGTCTTTGATGGTTTGACGGTATTTGGGAGTCACCCGAGATTTTGCAGTTTAAATGAGATATACTTTCATACCTGTGTTGTGCTTACCTGTAGCTGCCGGAAGGACTGAGGCTACGGCTGATGTTGATGAAGAGTTGTTGGGTTGCCATTCGTGGGACGGTTTCTGCTGACGATTTGCTGTCTTTGGAGGCATTTTGACCTGAAGGAAGAGTTTGGTTGAGTCTGCATCTTGCTGGTGATCGTCAACCTTGTAGAAGATGTTGAGCTTGTCTTCACATTGGGACTTCTTGCTTTTGAGAACTTGGTGTCTCTGACCGATTTGCATTTAAGAACTTGGCGTCTCTAACCGAATTGTATTTGAGAACTTGGCGTCTCTGACCGATTTGTATTTGAGAGCTTGGCGTCTCCGACCGAATTGTTTTTGAGAACTTGGCGTCTCTGACCGATTTGCATTGGAGAGCTTGGCGTCTCTGACCGATTTGTAGACACTGGAGGCGGTCTTCATCCATTTGTGGACATTGGAGGTCGTCTTTGGTGGAGACCATCTTTGCTGCGGAGAGGCTTCGGGCAGTGATAGAAAACTGACCTTCCGTGCTTGAATTGCTACATTTGTTAGTAGAGGGATAAATGCACATATGACATGCATGCATAGAATCAAAATGATTTATGAGAGTATCAATGCATGTGCTCGCGAGATGATGCATTTTCTTGCTTTAGGGGATGCACTTAGCCTAAGCTTTTGGCAGGAAAATTATGACTTAGGATTGTTCCTATTGATTCAAGTTTTGTGCATGCTACATGAGCTCTTGGGAGATTTTTGTGGGGATGCATGGTGATGAGAGGGGATGTATTGGGATGTACGTGTCTGGAGACTGTTTGGGACAGGCTTTGAGCAAGTGGGGGAGGTGAGAGTCCTCGATCGCGATTTAAACAGCGGTTGTTGATGAGGTTTTGTTAACAGTATCACATGGACCTCAATTTTGGTGAGATTGGATTCGGATCCCGGGTCTTGATTGGAATTTTCCCTCTCAATCCTGGTCATTTGAAGCTGATGCTGACAGGCTCTAGGGCACGTTGATATGAGTGAAGCTTCTTTCATTTAGGTGAGCTGTGACTTTGGCCGAAACCTTGACTTGGTGAAATTGCTAATGCCGGGAGAAACCCAGATCTCAAATTCCGATGCTACGGGAAGCTGCTATGCTGAAAATCTAGTTGTTGATGTGACTAGACCCTTCTTGTGACTTGATAAAATTCAGGTCCGAAGGACCAGCTTGACAAAACCTCCGGATCCTGAGTAGGCAAAGTCCAGATTTTAAAGAAGTGGCTTGACGAATCTATCTCGTAGTGAAGAACCCAATGTGGACCCAAAGATGACTATAGAAGCCCCAGCTTGAAGAGGCGTACTGAAGAACACAGGAGAACCGCTTAGCAAGCCCCAACGTGAAGAAATTCAGAGCAGTCTTACTGTAGACAGAGTCGTCATGTGACCAGGGAGGCACCCATCTTTTCAGATCTTAGTCAATCAGCCAATGGACAAGACTCAGAAATGTTTACGTGCAGGGGCACATCTTTCGAAAAGTGGGAATGAATCCCGATTTTGTGTATACACACTCGCTTTAGGTTTGACTCTTTTGAGAGAGTATAAGCATCACAAGGTGTGGAAAAGTGTATGGAAGCCCCTGCTGACAGAAAGACAGTGTTTGGCTCTATTTTCCTATGATATAGAAAGAGAAGACTTGTCGAGACACTTGAAAACTTGTCTTATTCATGATGATCACAAGGCTGCTTAAAACCCTTTGTTAATGTTCGGGTTATTCAACTCCTAAATCTGACATGAACAAATATTTTGATTAATCACAAGGAGAAAACCAACTGATATCGAGGATCAAGCTCGGAAAGTGTATAGGGACGATCCTTGATGAGACCGGATTTTTTTTTGAGATTTGTTTGTGATTTCGACCGGACCATTTCTGGTTGCCTACGTTCCCTCCATTATGAAGAGCTCAGGTCGCCGTAGTTCGGGCTTATCCCGAATGAAGAGAGAATGAAAATTCAAGACTTTGAGGTTCTTTTGGGAATTTGAGGATTGTAGATTCGAATAACATATCCCCTTAGAGTGTCCATGAAAGACACGGATGCGAAGCCCCAGTGGGACATCCACGGCAAGTGTTTGTGAAGGAGAAATGAAATATGCTCACATGAAATGTCGAATGAATCAGACTTGAATTTGCGCAATCTTTGATCATTTGAGCCGAGATGGATTTGGCTCCAATTTAAGCAAGCAATGAATCATTAATTTGATTTAGCTCCTGAAGATACTGGAATGAAATTACTATCCGGTAAGGAATGTAGCTGGGTTTCCGGGCTTCGATCGGCCATCGGGTGATTTGGAAAGTTATGACCTCTTAAGATGAGAGGTCGGCTGGGCCTTTTGCTGACTGAACCTCTAAAGATAAGAGGTTGGCTTTTAGGGATGTGTTTGGGAAATCTACGGCGGGGAAGATTGATTGCCTCTAAGAATGAGAGGTCAGATTTTGACTTTGGCCAAAGGCGAGGGTAATGGCAATGGGAATATCCTCTAAAAGCGAGAGGATGGCTTAAGGTTGATTTAAGGTAATGGTGAGAGGAAGTCCAAGCTGTCGAGAACTTTTGCGAACTTGCGAGGATTCGGGCTCCTTTTTGATCATTGGAGAGCTTCTTGAGAAGTCGGGGACTTTTGCTGAATTGTGAGGATCGACAGTCCTTCCTTTTTTTTTTGAAGTTCTTGCTTGAACTATTTCTTTCTTTTTTTGTTGTTTTTTTTTGTTGTTTTTTTTTTTGCTTGGAAGGCCTCCTGAGGAGTTGAGGATTATCTTTGTCCTTCCCTCATGGCTTGGGATATTTTACGCATTGCCGACTCTCGAAGCTAACTTCTTGACCTTGCTTGGATTTCTTTCAATGGGAAGCAGAGGTGATGGCTAAACAGGGTTTCAAAACATGCCGATCTTGAAATAAAAGGGTAGTGTTTAGTGAGGGTAAGGTAATGGCTTCCCTATGGGTGAAAGGCTTCAACCGCAATTCCTACCGGATGACCTATACGGGATTAAGTCTTCATTGCTTGCTTAAGCTTTAAATGAGAAAAGATCCATGCAAATTCATCGGGCAACGAGATGATGATGATGATGATGAAAGGGATGTGAGCATATGAGGTGCAAGATGGGGAGTTGGTAAGTCCCAATTTGAGAAGGTTATCAATTAATTTTCTCACTTCGATTAATTTAAATATTAATCATTTCAAAGAATTAGTGGTTGAGCAGCACAAGTGATCATTTTGGATAAAACCATTTCAATTAAGTGTAGCGTGGGTGCGCAAGTGATGTCTCGAGTCTAGCAAGAAAAGAAAAAAGACTTATATTAAAAGTTAGACATTTAACCACTATGTCCAGAATGGACTACAACGACAAATGTCCGGGAAGGACTTAGGTGAAAGAAAAGTACTAGAACCTACGAAGGTTGACTCAAAAGACTATTTTAAAGATAGGTAGCCCCCAGTCTAGCCGCTCTTTGCTATTGGACCATGCATCTATTCTTCGACGCTGGAGATGGGAGCTATTGCAGGTCTTTGCATCAGGACTTCTTTGTCAACTTTTTTGCTCAATCCAACCATTTTCATTGCCTGCGATGACTGGTTCATTGACCTCGCAAAGGGACAAGTCAAACTCCATTGTGCCCGCGAGGCTTGAACCACCAAACTCGATCGTGTTGACACTCATGTTGTTAGGGAGCGGGTTATTGATAGTATTAGGCCCTTCAGGCATCTCTAACCTCCCTTGCTCAATCAAACTTTGGATTGCCTTCTTGAGGGGACGCAATCATCCGTCAGTGCCCGTAGTGCGATGAAAGGCACAATGCTTGGAGGTATCCAAAGGAGCATTGGAGTTTCTAGGCTGATAATTTTCCAAAGGCCGGAGCAAACCTTCTCTCACCAAACCTCTGAAGATATCACTCAAAGGCATCCCAAAGTTTCTCAAATCTTGGAGCCGGATCCGGATGCATCGGGTTTCTTGGGAACAAAGGAAGTGGCATTGTTACAGTCTGTCCCGCATAGCTAATCACTTCTTTACCTTTTGGTTGGGCGGGAGAGCCTGTGTTGGAGGTGGAAGAAACCCGGTATACGTAGCGAGGTGCGGCGGTCGGCTTCGATTGTAAGCCTTCTCGAACTTAGCCCGGAATTAACCATTGCACGCAAGTCGGCGTAGGGAAGTGGCGAGGGAAGCTCTCAAATGCGGCTTCAAGCATGGCGAAAGATGTCTAACGCTCTTCGTCGAGAGGGAGGAATGGCCATTTCACTGAGCTTTAAGTTCCACCTTTTATAGAAATCCCCAATATTCTCATCGTGGAGCCTTTGCACCGTTGTCTGCAGTCAACTCTGTTTGTTTCCCATTCCAAGTTGGCTTTATACTTATACGTGAAAGTGCGGTAATCTGTTCCCAGTAGCCCTAGCTTCAGGCTGCAATCGGAAAAACCATTTCAAAGCCCCTGACTTCAAAGAGAGACTGAAGTAGTCAGCCAACTGCTGGTTTGTGCATCCCTTAGCTTTCATTGCCAAAGTGTAGGTGTCTAAGTGAGTTTTAGGGCACGCACTTCCATCAAACAATTCGAGATTGGGCATCACGAACTTGTGAGGCAGGGGTACAATTGAGTCGGGATCTGTAGGCCGAAGAGCAGTGTTCCTTTTGACGGTCAATTCAGCGATCCGTGCTTTCATTTCCTTGTGTTGCTCCATAAACCAAGCCAATTGGGGATCCAAAGGTGAAGCGGGAATGCCTGAGCCGATATTTGAGCCAGGAAGAGGACTAGCTGTTGATGGTGCATTGGTGGAAGGGATACCATATCCCGGAGCATAGGTGAAAACCCGTCCTTGGCCCAAATTACCCTGGGGAGTGTAGGTAGGAGCTTGGGCAAAGGGATAGAACCCAGCGACTTGCTGTTGGCTTCCAATCGGCAGAGAAGATGGAGGCAGATCTGAGGTAGCCAGATGGCTTGGATTTCCGGAGTGAGGCCCATAAGTAGGCTTAAGTGCGGGCTGCTGTCCCTGGTTGTTGAATTGCATGGCTGGTTGTGGAGAGGGTGCATAACCGAGAGGATACTGTGGTCCTGGTGATTCTGATGAAATTGGGATGGGGGCTTGGCAACCCATCGAACCCTGAGTGATAAATGGATTTGTGAAAGCTGTGTGAGGAGCAACTGAACCAGTACCATTCTGAGGAGGGGCTCCGAGCGGCCCGAACTGCATCGTGGCGGCATTCCAAACCGTGGTTGTGAAGGTCCGGATTGATTGGTCCCAAGCGAGGCGGGATCCCAATTTGCTTTGTGGCATTCAAGGTATCCCCAACCATGGGAAGGCATTTCGTGCGACTTTGTCCCAGCTGAGGCATTACGAACCGGCTCGTCCGTCCCGTCAGTGCGTGGATCCAGTGGAGCGGTTGGGGAGGCCTGACCCGGAGATCGAGGAGCATGGGCTCGTGGTAGTACCGTGGGAGGCCGGTGGTGGCTTCCTGGAGTAGTCGGGTTGACCAAGAGCGGGATTGAGGTCTTCCTCTTCCTCCACATAAAGGTGCCATATGGGTTGAGGCGGCGGCCAATCCGCTGGCTTTTGATAGCCTCCATAAAAATTTGCTCGGTTGTGCTTCCTGTCGCACTCTCATCATTCGGCTAACCGATTCCATTGCGGTTACATTTGAGGAGTCCCGGGAGGCGGAGTGACGTTGTCCCCATCATTACCGGGCGTGCGGACATTACGAAACCCGGAGTCGGAACAAACGGTGAAGGCGACGATGCGCTTGACTCTTCCCGACCGATCAAACGGTGACCCGGTGCCCGAAACCAAGCTTTGTGCGAAGGCTGCGGGGGAAAGACACGAGGGTTCGAGATGGTGGGATTTGAAGGAAGGTAGGTGTTTGGTCTTAAGGCTCACGCAACATGCGATTATTTGTTCATGTTTACTTAAAACACGCTTTATTAACCTAATCGGTTGGAAAAGATTGCTCTTCTTTTTCGCAAACTACTCTGGATCTGGATCGGTGGGCCCCGTCACTACGTCTATAAGCCCCTCGTATTCCACCCGTATTTCGACCTCCCGGGGTGGACGGCCCGGGCGAGGGTCCTATAGGGCAAGCGGGTCCCACCGACCGAAAGAAAAACGATCCTAAAAGTCGGCGGGTAATCGAGTCTTAACGAGCATTCGATGTAAATTACGGACAAAGGCGACGTCAAAAGTCAAGATCATGTCCGAGGAGCTCGACGAAAAGTCGGCATGATTTGGGCGATAAGCGTCCACAATTGATCTTGACTTGTCGTCGGTTAAGCCGTAATTAGGCATGGAATAATCATTAATCCTTGATGACTCGGTGTCAATCTTTGGGAGTCGGTGTATAATTTGTGCCGATCGAGCCGAAGTCAAGGCGCCGGTCAATATCTTGGTCAAAGTCTGCGGCGGAAAACCGGCAGTAACTTCGGCGGATTAGGGTCCCCGAAAGATATTGAGTCGGTATGCCGACAAAGGCTTGAAAGGAAAGGTCTATACACAGACAGGGCATGACACAGACCAGACTAAAAACCAACCGGGTCTCGGACAAAGTGTGTCACGGACAAGTGCATGGTCGACACGAGGCTCCATGGGATGTTTGGGTAGTCCTGTGCTCATCCGAGAGGTGTAATAACACCAAACGGACCGCGACAAGGATTTCCCCGGGTTAGGGACGTAGTGTGCAGTGTACGGTCACGTGCGCGTAGTGTGCAAGCAGTCTATATTCTTTTTCTGAGTAAAATAGAAAAACAAATTTTATGTGTCTTAAAAATATGATGCATGATTTTTTTTTGAAAATTTTCTTTTTTTTTTTTGAAAATCCTTTTTTTTTTTGAATTTTTTTTTTTGAAATTTAATGAACACATAAGCACGTAAGCACGAAAATTCCGATAGCTAGGGACATGATTCCGACAGTCAAAATTTTGACTTTCTCCGAGGCGGCCAAAACAACACGAAAAATGTGCAAAAATCAACACACACACACGCAAATGATTTTCAAAGCCGGGACGGAAGCTTGACCCTCAAAAGCTTTTTCCTTTTTTTTTTTGGAAAACGGTGATACCGGTACGTGGGATTGTTAAACCACAATTTATCCCCGACTCGTGTTAGGAGGCGGTAACGGGAAGTTTAATGGTTTCCACCAATATAACAAATATCATTTTTTTTTTTTAGAAAAAGCTTAAGTCCCCAGCGGAGTCGCCACTGTGATGATGTGTCGCCATTTCGCGGGAAAAAATTCGATTTTTTGCGTTTCTTTGAAAAAAACCAAATAAAACCCGAGAAAAGAACGGAGTCGCCACGCCATTTTTGTTTTAAGGGCCAAAACTTTGAAAAAAGCCCGAGATCAGAAATTTGGGTTCGGAGGTCATGTTACACGCCGGGAAGGACGTTAGTGTGCACCCGGAATGCCTCGTAAAACGAGTCTTCCAAGCTGAAAATCATTGGGGTGTGTGTGGGTGTGTGTTTTGGCCAAAATAATTTGAAAATCAGAAAAGTAAAAATTGGGATATCTTTTTAAGACTTTAAACTGATCCCATGATTTTTTGGAAGATTTTTGGATTGAGATTTGGTACTCAAAAGACCTTTTGAAGTTGAGAGCCACTTCTGCCAGAATGAAAAAGGCAGTGGACCTTTGATTTTGAAATGGATTCAAGGGTCTTAAAAATTCATAATATGGATAAACTCAGAGAATGAAAGTTGTTCCAGACACCTTAAATAAGATTTGTAAGAATGAATTTTCCATTTTGGAGAAGATTTGAGGGGTCAAAACCTTCTGGAAATCTCAGATATGCAATCTGGATTTCCAGAAGCTGATGAACTAGCCTCTAAAAGAAAATTTGAAAAAGAGAGTTTTACTCACCCAAAAAATAAAGTAAAAATATGTATGGAAAGCTCTGGATGTTGGATACAAAAAGTGTTTTGTAGTCAACACCAAATTCCAAGTTTATCTGTGTCCAAAAATTAAGACAATGGACTGGAGTCTTGGAAAATTGCTACTGGACAGCAACTTCTCAAGAAAGAAAATATGATTTTAAGGGGGGTTTTGCATCCATGCTTGTCCCCATTTCCCTAGGTTTTGGTTAGTGATCACTTGACATTTTAGTGGTGAATCAACTATACCAAACCATCCTTGGGGTACATTAGGACTAAGCACTTCATTTGCTTGGGGAGGGGAATTTTGTAAAGATGAATTTAAAGAGAAAAATCAATTTAGAGATTTAAAATGTAGACCGTTTGAGATGGTCATTCATGAAGATGAACTTCAAGATGACCATCTTGGGTCAAAACTTAAGTTAAACTAGACATCAAGTAGATCCAAGTAAGAAGAACAAGATGAACAAGAAGTTAAAAGAGAATTTTAGGGTTTTGAGAAGGAGGGCTTTACCAATGGTGACACCCTATCTTCCTAGGCTTGGAATTTGACTTGAGGAGTATCAAGATTTGGTGTTTGACTTGAGGAGTATCAAGATTTGGTGTTTTGGATTTGTGTTTGGGTGGATTCAAGGCTTGAATGTGTTTAGGGTTTGATGATAGAGTTGATCAAAGAGAAAACAAGTAGATAACACTTAAGTCCTCTATGTTTTCTTCCTAATCTTTCTCTTGAGTAGTGTTTTAAGCTTGAGCTTGGTGTGTTTAAGAGTGATTTGAGAATGGTTGAAGTGAAATTGGGAAAGGTTCAAGAGAAAATGGTGGCAATCTAAGGATTCCCACTGTTTTCTCTCTATTTTTCGCCAAAATACAGCTTCTGTGAGTAAAATGTGTTGTGTAAACTGAGAGAGGAGGGTTCAATTTATAGCCCTCTGAAATTGACAAACATGTCCGCGCGGATATGATCTCGGCGTGCACTTTGTTCATTAAATGCAGCTCCAGGCTTTGGACAGGAAGAATAAAATTCAAAAATTCCAGCAGTTTATGTTTTTCAACTTGCCCAATTCGGATTTTTCCAATTTCTTTTGCTTTTTGAGATTCTTTTCTTGGTTTATCTTTAAATGGCAAACCCTAATATACCCTTGGTTGGTTAGAGAGGCGTAGGAAGGCCAAACGAACTGCAACTGAGACCACTCCGAGTTAAGGTTTGTAGTGTGCAGTGTATCCGAGGCAGCAGTGCGCATAGCGTGCGGTGTAACCGAGGCAGCAGTTTGAGTAGTGTGCGGTGTAACCGAGGCAGCAGTGCGCGTAGTGTGCAGTCTCTAAAATTCTTTTTCTGAGTAAAACAGAAGTTTTACTGAATATGCACAGATGTATATTGATGCATTTTTTTGTATTTTTTTTTTTTTTGTAAATAAAAAAAAAAGCAAAGCACGTGCACACACACACAACAGTTAAAGAAAGGGGTAAAATGAAAGTTTGACCCTCATCATCATTTTAAAAATCTTTTGTTTTTGTTTAAAAAAGATTTTAAAACAAAATGTCCCCAGCGGAGTCGCCAACTGAAATAGCCCGGATCCGAGAGGCAGCGCGATCGCGCCCCGGCATCTGGCATTTCGCAGGGCCTTGCGGCGCTGTTTTCGTGTGTTGGAGGTGTCTCGCCGTGTTTTTGCTTTGTAGAGTCGCCACGCCGTTTTTATTAAGCCCAAAACATTGAAAAAGGGCATCAGTTTAAAAATAAACTGTTTTTGTTGTGTGATGAGATTTTGAGTTCGGAGGTCAGATGACTCCTCGGGAAGAGAATATTAGAATCTTAGAGCTCACCCGAGTCGCCACGTAAAAACGAGTCTTTCGGATACCCCTAACATTCTTTAACCGTTGTGTGTGTGTGTGTATGTGCTTTTTAAAAATGCATGCTGTGTCGGATGTCTACATTGTACACTGCTTTATTGAAATGTATTGAAATAGTGTAGGAAGGAAGCCTTACCAATGTTGGTTCGTGTCTGTCTTCCGCAGGGGAATAGTGTTTGAGGACGGAATAGTGTTCCGGTACGGACCGGGATTGCTTCGGAAAAGGGGGTCGATTGTCTGCGGACAGAGTTTTGGCGTGCGTTGGGATCGTGAGGATCACTCGGGCAGAGGTTCGGCATGCGTTGGAATCGTTGGTTGGATTCGGGCAGAGTTTCGGTGTGCGTTGGAATCGTTGGTTGGATTCGGGCAGAGGTTCGGCGTGCATTGGAATCGTTGGTTGGATTTGGAAAGAGTCGGGACGCCTCGGGAAAGACCAGGCAAGGCCTCAGAGTACCACGAGGGGCCTCAGAGTACCTCGAGAGTGCCTCAGAGCAGCGCAGGAGCGTCGCGGGAGCGCTCGGGGAGGCTTCGGAGCACCTCGAGGGGGCTCGGAAGGCCTCGGAAGGATCCGAATGGGGCCGGGAGTGCCCCGAAGGGTCTTAGAGGGGAGCCTGAAGGCTGGGGGAGAGGAGAGAAGAGGGAATTGTGTGAAAATGAGGGAGGAGGAGCCCTCTATTTATAGTGCCAGAAAATTGCAAAGAGGTCCGTACGGACCTCCTAGGTAATCCAATATTTTGGTTTTCCTCGATTTGAGGGAATATGTGATGATGAAGAAGATTCAGCCATGATGATGTCCCCTATGCAATAAGGTCCGTACGGACCATCTCAGCATGCAAAGAGGTCCGTACGAACCAACCATGTAGGGGGGTAATGATGTTCTCCGGGATTTGAGGGAATATTGTGGACTTTAAGGGGATTCAGTAATTATTAAAACAAAGAGGTCCGTACAGACCTTAAATGCTTTTCTAATTTTCTGAAAATTCCCAAGAGGTCCTTTTGTCCCTTTTTATCCCAGAAAAGTTCCTCCCTTGGTTTGGCTGAGGGTTTTTTGAGGGTTTTGAGTGCCAGAGGTCTTCGAGACTGCGTTTGTGAGTCTGCGGTGTTTCCTGTGTACTTGGAGGAGGGTGATTCAGATTGGGGTACTTACAAGTTGGTAGAGCGCGTGGTTTTTAACCACGTGGTCGTGGGTTCGATTCCCACATACGTCTCATTTTTCATATCCCTTAAAAATTTGGCCTATAAGAGGCTGCCACATGGCGGGTCATGCCCCATGGGTCATGGGTCGACCCGTCTCATGCATGAGACGGATCCCCTTGTTCTCATGGGAGACCACCTCCCTGTTTTTTGCCTAGACTACCCTTCTCAAGGTTTTTAGCCTAGCTGGGTATTACTCTTTTTGCACTACATTTTTTTTTCCTTTTTTATTAAGACATAATACCGGCGGAGCTTGTCACCGTTGACTGGATGAATAAAGGAATTGCCGTCCAGGTCCGCAAGTTTCATTGCTCCTCCCGAGAGTATTTTCTGCACCACATACGGGCCAATCCAAACGGGTTCCCACTTTCCCAGAGGGTTGTCTCTGGTAGGGAGCTTTACTTTCAGTACCAAGTCACCCTCTTTGATATCTCTGGTCTTGACCTTTTTGTCGAATGCCCTGGCCATTCGCCTCTGGTAGGCTCGGGTGTGTTCCATGGCTTTTAGCCTCCTTTCATCAAGCAGGGCCAACTCATCATGCCGGCTGCGCAACCATTCTACTTCATTGACACTGTTTTCCAGGAGGACCCTTAATGACGGGATTTCCAACTCTATCGGCAAGCCTTGCTTCCATCCCGTAGGTCAGGGCGAAAGGGGTTTCTCCCGTGGCTGTTCTGACAGACGTTCTATAGCCCCAGAGTGCCAGTTGTAGCTTTTTGGGCCAGTCACGACCACGGGTGGCCATTTTTCGGATAATTCTTTCGAGTGTCTTATTGGCAACTTCTACTGCTCCATTGGTCTGAGGTCTGTACGAAGATGATTTGTGGCGAGTGACTTTGAACTCTGACAGCAAGCTATCGCAGTCCCCTTCAAAGTGTGACCCGTTATCTGAAATGATCTCATTGGTCACCCAATATCTACACATGATGTTTTCTTTGACAAACTGGGCCACTTTCTTGGAAGTGAGGACCTTATAGGACTTTGCCTCTACCCATTTCGTGAAGTAGTCCACCACCACTAGCACAAATTCATGTCCATTGCTTCCAGCCGGGGCTATTTTCCCTATCACGTCAATACCCCAAGTTGCAAACGGCCACGGAGTCGTCATGCAGTACGGGTCATGAGGCGGAAGATGATTGAGGTTGGCAAACCGTTGGCATTTGTCACACTCTCGGACATGTTGGACACAGTCTGTTTCCATGGAGATCCAGTAGTAGCCCATTCTGAGGATTACCTGTATCAAAGCTCTGGCATTCATATGAGGACCGCAGGGACCATTGTGGACTTCGGTCATCAGTTTTCTTGCCTTTTCCTTGGTGACACACAAGAGGAGTGGTCCTTGGTATCGTTTCTTGTACAGGTCGCCTCCTAGGATGACATAGTGAGAGGCTAGCCGCTTCAAGGCTTGTAAGCTCTTGGCTTTGATACCTTCCCTCGGTCTACCTTCTTCATTTCTAAAAGCTGACTCCCCATCTTTGAGGAACTGGTAGATACGACATGCAGGTTCCTTGACAGGCTCAGGTCCCAAGTCTATTTCGCAACAGAAAGCCAAGGCTTCTCTTCTACCCACTCTGAATGGTTTTATTGCCTTTCCCTTGGGGATCTCTACCAATGAGGCTAGAGTGGCTAAGGCATCTGCAAATCTGTTCTTGTCTCTCGGCAGGTAATGGAAGGTCACTTTGCAGAACTGCTCAGTCAATTCCTCCATGTAGGCGTGATACCTCTGAAGATTAGGATCCACAGTCTTCCACTTGTTAGAGACCTGGTTGATGATCAGGGCTGAGTCTCCATAGACCTCGAGTTCCTTGACATTCCTTTCTAGGGCAGCCTCCAAACTAGCAATACAAGCTTCATACTCTGCAGCATTGTTCGTGACAGGGAAGTTCAACTTGATGGCTATTGGCGTGTGCTCATCTTTCGGGTCAACCAGTAGCATTCCTACGCCATTTCCCCTTTTGTTAGCGGCTCCGTCAAAGAAAGGCTGCCATCGGTTCTCAGGCTCAACTGCGAAGATCCCTTCATCTGGGAATTGTGGTTCATGCCCTCAATCCTCAATTCTAGGGAAGTTTACCAGATGGTCTGACAGTGCTTGACCCTTGATTGCCTTTATCGTCACATAGTTGATGTCATACTCAGCCAGGAAGAACGACCACTTTGCTAGACGCATCGAAAGGGAAGGCTTGTCGAAGATTTACTTGATGGGGTCCATTTTCGAGACCAAGTTTACAGAGTGGGCCTGCATGTAATGCTTCAGCTTACCGACTACCCAGACCAATTCGGCACAAGTCTTTTCGCATGCTGAGTAATTGAGTTCACTTCCTTGCATCTTTCGACTGATAAAGTAAATGGCGTTTTCTACCCGAGAGTCCTTCTTTTCCCGAGCAAGCATAGCCCCAATTGTCGTATCAGTGACAGTGAGATAGAGCAGAAGAGGTTTCTGTCCATGTGGGGGGCATAGCACCGAGGGATGTACTAGGTATGCCTTGATTTTGTCGAAGGCATCCTAGCATTCCTCATTCCATTCTGTGTCCACATTTTTCTTCATGAGCTTGAAGATGGACTCGCACATGGTAGTCAGCTGGTTGACAAAACGGCTGATGTAATGTAACTTGCCCATAAAGCTTTTGACTTCTGTCTGAGTTCAAGGCGGCCTCATGTCCATAATAGCCTTGATCTTTCGGGGATCGACTTCAATACCTCGTTCTGTGACCATATACCCAAGCACTTTTCCCCTTGTCACTCCAAAGGTGCATTTAGTAGGGTTCAGTCTCATGGAATGCTGTCTTAACCTCTCAAAGAACTTTTGCAGGTCGACAAAGTGTTGTCCATCCGCACCTTTGGAATGGATTATCATGTCATCGAAATAGACCTCAATTTCTTTGTGGATCATGTCATGAAAGAGTGCAGTCGCTGCCCTTTGATACGTAGCCCCGGCATTCTTAAGCCCAAAAGGCATCACCGTATAGCAGTACATCCCCCACGATGTGGTGAAGGCTGTCTTTTCTTGGTCTTCCTCAGCCATCTTGATCTGGTTGTAGCCAGCAAAGCCATCAACGAAGGATTTGACTTCGTAGTTGGCAGTGGCATCCACCAGAATGTCTATGTTTGGCAACGGATAGTCGTCCTTGGGACTGGCCTTATTCAGATCCCGAAAATCTACACATCCATGTATTCTCTGAGCAAATCGACCAGTCTGTCCCTTTCAGCCCCTTGAAAGAAGTTACCGATCTGTGTCTCTTTAGGTTCCTCGACAGTACCCAAGTTAACACTTGTCAAAACCTCCTCGGCATTTTGGGCCCGGTTTTCCTCTTTATCAGTAACCTGCTTAAAGATTTCTTTAATGTATTGTTCATTTAGTGTGTTTGCATCTTATTCAAATGAATCATTATTAACTGTTGTTGAGTTATTAGTTAATTTATCATTTGTTAAGTTGGCAATAAGGGGATACTCGGAAAGATCTATCATTTCATTCAAAGCGAAAGGAAAGATAACATTGGCTACATATTCATAATCTTCGGGCGTGAGGCCTTCAGATGACTCAGAGGACTGGAATTCGAAGACTCTTGACTCAAAGGACTCTTGACCCTAGAGACTCTTGATCCTACACTACTTATTGACCAAAGTGTTTGACTGGGTTGGACAGGGGGGTTTACTCTTTGCTGTTGCAGCCCTGGGGAAAAGCAATCTTGTTGGCGGTCTTCAGAAAGCTGGAAACCTCAAACTGAACAAAAGCTTGTCTAGGATCATTTGTAGGTTGGTACCTTGGGAAGATGGTGAGGGGATCCAGAGAGGCCTGGTGCAATCTCTCAGTAAGCTCGTTCGTGACAACTGGACTCATTGATTGGAGGGTCTGATTCATCTTGTCGAGACACTGCTGGTAGGTCATCTTCTCTCTGCTGATCTTTGATACCACAACTTTGTCTGTATAGCCAACAGGAGGGTTGGCCTGGATGATACTGATAAAGTCTTCTTCGGGTGAAACTTTGATCCTGCCTTGACCAATCATGCATTCTATGGGGGTCTTGTACTCTATCTCCAGATCTACTAGCTTTTCGTTGAACTTAGCAATGGCTATGAATTCAGAGTTCTCCGCCTCAAGAGGATCAATGATGACGGGATTGTTGGGTTTGATATTGTCTTGGCTGATTGACTCCTTAGTGGGCTCCTTAGCGTAGCTGACATAATAGTCGAACTTGCCCGAGGGCTCTCCCAGAGTTCCTACACTCGTGTCCCCCGCTTCGTACCTTTCTTTCATCTTTTGTTGTGTGGATTTCTTCTTCTTCTTCCTTGAGGGAGCATCTTCGTTAATCCAGTCCTGGTAAGAGTCTTCCAAACATCCGTCACAATCACAAACGTCATACCAAATATGAGGTCTGGGTTGAGCTGGGATGACTTCCCCTCCGGGCACTTGGTTACCACCATTGTTAATTACTAAACCGGCCATCCTAAATACTGGGTTGATAAGCTAACGGTTTTGATGAATTATCTGAGAATTCTGCACTGACAAGACGCTGACCCGGTATTCTCACCCACTTCTTTCTCGCTACGGGAAAGGGATAGGCAAGGTTTAGACTCGGGGGTAGGTGTTTAGGCTGAAGGCTCGAGCAATATGCAAATTAAGAATCTTCCAGTTTACTTAAAACAGTGTCTTTTATTTATTTCTATTTGGTTGGAAAAGGGGTTGCCCTTCTTTTTCGCAACTACTCTAGATCCTGGATCAGTGGGTTCCGTCACTACGTCTATAGGCCCCTCGTTTTCCACCTATATTTCGACCTCCCAGGGTGGACAGCCCCGGACGAGGGTCCTATAGGGCACGCAGATTCCACCGACCGAGAGAGAAGAACTCTCCTAAGGGACTAGTGGGTCATAGTAACTTTCAACGCACGAGCGATGCGGATTATAATCAAGGCAATGCCGAGAAAGTCTCGTCTTTTAGCCTTAACGAAATTTCGGCAGAGTTTCGTTTACGCGTTAGACGTTTTGACTTTGGCATTGTCCAAGAAAATAATAGGCATGGGTCGGACGATAAAAGCCGAATGACACGGCGTCACATTGAGCTTTGTTGCATACTTCGTGCGAGTCAAGGTCAAAGTCAATGCCGGTTCAAGATCTTGCCTACTTTTTCCTTGGCGGAATTTCGGCAGAGTTTCCCTTGCGCGAAAGATCTTTTGATTTTGGCACGGACACGGGCTTGACTCTTACGTATTCCCACGCGGGTCAAAATCGAAGTCAACGTCGGAGTCAAGATTCTGCCAATTTTTCCTTGGCGGAATTTCGGCAGAGTTTCGCTTGCTCGAAGGATCTTGACTTTCGACATGGGCTAAGGTTTGACATTTATGGGGGTATGCAATAAGGCTATATGACACGATCTAGACCAAAAACTAACCAAAAAGTCACGGTTTTAAAATGTGTGATACGGACTAGTGCATTGGTCGACATTGGCTGCCATGGGGAGTTTGGGATGATTCCGTGCGCGCCCGGGAATGCTGTCCGTGACTGCAGCTGAACAACCAACCCGGGTTAAAAGGACGTGCGTGCAAAGTGTACAGGATATAATGGTGCGCGTAGTGTGCGGCCTCCTAAAAATGTTCCTTTTTGAGTTAAAACAGAGATTTTCAGAAATGTGTTTTAAAGGAATGCTTTTTCGGGACGGGGGAAATGCAACAAGTAAGCACATAAATTTTCTGGAGCCCGGTCAGCCTTGGAACTGAATAGCCCCAAGCTGCCAAGACTGCCAGATTAACCTCAGAAGTGTCCTAGTGGAACTGCCCAAAGAAGCCGTCCGGCTATGATCCAGGCAGATCAAGCCGTACGGCTGGATCAAGCAGTTTTCCAGATTCCAAATTTTTTTAGTTCCAGACTGTTTCCCTGGACATTTTGGCACCTTCTCAGCTTCAGAATGCTCCCTGTTCAGTATTCAGAATATGCACAATCCCAAAAACCAAGATGCATGCAAAAATAAGGAAAGAAAACAAGCACGAAAATTTGGATCCGCGACGGAAGGCTAACCCACAAAAGTTTTTTTTTCTTTTTTTGAAATGATACCGGTACGTGGCATTGTTCTACCATAATTTATCCCCGACTCCACAAGGAGGTGTTGAAGAGGAAATTTAATGGTTTCCACCTGTATACCGAGTATCATTTTTCTATTTTAAAAAAAAAAAAACTTATTTGAGTTTCCCAGCGGAGTCGCCAAACTGTGAATGTGGGCCCAAGATCGCGGGTTTTTTGTGAACCGCTTTCTCGTGTGGAAGGGGTCACCGCTTCACATCGGTTTGAAGACATCCGGTTTAATTGAAAAACGGAGTCGCCACGCCATTTTGATTTCCTCAAAACTTTGGAAAAAAGGAATAGGATCAGGAGGTTAAGTTACTCATTGGGAAGAACGTTTGACATTCACCCAAGAAGCCTTGCCAAAGAAAGTCTTCCTAGATCCGATTTTCGTGCTTGTTTTGTGCTCTCGTATGTGTGTGTGATTTGAAAAGGGAGGGAATGTGCCAAGTTGTCTTCCGAACGTATAAACCATTTGAGTTGGTTATCGCTCGGGATTCCTTGGATTTTGATGTGTTCGGGATTTTGATCCCGTGCTCATCTTGGACTTATGATCATCATTAAGTGACATTTGGCCATATATGATCTAAATAGGGACACCTTTTTTATAGTCCAAGAATGAGACTCTTTAGAAAGGAAGAACCTTTGCCCATCAATCCTACATCTTGAGACGATTTGAGCTTAGTAGGGACATTTATGCTCGTCTCCAGTGATGATCGGAGATGTAAGGGCTACGGTTCGTCCGTTTCTAAAGGGACTTCAACTATGGCATCTTTAATGGAGGAAACGATGTAAATATGAGACCTTTACACCGATCCGCCCCATGAGATGCTTCAAGTACCAAAGGGACTAAGGAGAGGGGTATAAAGATTGGGTCTTTATACTCATCCTATGTCTTTCGTGCCTTAGGAAGGTCACTAGACAATCCTTGGAGAGTGATCCAACCATGAGGGACATGGGGGAGTTGCATTTGAAAGTAAAGATTGCATTTTTATGTAAATGAGTGTAATGAACACTATGAAAACTAAGACTAGGAATGTAAAGGGAAGACTTTGAGGCTTTCCTATGTCCTTTAAGAACCTTTTTAGGTGGACAATCCTCGGAAGCAAGGCCAAGGGAGTGAAAATGACATAATAATGATAAAGATGACATTTTTATGTAAAGATGACATTTTTATATAGTAAAAATGACATTTTTCACATCATCATGTGAGGAATCCTCCCTAAAACAAGCCACTTGTGGGCCCTTGTTCATCTTTGGGATGGATTCTCCATGAATCCTATGTGTTAGGGGGAAAAGGGGATATGATGTCTACATACTAAAGATATGATTTTTATGACAATATATCACATATAATGGCAATAAATGGCAAGATAAATAACAAATAAGCAATATGACAAGATAACAAGTATATTTCAAAGAGGAAGGAAGGAGAGGTTACCAATGGTGGTTTTCCTCTATCTCCCTTGGGGTTTTCCTAAGGAAGGAGTGACTTTGGATGGATTTTGGAGATGAGGGAGGTGATTTTTAGTGAGTTTTGGCTACTGGAAATTCGTGGTTTCAGTTGGGCAGAGTAGCAGTGCTCAAAATTGTATATCAAAATGGGTAGAGGAGGCCTCTATTTATTGGCTGATTTGTGCTTCCTAATGAAGCCGTGCGGCATTAACCTCTGGCTAATGAAGTCGTGCGGCATTATCCTTTTGTGACTCAGCCTGTTTCTAGAACCATGCAAGGTGGCGCCTAGAAACTCCCTTCCAATGAGGGACTGCTTGGAATTTTAATTCCTAGTAAGTCCTTCACCCCTTGTAAGGTTTGGGAAAGTTCCAGAATTGCCCCTGAACTTTAGGAAAGTTCAGGGAATTGCCGAGAAACTTAACCGGAAGGCATGAGCCAGATTTGGGTACTTACACTTACTACCAGCCAGAAGCCTAATCCCCCGCAGGACCAGCCAAGATTCAACTTGGCCAACTTCAGAGCACGGGCCGGCGAAGGAAAGTCAAAGCCAACCTGGCACTCGCACTCAATCAACATGCTGACAAAGTGAGGCCACCGCCACAAGCTACCTCAGTGTAATCCCGAGGCGCCACCAAAACCTTTGCCTCTCAATAGGAAGACAGGAAATGGATGGCTCGATGACTCTCCCTCTCCAGAAAGAGATCAGATCTACGATTCCAGACTGTACGGCAGCATGCTCATCTCTGATCGAAAGTTCATCAGCATCCTTCGAGCAAACTCTCTGGCCACACCAGATGATCGGTAACATCCACTATGGAAACATCATCACCTTCACAGATTTGGACCTGCCAAAATTTGGGGCTAATCACAATGAGCCGCTCTACATCACTGTTCAGTTGGACGAGTGTCGCCTTCCCCGCGTACCGGTAGACGGAGGCTCCGGAATGAATGTCTTGCCCGCCAAGATGATGGACCTGCTTGACATCAAGCCCACAGATTTGAAGCCTTCAGTCCACACTGTCAAGGCTTACGATTCTACTTCCCGCACAGTTCTCGGGGTTGCTACTTTAAACATCTGGTTTAGCATACGGATGATCCCTATCGAATTTCAAGTGTTGGACATTCCTATCACTTTCACAGCCATCTTGGGACGACCCTGGCTGTATCAAATGAATGGTGAGGCATCGACCCTTCACCAATGTATCAAGTTCATGCAAGGTAACGAACTGACAAGAGTCTACGGTGATAGCGTCACCTCCAAAGGGACCTTCACCAACGGCATTCCAGTATTAGAAATCAAGCAAGCATGACGACGATATGGCATTAAATGGATTCACATTGGAAACTTCCAAAATCCAAATATGCAGTGTGGACCTTCCACTATTCTGGGACAAAATCCTTCCTGCCATAAAGATGATGAAACTCATGAACTTCATCCCGGGACTGGGGCTCGGCAAAAGTTTACAAGGCCAACACCAAGTCATCAAAGTCAAGGACCACACTACAGTCCAGGGGCTCGGTTATGTGCCAACACCAGCTGACATCAAGAAAGACAAGAGGCTCGCCAGCACCAAAGCAGCAGCCCGCAAAAGGGGAACCTCCTACGGTACACCCAACCTCTGACCTTACAGCTTCGACCTCGCTCGCTACTTCGTCAAAGGAATTGACAGCAGAACTGAGGGAACCGACAACGGAACTAATGAAGATGAGAAAGGAATAGGAAAAGTCAGTACAAAGACTACAGAAAGGATGGGAAAGCTGGCGTAGGACCTTAAGCGTTTCAGAGGACTCAAGGCTAATTTGATAAGGGGAGCATTCCTCGACATCACTGCTCTACATGGACCAATCGCCACCACAGTTCAGCATGAGTACTCATTCTTGGGAGACAGGCTGTTCGGGTCAACCTATGAGGCCACATTCGAAACAGTGACTCCAAAGCAGAAAGAACTAGAATTCGTGGAAGATGCTCTCAGTGGACCCGCTCTACAGAATCTTTTCGAAGAAGTCATGGAGGTGCCAAACCTGATTGACCTGGGCTCCGAAGACAGCATGATCGCCATGATCGGGATAGCAATGAAAGGATATTCTAGAAAGGTTGGACCTCGGTAGCTTGGGCCCGGTTTTTCTCTCGTTTTACAACATGCTTAAATGTTTGCTTGATGCATTTATTCAATTAATGTGTTTGCTTCTTTGTGTAGATGAATTGTTATTAATTGCTTTGATTAGTTAACTCATCATTTGTTAAAGATGCAATGAAAGGATATTCTAGAAAGGTTGGACCTTTTATTGAAAGCGTAAAGACTGTACATTGTTGATTATGGACTCACGATCTTCCGGCGTGGAGCCATCAGATGACTCGAAAGACATGAATTCACAGGCAACATGACTCGAAGCTAGACTATGGGTGACGAGGGATTGGACCAGGCTTCATTACTCTGGGCAGGCTGTAGCTCTAGAGGGAGTGGCAATGGCCTTGGTGACCAATTCTCAATTGGCACGATTCCTGGAAAATAGCTTGCGTGTGGTTCGACTTCAAACCAGATCGCGGAGGTTATTGGTTGCTCCTCTGATGACGTCCCTCTATTAGTGTTGCCACCAGTCCTTGGGGGTCTTTGATGATGGAAGTCGCTGAGGGCTACTTCTAAGAGGGCGAAGCATTCGCTGATTCGGAGTTGATTCTTGCTGATGTTGATCATTTTCATAGAATTCGCCTCTTTATCTGGGATCTTTGCTTGGACAACATTTACAATGTCTGATTCGAGGGGGCATGCTATATCTCCTTCCTGGACTAAGCCTTGGAGGAGGTTGCGCCACTGTTCATCTAGGTCGAACACTGGAATGTTGAATTGAACTATGCTGTGATAGCTGTCCCCGTAAGATCCGAGAGTATCGGCCAGAGGGTTGTCCTGTACCGGTGGATCGGTGATGAGCCAGTTTGCAAGAGGGTTTTCGGCGAAGTAAGGATCTACTCCTCGATCAATCTCCATCTGGGCGTCCATCTCTTGATCCTCTCTTAAGCATTCTTCGCAGTCGCATATGTCAGAGTTGTCGTCTTGACCCATGAGCTCTTCGATTTCTAGCTCGTCACGGCTTAGAGCGTGGATGTAAGGATCCACTTCGTAGCAGGACAGGATTGGAGACTCATCTGGAGACGAGTATTCGGTCATGTCGGGACCTTCTTCTGGGTCGTAGCTTGCCGGCCAAACGCTTGCCATTGTACTGCTTCCGCGGATTACTTCAAGCACTCCATTGGCATTGATGAATTTCACGCATTGGTGAAGAGAAGATGATACTGCTTTCATCTGATGTATCCAAGGTCGTCCCAGCAAGGCAGAGAAGGTGGGCTTGATTTCCACGACTTGGAACTCTACCGACTCTAGTTGTGCATCGAATTGGATCCTCAGATTGATGACTCCTACGATGGGTCGTGCAGTGGAGTCGTAGGCTCGGATTACCCGAGGTGAAGGCCTTATCAGGGAGCGGTTGATACGGAGTCATTTTAGTGTGCTCAAAGTGATGATGTTGACTGCGGAGCTGTTATCAATCAAGACGTTCGGGAGGAAGAACATCTCTGTTTTTATGAGGATGAGGAGGGCTTCGTTGTGTCGATTCTAACATATCGGCAAGTCATTGTCTGTGAAGGCTAGACCGCTTCCTATGCTACCATTTGACTCAGTCTCCTCTGGGGAGCGTTCGATCCATCCATTGGTGTGCCTTGGTCGGGGCAAAGATCGTAGGGAGAGAGTTGCCCTTGGGCGTTCTTGTCTGGATTCCCGGTCACGAGACCTTTTGACTCTGGATTCACGTTCCCAGTCATAGCGAGACAACATGCTGACGGTTTCGGAAATTGCAGGGGGTCTGCTCTCGCTTGGAGTTTCGTCAAAGGCTATTGAGTTCACCCTATCGTTTTGGGGGAATGGATTTCCGATGGTATTGGGGCCACGGGGGCGTTCCAACTTTCCTTCTTCAATTAGCCCCTGGACCACCTGCTTTAGTACGAAGCAATTGTCGGTGGTATGGACGGGGTAGTTGTGGAAGGCGCAGTGCTTGCTCATATCCATGTTGGGTTTGGGAGTCTTTGGTTGGAAATTCTCGAGAGGTTTGAGAAGATTTCGCTTTACCAAAGCTTCAAATACTTGGCCCAGGGGCATTTCGAGATTGTCGAGATGCTGGAACTGTGGGAAGCGAGGGGGATTATTATTCCTTGGGGCTGCTTGATCGCGGTTTACTTGAGCTCCGTTCTGGATGTAGTGTACCATTCCGACTGCTTCTTTTCCTTTGTTCGGGGCAGGAGTTGAAGTTGCCAGGTTTGTCCGATAGCGGTAAGACGAGGCAGGGGATGCTGTTGTCTTCTGAAGACTCAGAGTCTTCTCAAACTTTGTTCCGGCATTGACCATGGCACAGAGATCTGGATAGAAATGGTGGCTGATCAAGGTCCTCAAAGATGACTTGAGGCAAGAATGGAAGATGTCCATCTGCTCTTCTTTGGAAAGTGGATCCATTATCTCACTAAGCTTCCAGTTCCATCTTTTGTAGAACTCACCCACTAGTTCGTCATCCTTTTGCTCGGTGGCTTGCAGATCATGGCGGTTCGTTTCCCACTCGAGGTTGGCGCGGTACTTCTCTAGGAAGATCTCGCTGATTTGATCCCACGTGGAGCGGTTTTCTGCCTTTACATTGAGGAACCACCTTAGCGCTGTGGATTTGAGAGAATGCTGAAAGTGATCCGCCATCTTTTGAGGGGTTGCCCCTTTGGCTCTCATACCCAAGACATAGGTGTCGATGTGGGTTTTTGGGCATTCTGTCCCATCAAACTTTTCCATTTCCGGCATCCTGAATTTCGGAGGGAGCGGGACTACTTTGCTTGGATCAGTGGGCAGAAGGGAGTCCTTCCGAGAACTGGCTAGCTTGCCTTGCATGTCCTTCATTTTCTCGATCAGCCAAGCCATATGGGGATCGGCAGGTTGAGGTGGGTTACCGTTTTCGGGGATGGAAACCGAAGATGGAGATGGATTGGCTGATGGTATTTCCATTCGGGAGTCTTGGAGAGGTAGTTGAGTGTATACCAACCCATACCCTGGAGTGCTGTAGTTAGGGGCGTGATTGCCAGGTCCGCTAAGGGTTGTGTTTGGAAATTGGGGAAATGATTCGTTAGCCCTAAGTGGCAGACTAGCAGGTGGCAAGCTTGAGATGTCGGGATATCCGCTAGGGATGCCTGTCCCAGGTAAGCATGGGGACTTCTGATTATGGCTGCGAGGCTCGTATAGAGGCAGAGGGTTAAATCCTGGGGGATACCGAGATATATTGGGATACGCGGAAGCGAGCACGTATGTGTGCTTTGTTGATACCGAGCTTGGGGTGCGAGCCGGGAAATTGATCTTGGCCCGGACATGTCGGGAGCTGCTTGGCCCGACGC
The DNA here is from genome assembly GCA_022495995.1 of Adenophora triphylla var. japonica. NCBI lineage: Eukaryota > Viridiplantae > Streptophyta > Magnoliopsida > Asterales > Campanulaceae > Adenophora > Adenophora triphylla. The sequence continues at coordinate 472,971 of JAFEMH010000254.1, forward strand.
TGAGGAGCTTTGAGCGAGAGCCGCTGCGTTCTTTGGGATCTCGTAACTTGGCGGAGGCGGGACCTGCTGATAGCTTTGAGAAACCGGGGGAGCCGGTATTTCTTCGTCTTCTATGAGAACGAAGGTTCCATCAGGTTGGGGAACTGCAACGGTTCCTCGAAGATGCAGGGTGTCTACGATCCAGGCTTGCTGCTCTTCTTGGCGCTTCTTGATGGTTTCAAAGGCTCGCAGCACCTCCTCCATTGTCTGGAGGTTCCTTAGTGGCGGGGTTCCGTTTCCCTCATTGTTATCTGTTGATCCCGTCATGGGGGAGTAGCGGACGGTGCGGACCGTTGAACTGGAAGGGCTGTCGGACCTTGTGACCTCAATACTGAAAAGGCGGCTCCCGGGTATTCTCAACCACTCTCGGTTCGCTGGAGGGGTGACGGGCAAGGTTTAGACACAGGAAGGCCTTTCAGGATAAGAGGGGGAAAGCTCACGTGACATGCGGTTTCCATTTTTTTTGTTGTTTTATTTACTTAAAACGTGTTTTCTCAGAGTCCTAGGTAGGTTGGAAAAGATTGCTCTTCTTTTTCGCAACTATGCTAGATCCTGGGTCAGTGGAGACCATCTGTGCGGCTATAAGCCCCTCGTTTTGCACCTGTATTTCGACATCCCGGGGTGGACAGCCCCGGGCGAGGGTCCTATAGGGCAAGCGGTTTCCACCGGCCTAAAAGAAAAAACCGAACCTAAGGACCGAGCCTGTCATGTTCGTTTTAATGCGTTAGCCATGTGAATAGTGAATCGAGCCGGCCACTGAGTCAAGATCAGGTCAAGAGTTCGGCATGACCTCTCTTTACCTTGCTTGCGCAAGGGATCTGTGACGTTAGGCGTTAATCGTCATGGCTGACGTATTAAAGGCTTGATGACATGGTGTCATGTGGGCATGGATGTATATCCGGGACGGAACATCGTCTGGGTGTAGCTTCGGAAATCAAGATCAGGTCAAGATTTTAGCATGACCTTTCATCGCTTTGCTTGCGCAAGGGATCTTGAGTTCCGAGCTTCGACTCAGAAAATGGCCGGCATGGGATATGTATCCAGGCTGTATGACACCGACTGGGTAAAACCAACCGAGTCTGGACAGAGTGTGACTCAAGACTCAAACGTGCAGGGTTGACGCTTGGCTAGGATGGGATGTTTGGAATGATCCCGTGCGCGTTCGAGAGGCGTAGGAAGGCCAAACGAACTGCAACTGAGACCACTCCGGGTTAAGGGTTGTAGTGTGCAGTGTATCCGAGGCGACGGTGCGCATAGCGTGCGGTGTAACCGAGCGGCAGTTTGAGTAGTGTGCGGTGTAACCGAGCGGCAAGGTGCGCGTAGTGTGCGGTCTCTAAAATTCTTTTACGAGTAAAACGAAGTTTTGCTATGCACGAGATGTATATTGATGCATTTTTTTGTATTTTTTTTTTTTTGTAAATAAAAAAAAAAGCAAAGCACGTACACACACACACAATTAAAGAAAGGGGTAAAATGAAAGTTTGACCCTCATCATCATTTTAAAAATCTTTTGTTTTTGTTTAAAAAAGATTTTAAAACAAAATGTCCCCAGCGGAGTCGCCAACTGAAATAGCCCGGATCCGAGAGGCAGCGCGATCGCGCCCCGGCATCTGGCATTTCGCAGGGCCTTGTGGCGCTGTTTTCGTGTGTTGGAGGTGTCTCGCCGTGTTTTTGCTTTGTAGATTCGCCATGCCGTTTTTATTAAGCCCAAAACATTGAAAAAGGGCATCAGTTTAAAAATAAACTGTTTTTGTTGTGTGATGAGATTTTGAGTTCGGAGGTCAGATGACTCCTCGGGAAGAGAATATTAGAATCTTAGAGCTCACCCGAGTCGCCAAACGAGTCTTTCGGATACCCCTAACATTCTTTAACCGTTGTGTGTGTGTGTGTATGTGCTTTTTAAAAATGCATGCTGTGTCGGATGTCTACATTGTACACTGCTTTATTGAAATGTATTGAAATAGTGTAGGAAGGAAGCCTTACCAATGTTGGTTCGTGTCTGTCTTCCGCAGGGGAATAGTGTTTGAGGACGGAATAGTGTTCCGGTACGGACCGGGATTGCTTCGGAAAAGGGGGCCGGTTGTCTGCGGACAGAGTTTCGGCGTGCGTTGGGATCGTGAGGATCACTCGGGCAGAGGTTCGGCGTGCGTTGGAATCGTTGGTTGGATTCGGGCAGAGTTTCGGCGTGCGTTGGAATCGTTGGTTGGATTCGGGCAGAGGTTCGGCGTGCATTGGAATCGTTGGTTGGATTTGGAAAGAGCCGGGACGCCTCGGGAAAGACAAGGCAAGGCCTCGGAGTACCACGAGGGGCCTCAGAGTACCTCGAGAGTGCCTCGGGGCAGCGCAGGAGCGTCGCGGGAGCGCTCGGGGAGGCTTCGGAGCACCTCGAGGGGGCTCGGAAGACCTCGGAAGGATCCGAATGGGGCCGGGAGTGCCCCGAAGGGTCTTAGAGGGGAGCCTGAAGGCTGGGGGAGAGGAGAGAAGAGGGAATTGTGTGAAAATGAGGGAGGGGGAGCCCTCTATTTATAGTGCCAGAAAATTGCAAAGAGGTCCGTACGGACCTCCTAGGTAATCCAATATTTTGGTTTTCCTCGATTTGAGGGAATATGTGATGATGAAGAAGATTCAGCCATGATGATGTCCCCATGCAATAAGGTCCGTACGGACCATCTCAGCATGCAAAGAGGTCCGTACGGACCAACCATGTAGGGGGGTAATGATGTTCTCCGGGATTTGAGGGAATATTGTGGAATTTAAGGGGATTCAGTAATTATTAAAACAAAGAGGTCTGTACAGACCTTAAATGCTTTTCTAATTTTCTGAAAATTCTCAAGAGGTCCTTTTGTCCCTTTTTATCCCAGAAAAGTTCCTCCCTTGGTTTGGCTGAGGGTATTTTGAGGGTTTTGAGTGCCAGAGGTCTTCGAGACTGCGTTTGTGAGTCTGCGGTGTTTCCTGTGTACTTGGAGGAGGGTGATTCAGATTGGGGTACATACAAGTTGGTAGAGCGCATGGTTTTTAACCACGTGGTCGTGGGTTCGATTCCCACATACGTCTCATTTTTCATATCCCTTAAAAATTTGGCCTATAAGAGGCTGCCACATGGCGGGTCATGCCCCATGGGTCATGGGTCGACCCGTCTCATGCATGAGACGGATCCCCTTGTTCTCATGGGAGACCACCTCCCTGTTTTTTGCCTAGACTACCCTTCTCAAGGTTTTTAGCCTAGCTGGGTATTACTCTTTTTGCACTACATTTTTTTCTTCCTTTTTTTTTAAGACATAATACCGGCGGAGCTTGTCACCGTTGACTGGATGAATAAAAGAATTGCCGTCCAGGTCCGCAAGTTTCATTGCTCCTCCCGAGAGTATTTTCTGCACCACATACGGGCCAATCCAAACGGGTTCCCACTTTCCCAGAGGGTTGTCTCTGGTAGGGGGCTTTACTTTCAGTACCAAGTCACCCTCTTTGATATCTCTGGCCTTGACCTTTTTGTCGAATGCCCTGGCCATTCGCCTCTGGTAGGCTCGGGTGTGTTCCATGGATTTTAGCCTCCTTTCATCAAGCAGGGCCAACTCATCATGCCGGCTGCGCAACCATTCTACTTCATTGACACTGTTTTCCAGGAGGACCCTTAATGATGGGATTTCCAACTCTACTGGCAGCACTGCTTCCATCCCGTAGGTCAGGGCGAAAGGGGTTTCTCCCGTGGCTGTTTTGACAGACGTTCTATAGCCCCAGAGTGCCAGTTGTAGCTTTTTGGGCCAGTCACGACCACGGGTGGCCATTTTTCGGATAATTCTTTCGAGTGTCTTATTGGCAGCTTCTACTGCTCCATTGGTCTGAGGTCTGTACGGAGATAATTTGTGGCGAGTGACTCTGAACTCTGACAGCAAGCTATTGCAGTCCCCTTCAAAGTGTACCCATTATCTGAAATGATCTCATTGGTCACCCAATATCTACACATGATGTTTTCTTTGACAAACTGGGCCACTTTCTTGGAAGTGAGGACCTTATAGGACTTTGCCTCTACCCATTTCGTGAAGTAGTACACCACCACTAGCACAAATTCATGTCCATTGCTTCCAGCCGGGGCTATTTTCCCTATCACGTCAATACCCCAAGTTGCAAACGGCCACGGAGTCGTCATGCAGTACAGGTCATGAGGCGGAAGATGATTGAGGTTGGCAAACCGTTGGCATTTGTCACACTCTCGGACATGTTGGACACAGTCTGTTTCCATGGAGATCCAGTAGTAGCCCATTCTGAGGATTACCTGTATCAAAGCTCTGGCATTCATATGAGGACCGCAGGGACCATTGTGGACTTCGGTCATCAGTTCTCTTGCCTTTTCCTTGGTGACACACAAGAGGAGTGGTCCTTGGTATCGTTTCTTGTACAGGTCGCCTCCTAGGATGACATAGTGAGAGGCTAGCCGCTTCAAGGCTTGTAAGCTCTTGGCTTTGATACCTTCCCTCGGTCTACCTTCTTCATTTCTAAAAGCTGACTCCCCATCTTTGAGGAACTGGTAGATCTGACTGTACCAAGGTTCCTTGACAGGCTCAGGTCCCAAGTCTATTTCGCAACAGAAAGCCGGGGCTTCTCTTCTACCCACTCTGAATGGTTTTATTGCCTTTCCCTTGGGGATCTCTACCAATGAGGCTAGAGTGGCTAAGGCATCTGCAAATCTGTTCTTGTCTCTCGGCAGGTAATGGAAGGTCACTTCGCAGAAATGCTCAGTCAATTCCTCCATGTAGGCGTGATACCTCTGAAGATTAGGATCCACAGTCTTCCACTTGTTAGAGACCTGGTTGATGATCAGGGCTGAGTCTCCATAGACCTCGAGTTCCTTGACATTCCTTTCTAGGGCAGCCTCCAAACTAGCAATACAAGCTTCATACTCTGCAGCATTGTTCGTGACAGGGAAGTTCAACTTGATGGCTATTGGCGTGTGCTCATCTTTCGGGTCAACCAGTAGCATTCCTACGCCATTTCCCCTTTTGTTAGCGGCTCTGTCAAAGAAAGGCTGCCATCGGTTCTCAGGCTCAACTGCGAAGATCCCTTCATCTGGGAATTGTGGTTCAGGCCCTCAATCCTCATTGCTAGGGAAGTTTGCCAGATGGTCTGACAGTGCTTGACCCTTGATTGCCTTTATCGTCACATAGTTGATGTCATACTCAGCCAGGAAGAACGACCACTTTGCTAGACGCATCGAAAGGGAAGGCTTGTCGAAGATTTACTTGATGGGGTCCATTTTCGAGACCAAGTTTACAGAGTGGGCCTGCATGTAATGCTTCAGCTTACCGACTACCCAGACCAATCCGGCACAAGTCTTTTCGCATGCTGAGTAATTGAGTTCACTTCCTTGCATCTTTCGACTGATAAAGTAAATGGCGTTTTCTACCCGAGAGTCCTTCTTTTCCCGAGCAAGCATAGCCCCAATTGTCGTATCAGTGACAGTAAGATAGAGCAGAAGAGGTTTCTGTCCATGTGGGGGGCATAGCACCGAGGGATGTACTAGGTATGCCTTGATTTGGTCGAAGGCATCCTAGCATTCCTCATTCCATTCTGTGTCCACATTCTTCTTCATGAGCTTGAAGATGGACTCGCACATGGTAGTCAGCTGGTTGACAAAATGGCTGATGTAATGTAACTTGCCCATAAAGCTTTTGACTTCTGTCTGAGTTCAAGGCGGCCTCATGTCCATAATAGCCTTGATCTTTCGGGGATCGACTTCAATACCTCGTTCTGTGACCATATACCCAAGCAATTTTCCCCTTGTCACTCCAAAGGTGCATTTAGTAGGGTTCAGTCTCATGGAATGCTGTCTTAACCTCTCAAAGAACTTTTGCAGGTCGACAAAGTGTTGTCCATCCGCACCTTTGGAATGGATTATCATGTCATCGAAATAGACCTCAATTTCTTTGTGGATCATGTCATGAAAGAGTGCAGTCGCTGCCCTTTGATACGTAGCCCCGGCATTCTTAAGCCCGAAAGGCATCACCGTATAGCAGTACATCCCCCACGATGTGGTGAAGGCTGTCTTTTCTTGGTCTTCCTCAGCCATCTTGATCTGGTTGTAGCCAGCAAAGCCATCAACGAAGGATTTGACTTCGTAGTCTGGGCAAAGCCAAGGCGTCCACTGTAATGTCTATGTTTGGCAACGGATAGTCGTCCTTGGGACTGGCCTTATTCAGATCCCGAAAATCTACACATCCATGTATTCTCTGAGCAAATCGACCAGTCTGTCCCTTTCAGCCCCTTGAAAGAAGTTACCGATCTGTGTCTCTTTAGGTTCCTCGACAGTACCCAAGTTAACACTTGTCAAAACCTCCTCGGCATTTTGGGCCCGGTTTTCCTCTTTATCAGTAACCTGCTTAAAGATTTCTTTAATGTATTGTTCATTTAGTGTGTTTGCATCTTATTCAAATGAATCATTATTAACTGTTGTTGAGTTATTAGTTAATTTATCATTTGTTAAGTTGGCAATAAGGGGATACTCGGAAAGATCTATCATTTCATTCAAAGCGAAAGGAAAGATAACATTGGCTACATATTCATAATCTTCGGGCGTGAGGCCTTCAGATGACTCAGAGGACTGGAATTCGAAGACTCTTGACTCAAAGGACTCTTGACCCTAGAGACTCTTGATCCTACACTACTTATTGACCAAAGTGTTTGACTGGGTTGGACAGGGGGGTTTACTCTTTGCTGCTGCTGCCCTGGGGAAAAGCAATCTTGTTGGCGGTCTTCAGAAAGCTGGAAACCTCAAACTGAACAAAAGCTTGTCTAGGATCATTTGTAGGTTGGTACTTGGGAAGATGGTGAGGGGATCCAGAGAGGCCTGGTGCAATCTCTCAGTAAGCTCGTTCGTGACAACTGGACTCATTGATTGGAGGGTCTGATTCATCTTGTCGAGACACTGCTGGTAGGTCATCTTCTCTCTGCTGATCTTTGATACCACAACTTTGTCTGTATAGCCAACAGGAGGGTTGGCCTGGATGATACTGATAAAGTCTTCTTCGGGTGAAACTTTGATCCTGCCTTGACCAATCATGCATTCTATGGGGGTCTTGTACTCTGTCTCCAGATCTACTAGCTTTTCGTTGAACTTAGCAATGGCTATGAATTCAGAGTTCTCCGCCTCCAGAGGATCAATGATGACGGGATTGTTGGGTTGGATATTGTCTTGGCTGATTGACTCCTTAGTGGGCTCCTTGGCGTAGCTGACATAATAGTCGAACTTGCCCGAGGGCTCTCCCAGAGTTCCTACACTCGTGTCCCCCGCTTCGTACCTTTCTTTCATCTTTTGTTGTGTGGATTTCTTCTTCTTTTTCCTTGAGGGAGCATCTTCGTTAATCCAGTCCTGGTAAGAGTCTTACAAACATCCGTCACAATCATAAACGTCATACCAAATATGAGGTCTGGGTTGAGCTGGGATGACTTCCCCTCCGGGCACTTGGTTACCACCATTGTTCATTACTACACCGGCCATCCTAAATACTGGTTGATAAGCTAACGGTTTTGATGAATTATCTGAGAATTCTGCACTGACAAGACGCTGACCCGGTATTCTCACCCACTTCTTTCTCGCTGTGGGAAAGGGATATGCAAGGTTTAGACTCGGGGGTAGGTGTTTAGGCTGAAGGCTCGAGCAATATGCAAATTAAGAATCTTCCAGTTTACTTAAAACAGTGTCTTTTATTTATTTCTATTTGGTTGGAAAAGGGGTTACCCTTCTTTTTCGCAACTACTCTAGATCCTGGATCAGTGGGTTCCGTCACTACGTCTATAGGCCCCTCGTTTTCCACCTATATTTCGACCTCCCAGGGTGGACAACCCCGGACGAGGGTCCTATAGGGCACGCAGATTCCACCGACCGAGAGAGAAGAACTCTCCTAAGGGACTAGTGGGTCATAGTAACTTTCAACGCACGAGCGATGCGGATTATAATCAAGGCAATGCCGAGAAAGTCTCGTCTTTTAGCCTTAACGAAATTTTGGCAGAGTTTTGTTTACGCGTTAGACGTTTTGACTTTGGCATTGTTCAAGAAAATAATAGGCATGGGTCGGACGATAAAAGCCGAATGACACGGCGTCACATTGAGCTTTGTTGCATACTTCGTGCGAGTCAAGGTCAAAGTCAATGCCGGTTCAAGATCTTGCCTACTTTTTCCTTGGCGGAATTTCGGCAGAGTTTCCCTTGCGCGAAAGATCTTTTGATTTTGGCACGGACACGGGCTTGACTCTTACATATTCCCACGCGGGTCAAAATCGAAGTCAACGCCGGAGTCAAGATTCTGCCAATTTTTCCTTGGCGGAATTTCGGCAGAGTTTCGCTCGCACGAAGGATCTTGACTTTCGACATGGGCTAAGGTTTGACATTTATGGGGGTATGCAATAAGGCTATATGACACGGTCTAGAACAAAAACTAACCAAAAAGTCACGGTTTTAAAATGTGTGACACGGACTAGTGCATTGGTCGACATTGGCTGCCATGGGGAGTTTGGGATGATTTTGCTTGCGCGCTGGAATGTTGTCCAGTGGCTGGTGAACAACCAACCCGGGTTAAAAGGACCTGCGTGCAAAGTGTACAGGATATAATGGTGCGTGTAGTGTGCGGCCTCCTAAAAATGTTCCTTTTTGAGTTAAAATAGAGATTTTCAGAAATGTGTTTTAAAGGAATGCTTTTTCGGGACGGGGGAAATGCAACAAGTAAGCATGTAAATTTTCTGGAGCCCGGTCAGCCTTGGAACTGAATAGCCCCAAGCTGCCAAGACTGCCAGATTAACCTCAGAAGTGTCCTAGTGGAACTGCCCAAAGAAGCCGTCCGGCTATGATCCAGGCAGATCAAGCCGTACGGCTGGATCAAGCAGTTTTCCAGATTCCAAATTTTTTTAGTTCCAGACTGTTTCCCTGGACATTTTGGCACCTTCTCAGCTTCAGAATGCTCCCTGTTCAGTATTCAGAATATGCACAATCCCAAAAACCAAGATGCATGCAAAAATAAGGAAAGAAAACAAGCACGAAAATTTGGATCCGCGACGGAAGGCTAACCCACAAAAGTTTTTTTTTCTTTTTTTGAAATGATACCGGTACGTGGCATTGTTCTACCATAATTTATCCCCGACTCCACAAGGAGGTGTTGAAGAGGAAATTTAATGGTTTCCACCTGTATACCGAGTATCATTTTTCTATTTTTTTTTAAAAAAAAACTTATTTGAGTTTCCCAGCGGAGTCGCCAAACTGTGAATGTGGGCCCAAGATCGCGGGTTTTTTGTGAACCGCTTTCTCGTGTGGAAGGGGTCACCGCTTCACATCGGTTTGAAGACATCCGATTTAATTGAAAAACGGAGTCGCCACGCCATTTTGATTTCCTCAAAACTTTGGAAAAAAGGAATAGGATCAGGAGGTTAAGTTACTCATTGGGAAGAACGTTTGACGTTCACCCAAGAAGCCTTGCCAAAGAAAGTCTTCCTAGATCCGATTTTCGTGCTTGTTTTGTGCTCTCGTATGTGTGTGTGATTTGAAAAGGGAGGGAATGTGCCAAGTTGTCTTCCGAACGTATAAACCATTTTAGTTGGTTATCGCTCGGGATTCCTTGGATTTTGATGTGTTCGGGATTTTGATCCCGTGCTCATCTTGGACTTATGATCATCATTAAGTGACATTTGGCCATATATGATCTAAATAGGGACACCTTTTTTATAGTCCAAGAATGAGACTCTTTAGAAAGGAAGAACCTTTGCCCATCAATCCTACATCTTGAGATGATTTGAGCTTAGTAGGGACATTTATGCTCGTCTCCAGTGATGATCGGAGATGTAAGGGCTACGGTTCGTCCGTTTCTAAAGGGACTTCAACTATGGCATCTTTAATGGAGGAAACGATGTAAATATGAGACCTTTACACCGATCCGCCCCATGAGATGCTTCAAGTACCAAAGGGACTAAGGAGAGGGGTATAAAGATTGGGTCTTTATACTCATCCTATGTCTTTCCTGCCTTAGGAAGGTCACTAGACAATCCTTGGAGAGTGATCCAACCATGAGGGACATGGGGGAGTTGCATTTGAAAGTAAAGATTGCATTTTTAGGTAAATGAGTGTAATGAACACTATGAAAACTAAGACTAGGAATGTAAAGGGAAGACTTTGAGGCTTTCCTATGTTCTTTAAGAACCTTTTTAGGTGGACAATCCTTGGAAGCAAGGCCAAGGGAGTGGAAATGACATAATAATGATAAAGATGACATTTTTATGTAAAGATGACATTTTTATATAGTAAAAATGACATTTTTCACATCATCATGTGAGGAATCCTCCCTAAAACAAGCCACTTGTGGGCCCTTGTTCATCTTTGGGATGAATTCTCCATGAATCCTATGTGTTAGGGGGAAATGGGGATATGATGTCTACATAGTAAAGATATGATTTTTATGACAATATATCACATATAATGGCAATAAATGGCAAGATAAATAAAAAATAAGCAATATGACAAGATAACAAGTATATTTCAAAGAGGAAGGAAGGAGAGGTTACCAATGGTGGTTTTCCTCTATCTCCCTTGGGGTTTTCCTAAGGAAGGAGTGACTTTGGATGGATTTTGGAGAGGAGGGAGGTGATTTTTAGTGAGTTTTGGCTACTGGAAATTCGTGGTTTCAGTTGGGCAGAGTAACAGTGCTCAAAATTATATATCAAAATGGGTAGAGGAGGCCTCTATTTATTGGCTGATTTGTGCTTCCTAATGAAGCCGTGCGGCATTAACCTCTGGCTAATGAAGTCATGCGGCATTATCCTTTTGTGACTCAGCCTGTTTCTAGAACCATGCAAGGTGGCGCCTAGAAACTCCCTTCCAACGAGGGACTGCTTGGAATTTTAATTCCTAGCAAGTCCTTCACCCCTTGTAAGGTTTGGAAAAGTTCCAGAATTGCCCCTGAACTTTAGGAAAGTTCGGGGAATTGCTGGGAAACTTAACCGGAAGGCATGAGCCAGATTTGGGTACTTACACTTACTACCAGCCAGAAGCCTAATCCCCCGCAGGACCAGCCAAGGTTCAACTTGACCAACTTCAGAGCATGGGCCGGCGAAGGAAAGTCAAAGCCAACCTGGCACTCGCACTCAATCAACATGCTGACAAAGTGAGGCCACCGCCACAAGCAACCTCAGTGTAATCCCGAGGCACCACCAAAACCTTTGCCTCTCAATAGGAAGACAGGAAATGGATGGCTCGATGACTCTCCCTCTCCAGAAAGAGATCAGATCTACGATTCCAGACTGTACGGCAGCATGCTCACCTTCTGTGACGAAGACCTACCAAAAGGGGTTAAAGAACACAACGAAGCTCTGCATATCACTGTTCGGCTCAACACTATCTCCCTCCCTGGAGTCTTAGTAGACAACGGATCAACAGTCAACATCCTTCCCCTTAGCATGATGCGAGCCCTGCGCATCGATGAAGGTCATATGACCCCATCTGCCCGAACTATCAAAGCATACGACTGCACGTCCCGTCCCATCCTGGGAACGGTGACTCTGGAACTCTGGTTCGAAGCCCAAATGGTGCCAGTAAAATTCCAAGTGATGAACATTCCGTCCGAATTTACAGCTATGCTGGGACTCTCATGGCTACACCACATGAAAGCAATAGCCTCCACTCTCCATCTGTGTGTCAAGTTCATAAACCGACAAGGAGATCTCGAGGTCATCAGGGGAGACAGTTTCCTCATAGGCAACGAAGTCGAAGTGCCAACCAAGCGCGCCCGCAGCCGTGCACCTGGGCTACCTCCTGCAAATCGACAAAAGGACAATCTGGGCAAATCTCATCAGAATCCCTCAGAGTCCGGAGGTGCCAACTACGTCAACACCCTCGAGCAGAAAGATCCTGAAGCAATCAGATTTATCAAGTTCAATTGCCGTTTACGAGACTTGGATCCAGAATGGAAAGAAACCTTGGACACCGCAATGACACAGGGACATAAACCCCTCATCTCTGATCGAAAGTTCATCAGCATCCTTCGAGCAAACTCTCTGGCCACACCAAATCACCAAATGATCGGCAACATCCACTATGGAAACATCATCACCTTCTCAGATTTGGACCTGCCAAAATTTGGGGCTAATCACAATGAGCCGCTCTACATCACTGTTCAGTTGGATGAGTGTCGCCTTCCCCGCGTACTGGTAGACGGAGGCTCCGGAATGAATGTCTTGCCCGCCAAGATGATGGACCTGCTTGACATCAAGCCCACAGATTTGAAGCCTTCAGTCCACACTGTCAAGGCTTACGATTCTACTTCCCGCACAGTTCTCGGGGTTGCTACTTTAAACATCTGGTTTAGCATACGGATGATCCCTATCGAATTTCAAGTGTTGGACATTCCTATCACTTTCACAGCCATCTTGGGACGATGTGAATGTGGTGCCCAAATTTTTGTGTTGGATTCACGCGAGTTTGAAGACATCCGAGTTATTTGAAAAACGGAGTCGCCACGCCATTTTGATTACCTCAAAACTTTGAAAAAAAGGTTGTTTTATGGGTTCGGAGGTTAAGTTACCCCTTGGGAAGAACGTTTGGCGTTCACCCAAAGTGCCTTGCTGGAGCAAGTCTCCCGAGATTTCATTAATCGTGCTTGCTTGCGTGCTTTCTTGTGTGCATGTGTTTGAAAATAAAGGGGGAATGTCCCAAGTTGTCTTCCGGACGTACAAACCATTTGTTGGTTGTCGCTCGGGATTCCTTGGAATTTTATGTATGCGGGATTATGATCCCTTCCTCATCTTATGACTTGTGATCATCGCATTTTAAACCTCGGGACCCTCGGGACTTGCGTGATCGAGAGAATGACTCTCTTTTGGTCAAAGATGAGGTTCTTTAGGAAGGAATGTCCTTAGCCCATCAATCCTACGCTTTAAGACGGTCGAGCTCGTATAGAGGCTTCATACTCATTCTTAAGCGATAATCGGAGATATAGGGTTCAAGGTTATCCTTTTCCTAAAGAAATCATGAACCTTTAATGGAAGGAACGATGCAAAGATGAGAACTTTTACACCGGTCCGTTCCAAGGTTGGGGGAAAGGGGGAATGTATGATGAAAAAATGACTCTTTAATGAAAAGATGACATTTTTATGTTTACAAATGATGCTTTTTGATTTTAAAGAAAGGATCTTTATTGCAAATGATGCGTAAAGATAGGATTTTTATGCAAATGATGCATTGAAAAAGGTTTTTGAATGCAAAGGATGCATTTTTATTGAAAAAAGATTTGATCTTTAGATGCAAATGATGCATAAAGATAACATTTTTATTGGAAAATAGGGGTTTTAGGTGCAAAGGATGCACCTTTATGAAAAAAGACTACATTTTTATGACAAATGAGGTCTTAATGCATGCAAAGGGGAAGGGGGTGATAAAGATGTGATCTTTATGAATAAATGCCAAGTCCCAAGCAAGATATATGAATGCAATGAGCAAGTATATCAATTAAAATGCAAGGTTAGGGCGTGCGAGATTACCAATCGCTTCCTTTGCTTCTTCGGACGGAGCTAGGAGGAGAGGTTCGTCTTGGGTCTTCAAGGAGGAGGGAGGGAGCTTCTTGAGCTTCTTCTTCACCTTCTTGAGCCTTCACCAATATTCTTCACGTCCGATTGTGTTTGTGAGTGCATTGTATCTCTATTGTGTGTCTTGTTGTCGTTGTTTGTTGAAACGGGTAGAGGAGGCCTCTATTTATAGGTAATCCCGATAAGGCTAATGAAGCCGTGCGGTCGAGGCAAAATGCAATGAGGCCGTGCGATTATCCATTGTGACTCAAAGATTCTAGAACCATGCAAGGTGGCATTATTCTAGAACCTTCCCTCCTAATTAAGAAAACGTGTTTCTTAATTAGGAAGGATTCCCTTCAGCCTTTATTTAATTAAAAACAGCCCGGAATGTTTCCTAACACTAGGAAGGTCTGGGAATTACCGGAAACTTACCGAAATTGCCGGGAAATTTAACCTAAGGCATGAGCCAGATTTGGGTACTTACAGAGCCCTCGGCAACGCCACTTGCAAGGCGAGTGGGGTTGTCGATAGAAAAGGATCCGATCTCGCGAATGCCGAGACGGATTGGGTGACCAAGACGGTCGAGTGGCCGAACCTTTTGGAAGGCTACCTACGTATCCCTGAGGAATCAAGCCAGTGCCGTAGTTCGGAATTAGGATCCGCTCGGGGGAGGAAGAAGAGAAACCGGTCTCTGGGGAAAAAGAAGAGAAAATGACCTAGGAGGTCAAGCAATTGATCCTACCTGGGGATATGCTAGAAGTGACCGAGTGTGGTCGGATATCCGAACTTCTATGAGGGGGCGCTTTATCACCGAGGAGTGACAAAGAAACAGGGTGACCAAAGTGGTCGAATGGCTGGACCTTTTATAAAAGGCTACCTACGTATCCCGAGGAATCAAGCCTTGATCGTAGTTCAAGCATCACTAGATAGTTAGGAACGATGTCTAGGATCCTTGAGATTTTGACAATTAATGGAGGTCACACCGATTGACAATTACCGGAGGCCGTCACCGAAGAAGCTAGAGCTTATGGCGCTATCTCTTTATGACGGAGATAGAGGTAACTTGTTGGGAAACTTGAGCGTACGTCACTATTCGCGGATAGAGGTAGCACAAGTTGAAATGACTTGGGCATACGTCACTATTCGCGGATAGAGGTAGCACAAGTTGGAATGACTTGGGCATACGTCACTATTCGCGGATAGAGGTAGCACAAGTTGGAATGACTTGGGCATACGTCACTATTCGCGGATAGAGGTAGCACAAGTTGGAATGACTTGGGCATACGTCACTATTCGCGGATAGAGGTAGCACAAGTTGGAATGACTTGGGCATACGTCACTATTCGCGGATAGAGGTAGCACAAGTTGGAATGACTTGGGCATACGTCACTATTCGCGGATAGAGGTAGCACAAGTTGGAATGACTTGGGCATACGTCACTATTCGCGGATAGAGGTAGCACAAGTTGGAATGACTTGGGCATACGTCACTATTCGCGGATAGAGGTAGCACAAGTTGGAATGACTTGGGCATACGTCACTATTCGCGGATAGAGGTAGCACAAGTTTAGAGTTCTGACAATTCGGAGGTTGTCACCTAGTGTTATCCCGTTATAACGGAATTAACGGAGGCGACTGGGAATAGAGCTTGATTGCTAAAGAGATAAGGGATATTTTCTGAAAAGATGTTATCTTGGTTAAAAGATAACGGAAATTGCATGCCCAAGTGGAAGGTCCAGGGGCAGGATTGTAATTTCTGCTCAGAGCGAATGAAGCCGCCCGGCATGAGATGGAGAAAAAGGAGCCGTACGGCTAGAGACCTGTTTTTTCCAGATTATTTAAAACAGGTTTGAACGGGCATTGGGCATTATTGCCGCCCAAGAACTGCCGAGGAAGAGAGAGAGAAAGGAGAGAATTTCTTCAAAATTCTTCAATTCCCTTTGCTTCTATCGATTGGAATGGATCCAGAGGGCAATCCCATACCGAGGCAAGCAAGAAGGAACATCTCCGCGGCTGCGAGAAGGAGGAGAAAGGAGCTCGTTCGGACGGAGAGGAAGTATGACTTCCTTACGCCTCCATCGGAGCTTTACCCGGGAAGAAGGGAGCATAAATCAACGAACCCGCGATCGGTTGGGGTAAGCATTCTCATTTTGCTCAAATCCGATGATTTTGCTTGAATTTTGAATGATTTAGGGCTTGACCCGAATTTTAGGATTTTTGAATGATTTTTTTTTGAATGATTTTGAGATGCATGAACAACCTATGAGGCTAAGAATATGCATGTGCAACTTGTTTGACAAAAATTATGAGAATGACTCACTTTTTTCTCGCAAAATGAAGTAAGAATGAGAATTTTTCAAAATATGAGACGGAGTTCTTGCCTTGTGCTAGAACTAGGTCAAAATTCTGATTTTCAATGAGAAAACATGATTTTGGAAGATGAAAATGATTCATGCATGCCATTTTTGAAAGAATAATGCTTATGTGCAAAAAATTGTGAAAATTGTGATTTTGTGCCTTAGGAAAGCAACGGGACTTGACATGACGCGTTTCAAGTGATGAAAGACGCTTTTTTGATGCAAATAATGCTAGAAAAACTTTTGTGAATGATTTTCTTTTGAAAACATGTGCATTTTTGTGAATATATGCATGCTTTTGAAAATGATGAAGGACTGACACTTCTTTTTTTTGTGCTTGTCTACAGGAGAACAAGTCTAGAGGACCATCGGAGATAGCGGTCAAGCTTTGGCAGAGGATGCCGGATTTTGAGAAGAATGGGGTGAATCCCAAGCAGCTGGTGCGGGCTACCGGCCCTGATGCGTTTGTAGAGGCCATCGGCAGGGTGTTCACATCACCTCTAAGAGCAAGGGCTTGGTCCAGCCCTTTCGAGTTCCGTGGGATAGTACTCATAGCTTTCACTCCGAGCCGGGAGAGCTTACAAAGTGACTCCCCGCCGATTTCACGCCTATTACCGGCCTACAGCTCACCGGAGGCCCGTGACTTGGAGAGACCACATTACAGCCGAGGAGTTCCGTGCTTTGGTAGGGTTTGAGCCGATTCCCAAGGGGCCGGGATGGAGACGCGGAACGCCGAGGTAGCAGTCGTACTTGCATGCGTAACTTTGCCGCTAATGATGTGATCGCCCGCCAGCTCGGCTAGAGCATTCATATGGTTGATGCTATCACCACTATCTTTGCTAATTCGGGACGCCGGCCATGACTCTGCCTCCTCGACTCTTGGAGGATGTGGATGGGATAGGGACGGTCTCTTGGGGCGAGGCCGGATTGGCGGAGTTGTACTTCTCGTTGGACATGTACAATGGAACAAAGCCGCTCCATGGATCGCTTCTCATTTGCCCTCGAGGTAGTCTCCTTTCTTTTTTTCTTTTCTTTTCCCCGTCTTGAGACTTTTATAAGAGAGAGAATGACCTTTTGATGTTTTGAACATGCAGCCTGGTTTTGCGAGGTGATCGGGTTCTTCCCTTGGAACCAAAGAGTGATGTCACCATCTTCCCCGCTATGGTTCGCCGGAGGGGAGATGCGAGAGATAAATTCACGAAGACCCGGATTACCTTCGATTACAAAATGGTGAGGCCAAGCCATCAACAGATGGGCACGACGGAGTGGACTTCTACCCTGGGGCAGTATCCTGGAGATTTTGCCGGGAGATGCCATCGAGGTGACGAGGCGCAGGAGGTGGCTCACTGGGCCGACATGTGATGTCATTTACTTGGGGGACCGTTTCTCGAGGCAAAGATGGTCATGTCCCTCCATTCGACGCCATTACTCCACACGATCCTCCAAAGACGGATGCCGCAGCCTGTGGATTGGCCAGAGGATGAGATAGCGAGGTACTGTGCAGGTGCGTGGCCGCAGAGGAGTACTTTGACATGGACACCCCCTACGCCGTGTTTGTGGAGCAACGCCCGAGGACGCCACAAAAGCTAGTGAAGCTAGCGGTCACTCAGTGGATATGGGAGGATGAGCCTACCGACCCGCCGATCCCTCCCGCGCATCCGTCCTATGTGGTCCATGGAGTGCCGAGGAGGATGAGGATACCTGTCCCCGATGCTAGGGAGCCCCAAGACACCTTGCCGCCCGATAGCACCGTAAGTGTACTCTTAGGGTCTTATTCCCTTTTTAGCTTTCGTATTTTCTCGCTTTTGCAATTTTCTCGAGATTTTCGAGATTTTTCCGAGATTTTTCTCTTTTTTCTCAGTTCCACTCGCACTTACGATAGGCCGGTCGTGCGTAATAGGGGCCGGAAGGACATGTGCCGGCCTCTTCGAGGAAGCCGGCTCGCGCTTCGAAGGCGGCAGCTGATGCACAGGAGCTCGGGCGCAAGAGACGGCACGTCGGGGCACGGCTCTACCTCATCGGCCTCGAGTACTCTTCCAGTGCCATGCCTCGGGGCGGGGACCCAACGCCGACATTCTGAGCAAATGGCCGAGTACGGCACGATAATGTCCATTTGTCTCGACGTGAGCGACCAGGAGGACTTGATGAGGGAGGCTAGCATTTATGAGTTGAGTAACATGAGGAGGAAGAAGAATCGGAGGCCTAGGAGGTCTCTAGAATAGATTTGGAACGAAAACAAACAATGAACAATTTTTATGCACACTTTGTTTATTTTTTGCTTTAGTTGGGCGCCGATGGGGCGAGAACATTGTATTTACATTTTATTTACTTTTCTAATTTATGCTTTCTCAATTTGCATATTATCTGAGCCTTGGGGCGACTTTTTTGCTTGGAATTGGGGCCGAAATCGGGCCAAAATGATTTATAATGGTATATAAATGCTTGAATGGCTTCGGATATGTTTTTGTACGTGTTTTGGTTGAAAAAGTGGGGTGAAAACTCCCTTGGGCAGCAATCTTGGTTGCCGCAGAATTTTTCTCGCAGAGGGCTAATGTAGCCGTGCGGCATGGCCTTGAGGGAAAATGAAGCCGTGCGGCTAACAGCCTGTCTCGAGCCGGTTATTTTCTCGAATAAAAGCAAGGCTTGGCCATTTCATTTCATTTTCACTCTAGACTTGTCCCAATTGTTCCCAGAGCATATTTTGGACCTAAAAGCACCATCTTTGAACACTTTGCGATGGAGAAGCCCGTCGATTGCAAAGGGGGAAGCGAGACCATTTTCTATCCGGTCTTCAATCTTGGGCGAGACATAACTTCCAAAATCACAAGGGACTCGCTTGATTCTTCCTTCAAGATCAAGTCTTTATGGCATTTGAGGGATCTCCCGCCCGATTGGGACTCGTTGAGAGCCGCAAAGAAAGTTCTCGGGACGTCCGAGACATGTTTACCGCTTCTCTTACAACGAAATTGTCCCAACGCACGAAGACTTCGTAGCCTTGATTGGGGGTCCCGAGACCGAGGCTATATCTATTCCGCTGATCGGAGACGTGCCGGTGACGGTAAAGCTTGCATCTTTTCTCGCATTCCTTTGGGAGAGGCCGAGAGGATGATGGTAGCCCCTGATAGGATTGACCTTTCCGATATCCCTGCAGTGTGCCTGGGTCTCCAGATATGGCCGCGACCACGGTGGCTATGGATGCTTTCATTCTCTCGCGTATTCTCTCGTTTTGTTCACCGCCGAGTCCGTGGGGATCTCGTCATAGTGGCCTCTTGGACATGGTCGAGACTCGCAGTGGCCGGGAAGGATATTGTCCCGCCGGTTTTGGGAGAGACATTTCATGGGATCGACAGGATGGCTCTGGGAGACCATTTCATGAGGTCCGGGAGTCCGGCTATGTTGACTTTGTGGTCAGCAGGAGAGGCTCTGGCTTTGCCTCGGGGCTTTGCCGACTCTGCCCTTGGGTGATTTCTGAGAGGTGCGCCTAGGCAAGCAGGAATGTGGTAGCCGGGAGCCGATGATGGCTAGGCTATCCACTTCGGACATCCGTTGGTGGATACCACATTGGAGGTTGCGCATCAGAGGATATTTCAGAGTCTTATGTTGTGAGGGTTCCAGATTCTCGCCGGTCGTCCTTCTACATACCCCGCTTGGTATCCAGCTTTGGGGCTTTACAGAGCCATTGAGTGATTGGGAGGACATCCGACCATGGAGGTGGTGTCATTGGACATGAGAGATCCAGCCTTCTCTTTCTTCTCGAGGGCTTGGACATATACCGCTTTCCCACCCGTGGCTATCTTCAGGAGCAGGAAGAGCACCATCTTGACCACCGTCTACTTGGACCGGTACGAGAGGGAGACGGGAGCGACTCAGGTTATCTTGGAGGATAGACGTCGAGCTTTATTGGGAGCTGACTGCGACTCGAGTAGGACTCTGAGGGAGACTGAGGCTAAGGCGAGTTGCCATAACCAGTCAGGTGATTTGGTCCGAGATATGGAGGCTCGGTACAAGAGGTTGTCCGAGGTCGCTCCTTTGACTGAGGCTCAGAGGGAGGAGATACGGACTCGTGCTCGTATAGAGAGAGCGCTTATTGACACGGGGTTGGTGGAGGCTCCAGTGAGGATACCAGAGGTCGGGATGAGGGATACCGACATCATTGAGAAGAAAAGGAAGAAGACTCGACGAGGCCGAGGAAGAGGGAAGAAGACCAAAGAAGACTCAGTGAATGACGACTGACAAGTCTTTTCTCAAGATCCTCTTATTGCCATTTGCAAACACATTAGTTTATTTAGGCATTTTATTGTATTTTAGATCTTTTTAGCAGGTTAGCAGAGTTAAGAGGTAGACCGTGCTTGAACTCATCAAGAAGTTTTTAACTTGTAATGAACAAGAAATATTATTTTAGAAATTAGTCAAGACACATTTCATGGAAATTCAAATGTCTTTTTTTTTTTTATTGATCAGGACATATTTCATGGAAACTTAATCGTCCTTTTTATTGTTTAGACCGAACCATATATGGCTGCCTACGTTCCCCTTTTACAAGAAAGGCTAAGGGGCTCAGGTCTACGTAGTTCATTCTGGTGAACTAATTTTTTTATGTGTGCACTCGTTTTGCCTAGACCGCCCTTTTGGGGTTTTCACTTAGCCGGGCATTACTCTTTTTGCACTAAGATTTTTTTTCTTTTCCCTTTTTTTTTATTATTTTTTTTTTATATGTGCAACCCTGTCTTTTGCCTAGACCGCCCTTTTTGGGGTTTTCAGCCTAGCTGGGTATTACTCCTTTTGCACTTTTTTTATTATTTTTTCTTTTTTTTTTATTAGACATAGTATCTTCGGAGTTTATCACCGTTGACTGGGTGGACAAAGGGATTGCCATCCAAGTCTCGCAAGCTTCATTGCTCCTCCCGATAATATCTTCGCACCACATAAGGGCCGATCCAAACGGGTTCCCATTTTCCTGTGGGGTTGTCTCGGTAGGGGGCTTTACTTTCAAGACTAAGTCACCCTCTTTGATGTCTCCGGCCTTGACCTTTTATCAAACGCTCCGGCCATTCGCCTCTCGGTAGGCTCGGGTGTGTTCCATGGCTTTTAGCCTTCTCTCGTCAAGGTGGCTAACTCATCATGCCGCCGCGCAACCATTCCACTTCATTGACACCGCTTTCCAGAGGACCCTTAATGACGGGATTTCCAACTCCACCGGTAACACCGCTTCCATCCCGTAAGTTAGGGCAAAAGGAGTTTCTCCCGTGGCCGTTCCGACAGACGTTCAGAGCCCCAGAGTGCTAGGTGCCTTTTCGGCCAATCACGACCACGGTGGCCATTTTCCTGATGATCCGCCGAGTGTCTTATTAGCAGCCTTCCACGGCTCCATTGGTCTCGAGGTCTCGTACGGGGACGACTTGTGGCGAGTAACTCGAATTCGACAGCAGCCTATCGCAGCCTCCTTCGAAGTGTGACCCATTATCGTAAATGATCTCGCTGGGCACCCCATATCTCGCACATTATGTTTTCTTTGATGAACCGGGCCACTTTTCTCGAAGTGAGGACCTTGTAGGACTTGGCCTCTACCCACTTGGTGAAGTAGTCGATGGCTACCAACACGAACTCATGCCCATTGCTTCCTGCCGGGCTATTTTCCCTATCACGTCAATGCCCCAAGTTGCAAACGGCCAAGGAGTCGTCATGCAAGACATGTCATGAGGTGGGAGATGGTTGAGGTTGGCAAACCGCCGGCACTTGTCGCAGTTCGGACGTGCCGAACGCAGCCGTCTCCACGGAGATCCAGAGTAACCCATTCTCGAGGATCACTTGCATCGTGGCTCGCATTCATGTGAGGACCGCAAGGACCATCGTGGACTTCGGCCATCAACTCTTCGGCTCTTTCTTGAGTGACACATAAGAGGAGTGGTCCTTGATACCGCTTCTTGTATAGGTTGCCTCCTAGAATGACATAATGAGAGGCCAACCTTTTCAGGGCTCGCAAGCTTTTGGCTCGACACCTTCCTTTGGTCTACCTTCTTCGTCTCTCGAAAGCCGACTCTCCGTCTTTGAGGAATTGGTAACTGATTGTACCAAGGTTCCTTTATAGGCTCGGGTCCTGTGTCCACTTCACAAATGTAAGGTCGGGGCTTCTCTTCTACCCACTCGAAGGGCTTTATGGCTTTTCCCTGGATCTCTACCAATGAGGCTAGAGTAGCTAAGGCATCTCGCGAATCCGTTCTTTTCCCTCGGCAAGTAGTGGAAAGTCACTTCTGGAACCGTCCAACCAACTCCTCCATATGGGCATGATACCGTTGCAGATTAGGGTCCACAGCCTTCCACTTGTTGGAGACTTGGTTGATGATCGTGGCCGAGTCTCCGTAAACTTCGAGCTCCTTGACATTTCTTTCTAAGGCGCCTTCCAAACCAAAGAATGCAAAGCTTCATACTCGGCGACATTGTTCGTGGCAGAAAGTTCAACTTGAGGGCTATGGGGTATGCTCATCTTTCGGATCGACCAATAGCATTCCTACACCATTTCCTCTTTTGTTAGCGGCTCCGTCAAAGAACAATTGCCATCTATTTTCAGGCTCAACCGCAAAGATCCCTTCATCTCGGGAATTGGGGTTCGTGCCCTCTCGTCTTCATTACCGGGGAAGTTTGCCAGATGATCCGACAATGCTTGACCCTTGATGGCCTTTCCGGTCACATAGTTGATGTCGTATTCTATCAAGAAGAAGGACCACTTCGCTAAACGCATCGAGAGGGAAGGCTTGTCAAAGATGTACTTGATGGGGTCCATTTTCGAGACCAAATTCACAGGTGGGCTTCGCATATAATGCTTCAACTTGCCGACTACCTGCACTACCCCGCACAAGTCTTTTCACATGCCGAGTAATTGAGCTCACTACCCCGTAGCTTTCGCCGACGAAGTAAATGGCATTTTCTACCCGAGAGTCTTTCTTCTCCCGAGCAAGCATAGCCCCAACCGCCGTGTTCAGCGATGACAGAGATAGAGCGTAAGAGGCTTCGTCTATGTGGGGGGCATAGTACCGGGGATGTACTAAGTATGCCTTGATCTGGTCAAAGGCATCCCGGCATTCTTCGGTCCATTCTCGTGTCCACATTCTTCTTCATGAGCTTGAAGACGGGCTCGCACATAGTGGTCAACCGATTGACGAAACGGGCCGATGTACCGCAGTTTGCCCATAAAACTCTTGACCTCTCGTCTGGTTTGAGGTGGCCTCATATCCATGATGGCTTTGATCTTTCGGGGTCAACTTCTATACCTCGCTCCGTGACCATGTACCCAAGCACTTTTCCCTTGTCACTCCGAAGGTGCATTTGGTGGTTTAGTCTCATGGAATGTTGTCTCAACCTCTCAAAGAATTTTCGTAGGTCAACAAAGTGCCGCCCACCCTCTCCTTTGGAGTGGATTATCATGTCATCTACGTAGACCTCAATCTCCTTGTGGATCATGTCATGAAAAAGCGCGGTCGCTGCCCTTTGGTAAGTAGCCCCGGCATTCTTGAGCCCGAATGGCATTACCGTATAACAAGAGGTTCCCCATGGTGTGGTGAAGGCCGTCTTTTCCTGGTCTTCCTCGGCCATCTTGATCCGGTTGTAGCCTACAAAACCATCAACGAAGGATTTGACTTCGTAGTTGGCAAGTGGAGTCCACCAGATGTCTATGTTTGGCGTAGGTAGTCATCTTTGGGCCGGCCTTGTTCAGATCTCGAAAATCCACACAGCAGCCGCACCTTCCCATTGGCCTTGGTTACGGTCACGATGTTGGACAACCATGTCGGGTATTCAATGACTCGATGAACCCTACCCGCAGTAGCTTCCTCAATTTCTTCTTTGACCTGTAGAGACCATTCCGGCTTGATCTTTCTCGCTCGCTTTACCGGCTTAGCATCTCGGTGCTAGAGGGATTCGGTGTTCTACTATCGAACCTGTCTAGCCCCGGCATATCTTTGTATGACCATGCAAACACGTCGATGTATTCTCCGAGCAGCTCGATCAATCTATCCCTTTCAACCCCCGGAAGAAGCTTCCAATCCGTGTCTCTTTAGGTTCCTCAATAGTACCCAAGTTCACACTTATCAAAACCTCCTCAGCGGCTTGGGCCCGGTTTTCCTCTTTTTCCGAAACCCGCTTAAAGATTTCTTTAATGTATTGTTCGTTTAGTGTGTTTGCATCTTGTTCAAATGATTCATTATTAACTGCGTTGTTAAGTTTTGAGTTAATTTATCATTTGTTAAGTTGGCAATAAGAGGATAATCGTAAAGATTTGTCATTTCATTCAAGATAAGGGGAAAGATGACATCGATTACATTTTCATAATCCTCGGGCGTGAGGCCTTCTGGATGACTCGAGGACTGGAATTCAAAGATTCCCGACTCGACCGAATATACAACACCGACTCGGACCCTACGCTACTTATTGACTCGAGGGGGACTTGACAAGGGTTGGACCGGGATCTCACTCCTTCTTTGTTGCCCCTGGGAGTAGCAGCCTTGTCGGCCGTTGTTCGTAAAGTTGGAGACTTTGAACTCGATCAAAAGCTTGCCGGAAATCATTAACAGGCCGGCATCGTGGAAAGATGGTGAGGGGAACTAAAGTAACTTGTTGCAATATTTCAGCCTAGCTCTTCCGTAGCGACCGGACTCATTGATCAAGGGTCCGGCTCATCTTATCAATGCACCGCCGATAACTCATTTTCTCTTTACCGATCTTGGACACCACGACCTTGTCGGGTAGCCAAGCAGGAGGGTTGGCCCGGATAATGCCGATGAAGTCTTCTTCGTAGGGGATCTTAATTCTTCCTTGACTCGGCTACGTATTCAATAGGCTTTCAGATTCTCGCTTCTAGATCTCGCCACTTCTCATTGAACTTCACGATGGCCACAAATTCGCATTTTCTCGCTTCAAGAGGATCACTATATATGGGGGTATCAGGCTGGACTATGCTTGGGGTGACGGGTTCCTTGGCATAATTGACATAGTAGTCGAACTTGCCCGAAGGCTCTCCCAAAGTTCCTACGCTCTTGTCCCCAGCTTCGTATCTTTCCTTAAGCTTCTGCTGTGTGGACTTTCTCTTCTTCTTCTTCTTTGAAGGAGCGTCCTCATTGATCCATTCTTGATACTCATACTCTAAGCAGTCTTCACAATCACATACATCATACCATATGTGAGGCTTGGGTTGAACTGGGATAGCTCCTCCAATTGCTTGGTCATTATCGTTGTGTATTACCATGTTGGCCATTTTGACACTGAAAAGCTGACAAAACTGAGGATTCTGGCGAACTGTCTGAGGATTTTGCGCTAACAAGTCGCTGACCCGGTGTTCTCACCCACTTCTTTCTCGCTGCGGGAAAGGGATAGGAAAGGTTTAGACTCGGGGTAGGTGTTTAGGTCAAGGCTCGTGCAATATGCAAATTAGAATCTTCAAGTTTACTTAAAACAGTGTGTTTTATTAATATCTATTTGGTTGGAAAAGGGGTTCGCCCTTCTTTTTCACAACTACTCTAGATCCCGGATCGTGGGTTCCGTCACTACGTCTATAAGCCCCTCGTATTCCACCCGTATTTCGACCTCCCAGGTGGACAGCCCCGGGCGAGGGTCCTATAGGGCACGCGGATCCCACCGACCGAGAGTAAAGAATGCTCCTATCGGGTCTAGCGGGTCATAGGACCTTTCAACGCACGAGCGATGCGGATTATAGTCAAGGCAATACCGGGAAAGTCTCGTCTCTCTGCCTTGACGGATCTTTGACAGAGTTTCGCTTGAGCGAATGACGGTTTTTTACTTTCGGTAATGTCCGAGAGAATAATAGGCATGGGTCGGGCGGTAAAAGGCTGGATGACACAAAGGTCACATTGAACTTCGTTGCATACGCAAAGGCGTGAGTCGAAATCGAAGTCAATGCCGGTCAAGATCTTGCCAATTTTTCCTTGTCGGAATTTTGGCAGAGCTTCGCTTGAGCGAAAGATCTTTTGATTTTTTTTTGGCAAAGACTCGGTCTTGACTCTTATGCATTCCGTGCGGGTCAAGGTCAATAGTCAATGTCGGAGTCAAGATCCCACCGATTTTTCCTTGTCGGAATTTTGGCAGAATTTCGCTTGGGCGAAAATCTTGGCTTCCGTTATGAGCTAAGGCTTGACCTTTACGTGGGCATGCAACTGGGCTATATGACACGGACTAGACCAAAAACCAACCAAAAGTCACGGTTTTTTGAAACGTGTGAAACGGACTGTGCATTGGTCGACACTGGCTGCCAAGGGGAGGTTGGGATGATTCCGTGCGCGCCCGGGAGCATCGTAAGGCTGTCCGTGATCAGCACTGAACCACCCTCGGGTTTGAAGGACGTGCGTGCAAAAGTGTACAGGATATATCAGGTGCGCGTAGTGTGCGGTCTCCTAAAAATGTTCCTTTTTGTGTTAAAACAGAGATTTTCATAAATGTGTTTTAAAGGAATGATTTTCGGGACGGGGAAGAATGCAACACATAAGCACGTAAATTTTCTCGGGAGCCCCGCCACCATGGAGCCGAGTAGCCCCAAGCCGCTAGGATCTGCCAGATTAATCCATGATTTTTCCCGGTGGAATTGCCACCGAGGTCGCCCGGCCGTAATCCAAGGAGGATTGAGCCGTACGACCGCATGGATCAATTTTCCAGGTTCCACTCCTTTTGCTATTTTTCGGTTGTTTCCCGTTCAAAGTATGCACAGATTCCAAGATGCAAATGATGCAATGCATGGTAAAGAAAGCAAGCATGATTAATGAAATCGGCGATGGGAGTCTAACCCGCTCAAAGGGAAAAGCTTTCTTTTATTTTTTTCAAAATTGTTTTTTTTTTCTTTTCGAAAAGGGATAATGGTACGTGGATTGATAAACCACCGGTTATCCCAACTCCCACGTCGTGAGTGTACAGGAAGGGCAAGTGGTTTCCACCTATATACCAAGTATCGATTTTAGTTTGTTTTGAAAATAGAAGCTTTTCTCCTTTGGGATATCCCCAGCGGAGTCGCCAAACTGTGAATGTGTGCCCCAAATTTTGGATTCACGCGAGTTTGAAGACATCCGAGTTATTTGAAAAACGGAGTCGCCACGCCATTTTGATTACCTCAAAACTTTGAAAAAAAGGTTTTTACTTGGGTTCGGAGGTTAAGTTACCCCTTGGGAAGAACGTTTGGCGTTCACCCAAAGTGCCTTGCCGGAGCAAGTCTCCCGAGATTTCATTAATCGTGCTTGCTTGCGTGCTTTCTTTGTGTGCATGTGTTTGAGAGTAAAAGGGGGAAATGTCCCAAGTTATCTTTCGGACGTACAAACCATTTGTTGGTTGTCGCTCGGGATTCCTTGGAATTTATGTATTTGGGGTTATGATCCCGTCCTCATCTTGTGACTTGTGATCATCGCATTTTAACCTCGGGACCCTCGGGACTTGCGTGATCGAGAGGATGACTCTCTTTGTGGTCAAAGATGAGGTTCTTTAGGAAGGAATGTCCTTAGCCCATCAATCCTACGCTTTAAGACGGTCGAGCTCGTATAGAGGCTTCATACTCTTTCTTAAGCGATAATCGGAGATATAGGGTTCAAGGTGTCCCTTTCTAAAGAAACCATGAACCTTTAATGGAAGGAACGATGTAAAGATAGGATCTTTTTTACACCGGTCCGTTCCAAGGTTGGGGGAAAGGGGAAATGCATGATGAAAAATGACACTTTAATGAAAAGATGACATTTTTGGGTTGCAAATGATGCACTTAGTTTAAAGAAATAATCTTTATTGCAAATGATGCATAAAGATTTGATTTTTATGCAAATGATGCATTTTTGATGAAGAAATTGGCATTCATTATGCAAATGATGCATAAAGATTGCATTTTGAAAAGCATATGATGCTAGTTTATGGTAAAGACATGGTCTTTAAAGCAAATAATGCTTGAACAAGGGGTTTTGAATGCAAAGGATGCATTTTTATTGAAAAAGATTTGATCTTTATATGCAAATGATGCGTAAAGATAACATTTTTATTGGAAAATAGGGGTTTTAGGTGCAAAGGATGCACCTTTATGAAAAAGACTACATTTTTATGACAAATGAGGTCTTAATGCATGCAAAGGGGAAGGGGAATGATAAAGAAATGATCTTTAATCTACCAAGTCCCAAGCAAGATAAAAGCAATATAAGAATGCAATGAGCAAGTATAGAGCAATTAGGATGCAAGGTTAGGGTGTGCGAGGTTACCAATCGTTTCCTTCGCTTCTTCGGACGGAGCTAGGAGGAGAGGTTCGTCTTGGGTCTTCAAGGAGGAGGGAGATGGCTTCTTGAGCTTCTTCTTCGCCTTCTTGAGCCTTCAAGGGTGTTCTTCACGTCTGATTGTGTTTGTGAGTGTATTGTATCTCTATTGTGTGTCTTGTTGTTGTTGAAATGGGTAGAGGAGGCCTCTATTTATAGGTAATCTGGATAAGGCTAATGAAGCCGTGCGGCTGCATGTCCTTTGCAAATGAGGCCGTGCGGTCTTATCCTGAATGACTCAGCATTCTAGAACCATGCAAGGTGGCATTATTCTAGAAGGATCTTCCTAATTAAGAAAAACGTGTTTCTTAATTAGGAAGGATTCCCTTCAGCCCTAATTTAATTAAAAACAGTTCCGGAATGCTCCCGGAACGCTGGGAAGGTCTGGGGAATTACCGGAAAACTTACCGAAAATGTCGAGAAAATTAACCGGAAGGCATGAGCCAGATTTGGGTACTTACACCGGTCTGACACCTAGTCTTACTGTAGTCAACACAATCATACAACTCAGGGGGAGGTTACTCTTCAAGTTTCAGCCAGTCAGTCGACGGACAAGACATAGGAACATTTATGTGCAGGGGCATATTTTCCAAAGGTGAAATGAATCCTGAACTTGTGTATGACATTCTCGCTTTAGGTTTGACTCTTTTGGGAGAGTATAGGCATCACGAGGTGTGGAGAGTGTATGGAAGCCCCTGCTTGACAGAAATACAGTGTTTAGCTCTATATATCCCTAAAAGTGTAAGGAGGAAGACTTACCGAGACACTTGAAAACCTGTCTTATTCACGATGATCACAAGGCTGCTTAAAACCCTTTAATGATGTTCGGGTTATTCAACCACCAAAGCCGACATGAGCAAATATTCCAATTAATCATGAGGAGTGAACCCACTGATATCGAGGATCAAATTCAGAAGGATGGAAGGTGTATGGGAATGGTCCTTGGGGAGACCGGATTTTCAGAGATTTGTTTGTGATTTCGACCGGACCAGTTATGGTTGCCTACGTTCCCCTCCTTGGGAGGAGCTCAGGTCGTCGTAGTTCGGGCTATCCCATATGAAAAGATTGAACGTTGGAATTCGAGGATTCGAGGACATTTGAGGATTTTGAGAATTGAAAGAACATGTCCTCTTGGAGTGTCGATGGGAGACACAGATGTGAAGCCCCAGTGGGACGTTCACGGCAAGTGTTTGCGAAGGAGAAATGAAATATGCTCACATGCAACGTCGAATGGACAGATGGAATTTGCACAATCTTCGCTTAACGGTCCTTTAAGATGGGATGGACTTGGCTCCGCTTTAAGTAATAATCTGTTTAGATCTCGACAATATTGAAATGAAACTGCTATCCGGTAGGAACTGCGACTAGGTATCGGGTTTCGATCGGTCTTCGGGTGATTCAGGATATCATGACCTCTTAAAATGAGAGGTCGGTTAGGCCTTTTGCTCACTGAACCTCTAAAGATGAGAGGTTGGCTTTTGGGTATGTGTTTGGGATTTCTAAGGTGAGGGAATCGATTTGCTTCTAAGAATGAGAGGTCAATCTTGGCTTTGGCCAAAGGCAAGGGTAATGGTAAAGGGAATATCCTCTAAAATCGAGAGGATGGCTTGGGATTGGTTAGAGGTAATGGTGAGGGACATCCGTGCTGTCTCTTTATTCACTCTGAGACTCCTCTTGAGTAACGACCGGATCCTTTGACTTTTGCTTTTTGAG
This sequence comes from Adenophora triphylla var. japonica, assembly GCA_022495995.1. Taxonomy (NCBI): domain Eukaryota; kingdom Viridiplantae; phylum Streptophyta; class Magnoliopsida; order Asterales; family Campanulaceae; genus Adenophora; species Adenophora triphylla. Next base: position 502,892 of record JAFEMH010000254.1, read on the forward strand.
AGGATCGCTAGGGACTAGGCTCTCTTTCTTTTCTTTCTCTTTTTTTTTTATTCTTCTTTTTTTGTATTATTATTTTTTTTTTGTCTCTCTCTCTTTTTTTTCAATTTTGTTTTTGTTTTTGTTTTTTTTTTGAGAGGAGAATTTCAGCTAGTCCTCAGGATGGATCATTGCTTTCCGTCGTTCTTGAGCTTGGAGCCGGTCGATCTTTCTTTGAATCACGAGATTCTCAAGGATAGTCCCTCTTCTTCTGGCGATGGCTTAATGGGTTTCAAAACATGCTGATCTTGAATCGAAGGGGTATTATTTAGTGAGAGCGAGGTAACGGTTTTCCTAAGGGTGAAAGGTTTCAACTGCAGCCCCTACCGGATAATCCGAACGAGATCAAGTCTTCATTGCTTGCTTAAGCTTGCTCTGAGAAAGATCCGTGCAAATTCATCGAGCAACGAGATGGACGAAGGGAGATATGTGAGCAAGATGAGGAATTGATAAGCCCCAATTTGGGAAGGATATCAGCCGATTTTCTCACTCCGATCAATTTAAACATTAGCCATTTCAAAGCGTTGGTCGGTGAGCAGCACAAGTGATCATTTGAAATAAGACCATTTCAATCGAGTGTAACGTAGGTGTGCAAGTAATGTCTCGAGTCTAGCAGGAATAGAAACAAATATTTTATTATTGAAATAAAAGACACATAACATGGATGCACTAGATTCAAACCATAGGAACACTTGCTAGCAAAACAAAATAAAACAATGTAGGACCCTACGATGCCTGACTGACTGACTTCTTCACATGGGTTATCCTTGGAATTGTGGAAGAGGATTGTCGATCACCTTTGGAGGAGCTTTCTCAATTCTTCCCTCATCAACCAGCTTCTGAATAAGCACCTTTAGAACGGAACAATCGTTGGTTAAATGTCCAGGGTACTGATGATAGTAACAGTACTTGCCACGATCCAAATTCGGATTAGGTTTGGTAGGTTGATAATTATCAAGTGGCTTTATCATTCCCCTTTGAATCAATCCGTTGAAGGCTTCCTCAGTTGTTATTCCCAGGTCATCAAATTCTCGCTTCTTGCGCGGTGGAAATTGACCATGACTCTGGACACCGTTTTCTTCATGAGAACCAACTTCGATCTTCCCTTCATAAATAAGTTCTTGAATGATCACCCTCAACTATCTGCATTCGTACAAGGTATGGCCCTGATATTGGTGATAGTAACAATACTTGCTCGGATCTAGCTTTGTGTCGTTATGAGGAGGGACATAATTGACTAGTGGCTGAAGCAGTCCTTCGCTCACCAAAACCTTGAGAAATTGATTCACAGGCATCCCTACCTTTCCCCAGTACACTTTCTTCCTTTCCGTCTGAACTTTCTTTGGAGGGGACTCGGGTATTGCTGTCCCTTGCTGGATGGGGTTCATAGCTGGAATAAAAGACATCTGATTCACAGTCACATATGAGGTCGGTACTGAATGCTGATCATGCGGGGAGGATAGGTTGAAACCATATGAACTCATTGGTGGTGGAGAAACATTTCCTTGAAGGGGAGCTTGATCAGAGTGAAATGGAGTGATCCTTTCTGGTTGGAGTGGCCTTTCACAAAATGGTACGATCCTTGGGAATCTGGCTGATACTACTGACTCTTCAAATCCAGTTGATTAGGAAAACTGAAAGCCCAGGGATCGGTTGTTCATCCTTAATCCGAGTTTGGACCACATGAGATGCCGGGGAAAGAATCTTATCCTGTCCATCTTCATTCACCCCTTTCATTACATTTCCATTCCCATAATCAACAACGCTGGCTTTGATGATTTCTTCGTACGATCCATCTTCATGGCGAATTATCGTGACCCCTCGGATGCGCATTGCTTCAACAAATCTAGCGTGAGTCTCTTCCTCTCGGGCTTTGGCAACTTGGGCAAGCAATTGAGCCTTGCACTCACGAACCATAGCGGCTTCAAGAGCAGCTCGCAACTCTGCTACCGACAGATCATTCATGTCCAACTGGCCCAAAATGAGAGGAATTTCAGACTGAGCGGATGTCATATCTCTTGCACCAGACATCTTGGATGACGGAATAGATAAAAGCTTCACGGGAAATGTTTTGAAGATAGGAACCCAAAGACCACAGAATATCAGAGCATGCACCCAACTTGTCACCGCTACAGAGGGTAGATACAGGTTCATAAGGTAGGGAAGGAAGAAGGCTTTTAAGGAGATACGGGAGAGGGAGAAGAAAGGGGGAACAGACTCGTGCAAACAATTATTTATCTTCTAGTATAAATCGGTGATTTAAATCCTAGGAACGGTTGGGAAAGGAGAAGCCTTTATTTAAGCACACTACACCTTGGGGAAGCCTAGGGATGCAACGTTCAAATTACACTAAATGCTTTGCATTTGAAATTAATAATAAGTTATGATACCTAACCAAGACCTAACACGACGTGGGACAAACGAGTGATCCAAATTTCTAGGGAAATTTGGGCAGCATAACGGGTATTCTCGAGGAATTTCCAAGAAAAATCTGGCATGACCTCTCATCGGTGCATGGTGACAATGCGGCATGATCTCTCGTTTAGGACATGCCGCGGGAGTGACATGTCCTCACGTGAAACCATGTTGCATTGGCAACATGCCCACAAGGTGCGAGGTTTTGGGGAAGGTACAAGGACTTATTGGAAATTTCAAAAACAATTCATTTTGGTGTAATTAAAACGTTGTATCAAAAACCAACCGTGGGTAAGGTTTAAGTGTGGTGCCACCTATAACGCGCTAGGGGAATGGGTTTGACATTAGGCGCTCAAGCGTAGGCGAAATTCATGGCCGTCCGTGATGCCGTCAATTGCACCCGAGGGTTCTAAATCTATGTGGTGTAGTGTGCAGATGACTATATTCTTTTATTTACAAAAAAAAAATCAAAAGAAAATTTTTATTTATTATTATTTATTATTTTTTTTAAAAGAAAAAAGAAAGAGAAAACACACACACTCGCACAGGAAAAAAACAACAATCAACTGAGCCATCTTTTGATTCAAGGGACTGCCCTCAAATCAGAACCTGAAACCTGTCCAGTGACCATTCCTGTCGCGTGACACAGAACAGCATGGAAAAAAGTTGTCGCACGACCAGGAGAGCCACTAAACCAGAACTCCTGCAAAACTGGGATTAGCCCCTGCCTCTCCTTGGCAAGGGACAAGACAAACCAAATATAGCAATAGACAAAGCCACAAGAAGCAACAAAAAGCATACAAGTTGTAAGATCTCATAAAATGCATGTATCACACAAGATTATCAAGAATGCACATAAGATAAATACATTGGATGTCTAAGTGAACGAAAGCATGACCCTCTTAGTTTTGAAAAAACAAGTTTTCCAAAAAGTATATCCCCAGTGGAGTCACCACTGAATGCGCGCTCGCCCGAAAAAATTTGGTTTTCGGTTTAAAATAAAAAAAGAAAGGAGTCGCTATGCCATGCTTTTGGAGGTGCACTTTGAAAAACCTTTTGAAAGAGAACGGGTTCGGGGGTCAGGTTACGTGTTGGGAAGAACCGAGAGTTCACCCAACACGCCTCGTCTGTAGATGAGTCTTTCTAATTTAGACATCCAAATAATCCAAAAAATGTGCAAACGATGGTAATAGACAAGTGCAATAACATGAATTTTATTGAACAAATGAGATCATTACAATTTGTAGACCAATTGTTCAGGGAGGCCACATCCCATTACAGCAATAAGAACAGATTATAATTGAAAAGAAGTCCTCTGCAAAGGACTACTTATGTCGCGTGACACAGGACTCCTCATGTCCAAATGTGTCGCGTGACACCAATAGTCACCTTGCAGAGACTCACAACAAACAGATTACAGAGATCTCTAGATGAACACAAAACACAATTACAAACTAGATCTGAGCATCAAACAATATGAACATACATCTAAATGCTAAGCTAACCAACTAAATCAACTTACAACTGAAATATGGTCCCTGCAGATGGTCACGATATGTCGCGTGACACGGGACTCCTCATGTCCAAGTGTGTCGCGTGACACAGGTTTACCATCTGCAGGTACCTTATAAACTGAGAAACAGATCTAACAGATACACAATCAAATCAAACAATTATACCAGAATCAACCAGAATAACATGGAATAGATACGAATCAATCAAAGGAGTGTGGTTATGGGAGATCCACACTTCCTTGACTTCAAAATTGCAATAATAGATAGATCACATCATGAATATGCAATTGGAATCAAGCAAACACAAATTAAACAGAGAGATTGCAGTTGCCACTTGATAATCTGAGGCAGATGGAGCCTGATTATCAAGTGGAGAAGAAGGAAGAACAATTAGACAAATAGGTGAGAGACAGAGGGAGAGAGGGAGAGGTGTGTTACCCTTGTAGTCCTCAACTTCTACACCAAGTTAGGTGTAGGAGCCTTCGATTCAGCTTCTGAAAAGGAGATCCAAACACAAATTGAGATCTGGATTGGAAGATTCAAGGTGCTTGAGGAAGTAGGAGGGTAATTGGGTTGAAGGTGTGTGAAAGGTAATGGAATTGGAGGGGAATTGGGTAGGTTTTGTGATGGAGGAGGAGAGAGAGAGGTTCTAGGGAAATTTGTGCAGAGTGACGTTAAGGGGCTGAAATTGGGATCCAAAACTGAGAGGGGTAGGGTCTTATTTATAGCTGCAGTTCATGGTAACCTTATGTCGCACGGCATTACGGAACCACTTTCCATGCTTCGACTTGTCGCGTGACATAAGGTGACCATAAACGTTTTTGGCACCTAATCTGATTCTGGAACCTTCTTGGATAATACCTGAAAAGTCCAAAACAATTTATTCCTTTTAGGTCCCTTGGCATGAGCAAAGTACAAAAAAGTACTTCCTTCGCGAGAAACTTATGAAATGTTTCCGGAAGTCTTGGGATGGACCGGGAATTTACCAAAACGCCCCTAAATGCAATTTTATCATATTAACATACATCTGGAAAGGTCTCGAATTGGATTGGCGTACTTACAGGGTCGGATGGTAAAAGCCGGATGACATATTGTCACATTAAACTTTGTTGCATACGTTGCGAGAGTCAAAGTCAAAGTCAATGCCGGGTCAAGATCTTGCCAATTTTCCTTGTCGGAATTTTGGAGAGCTCCGCTTGCGCGAAAGATCTTTTGATTTTTGGCACGGACTCGGGCTTGACTCTTACGTATCCCGTGCAGGTCAAAGTCAAAGTCAATGCCGGAGTCAAGTTCTGCCAATTTTCCTTGGCAAACTTTTGGCAGAGTTTCGCTTGCGTGAAGGATCCTGACTCTCGATATGGGCTAAGGTTTGACCTTTACGTATTCCGTACGGGTCAAAGTCAAAGTCAATGCCAGGGTTAAGATTCTGCCAATTTTCCTGGGCGGAATTTCGGCAGAGTTTTCGCTTGCGCGAAGGATCTATACTCTCGACATAGGCTAAGGTTTGACCTTTACGGGGGTATGCAATTAGGATGTATGACACGATCTAGACCAAAAACCAACCAAAAGTCACGGTTTAAAATGTGTGACACGGACTGTGCATTGGTCGACACTGTCTGCCATGGGGAGCTTGGGATGATTCCGTGCGCGGCCGGGAACATCGTAATGCTGTCCGTGACTGCAGCTGAACAACCACCCCGGGTTAAAAGGACATGCGTACAAAGTGTACAGGATATATAAGGTGCGCGTAGTGTGCGGCCTCCTAAAAATGTTCCTTTTTGAGTTAAAACAGAAATTTTCAGAAATGTGTTTTAAAAGGAATGATTTTCGGGACGGGGGAAATGCAACAGTTAAGCACATAAATTTTCTGGAGCCCGGTCAATCATGGAACTGAATAGCCCAAAGATGCCTAAGCTGGCAGATTAACCTCAGATTGTGTCCTGGTGGAATTGCATATGAAGCCGCCCGACTAGGATCCAGTGAGGATCAAGCCGTATGGCTGGATCAAGCAATTTTCCAGGTTCCATTTTTTTCATTTGCAGGTTGTTTCCCCAGCCTTTTTGGCACCTTTTCAGCTCCAGAAAGCTTCGTGTTCAGTATTCAGAATATGCACAATCCCAAAAACCAAAAAAATGCATGCAAAACAAGGAAAGGAAAGCAAGCACGAGAATCGAATCCGCGGCGGAAGGCTAAACCACTCAAAAAAGCTTTCTTTTTTTTCAAATGGATACCGGTACGTGGCATTGTTAGACCATATTTTATCCCAGACTCGGGTGAGGAGGCGATAACGGGAAGTTTAATGGTTTCCACCTATATACCAAGTATCATTTTTTTTAAATAAAAGCTTTTTTGGTTATACCAAGTGGAGTCGCCAAACTGTGAATGTGTGGTGCCCAAGATCGCGGTGCTTTTTGCTTTGTTTTTTGAACCGCTTTCTCATGTAAGGTGTCACCGCCTCACATCGGTTTGAAGACATCCGATTTAAATTGAAAAATGGAGTCGCCACGCCATTTTGATTTCCTCAAAACTTTGAAAAAAAAGGATTTGGGTCTGGAGGTTAAGTTACCCCTTGGAAAGAACGTTTGGCGTTCACCCAAGGAGCCTTGCCGAAGCAAGTCTTCCAAGATCCGACTTTCGTGCTTGCCTTTGTGCTTTCGTTTGTGGGATGTGTTTTGATAAGAAAGTGGGGAATGTGCCAAGTGGTCTTCCGGACGTATAAACCATGAGTTGGTTATCGCTCGGGATTCCTTGGATTTTGATATGTTCGGGACTTTGATCCCGTAATCATCTTAGACTTACGACCATCATTATGAAACCTTGGGTCACATGTGATCGAAATAGGGACACCTCATTTTATAGTCCAAGAATGAGACTCTTTAGAAAGGAAGGACCTTTGCCCATCAATCCTACATCTTGAGACGATTTGAGCTTGATAGGGACATTTGTGTTCGTCTCAAGTGATGATCGAAGATGTAGGGGCTCAAGTTCATCCTTTTCTAAAGGGATTTCTGACTATGGCATCTTTATATGGAGGAAATGATGTAAATATATGACCTTTACACCATTACACCCAAAGAGATGCTTCAAGTACCAAAGGGAACTAAGGGGAGGGGTATAAATATGGATCTTTATAATCATCCTATGCCCTTTTGTGCCATAGGAAGGTCACTAGGCAATCCTTGGAGAGTGATCCAACCATGAGGGACATGGGGAAATACATTTTTAAAGTAAAGATGACATTTTATGCAAACATATGTAATGAACACTATGCAAGCTAAGACTAGGAATGTAAAGGGAGGACCTTTATGGCTTTCCTATGTCCTTTAAGAACCATTTAGGTTGACAATCCTCGGAAGCAAGGTCTATGGGAAGGGGATGACATTCATATGAATAAAGATGACATTTTAAATGAAAAGATGACATTTTTATATGGAAAAGATGACATTTTCACATCATCATGTGAAAGATCCACCCTAGAACAAGCAATTTATGGTCTTATTGTTCATCCTTGGGATGGATCCTCCATGAATCCTATGTGATAGGGGAATGGGGGTATTATGATCTACATAGTAAAGACTTGATATTTATGACAGTTAATCACATATAAAGCAAGTAAATAGCAATATAAATGGCAAGGAGCAATATAACAAGAATAACAAGTATATTTTAAAGAGAAGAGGAGCAGAGGTTACCAATGGTGGTGTTCCTCTATCTCCCTTGAAGGTTTCCTAAGGAAGGAGCAACTTTAGAAGGATTTTGGAGAGGAGGGAGATGATTTTGAGGGGTTTCAGCTTTTTGGAAATTCGTGGTTCTATTTTGGCAGAGTAACAGTGCCAAAATTCTCTTTCAAAATGAATAGAGGAGGCTTCTATTTATAGGCAGTTTTGTGTTTCCTAATGAAGTCGTGCGGCTGTAACCCTTGGCTAATGAAGCAGTGCGGTCTTATCCATTAGTGACTCAGCCTATTTCTAGAATCATGCAAGGTTGCATTCTAGAAGCTCTTTCCAATGAGGGACTACGTGGAATTTTAATTCCTAACAAGTCCTTCGCCCCTCAAAAGGTTTGGGAAAGTTCCCAAATTGCCCCTGAACTTTAGGAAAGTTTAGGGAATCGCCGGGAAACTTAACCGAAAGGCATGAGCCAGATTTGGGTACTTACAGTGTGTTATCCCACCAGACTGGAACTATAACCACCATCCCCATCTATGTTAGGAATCATCATACCCAAAGCAGTGACTACCTCGATGGAGCCTCTGGACTTAAGCTTCTTCGACTACTCCTACAAGTACAACAGAGGTATGTCATTAAAGGTTGCCAAGATCATAACATTCATTACGTGTTTACAAAAGCAAAATTTAAACATCTTCTTGAATATGCTTAACTTTAAAGATGGACATATTTCATAACAACATCATTCATGACATCTTACATACCCAAATGTACAAGTAAAACATGCGTGTAAAAGTCCATCCCAAATTTAGCCCGCTTTATTTTCGAAAATAATGATTAGGGTAAATTTTTTTCAAAACAAATTACATACCCATTCTTCGTGCATATCTAATTTCATAAATTCACCATCAATTTCACAAAAATGTCTCAGAAAGATCAAAACTACAAAATCATTCAGAATTTGAAACCCTAGTTCTTACTTTAGCTTAAATTCAATTTTTTTTTTTGCATAAAATCAAGGACTCTTACTTGGATTCATGGGCGGTATATTAGAAGAATGCTTACCCATAGCATTATAGAGCTCCTCAAGCATCATCTCCAGGTATAGGGCTGAGTTGTCCCCGCCATCAATCTCCTCTTGTCAATGGCGGCTTGGGACCTAGGGTGGCAAGCACATCATCGGGATCGATCATATTCTATGAGACTTACAAAGATTGACCTAAGCTTGGACTCTTCTCCTCATTCCATCTCTCTCTCTCTCTCTCTCATTTGAAAACAACAACAAAAACAATGACAACCCCCGCTAGACTATGCCTATTTTGAATAGACCGTGTCAAAAGGAAAATCCGCGCTGCCCCTTTTGCTGAAAGCTACAAAAGCCCATGCGACTCCTTTTCCCCATAACTGACCCTTTTAGCAGTCTGACCATTCTACCCGTATAATTTTTGCCCCTAGTTTTCCTTTATCCTAATATTGGACACCAATCATCAACCAAAATCATTTTAAATTCGACCATAAAATCGTAAGCCCGATCCACCTCAAAGCTCGATCGTCAATCGTAAGCCCGATCCACCACATCTTGAAACCCGACCGTAAACCATAAGCCCGATTTGCTTTCAAACATAGCTGCCTCGTCTGGAGTCCAATTCGTTTCCCCATCAAAAGACGACCATGGATGGAATACAAAGTCAAGCAAGGCATCAAAGCCATCAATCCCGAGCAAGGACCTACATCGATAATTGCCATCAAGGTTTAAAAGCCTCAGTCTTTCCTTTTAGTTTATATGCCTAGAACAACAATATCTCCCCTTTAGGTTTTGACGCCTATATTAACAATGTGTCCCTTAGATTTAGACGCCTATATATACAATGTCTCACTTTTAGGTTTAGACGCCTAAATAAATAATATCTCCCTTTTAGGTTTAGACGTTTAGATAAAAAATGCCACCCATTTAGGTTTAGATGCCTAGATAAATATTGTCTCTTCCTTAGGTTTAGATGTCTAGATCAACAACGTCTCTCTTTTAGGTTTAGATTCCTAAATCAATAGTGTCTCCCATTTAGGTTTTTATACGCCTAGATCAACAATGTCTCCCCTGTTGGTTTAGATGCCTAGATCAACAATGTCTCTTATTTAGCTTTAGAGACCTAGATTAACAACGTCTCCCATTTAGATTAGACGCCTAGACTAACAATGTCTCCCAATTCAAATCAATTTGATCAAGACGCCTTCAAAATGTCCCCATTCTTTGAGATGCCTTCAAAATGTCCTCATCTTCCCCACATGTTTTATTTCTATATCATGTTCTCCACGGGAACTACGACAGAAATGATTCCCACTCAGGGTACATAGATATCCTTAGAACAGGTCCAACCATCCAACCACTTCGGTTATAACCTTACAACTCCTTCAAAGTCTGCCTTGGTTGCTTACCACTAGAATGAGTACATGCTTGATTCCCACTCGGGATTCATAGGAATCCTGAGTATAGGTATAGCCATCCGAACACTTCTGTCACAACCTTTACGACTCATTCGAAGTCCTTCTTTGTAGATCGCCATCAGTACTATGATAGGCTTGATTCCCACTCGAGATAGGAATCCGTCGAACCGGACCAGCCATTCAACCACTTTGGTCACATCCCTTATAACACCTCAAAGTCCATTCCTCCCATCTCAGCATCTCACCATACCAAGACTCTTATTTTTTATCGTCTACCCCACTTGCTCCACAAGTACCATTGCCGAGGGGCACTATAAGTACCCCAATCCAGCACGTAACCTCCTTAAACATACAAAAATAACTTACGAGGATTGATCAGCGATAACAGCGTGTTTGAGAGCCTTCCAGACATTAATTTAACCATTATATGTGAGAAGGACCATTCTGGCATAAGAAAACCTGAAAGAATTTTGATGAATGCTAAAAAGGAGAAAAGATCTTATCATGACAACTTCTAGAAGTACTTGAGGCGGCAAGGAAGGCTACCCACGCGACACCTTTTGTCACCGGAAGGGCTATCCTCGCGGCTTCTTAGGGAGGTAGCCAAAAACTATAAATAAACCCTTCTCTACAATTTTAGGGATATCTTTTACACACTCTGGGAAACTCTACCCAAATTGAGTCAGCTCTCCTCTCTTTCTCCTAGAAATTTACACAAACATAATCTCTCTCCTACCCAAATCAAGTCCCATGGATGCATTTAGATGAAAGCTTAGCTCAAACAAATCATTAAGATAGAAGTGAACTTTGATAGCTAAATCATTTGTTAAATCTCATTCTCCTTCTTTACTCTCTTTACTTTTTGTTATTTATCTATTTGATCTAGTTATTATTGAAATGTTTTGATTCAACTTAAAGTTAATAGACTTGCTTATAAAATCACACTTGACTAAATGGGTTCTCTCCCTAAGAGAGCATACACCCATCAATTTGGTAAATTAAGTTTGTTTAAGGAATGAATTCGTGGAGTTGATGTGATTTCCCATTAGAAAATTACTCTTATCTCAGATTGCTTAATGAATATGCCAAAAATGTTGGATCAGCCCAAATCCAGTGGTAGCATGTATCCTGGATGTTTGAATAGCCTGAAAAAGATGAACAAGCACGTAAACTGAGCCGGACTTCACCAGTGAAGGCCCTTCGGCGTAAGAGTAAGTATTTGTTTCGTAAGGAAGCAAATCAATTGATAAGAGTTTAGGGTCAAGAGAATGCGTGTGTGTACGTACCAAAATTGTGTGAATTATGGCTTATATTTATAAGTGTAGGAAATTGAGTCCTGCCTTGTATAGGAATTTATGTGAGATAAGGATTATAATCCTGTTTGTATCATAATTTCCCACATTCCTTGTTGTAGTAGAATTATAAGTGCCTTCTGTATGTATGCCTAGAAGGCTTGCTACTCGGCATAAAATTTTGGCCGACATGTGTGAATACCATGTAAGGAGATAAACATGGGTAGGGAAGCCCATTCCCCTTGCTTGATATTGGCCGAGGAGGCTCTGGTTGTCATTTGATGATGCCTTGGACAGCCTGTTTATGTGCCTTGATCGGCATATATCGGTACTTTTGCCTTAGTCATAATCATCACTCTACTATGCCTAGGTCGGCATAGTAGTAAATGACGAGGAGGCATGACAAGAATAGTTAGGGAGGCCCATTCCCTATGTCGTATTTGGGACTTGTATATATTTTACTTTGGGCCCAATCCATTGTGCCTTGCCCGGTTTATGATCCATGGTCATATTCGGTTTATACCGTTTAGTGGCCCCAGACTTCCTGACTCGGCTTTGCCGAGGAGGAAGTGGTGCTTGTCCTCAATTTTTACGAATAAATGAGGGTTATCTTGAATTAAGAGGTTTTAATCATTTATCCGCCAGTTATTTGGACATTGTTGGGCACGGTTATCAATGACGAGACATTACTCTTGGTAACCCGCTAGAACATTTAATGATGAGAGAGAAATGATGCCTCAACCCATTTTCTTGACCCATACCTGTTTGGATCCGGGTATAAAAGACCAAATACCTTTCATTTTTATTTTTTTTATCACTATTCACATTTGAGAGAGGCCCATAAGCTTCAAATCCGCCATTTGAGTTCTTATTTTTGTTTGATATCGTTCTTGATTTCTGCAATTTGTGATTAATTTCCTCTGTTCATCTCTTCGTCAAACATTAAATCAGGTAATCTCTTCCTTTATTTGCTTTTTTCCTTCGTATTTTCTGGGTTTTTGTACTTGGTGGGTTCCTTGAACCTCCATTGTTGTCATTGAAGTTTTTCTTGAGCCTACTTGTGATTTCCTCGTGTAATAGTCATATCAAGAACATGGAGAAGTAACCCCAATTCTCTGTATTGCTACCTTACCCAAAAATAATAGGATTTATCAAAGAAATGATGGGCCGTGGATGATGGTAAGTTTGAATGAGATTAGGAAAAGTTTGAAGAGGTACCAAAGCCCTAAAATTGATGTTGGTTACCCTAGTCGGTTTAGGATTGACCGACTTAGCATAAATTCTTGAAATATCATGGTGTTCCAAGGATGGACTGAGATCCTCAACCACATCAATTTGTACTACTTGAAGTCTAACCGCTTGGAGCGTCCTTTGTTGGGGAAGAATCCCTCCTCGACATTTACTGCGTAAGACAGGGAGGGATGCTTCCTCGTCCTCCTCTTTACAAGTGCCTTGGCTAAAGTTTCATCCTCTTTGTTTATTATGTAGATATGTCTAGAGAAGAAGTGGTGCTTTTCGTCCTTCAACTGGTCCCTCTACTTCTGTGAGGATTGTTGATGCCTTTTTTGAGGGAGCTCGTGCTGGGGGTCGTGTAAGAGGCCGTGGTAGGTTTCAACGTGGTAGGGCTAGCACTTCTAGGCCTAGGTCTGCTAGGTCCAGGGAACCCATGATTGATGAATTACAAAGTAAATATGGTGTGTCTAGGGAGGAATACCAACTTACGTATGTCACAGGGGCTCCTGTTCATGACAAGGATGTCATGAAAGATTTATATATTGTCTGAACCATGTCCACTTCTTCTATAAGCAGCTTCAGTTGGGCCTTCATCTCCCTATCCATTCATTTGTGATTTTTTGGAGGATATGCAGGCCGTCCCGGCCATGATTGGGGCTAATGTCGTGAGGTTACTCACCGGATTTATTATATTATGCCGTATTCTAGGTTTTGAACCCTGCCAATCAGGTTTCCACAACTTCTTCCCCGTTAGCTATAAAGAGGACATTCGTGTTATTGTGGTGAGGAGTGACCCTAACTGTCCTAAGCTTATTTACCCAATGTCGAGTAAGGTTTCGGGCTGGAATAATCATGTTGTAAGGGTGGAAAGCCGACAAGGCTGGGTATTTACTTCTCCCTCTAAGTTCCCCAGTGTGCCCGAGCATGTTTGGAGGCCCGAGTAGAGTAACCGCCTTATAGAGAGATTAGAGCAGTTTTCCCAGGTGGGTATTCTGTGTTGGTCAAATTTGATGACTGACCAGATATATAATGTTCAGGCCGGCATTATGCCTGGGCCCTTGGACGGTTTGGTGCCCCTCTTCCCCTTCGTTAGAGGAAATAGATATCCAGACTGGAGGGTGCACCTCGGTTTTGTGTTTCATGATGAGATATCTGCAAGTTGTATGACGACAAATGGTCTAGCCGAGGATGATGTAGTCAGCTGTAATTCTTATTTCTTCATGTCTTTCATACTTGTATTGTAAAACTGTCTTTTTTCCTCATCTTCTTTTTACTGACTTGTCCTCCTCGTCTTTTATACATTAAACCGAGGAGCAGATCAAGAAAATGGAGGAGGAAATTGTGGATCCCCATGCCTTGATGAAGCTGAAGAAGAGGACGTCCAGGTCCCAAGCTAAAAATAAGAGATGAGATGATGCCAATACTCGTCAGGTCGTCCTCTCAACAAAGGATGCTGGGGAACTACCTCTGAAGCCGGTGGGAGGAGCTGATGCCTCTGCCGAGGAAGAAACTCATGGGCAGGAAGCCTAAACCGAGGGGGGCCAAAGCTTCCAGGGGATATCCCAAGATACCGAGGAGGCTCCAAGGTAGACCGGTTTAACCAAAACCGAGGAGCCAGAAGCCGCCTAAAAAACTCCTGGTCAGAAAAGGCCAAGGGTGGAGGCCGTGCAGGAGGAGCCTTCCTAAAAAATGGTTGTTATTGAACCTTCCTCCCCCAAGGTGATAGCTAGGCATGTTAAGACGTATGTTGAGGCCTAGTAGGTGGCCCATGAGTTAACCATTTACCCTATCATCAAGTGCCATGTTGTGTTAGCGCAAAATAGCCCAAAGCTTAAGCTAGGTCGGCCAGTCATCCACCGGGTAATGGATGAAGACTTTCTTGAATAGTTCATTGATACCAAGCCCAGCAGGGAGCATCTCATCAACAGGAAGGTCCTCCTTCTAAGCGAGGTACGCCTGCTCCACATTTTGCCTTTTTCATTTATCATCTTCTTCATACTTGTAATTTTCCATAGACAATTTTCCTTGTTATTGTGTAGCTTGCCACAATTACTGGCTCTGAGGCTATAAGAAGCAAGGAAGCTGATGATCTTGAAGAGAATCTTGATTGTCACATCAAGAAGAATAAGGCCTACCTGGCTAAAGCCATTGATCTTCTCAAGTTGCTGAGGAAGGAGGTTGATGAGCAGAAGGAGGCCAAGGTAGAAGCCGAGAAAGCTGAGAAGACGGCCATAGAGGTGCAGGCTAAAGCCGAGGAGGTCCATAAGTCCAAGCAAGAGGAGATTTGGAGGCTACAGACTGAGCTTAAGAGAAATGCAGAGGAGGCTGATGCTCGGTTCAAACAGTTGGAGGCCAGCTTTCCTTCTCAGGTAGCTGATACTATTTCTCAGTACAAGGTCAGTCCGGCCTTCAAGCATACCTTGGCAGATAAGACGGATACCATGTACTCTGATGGCTATCTTCATTTAGCCAGAAGGGCTATGGTAGACCCAACTCCGAATGTCGATGTAGGCTTGCTTGCACGTCTTATCTGCCAAAATGCCTATAATGACTTTGCCCGATCTAGCCACTCCTTGGTGACATATTCAGAGAAAGCCCTCAAGGTCATTGTCGCCTAAGAATCTAGGGAAGTCCGAGAAGAGTGGGTTCCTCCTCTAGTTGAATCCCTAAATATTAATGACTTGATTGAGAAGAATCAAGATGAGGATGATTCAGACGACGAGGAGGAGGACGCCGAGGAAGGGCAAGCGGCAGGTCACCATCCCAGAAGCTGAAGCCGAGCAAGATGATCTGTTTAGGAATGGGGACCAGCCTTGATTGTTTTTTCATTGTTTATGTTGATTTAATCATTTGAACATGCTTCCCATGTATTCGGTTTTTGATCATTATAGTTTTTTGCTTCAATACTTGTCTTATTTATTTACTGCTTCCCTTTGAACTGCTTTATATTGAATGTTTGTATGTTGAATGCTTGTATGTTTGTCTAAGAATCCAACTTCTATATGTTGAGGAGGGTCACTCGACATTTGTACTTTAGAAATTAATCTCTTTAAGCTGAGCAGGGTCATTCGGCCTAACACTTTTTTGGGAATTTATCCCTTTAATCCGAGGAGGGTCATTTAGCCTAACACTTAGTTAATTTTTTTGGAATTTATCCCTTTTATCGAGGAAGTTCGTTCGACATAATACTTAGGTAATTTTGGGAATTTATCCCTTTGTGCCGAGGAAGTTTGTTCGACGTGAGACTTAGATAGTTTTTAAGAATTTATCCCTTTATTCCGAGGAGTGTCATTCGGCATAGTACTTAGGCATTTTTTGCCTAAGGCGCGAGAAGTAGGCACCTCCTCTTTTATGTCCTTAGACATTTTGTCTAAGCTGCGGTGAGTAGGCTCTTTGTCTTTTGTACATGTCTTTCTAGTCATTGTCTTGTTGATGAAAAGCTGAATTTTTATTGAATGTAGCTGATTATATCAAAATGCAATCAAATTCTATTCAAAAATAAGGAATACACTAAACATAGACTAATCTAATTAATCAAAACAAACTTAAAACTAGTGATTTTATTTCCATAGATGATCAGAATGCCACAGATGTTTCAGCTCTTGCCCATCTGGGGATTTCATTTTGTAGATCCCTTCTCTAATGACTTGAGTGATGATGTAGGGGCCTTCCTAGTTTGGGGAGAGCTTGTTATGTTTTTCCTTTTTGTCTGTAGCTTCAATCTTTCTAAATACCCTGTCCCCAACTTTGAATACTCTTTTTTTGACCCTTTTGTCGTGGTAGGCTTTAGCCCTTTCCTTGTAGTTCACCATTCTCATCTAAGCATCTAGTATTTTTTCATCTACTAGGTCTAGGTCCATCAGCCTATTGACCCTATTGATCTTTTTATCATAGTTTGAATTTCTTGTTGTAGGGATAGCCATCTCAGCTAGTACCATAGCCTTAGACCCAAAGGTCAGTGCAGATGGGGTTTCCCCGGTTGGCCCCCGGGTGGTTGTGCGAACTTCTCACAAAGCTAAGGGAAGTTCGTCCAACCATCTACCATCACTTCCTTATAGGTTTTTTGTTAGGGCTGTCAGCACTAGCTTGTTAGCTGCTTCTGCTTGTCCATTGCATTGTGGTCTGCTCTTTGATAACTTGATATGTCTGACTCCTAGTATGTCCAGTTTTGCTATAAAGACCATGGAGAACTGGAGACCATGGTCTGAAATGATATTGTGTGGAACCCTAAAGAACAACAGATGAAGTTGTGGACGAAGTTGATTACGTTATCCTCTGTGATTTTGGCTAAGGATTTTGCTTTTATCCACTTTAAGAAGTAGTCGACTCCCACGATCACGTACTTGCAATTGCCTCGGGCAGGGATAAGGGTTCGATGATATCGATTCCCCACATGTCGAATGGCTAAGTAATGATTATGAGTGTCTGTTCCACTGGTGGGAGCCTAGGAATGTCAGCATATCTTTGGCACTTGTCACATTTTCTTACGTAGGCTTGTGCATCATGTCTCATGTTTGGCCAGTAATAATCTAGCATGATGAATTTGTCTGCCAAGGTTCTGGCCCCCAGGTGACCGCCACAGATGCCTTCGTGGAATTCTGCCAAGATATTTTCTGTTTCTTTGGGGTGGACACATCTCAGCAGGGGCTTTGTGAATGATCTTCTGTAAAGGATCCAGTTCCACACTGTGAACCTTACTGACTTATTCTTTGATGAGCCTAGCATGCACTTCGTCATCCGGTAGTTGGTCCCTTTCAATAAAGTCCATCTATTCGTCTATCCAGCACTTCTCCTCCCCGTCTAGGAGCATTAGTCATAGTACTTCATAGGTAGGTTCTTCAGCAAAGACTAGGAGTGGGTTAGAATCTGGATCTGCCACATCAATAGTTGTTAGTTTAGATAGAACATCTGCCACTTGGTTATCTTCCTGACCTATTTGACTTATCTCGAAAAATTCCAACTTTTTTTTATTTCTTGGATGAGGTTCTTATATTTTGTAAGTGTGGGGTGTTGAGTGTTGTACTCCCCTTTTATCTTTTTGACTACGAGCTGGAGTCACAGAAGGCGGTGATTTTTTTTGCTCCATAGAAGGATGGAAACTCTATGCCAAATATCAAAGCCTCGTACTCATCTTGATTGTTGGAAGTAGGGAACTTGAATATGATTATGTACTGGATGGTGTGCTCCCCACGGGACTTACTAGTACAACTCCAGCTCCACTTCTTTTTTTTTTGTGGCTGACCCGTGTGTGTATATGACCCAGTAGTTATGTGGAAACTCGATGGTCGGTTCTTTCCCCGCAGGTTTTTTGTGCTTACGGGAGGATGGGTCGTGCTCACATGTGAAGGCAGTTTTGACCATAAAATGGACTAGAGGCTGTGCTAGGAGTGTCTTCCTAGGCTCGAATCTGATTATAAACTCGGTGAGTTCAATAGACCAGTTAAGGAGACGTCCTAAGCAGTTCAACTTATGCAAGATTTTCTTGAGGAGAGAATTACTATACAAAGTTATGGGGAGTGCGGAAAAGTATGCTCGTAGCTTCCTTGCTGCTATGACCAGGGTGTAAGCTATTTTTTCGGCGTTGAAGTATTTGCTTTCCACATCCGATAATTCCTTGCTGACATAGTAGATAGGTTTCTGTGTAGTTCCCTCATTTCAACTGTTTAAATGATAATGAACATTCAGATGTCTAGGAGAATCTCTTGGTGCCCTTCAAAACTTTGAAGAAAGGTAGTAATTTCTCCGCATACTTTGCATTAAACCTACCAAGGGCTGCTATTCTTCCATTCAGCCTTTGAACTTCCTTGATTTTGGTAGGTTCTTTCATGTCGATCAAGGCTTTGATTTTCTCAGGATTTCCCTCGATCCCCCTTTGTGACACTATAAAGCCTTGGAACTTTCCGGCCGTCACCCCAAACACACATCTACTTTGGTTCAATTTCATGTTGTTTGCCCGTAGGTTTCCAAAGGTTTCTTCCTGCTCCAGGGCTTGACTGCCAGTCCTAGTCTTAATGACCATGTCATCGATGTAGGCTTCCATGTTTCGGTCTATCTTCTGCCCAAATACTTTGTTGACCATGCATTGGTAGGTTGAGCCAGCATTTTTGAGCCCGAAGGGCATCATGGTATAGCAATAAATTCCTTCAGCTTCCTGGAAAGTTGTCTTCTCAATATCTTCCTTGGCCATCTTTTTCTGGTGGTAACCAGAGTAGGCATTTAGGAAGATGAGAATCTTATGTAAGGAAATAAAGTCTACCAACTTGTCAATTCTGGGGAGAGGATAATAGTCTTTTGGGCAGACTTTGTTGAGATCTGTGAAATCTACACACATTCACCACATTTCGTTTATCACAATATTGGCCAACCAAATAGGATAGGTTGCTTCCCTAATAATTCCCGCACTTAACTTCTTCCTTGATTGCGTCTTCTTTGTTGTTTGAAAATATTCTCCTTGTCTGCTTGATAGGTTTAGCAGACGGGTCATCTTCCAGCTTGTGGACACAGACCTCTTCTTTTATTCCTCTAATATCATTGACCTTCTAGGCAATGACATCTAGGTTTTTCTTTAGTAGGTGGTGATCTCCTCCCTTTCTTTTGGGGAGAGTTGCCCTTCAATTTTTATTCTCTGCTCTAGGTAGTCGGGATTGAGTAAAAAAATTCCAACTCATCCACGGGATCCATTTCTGGACTTTCCCAGAATTGCAACATTTCTATAATTATCTCTCTAAGTCTTCTCCCCTCGTCACCATTTATGTCTAGGTCTTCCATTTCAACTAGTTCATCTATGTCCTGCAGATCTCCTTGCCTCAAGTCAGGGTTGGCCTCCCGAGTTCTGGCCGCTGACGATATGAGGGGCTATATCTGGGATGGACAAAACTATGTCATTGTTTTCATCCTCATGATTATCTTGTATCATGTGTTCCTCATCTTCTGCTTCAAAAATCAAATTAAGCCTAGAACTGGTGTTGGTAGTCTTTACAGACTTAGAAATTTTCAGGTTTTCCTCTAGTATGTCTACCTCCACTTTTCTGACAGTTTTTCTGCTCCTCATCACATGTTCCAATAAGAATTTGGGGTCACCCTCACGCATCTGATTCCTGTGCAAGTAGGAAATTTAACTCACTGGTGGGGGAGGGAGGCGACCATCCCAAGTTTGCATTAACTTGGAATGCCTAGGATTTCGTGGTAGTCACTTGCCAGGTCCATGACCACGAATGATACTGTGGCTTCAGCTCAGAAGGGATGCTCCCCTACTTCTAGTAGTAGGTCAATCATCACCATGGTGTTGACTTTATGGTTGGTGAAGCCTTCTAGTATTCCAGAGTATGGCTCAAGCATGCTATCTTTCAGATTCATCTTCTAGAAGGTTGTTAGTGTTATGCCCTAGGCCTATAGTTGATAGACTTATGTGTTGAGATTATTTTTATTATATGAAAAGTTTATTATTTGATTACTATATGTTTTGCATATTTATCTGTAATAATCTCCGTCCCTAATTATTAAGTGAATAATTAGTATAAATGTTAATGGATAATCATATGATGATTATATGCATAGAGATGCTCATTAAATTTATGGGTACATGTTAGAGAACAAGTGACTGGACTTGATCCGTATGAGATTTATGTCATGGTCAAATGTCATATTTAAATCTCATATGGTCATTTCATTTAGTCCCTAGACCTGAGATTATCATGACCTTATATATGATGAAAGTTATGTTTGATTTTAGTCAAACGATATCTTAACATGATATCTATAAAGGCTATCTTTGGCATGATCGGAATCATGATGGGAAGGATGATAAGTCAAGATGGAATTTGTCCCTCGAAAGAGAGATGTTTTGCTTGGGCCCCTCGATGAGTGATAATGATGAAAGTGTATGGCCATACCCCAATGTGATTGGATTATCATTATACTCAAGATCGGGAAAGCATTGAACAAGTACAAGTTGACATGGACCATGACTTGTGTTCAATATAACATCGTGAGACAAAGGGAGAAATGGAAGTGTACCATTGGAAACGTGAACTCTTACATTATATTATTTGGGTAGACATAATGGCTTGCTAGAGTCCGCTTATGTCTTATGAGGGTCGATATGATCGGGCTCATTGCCAACATAATATAATCCTATTGGGTCACACACTATTAGAATGAATTGATTAAACCAATGAAAGAATGATTGAGAAATTCCTTATCAGTCATAAGGTATCGCGCGACAGATCTTGGCCATAGGGCTCGACTGGTCGTGCGACATAACATGCAACTAAGGCGGTTTACAGACAGTTTTCTAATTTGATTAGGAAACAAACACCATACTAGAGTAGTATAAATATAACGTATGTAAAACCCTAATGCTAGCCGAATTTCTGAAAAGAAAATCATATAGAGTTTCTCAATATTCTTAATAGGTTTAAAAGATCTAGCAATCTTCAAGAAATCGTTCTTGGTTCATTCGAAGGTGTGGATACTATTAGAGGGTCTTCGCTCGTGCAACGATCAAGGCCTAGAATTCGAAGTTTGTGATTCAAAATCACATTGTTTATTTGTTCGATATCTCAAGAACGGAAAGCGTTCAAGGTTTGTTATTTCTATCTCATAGGAATTTGAGTTAATTGTATACAACGGATCCTAGGCTCTTGGGTTTTGTGTTAATAGATGCTTAATTCTGCTGCGCATGGACCCATAAAAACCAACATTGGTATCAGAGCCCCGTTCGTATTATTAAGTTTGAATAAAACAAGCTAAGAAAAATTGATATAAATTGTTTATATGGTTTTTGCATGTTTTGTATGCGATAGTTTGATTGTTTTGAAACAATATGCCTAAATCATGTTCTTTTCATATCGAATTAAATCTGTTAAAAGTTGTTTATATGATTTAATTGCTCTGTGATTAAGAATTGATTGAATCTGCAAATCTGGTAATCCTGTGTCACGCGACAAAACTTGCCCAATCTGGGCAGAATCAGTTTATTGCATAATCCTGCTAATCTGTGAATATGTTTTCAATATGATATGTTTATGTCCTAATCTGGATGCTATAAATTTCTGGAAATTAAGTTTTTAGGGCTATGCTAGATTAATTCATTGTTTATGCATGCTTAGTTAATTAAAATATGATTTTATTAATTATTGCGATGGATGAATTATGTGTTCTTATGTGTTAAGAACTTTGTTAGATGTTTAGTTGAAACAGTATATTGTAATTTCTTGAATGTTTAAATTGAAACATTAAAATTTTGATTTTTTGATTTTTTATGAGAAACATGTCATTTTACGCAAAATTTAAAGGAAACTGATTGTTTATACAAAGTATTGATTATGTTGCAAATCAGAGCTGATTTCTGAATGTGCATGTCTAGGAGAGTTCTGTCGAAGGAGAGATTTGGTACTTAAGTAGTCCTTGTGGCTAACCTATATTCCTAGGAACTTACCTGGTGCGCGATTATGATTATCTTTGTTGATATGCTTATAATCTGCTTTAAAGAACCTTCATTTAACTTTTAAGTTCTTAATGCCAATTCATGATTAAAACACTTGAGACCACTCGGATAGTTTTGGGTGGGCTTGCCATAGCAAGGTACTTTGATTCTATTCATTTGCGAGCAAGATGAGGAAATGGTGGTTCCTATTTGTTTAAAGTTAATGAAATTAATTGGGTTATCAAAATGGTTTTGGACCCAAGGCATAAGATGAGATTAAAATATGCTTAGACATATGATGTCTTGAATAAATCTCATGAAAGATCTAAGAGTCATATATGTGATATGATTGATGTTTCTACCTAATTAATTTAGTTTTGAGCAGTTTGCCATAGCAAACTTGAAATTAAATTAAAGTTGGATCTTAGCCCATTAAATGTATATTATGTTTGTTTGCATTGGAAGTGTATAATTTAGTGGGAGCATTTATTTTCATGTAAATGCATTATACTTCTCATATATTATGTTTACTCATATGTGCTCATATTTTATGTATATCTTTTTGTAGAATAAATGGCATCAAACAATAATCATCTGTCACTGCGATCTGTCCTTGAGAAGGAAAAGTTGGAAGAGAATGGTACAAACTATATGGATTGGATCCGTAGCGTGAGAATTGTTCTCAGGCAAGAGGAGAAATTGTACGTTCTCGAGGAACCTATTTCACTTGAACCTCCTGCCAATGCTACTAGGGCAGTGAAGGATCCATATCTGAAGCATAAGCGTGATGCTACTGATGTTGGTTGCCTCATGCTCTCCGCCATGTGAAAGAGCCTTCAAAAGGATCTTGAGCACTTGGGGACAGTTGATCTAAACAATCGAATGACGAAAATGTTCCAAGTTCAAGCAAGGCAAGAAAGGTATAACACTGTTAAGGCCCTAACCTCATGCAAGATGAGTGAAGGACAAGTTGTTGGTACCCATGCTCTAAAGATGAAGGGCCACATCGAACATCTTGAGAGGCTCATTTTTTTGATTAGCCAAGAGTTGGCTACTGACATGATATTGAATTCATTGCCCGAAGGTTTTAGTAATTTCATAATGAACTATAACATGGGGGGCATAAATAAGAACCTTTCCGAGTTAGTTCAAATGTTGAACACTGCAGAAACCAATATTGTCAAGAAGAAAACCGATCAAGTGTTGATGGTTAACAAGGGGAAGGGTTTCAAGGGTAAAGGAAAGGCAAAAGTTGCTAATCCTAAGGCAAATGTTGCCAAACCCAAAGAGGGTGCCAAACCCAAAGAGGCTAAGTCCAAGTCCCAAGAGGATGCAGTCTGCTTCCATTGAATTGAGATTGGACATTAGAGGAGAAACTGCTTAAAATACAAGGAAGCACTGAAGAAGAGTAAAGGTGTTGCTTCAACTTCAGGTATCTTTGTTATAGATATAGTCCTATCTACTTCTAGTTCTTGGGTATTGGATACCGATGTGGATCTCACATTTGTCTAAATGTGCAGGGTCTAAAGAACAGAAGGATGCTTAAAGATGGTGAAGTGGACCTACGTGTGGGGAATGGAGCAAGAGTTGCTGCATTAGCCGTAGGAACTTATGAAGTTACTTTACCTAGTGGACTAATACTTGTTTTCAACAATTGTTATTACGTTCCAGCTTTAAGTAGGAATATTATTTCGATTTACAAGAGTGATATGCATTACTGTATTGCTATTTCATTCAATGGCCTTTATATCCTTGATGTTGAAAATCGTGATAATGATATCTATAACATTAACAAGAAATCTAAACCCAATGATGTAAACCACACTTACTTATAGCATTGTCGTCTTGGCAATATAAATGAGAAACACATTTCTAAACTCCACAAAGATGGATTTTTAGACTCACATGATTATGAATCATATGAGACATGCGAATCTTGTTTACTTGGCAAGATGACCAAGGACCCATTTACCAAAACTGGTTAAAGGGCTGGTGACTTATTAGGCCTCATACATACAGATGTGTGTGGACCTATGAGTAGCAATGCTAGGGGAGGATTTCAATACTTCATAACATTTAACTATAAACAGAGTTCCTACCAAATTTGGATATGTTTATCAAATGAAACATAAAAGTGAATCATTTGAGATATTTCAAATATTTCAAAATGAGGTTCAAAATCAACTTGGCAAAACTATTAAGGTACTTCGATCCGATTGAGGTGGCGAATATTTGAGCCAAGAATTTGACAGTCATCTTAAGAGTTGTGGAATCTTTTCAGAACTCTCTCCACCCGGAACACCACAATGGAATGGTGTGTCTGAAAGGAGGAATAGAACTTTATTGGACATGGTTCGTTCTATGATGAGTCAAGTTGAGCTTACTTTATCCTTTTGGGGACACGCACTAGAAACTGCTGCTTTCACTATAAACAGAGTTCCTACCAAATTGGTTCAAAAGACCCCATATGAGATGTGGCATGGAAGAAAACCTAGTTTGTCTTTCATGAAGATTTGGTGTTGCTATGCATATGTCAAGAAGTTAACTTCTGACAAGCTAGCACCTAAGTCTGATAAATGTGTTTTTGTGGTTTATCCTAAGGTAACTAAAGGATACTATTTCTACAACCGAAACGTGAACAAATTGTTTGTTGCTCGAAATGGTACCTTCTTAGATAAAGTGTTTCTTCGCAAAGGAACCAATGGGAGTAAAATAGATCTCGAAGAAATTCGAGAACTCGAAAACAACATAGAACCAATGGTAGAGACTGTACCAAGTTCACAAGGAGTTGTGGAACCGGTTCAAGATGCACAAGTCCTTCGCCGAAGTGGTAGGTCACGATCCAAACCCGAGAGATATGGATTTCTCGTTACGGAAAGTGATGAAGTGGAGTTAATCAAAAACAATGAACCTACTTGCTATCAAGAAGCGATGTCCTCTCCTGATTTGAAAAAATGGCAAGAGGCCATGAAGTCCGAATTACAATCCATGGCTGATAATCAAGTTTGGAACTTGATTGATCCACCCAAAGGTGTAAAAACCATAGGGTGCAAATGGGTCTTCAAGAAAAAGACTGACATGGATGGGAATGTGCACACCTATAAGGCTAAGCTTGTAGCTAAGGGATATAGGCAGATTCATGGCATTGACTATGATGAAACCTTTTCGCCTGTAGCTATGCTTAAGTCTATTAGAATTTTAATTGCCATAGACGCATATTATGACTATGAAATATGGCAAACGGATGTCAAGACAGCTTTCCTAAATGGGAAGTTACTTGAGGATGTATACATGATACAACCTGAAGGTTTTGTCAGTCCAGAAAATTCTAACAAGGTGTGTAAGTTGCAGAAATCCATTTATGGATTGAAGCAAGCTTCTAGGAGTTGGAATCTACGTTTTGATGAAGCAATCAAAGAGTTTGGTTTTATCAAGAGCGAAGATGAACCTTGTGTATACAAGAAAATTAGTGGGAGCGTGGCACTATTTCTAGTGTTGTATGTCGATGATATCTTACTCATTGGAAATGACATTCCTGCACTACAGACTATTTGGTTGGGAAAATGTTTTTCAATGAAAGATATGGGCAAAGCTGCATATATCCTCGGTATCAAGATATATAGAGATAGATCTAAAAGGATGATTGGTTTAAGTCAAAGTACTTACATTCACAAGGTTCTTAGAAGATTCCAAATGGAAAATTCTAAAAGAGGAAACTTGCCAATGTTGCATGGTATATCTCTTAGCAAGACTCAAAGTTCTAAGACTAATGATGAGCGAAAGAGATTGAATGGTATTCCATATGCTTCGGCAATTGGGTCTATCATGTATGCTATGTTATGTACTAGACCCGATGTCTCGTGTGCTTTGAGCATGATGAGTAGGTACCAATCGGATCCCAGCAAACCACATTGGATAGCAGTCAAGAATATCCTCAAGTACTTACGAAGAACTAAGAATGTATTCTTAGTCTTTGGAGGAATGGAAGAAGATCTTGTAGTAAAAGGCTACACATATGCTAGCTTCCAAATCGACAAAGATGATTTCAGATCGCCAACAGGATTCTTGTTTACACTGAATGGAGGCACTGTTAGTTGGGAAAGTTCCAAGCAAAGTACCGTCGCTGATTCTACAACCGAAGCTGAGTACATAGCGGCATCTGATGCAGCTAAGGAAGCTGTTTGGATCAAAAAGTTCATTAGTTATTTGGAAGTCGTTCCAAGCATCAAAGATCCTATTGAACTTTATTGTGATAATAATGGTGCCATTGCACAAGCAAAGGAACCAAGGTCAAATCAGAGATCCAAACACATACTTCGACGTTCCACATTATCTGAGAGATATGCGAAAGGGGAGACGTAAAGATATGCAGAGTAGACGCTGATGACAACGTGGCGGACCCATTAACTAAGGCTCTCCCGCAAGCTAAGCATGATGGTCATGTTAGGTCCATGGGAATTCGATACATGGGAAATTGGGCCTAGTGCCAGTGGGAGACTATTAGTGTTATGCCCTAGGCCTATAGTTGATAGACTTATGTGTTGACATTATTTATTATTATATTAAAAGTATATTATTTGATTATTATATGTTTTGCATATTTATCTGTAATAATCCCCATCCTTAATTATTAAGTGAATAATTAGTATAAATGTTAATGGATAATCATATGATGATTATATGCATAGAGATGCACATTAAATTTATGGGTACTTGTTAGAGAACAAGTGACTGGACTTGACCCGTATGAGATTTATGTCATGGTAAAATGTCATAATTAAATCTCATATGGTCACTTCATTTTGTCCCTAGACCTGAGATTATCATGACCTTATATATGATGAAAGTTATGTTTGATTTTAGTCAAACGATATCTTAACACAATATCTATAAAGGCTATCTTTGGCATGATCGGAATCATGATGGGAAGGATGATAAGTCAAGATGGAATTTGTCCTTCGAAAGAGAGATGTTTTGCTTGGGCCCCTCGATGAGTGATAATGATGAAAGTGTATGTCCATACCCCAATGTGATTGGATTATCATTATACTCAAGATTCAGAAAGCATTGAACAAGTACAAGTTGATGTGGACCATGACTTGTGTTAAATATAACATCGTGAGACAAAGGGAGAAATGGAAGTGTACCATTGGAAACGTGAACTCTTACGTTATATTATTTGGGTAGACATAATGGCTTGCTAGAGTCCGCTTATGTCTTATGAGGGTCGATATGATCGGGCTCATTGCCAACATAATATAATCCTATTGGGTCACACACAATTAGAATGAATTGATTAAACCAATGAAAGAATGATTGAGAAATTCCTTATCAGGCATAAGGTATCGCGCGACAGACTTGGCCATAGGGCTCGACTGGTCGTGCGACATAACATGCCACTAAGGCAGTTTACAGACAGTTTCCTAATTTGATTAGGAAACAAACACCATACTAGAGTAGTATAAATATAATGTCTGTAAAACCCTAAAGCTAGCCGAATTTCTGAAAAGAAAATCACATAGAGTTTCTCAATATTCTTCATAGGTTTAAAAGATCTAGCAATCTTCAAGAAATCGTTCTTGGTTCATTCGAAGGTGTGGATACTATTAGAGGGTCTTCGCTCGTGCAGCGATCAAGTCCTAGAGTTTGAAGTTTGTGATTCAAAATCACATTGTTTATTTGTTCGATAGCTCAAGAACAAAAAGTGTTCAAGGTTGGTTATTTCTATCTCATAGGAATTCAAGTTAATTGTATAGAACAGATCCTAGGCTCTTGGGTTTTGTATTATTAGATGCTTAATTACGCTGTGCATGGACCCATAAAACCCAATAAAGGTATAGTAGTATAGGAATGCCTGGAGGCCCCCGAGTCTATGAGGAGTCTCTCGGATTCACAGTTATCAATCCTCCCTTTGATTACCAAAGGTTGTTCACGATATGCACGACTTCTAGCTAGCTCATTCGGGGAGAAGCTGATGAATTCCTCCTCATTATGGATCCAGGAAGGGATGTCGTATACCTTACAGAGATTGTGTATCTGGTCTTTCAGTTTCTTGTTGGAAATAGTCCCCTCCATTTTAACATGGAGTTTTCCCTAGGAGGCATGTCTTCCCTTTCATCATCTTTATCATCGTCATCTCTTCTTCTCTTGTGATCCTTCCACATAACGTATCTTTCAAGTTTCCCTTCATCTACCCATCTCTAGATCACTCTCTAAAGGGAGATGCAATTTTATGTGTCATATTCGTGGTCTTTGTGGAAGGCACAATACTTAGAGTTGTCGCGGACATGGTTTGTTCTATCACTGAGTGGTCGGGGACCTGGTAGGTTCATCAATTGCTTGATCTCCATGATAGGTTTAGTGATTGGGGTGAAGACCTCGACTTTTTTTGGTAGCTGGAGTCCTATTCTTTCCCTTATAGTTACTTCCATTGAAAGCCTGGTTGGTGCCAGCTGCGTCTGTTTTCGAATTTTCAGACCTCTTCTTTCTTTTCTCTTCTACCGTATGGCTATAGCGTAAGCCACATTATATAGATCAGATTTCAACTTAGGTTCCCTGGCAGAGAGTTCGTAGATCAATTGTCTAGATCTTAGTCCGAAGTTGAAGCAGACAATCACCTCTCGGTAAGTTAGGCTTTCCTCTACCTGGTCAGCCACGGCTCTAATTGATTGTAATAACTTAGAGTGGTTTCATTTTTGCCTTTCTCGATGTTGGCAAGGTTTGTTAGTCCTTTCTTTCTCTTCACAGCTATTGCAAAGTGGTTCAGGAACCTGCTTCTCACAATTTTCCAGCTATCGATGCTTCCCTGCTTTTGCTCACGAAACCAGGATAGGACTGTTACGGAGAAGGTACTCGCAAAATCCTTCACATAATATCATCTGGCTTGGTGAGTAGGGATATGGTGGATTCAAAACTTTGAACATGTTCTCGTGCATCTCTGGTCACCACATATATTTCAAAACTGGGATCTTAAGAGCTGGATTAGGAGGTAGATCATTAATCCGCTGGGCGAAAGGACGAGTGGCACTGGTATCATCATCATCCACTTTCTTCCTCCCCATTTCCATTTCCATCTCATCAACTCTCTTTTTTAAAAGGAGAATATCCCTTACATCGATCCCTAGCTAAATTAAGAAATATGATGGCTCCTTTCTTTTTTCTGTGTCCATTTACTCGGCTCTTTTCCTGATGTTGCTGGTGATTATCCCCGTGTACAGATGGTGCTCTGCCATAAAATGGCCTGAAATGACGAGGAGGGATTCTGTACCTCTTGCGAGCCATAATTTTATAATCATTTTCAAGAAATATAGGAGCCAACACATTTAATATTTATGTTTGTGCACTACAAATATTTTTTATTTGTAGTTGGATAGTTACATTTACTAGTTAAATGTTAAGTAGAAGCGCACAGATAAGAAAAACGGTTACGAATTCATGTAAAAGTTCTAAATATTGGGTTCCATATGTTTCATATTACTTTTCATAGTAAATTATTCACATATATTAAAACATGTAGTTAATACATGTAAAAAGACTTAATTACCATTAAAATAATTATGTTAACTAGGTATTTAAATGATAGTAAAATGGATACTTCACAATTATAAATAAAAAAATTGATACACAAGATTTAAAATTAGACGTTGATGATGAAAAAAACGTTGTGATCAGCCCAAATCCAGCAGCAGGTTGTATCCTGGCTATTGAATAGCCTGAAAAAGATGAACAAACACGTAAACATAGCTGGGGCTTCACCGGCGAAGGC
This sequence comes from Adenophora triphylla var. japonica, assembly GCA_022495995.1. Classification (NCBI taxonomy): domain Eukaryota; kingdom Viridiplantae; phylum Streptophyta; class Magnoliopsida; order Asterales; family Campanulaceae; genus Adenophora; species Adenophora triphylla. Next base: position 532,684 of record JAFEMH010000254.1, read on the forward strand.
CCTCTGGCGTGAGAGTAAGTATTTGTATTTTAATGAGAGAAATCAATTGACAAGAGTTTAGAGTCAAAAGATACCATTCCAAAATATGTGAATTATGGCTTGTATATATAGGCATAGCATTGTATAATCCTTGTTGGATAGGAATGCATGTAGATAAGATTTTACTCCAAGGAGGAATATAACTGTTCAGTCCTGGTTGAAGGAGAATTATTGTGAGATAAGGTTATAATCCTAAGAAGATTATAACTGGTCACAATCCTTTATTGTGTAGGATTGAATAAACTGCAATCTGCACGTACGTCGGTAAGGAGTCTCCTTGGCTTGTGTTTCCTGGTTGGCTTACGATAAAGCCAAGGAAGAAATGAGATGGGTGTAAGTACCCAAATCCGGATCGTCCAAATCCGTCAGAAAGTTAACCGAAATCCGTTAACTGGCCCGCTCCAGGTTAACCGGAACTCGTTAAACTCCCCATTGCTGTGCCAACGAGACGTCCCGGGACTGGCCCGTGCATCCCGACGTCGAACCGTACTTAACACGTGTCATCACACGTAAAAGCACGGCTTTCCCTGAAAAACGCATTTTCTGGCACTTTCCGGGGGCATTTCGGACATTTCCCGGACTGTTATTTTAAAAAAGGGACAAAACCGGGATCGGGGAACAAATTCCCATAAAGCTGGTGACTCAGAGGGGCACGTGGAAGCCATGCCACCTCCCTCTAGTCACCCTTCAATCAAATTCAAAGGGAAAAGACCAAAACCCCCTGGATTCAAGCCAAGTCCGTCCGGACTCCTACTGCAAATTTCACCTATAAATAGAAGTTGCTGTCAAAGGCAAAGAGACAGAAATTTTACCCCAAAAAATCACCAGCCCCCACGGCCTAAGCTGTTTTCACCCCTCCCGAGCTCCCGTTCTGTCTCAATTCACGTGAAACCTTCGTATTTCGGTCAAATACGCCCCTTACAACTTCGAAACAACCTTTCGAATCACTTTCCGTGTCCCTCTCTCTAAATCTCCCGTTCCGTCTCGGTTTACGCGCCAGTCGCTATAACCGTTTCGAACGTCGTTATCGAAATGTAGACGCCTCCGTCTAACGGGGTCCGATACGTTTTAGCCCCTCGATCCTCTTCTCTTTCCGTAAGAGAAGTAATCAAGGGTTAAAACGGCGTTCCGACCCCGTTCCGTTTACTTTTTATGTCATTTACCATTCCGGATCGATCCCGGATCGATCGATCCGTTGATCGTCATTTACAATTCCGAGCCGTTTGGCCTCGTTGATCGTCATTTACAATTCCGAGCCGTTTGGCCTCGTTGATCGTCATTTACAATTCCGAGTCGTTTGGCCTCGTCGATCGTCATTTACGAATCTGGATCGTTTGATTCCGTTGACACTGCTTTAAATACTGTCATTTACAAGTCCGATCCGTTTGGATCGTGATAGTATTTACTTTTCAAAGTCCGAGTCGCAACCCGATTCGTTGATCGCATGTCATTTAATACGCATTTTTCCCGTAAAAATCGTTAACAATGTAATGCCCGATTCAAAACCGGAGTTCGTCCGTCGAACTCTCTTTCAAAATGCGCGAAATGACGTTCGGCCTCCGAACGCTCATCTTCAAACTCAAAGCCGCCATTTGACACTCAAAATCATTTAATACGCATTTTTTCCCGAAAAAATCGTTAACAATGACTCGCCCGGTTCAAAAAACCGGAGTTCGACCTTCGAACTCCTTTTCAACTCAAAGTCGACGTTTGCCACGCAAACGCTCATTTCGAACTCAAAATCGACGTTTGCCACGCAAACGCTCATTTCAAACTCAAAGTCGACGTTTGCCACGCAAACGCTCATTTCAAACTCAAAATCGACGTTTGCCACGCAAACGCTCTTTTCAACTCAAACCGATGTTTGTCATTCAAACGCTCGTCTTTTCAAAAGTCACCTAATCAACGTTTGTCATTCAAACAAAGATTAAGCTTGTCATTCAAGCCCCCATTTCAAAAGACACACACACACACACACACACGATTTCGAGAAAGGTAGAAAGACTCGTCATGCGAGGCGTTTCGGGCGATCTCGTAATACTCTACCCGAAACGTAACTTGACCTCCGAACCTAACAATCTCTGGTACAAAAAAGCTTTTTACTCGTTTTTGCTGCCAATAAAAATGATCCTCATTTTCAAAGCCTTTTCCTAAGTTTTTGCTACCAATAAAAACTACACCTTTTCACAATAGCCGTTTCTCAACGTTTGGGCTCAAAATACAAAAACCGCGTGGTGAATCCTCATTTTGTTCCTTCCCATGAAGCGAGGTCTCAGACACCAACCCTCCGCGAAAGACAACCGCCTTTTCCGCGCCCCCCGCCCGCGCGCGAAAAAGATCGGGTAATTTCAGTTGGCGACTCCGCTGGGAAAAAGATACTTTTTTCAAAACTACCGTTGTTTTCTAAAAAGCCTTCCGTGGGTCAAACTTTCGTTTACCCTTCCTCGTTTTCGTGTGTGTGTGTGTTCCTTTAAACCTCGAACGGTTTTTGTTTCAAAGGCATTACATTGTCAACCTTTCAAAATCTTACCATGTTTGTGCATCCCCATTCATGTTTGATTTTCATGCTGTCTTTTGAACTGTGCATCATAAATTCTTTAAGACACATTCTGAAAAATCTCTGTTTTACTCAGAAAAAGAATTTTAGTGACCGCACACTACGCGCACTTGCTGCCTCGGAACACCGCACTTCACGCGCACTTGCTGCCTCGGTACACTGCACACTATAACCCCTAACCCGGGATGGCCTTATCAGTTGCACTCCGATTGGTCTCGCTGCACACCTTCGGGCGCACGGGGTCGTCCCAAACATCCCATCCTAGCCCGTGTAAGCCATGCACTCTTTGTGTCACACTTTGTCCAAGACCCCGGTTGGTTTTTGGCTTAGCTCGTGTCATAAAGCCTAAGTGTATGTTTTTCACGCCGGGCCCCGCTCCGAGTCAAGCTCGAGAGTTTGAGACCAAAGGTCGTTCCCGACCCGAAGTCTTGAGCTTTTCAGCCTTGACTTTGACGCGGAGCTCTGACAAAAAATATACCCGAAGGTTCAATGTGACGTCGTGTCACCAAACCTCGCCGTATGTATCGTACCAGCCACAACTTGGCCAACGCTAAAAAGCTAAGGTCTCTCGCACAAGCGAGTCAGGAGAGGTCATGCCCAAATTTTGGCACGATCCCCGCCTTAACTTAAGGACGTTGACTTCGACCGTGGCCCGTACGTCACACACGTTGAAAATTTGCGTGATCAGCTAGCCTTAAGTTCACTTTTTTCTTTGTCGGTGGAACTCGCTTGCCTTATAGGACCTCGCTCGAGATAGTCCGTCCTGAGAAAGATGATCTACAATGGAAACGAGGGGCTTATAAGCGTAGTGACGAGATCCACTGATTAGAGCTCTAGGATTAGTTGCGAAAAAGAAGACCCGCTCTTTTCCAACCAATTAGGACTCTGAGAAAATGTGCTTTAAGTAAAGATTAATCGGTAACTGCACATTGCACAAGCCCGAAAACCTTGAGCCAAATACCCTTTTCCGAAGCCTAAACCCTTCCTTTCGTTCCCTGCAGCGAGCAGAAAGTGGTTCGATTTCGGTCGCCGCCTTGCCAGATCACGAGAACGGCGGCGTCAGACAGTTCTTCGGTTCCCTCGGTTCCCTCGGCCCAGAATTTCCGACATGTCTAGCTCATGAGAAATCGTGACGGGAAGGACCCCCGCCACCGTGCGTATATGACATTGGAAGAAGCCATCCCAAGCTTGTGAGGTTCACAAGAGGCGAGAAGAAGATCGCCAGAATTTTGTGGTACGGCTTTCGAATGAGCGTGGTATAGCGGCTATCCCCAGTCCGACGGTACTTTTGTCCTGGTCGAGGATGACGATTCCCGAAACCGGTTCACCAAACCTTCAATCGTGTTCCTTCCCCGCCAACTTACGGGATGCCTTCCAACCAAGGAAACACTCGACCTAGGCTCCATGTTGCCACCTCTCGTGGCAACCCTGTCAATTTTGGTCGCCCCAGTGCTACGCCCATCACTCAATATCACCAGCGCTGGACCATCTCAGATGCCAATATCCCTCAATACCCTCCCTGTTCGTCCCGTTGCCTATACACGAATCCCTAAACACCGGGACAAACCCCGATACAGTTCGTAAAAGGCTCCCGTATATTCTCATATACCAAGCCTTCCACCTCCAATCACTACCGCTCACGTGGTAGCATCCGGCGCCGAGCCTCACAGCCCACCACCGGACCCAACCTTAGCCTGGATGGTCGAGCGTATGAAAGACTCAAAGCCACCATGAGCAAACTCAAAGCAGAAACGCTCAAATCCACAGATCCGGGAATGGTCACGCCTCTCCCGCCAAGTTCGTAATGCCGGAGATGGACCGATTCGATGGAACCGAATGTCCTCAAACGCACGTCGACACCTACGTTCTCGGCATGCGAGCAAAAGGAGCAACCCTCCAAAGAAATGGCCGACCACTTCCAAAGCATACGCTCAAAAGTTCAGCGTTACGATGGTTTCGAGGGTCAAGCTCGCGGATCGCCACACCTGGGAACAGATCATTAACATCTTCTTGGAACGGTACAGATCCAACTTAGAGTGGGAAACAAGTCATGAGGACTTAATCACCACCGGAGCGTAAAGCGGATGAAAGTGTTGGGGAATTCTACAAGAGATGGAGCCGGAAGCTCTCCGAGATCATGGAGCCACTCTCCAAAGACGAATGTATGCGGATCTTCAAGTCCCGCTTAAGACCGTCCATCGAACTCTCATCACCACAATTTCTTCCCGCATCTCCGGCCATGGTCAATGCCGGCTCACGCGCTCGAGAAGGATCTCAAGGAAAAGTTGGCTACCGTACGGCCATACGTATACCGCTCAACAGTTGCATTCAATCCCGCACCGGCCCCGGCAAAGGGAAAGATACGTCCGTCAACTACGTCCATCGTGGACAACAGTCGGGTAACGAAACCCAGTCCCCACAAAGCAACAATTCTACTCGAAAGCGCTGCCGTACACTTCGACAAGTTGGACATGCCACCGAGCAAGATGTCCGGTGGGGTTAATCAAGGAGGGTCTCCTTAAGCCCGTTGCCAATTACAAACCCAAAGTTCCCGTAGCCAATGCGGACAAGAGCAAATATCGCGCCTTCCATCGCATCACGGCCATACCACCGACAATTGTTTGGGGTTACGATACGAAATCCGTAACATGATAGAAGAAGGCAAGTTAGAGCGCCCCGTGGGCCCAATACGCCGGGAATCCCTTTCCGAACAATAACAACGTGGAATTCCATTGGAGCGGGTGCCCAAGAAGAGTGCCACGTAACCGCCCGCCTCTTTCACCGAATCCTCCTCTAATGTCCACATCGCCTACGATGTTTGCGATCGCTCCGCCTCGCCCGGAGTACGAGTCCCGAGAAACCGTCCTGAGCAATCCTCCGAGAAAACAAAAGAAGAAATCCTCTCAACAAAGAATCGAGAGAAAGATACGAAGCCGGGGATACCAAGGTAGGTACACTTGGAGAACCCTCCGGGAGGTTCGACTACTACGCATCAGTACTCCAAACCCTCTTTGCCTCCAAGCCATGCAGCCTTAGAGCATACAGGTGGGAAAGCCGAAAAGTCCCGCCAAACCAGAATTCTGCCCCGGGACACCGGAATACCTCGGATCTTGGTAATCTTATCGGCAATAAGCCTAATCCTCCGCGGGATCGCCCAAGATTCAATTTGTCCAGCCTTTCGAGCTCGGACCGGTAAAGGAAGATCAAGGTCGCCTTGGCAATCGCACTCGATCAATGTGCTAACTAAGGGCGGCAACCGCCACAGCAAAATTTCAACACACTCCCGAGGTTCCAAGAAAGGCTTTACCTCGCAAGAGGAAGACAGAAACGGATGGCCGGATGACTCTCCTTCTACGGATAGAGACGAGATCTACGACTCCCGCCCGTATGGCAAAGATGATCACGTTCGTGACGAAGACTTACCGAGAGATGCCTCGGGCACAACGAAGCTCGTACATCACTCTCAAACTCAACACCATATCACTCCCCGAGTATTGGTAGATAACGGGTCAGCCGTTAATGTCCTCCCTCTCGCATGATACGAGCTCTCCGCATCCATGAAAGCCACTCGATTCCGTCGCCGACTATCAAGGCCTACGACAACTCGTCTCGTCCCATCCTGGGACAAGAACTCGAACTCGGTTCGAAACCCAAATGGTGCCAAGAAAATTCCACGTGATGGACATTCCATCCTAGTTCACAGCCTCTTTGGGACGCCCTTGGCTACACCACATGAAAGCCATAGCTTCCACTCTCCATCAGTGCGTTAAATTCATTAACCGGCAGGGAGATCTCGAAGTCATCCGAGGGGATAGTTTCCTCATAGGAAACGAAGCCGAGACAGTAGCCAAGTGTGTCTGCACTAAGGCACCAGGGTTACCTCCTTCGAATCAACCAACGGACTACCGGGGCAAATCTCATCAGAATCCCTCAGAGTCCGGAGATGCCAACTATGTAAACGTACTCGAGCAGTGCACTCGGGCGCCCGATACATCAAGTTCAACTGTCGTTTCCAACATTTGGAGGCAGATTGGAAGGAAACGTTGAACATCGCCATGATAAGGGCACATAAACCCCCAGTCTCCAATCGGAGATTCGTCAGCATTCTCCAAACAAGCTCTCTGGCCCCGCCAGGCGAAGAGATCTATGTGATAAAGGTCAACAAGCACCGTCATTCTCGTGATGAATGCATGGAAGTTGTATGGGATGTCCTCCACGAGGAATTACCCGCTGCACCCCTCTTCTCCAACGAAGAGCATGATGTTTTCCTAGCTGCTCCATCAACGCAACCGGACGCAATACGTCCCTACACCTGGATTGAGCGATCAGATGACGATGAATCTGGACTCTCCGGAGTCGAAGACGCGGCACCCGCAAGCGCACCTCCGCATTCACATGCTCGCTTTGAGGACGGAACTCCTTCCGATCGTGTCACCTACGACCAAGGTTCCAATACCATGGAAATTGTCAAGCTCAATGTCCAAGACAGCAGCTATCCGATAATTGGAAGCACGTGATTCACGCAACGAGGAATCCTCTCGATCAAGTAAAGGATGACGACTTCGTCAATATCATCTATTCCGTATATCCCGATGAAGCCAAGGATCCCGTCCTTGTTATCGCATTCTCGCAACACCAAGGTCACCCTCGATGACCGCCCGCTCACGGTAAACGAGGCCCCGGCCAAGCGAGCTCAGAGCTCATCCCTACTTCCGAGTACCACCCAGCTGCAACCGGCCCGTGCCGTCGCTCAAGCTTATACCCTCAAACGCCGCCAAGGCCAAGGGCAACAGCCGAAGGAGACCAAGCTCCTCACCCCGCTACAAGTCGATCAACCTCGGGAAGGCTTCCGCAGCCCACCCCGATAACATCTCGTGAAAGTCTTCCCCGCAAGGCGTAGCCGCCTTCCGACATAGGAAATGACCACCTCAAGCATCAACATGCTCCAGCTTCGATTCTACTCCCACCGTCACGGCCCCGGATTCGTACATCCCGCCGCCGATCGCTAGCTTTGATAGACTTGGCGATCGAGCGAGATCACGAGACCGTCAACATTGCATAATTCAATACCCCGTGGGGTCAATCAAGCGTATATGGGCAAACTTCTTGGTGATCGAGATCAAGGAAGGCCGCATGGAATGTCCCACCCGACTTCCTTCGTCAATGTAATCCAAGTGTTCCCGCCATTCGGCGATTTGAATGTAATCACGGTTCTCGGACACTAGCCGCACGATGCGCACCTACGGAGACCGCCTAGGTCTCGCAAGGAAAGCCCTCATGGAACTAGCCGCTCAAGAAAGTCGTCTTTGGGACGAAGACCAAGCTCGAAAGACCTACAGGGACCAAGCCCTTAAAGTGTCACAGTGCCTTCGTACGTAAAGCTAGAGGCCACTCTAGACCGCTCGACCTCAAGAGTTTTGCTCATGGCAACTTCCTCGACTACCGTCTGTTCTCATCCAACCCCTCTCGCTGTGCAAGGGTGGTCAACGGTCCCAATGACCTAGGAGATGGAACGACACAGCAGAACGAATCCCGCCGCTTACCTTCCCGAGGAAAGCAAGTTCTCTCGTGAAAGCGACGATGAAGACGATGAAACCATTCTCTTCCAAGCCGGGCATGAAGTCAACAAAACCGGACTCCCAAGGGTCCCGGGAGGATGGGAACGGATCATTGCCGCACTCAAATTGAAAGGCCAACTCAGTGGAGGAAGGTCTATTTAAAAACAAGGAGGAGGATGGAAATTCGCCTCGAGCAACTACTCGTGGAAATTCCACAGCCTACGGCATTCGCTTACGTAAACGATCAACTCGGGACAAAGAACTAATACATGGGCCGATGTTCGGGAAGCCGTGTACTCACCTTCCGACATACCCGCCACTCGTATAAAGCGTAGGAGAAAACTCTCCCCGATGGAGGTTTACCTAGACCGCCGCACGCAGCTCAAAGAAGCACCGGCTATTCTCACATGGGAAGAAACGCAGCACTCACTCGACGCAGCTCCGCCGCAAGAAGGTTGATCCGGGGCCCGCAGTGGAGGAAAACTAGCAAATCACGAGTATCGCTGCACTCCAACTCCGTAATGCCCCGAGTATGCTCAGCAAGAAGAAGGAAAGGAACGCGATATACCGTGAAGAGATCAAGGAGACCGTTCGCTTAAGCCGAGAACTCTCCAACCTCCCCGAGGGTCGCAACGCACGCCCGCCAGTGCAACCACCGTTGTGCACCGACATTCGAACAATCATAGCCAAACCGTAGGCTACCTCCCCGCAGAGGCATCCAAGCCGCATCCCGGGACGTAATCCGTCAAGCCGCCGAAGCTCCCGGGAATTCATCCACAATCAATGAGTTGAGGGAAGACATATGGCCCTATGCTACGAGGAATCCTCCTCTAACTATGGCTCAACTCGTAGCACTGCTCGTAAGGGACCAAACCCGATGTCGCCTGTTCTAACCCGATCGGGTCAAATCCATGCATTACCACCTAAGGCCACCAAAAAGCCGACGGAGCTGATTGCAATCCGGCCAGCCCGAAGACGCAAATTCCTTGAAAGAGGACCCGATCCTCACTACCAGTGCACTCAGCGAACATTTCCCTTCGTCTCTCGCTCACCTCCTCTTATCCTCACAAGCTCAAGCTAGAGGAAAGCCTCGGCCCGTACTATGGTCCCCGTGGACGCAACCCCGTATGAAGTCATTCAAATGATCGGCAACATCCACTATGGCAACATTATCACCTTCACGTATTTGGACCTTCCAAAATTTGGGGCCGATCACAACGAGCCGCTCTACATCACAAACACTGACGAGCGTCGCCTTCCCCGCGTGTTGGTAGACGGAGGTTCCGAATGAATGTCTTGCCCGCCAAGATGATGGACCCGCTTGACATCAAGCCCACGTATCTTAAGCCTTCACCCACACCGTCAAGGCCTATGACTCTACTTCCCGTACAGCTTCTGGTTGCTACTCTCAACATCTCGGTTCGGCAAGCGGGTGATCCCCACCGAATTCCAAGTGTTGGACATTCCAATCACTTTCACAAACCCATCCCGGGGCGTCCCCGGCCGCATCAAATCAATGGCGTGGCATCCACCCTTCACCAAAGGCCTCAAGTTCATGCAAGGCAACGAGCTAACCACGCCTACGGCGACAAAGGTCACCACCGAGGGGACCAAAGACCAACGACATTCCAAGATTGGAAATCAAGCATAATGATGACATGCCATTAACTCGGATTCACTCGAGACCTCCAAGATCCAAATATGCAACGTGGACCTTCCACTGCCTCACGATCGATTCCTCCCGCCATGAGGATGATGAAACTCATGAACTTCATCCTGTGACTGGGCTCGGCAAAAGGCCGCAAGGCCAACACCAAGTTATTGAAGTCAAGGACCACACCACGGTCCAGGGCTTCGCTACGTGCCAACACCGCCGACATCAAGGAAGACAAAAGGCTCGCCCGCACCAAGGCAAGCAGCCCGCAAAAGGGGAACCTCCGACGGCACACCCAACCTCCGACCTTACAGCCTTTCGACCTCGCTCATTACTTCACCAAGGGAACCGACAGCAGAACCGAGGGGACCGACAAGGGAACCGACAGCGTAACCGAGGGGACCGACAATGGAACCGACAGCCAGAACCGAGGGGACCGACAAATGAACCGATGAAGATGAGAAAGAAGCAGGAATAGTCGCACCAAGACTACAGAAGAATGGAACAGCCTAGCACGGACCTCAAGCGTTTCGCAGGACTCAAAGCTAATCCGATAAGGGGAGCGTTCCTCGACATCACAGCTCTACCTGACCAACCGCCACCACACCAAAGATGAGTACACATTCAAGGGAATCCTGCACTTGGAGGAGCAACTCAAGGTACTCTCCATGGGAAACAAGTTGTTCGGATCACCGCCGAGGCCACATTCGAGACAAGAAGTCCAAAGCGTAAGGAACCGTAATTCATAGAAGACGCTCTCAAAGGGACCAAATCTACAGTAGTCTCGTTTGAAGAAGTCATGGAGTTGCCCAACTTGATCGACTGGGCTCCGACAACAAAGATGATCGCCATGATAGGGACAGCAGGAGCCAAGCCTCTCGATCCCCGCACCCTCATCAAGCATCCAAAGCAATGCCACCGAAGAATTGGGTAACTTTCACCGACCAAGGGCAAGCCAGCAGTAATTGGAAGACAAGCCGGGCCCGCACCCACATCTCCCTAAACCCGGTCTCAAACCCTCTCGAGCCGCCTCCTGTCGAGTCCAGCCCTTCCGAGTCATCCAACGGCCTTACGCCGGAGGACTATAATGTTGTAGCCAATCATGTATTCCCGTTCTTGTTTAATGAAAAGTCCGACCTTTCTGAGTATCCTCTCATTGCCACTTTAACAACCGATAAGTTAACAAACAACTTAAAAGACGTTAATAATTCAATTGATAAAGAAGCGTACACATTAAACGAACAATACATTAAAGAAGTTCTCGAGCGTGTAGTCGACCAAGAGGACAACCGGGCCCAAGCCGCCGAAGAGGTTATGACCAAAGTGAACTCCGGGGTCGCTGCAAGAGCCTAAAGAGACACAAGTGGGCGCTTTTCGCCGATGCGTAAAAGAAGCCCCGATAAGCCTCCTCCGGAGTATGTTGACGTGTTCGCCCGGTCATATCAGACATGCCAGACTCGATCCTCAATCGTGGAGCACGTAATTCCCCGGATCCCGAATCCAAGCCTCGTCAAATGTAAGCCGCGCAAGATCAAGCCGTAATGGTCCTTGCAAGTTAAAGAAGAAATTGAGAAAATGCTCCGAGTTGGTTTCATCGTAGTGATTGAGTACCCGACTTGGCTCTCCAACATCGTGACGGTCACCAAGGCCAACGGAAAGGTCGATGTCGCGTGGATTTCCGGGATCTCAACAAGGCCACTTCTAAAGATGATTTCCCACCGCCTAACATCGACATGCCGGTCGACACCACGGCAAATTTCGAAGTAAAGTCCTTCGTGGACGGGTTCGCCGGATACAACCGTATCAAGATGTCCGAGGAGGATCGTGCCAAGATCGCTTCACCACTCCATGGGGGACATACTGTTACACGGCCATGCCGTTCGGCCTCAAGAACGCCGGGGCTACTTACTGCCGGCCGCAATGTGCTCTCTTCCATGACATGATTCACAAAGAAATCGAAGTATATGTCGACGACATGATCATCCACTCCAAGGGATCGACATGCAAGACATGACAGATCCGAGGAAGTTCTTCACCGTACTCGTAAAACACTCCATGAGGCTAAACTCCGGCAAAGTGCACCTTCGGCGTCAAGCGCGGCAAGGTACCGGGGTACATGGTTACGTAAAGAGGTATCGAAGCCGATCCCAGAAAATCAAGGCCATCATCGACATGAAGCCGCCTCAAACCCCGATGTAAGTAAAGAGCTTCATGGGAAGACTTCAAGACATCGCCGCTTCATCAACCGCTTGACATCTTCTCGCGAGCCCATGTTCAAACCGATGAAAAAGAATGCCGACATCAAATGGGACTCCGAGTGCCAAACAAATTTTCGAGAAGATCAAGACCTACTTGGTTAATCCCCCAATTTCGTGCCCGCCACATGAAGACAAGCCACTACTCCCGTATCTCGATGCAATGTACACGTCAATCGGAGCAATGCCGGCACAAGAACAGTAAAGATTCCAAGGTTGAGCATGCAATCTACTTCGTAGCCGAAAGCTTCAAGGAAGTGAACTCACTTACTCAAAGATCGTGTAGAAAACTTGTACCGCCTTGGTATGGGTAGTCGGGAAACCGAAACACTACATGCAAGCCGCATTCGCACTCCCCGGTCTCCAAAGTGGACCCCGTCCGATATCTCTTTGACAAGCCATCCCCGTCAATGCGGCTAGCCAAGTGGTCATTCTTCCCGGGCCGAGTTCGACATCAAGTACATGGTCGAAAATCAACAAAGGGCGTAGTAATGGCAGATCGCCTTGCCGACTTCCCGAGCAAGGAACCTAAGGGTCCCGATCCGCAATTTCCTGACGACGGAATCTTTTCACTTGACAACGCAAACCGCCGGCAACTCTTCTTCGATGGGGCAGCCAACAAGAAGGGGAATGGCATTGGAATGCTCCTTGTCGATCCCAAGGACGAGCATACTCCCATAGCCATCAAGCCGAATTTTGAAGCAACCAACAATGCAAACAGAATATGAAGCCTCGTGCAAAGCAGGTTTGGAAGCCGCCCTCGAGCGCAACATCTTAGAGCCGGATGTATATGGAGACTCAAAGATTGATCATCAATCAAGTATCCAACAAATGGAAGACGGTAGATTCTCGCCTTCGTAAGTACCACGCGTACATGGAGGAACTCATTGCTTCGCTCAAGGACATCTCTTTTCACTATTTGCCAAGAGACAGAAACCGCTCGCAGACGCCCGGCAACCTCGCCTCTTGTCGAAATTCCCGAAGGGAAAGCAAGAAACCCCTCGTAATAGTGCAGACGGGAAACACCCGCCTATTGCCGTGAGATCGAAAAAGAAAAAGAAACGATCGACGAACCCCGGTACAATCAAATTTACCAAGCATTCTCCAAAGCGGAGAAGCTTCCTTCACAAGTGAAGATGGAAAATACAAAGAAGGGATCAAAGCCAAAAACATGATGGCATTAAAACGCCCGGCATCCCATTTCGTCATTCTGGGGGTATGTTGTACAAGAAGCGCCACCAAGGGCCACTCCTTCTGTGTAAACAAAGAAAAAGCCGAGCTAATGAACGAAGTTCACAACGGAACCTCGCGGTCCGCACATGAACGCCCGAGCATTGACACGCATCATTCTCCGTATGGGATACTATCGATATCAATGGAAACAGATCGCATCCAGCCGTCCGAAGCCGCGACAAATGTCAACGGTTCTCCAACCTCAATCACATCCCTCCTCACGAACTCTATTGCATGACTACGCCATGGCCTTTCGCCACATGGGGAATCGACGTCATCGGCAAGATCACTCCTCCAGGAGCAATGGTCACGAGTTCATTTTAGTCGCAAATGACTACTTCACCAAATGGGTAGAAGCCGATCGTACAAGGTACCGAATTCTAAGAAGGTGGCCGAGTTCATCCGAGAGAACATCATGTGCCGATACGGAGTGCCCAAAGAGATCATCTCCGACAATGGGACTCACTTCGAAGGAGATTGTGACCAACTACCGACCGACCCGTAGTCACACGTCACAGTCTTCTCCTTACGTACCACAAACCAATGGTGCAAGAGAGGCAAACCCAACAAGACTCTCGCCATGATAATCGAAAGATGACCACTGCAGGTCGGGATCGGCCCGAAAAGCTACATCTAGCCCTCGGGGATACCGAACATCGGGCCGAACCGCCACAGGGAGACTCCGTTCGCACTTACCTACGGAATGGAAGCGTTGTTACCCGTGGAATTGGAAATTCCATCCCTCCGAGTCCTCTTTGAAAACGGGATCAATGAAGTCGAATGGCTACAGAGCCGTCACGACGAACTTGCTCTACTCGACGAGCGCAGATTGAAAGCCATGGAACACACTCGAGCCTACCAGAGCGTAATGGCACGAGCATTCGACAAGAAAGTCAAGATCCGAGACATCGAGAAGGCGACTTGGTGCTAAAGGAAAAGCCTCCTACGTGCACTCAATCCCCTCGGAAAGTGGGAGCCTACCCGGATAGGACCGTTCGTGGTACAAAGAATCTTCTCCGGAGGAGCCATGAAGCTAGCAGACCGGGACGGAAACCCTTTCGTTAACCCCGTGAACGGAAGCAAGCTCCGCAGATACTTCGTTTGAGGAAGAGCACGAGTCAACTCTCCTTCCCCATACACCGTCCCCGCAAATTAAAGTGCTAAAAGAGTAATACCCAACCGGATACATTCCCGCTAATGATCCAGTAAAAACAGGGTCGCACTTCTTTTGTCTTTGTTTTTCTCAAATTCACCTAAAGTGTCGAACTACGGTGACCTCGAGCCCCTTAGTCCAATTGTAAAAGGGGAACGTAGGCAGCCATCTTTGGTTCGGTCTAAAAACAAAAAATACAATAAGCATCAATTGCTTGTGTTTCGAAAACTCTTTTCATTTAACCTACAAATTCATAACGGTTAAAACATTCTTTGATGAGTTCAAGCACGGCCAACTCTTGACTCGCTACACGCTAGCAAAACTACAATAAAACATTAATCAATTAATGTGTCTCGCAATGACAATGGGTGGATACTCCGGGACAAAGAAGGTCAACCTAGTTTCCCGTACTAGGTCCTTCATCCTTCTTCCCTTCCCTTTTCCCCGGCGAGTGTTCTTCACCTTCGCAGAAATATTCCTAGGCCTTCTACCCGGCTCGTGACTCTTCCCGACGCCTCCGTCAAGCCTCGCGGCCGTCAACGCAGCCTCTTTCTCTAGCTCGTCTCGAGCCGCCGCTTCGAGCCATCATCATAGTGCTTTGATTGGCCTCCCGATCAGCACTTGCCACATAATCAGCCCATGGCATCGCCAAGACGATTCCCTGTGGTTAGCCCTCGCTTCGTCCTCTCAAGGTCGAGCCGTCTGTGTGATCGCACTCAACACCACTCCGTCTCCACAAGATAGCCATCTCGTGTCTCCCCATACACTCTTCGTACTGGGCCGTATATCAAGGCCGACAGTAATGCCCTCTCTCTCCGGTGAAAGAGAACCCCGGGCAGAAAGGACGTGTATTGCCACCACCGGTGATCGCAATAGCGTCAAGGATCTTCCATCCGCAAAGATCCCACCTCAAAGGTAGCAAAGCATAACTCGTATCGGCCAAGGGCACCTCGCTTCCACTCGCATCGCCGCGTAACCAATGATGGAATATAGAAAGACGTCTCGAGACAGCCCCGCACTCGACAATCAATGCACCCTCCCGAGCGGTCCTACAAGTCTCAGAATCTCCAATGGGGAACCCACCATCGCAAGTGATGCGTGCAAAGTCTCGGCCATCCGTAGCTCCAACAAATTTCGATTGCCCCCTATCACCAGAGGACGCCGCGAGAAAGACCAAGCGTCACAAGACATTGGCACCTCGTGCATCATCTCGCAGCCTCTCCTCAACCACATGGTCGCATAGCGGGACTCCCTCCCCACATGTATCGGCTACGGCCGCCATCCGGCCTATGCCTGTGAACGTCTCGCCCAAGACCAATGGCACGATGTCTCCCCACTCCGCATCAAGCTCACCAGTCCAAGACACCGTGATGGCACACACCTGCAGACGTGAATGTGAACAGAGTAGCAATCGCGCACAGAGCAAACGCGCCCCACGAAAAGACGCTCCTCGCCTCCGCAAATCTTTCTGGCAGCCCCGAAATGTCAACGTAATCGGTATCCTCAGACAAGCATCCCGTATGCTTCTCCAAATGAGATACCCAACAAAGACACTAGCTTCTCAACAAGGGCCATGCCACCAAAGATACGGAAGAACTAGCTGCTCCGTCTCAGTCCTCCTGCACGGCCCTAAATCTTCAAACGTAGGAGTGATTTCGTTGTACGAAAGGCCGTACACATTCCTCCGTACGTCCTGTAACCGAGACGCGGCTCTCAAAAGATCCCAATCCGGCATGAGCTCCTTCAAAGCCCAAACAGATTTAATCCCGTAATGCCTTCGAAAACCTCTTTGTTCTCGCCTCGTGTGGTTCCGTACCCACGATCAAAGTTGTCCAAATATCGCTCTTGCATCCGAGACGATAACTTGGGAAAGGGAGCCATGTCGAAGGTGAAGAAAACCTTAAGAAAGGGAAAAGAATTCAAAATGAACAAAGCAATGCGCAGCTTTTCTCACCAATTGCAAAGCCGAAACCGCAATTTAAAGAATCGAAATTCGCTTCTAGTCCGGCCGATTCTCCGCAGCTTGACTTGTCAACTCTGCAGCTACCGCCTCTTAAAATTGGAAACATTTCCAAACCATGCCCTCGTTTCACTCCTATGAAATCTCGCGTGCCTCGCCCGATTTCATTCAACCAATGTCAATATCCCTTCCGCCCTGCTCGTGCAACAAGCAGGCAAATAATTAAAAATTAGTGCATACATGCTTAATTTTTGACCCGTTCAATTTTTAATGCATTTCTTTTTTATTTATTTTTTGATTAACCTATTTGCTTATTTGCCGAAAATAATGTAAGGTGATCATAGAATAAATATGTGAAGTATGTGTTCCCGCCCCACGGGCGCCTTTTTGCAAATACAGCTTCAAATCAAAATTTGTTCCCGACAAATACATGCATTTTGTCTAAACAAAGCAAGAAAGAAAGAAAGCAAGTAAAAGGGGACTACTCGAGTCCCGCTCGTCATCCGTACACTCGACGCACCGCTCCGCCGCCGCCGGATCCGTCGCAAACAGAACTCGCCGAACTCCTCCAAATGAATAGGCAAAGGGCCTCCTGAGTACGCGAACTCGAGGACTCCTCTCTCTCGCGCCCGAGTGCGCGTAAGAAGGAGCTCCAAATCCAGCCATTCCGCCCGCGAACCGGCCAAACCCCGTGTAAAGTCCTCCCCACCGCCGTGGGAGCAGGCGAATCTCTCGGCCTAGACGGCCCCCGATCACGGACGTCCACGCTCCTCCGGAACCGCACCGCATGAACTCCACGAGCCTCCTAGCGTAGGCGGACCACTCCGTCCACCAAATTCTCATGGCTTCATTGTACGTACGCCGTATACTGCGAACCAGAAAGTCATCGAAAGCAAGCGTAAAGTACAGATGCAACATGTGCATAATGCTACTATCAAATGCGTAAAATCAAAAAGGTGCTCACCGAAGCATTGGGGTCCGCCCGTATCGTGGTCTCGCCGCCCGGAAGCGGATCACAAGTCGCCTACGCGAACCGCCCAGCCTCGTACGCTAGCCTAGCTCGCGGACCGGAAAATCTCGAGGACCTCCTGTGGACCTCGCCTCTCTATGCCGTACACTGCGGGCTCCTCACTCATCTCAAGAAAACATCATAGGCGGCCCCCGCTATGATGTACTCGTGTAGTACACGCCCGTAGGTACCCCTCCAGCTCATCAATCGGCATCTCCCGGGATGCCGCATGTACAAAGGAGGATCCACCGACACCAAGGGAAGAGACCCCGCCTATGCCGACGAGTCACCCTCTCCCCAAATACATGGCATCACCAAGTCCCACCAGAGCTTCCGCCGCCGTGTAGTCTCGCCGGCACCCGCACCGCGACATGATCGAACCTACTCCACTGTGTCACTGATCCTCTCGCAGAACTCCGTGTTCGCCGCAGAGATATCTCCTCGTATGACACTCGAGTTCCAACTCGAAGAGACCGCCCTCTTCGCCTTCTTCGCCAAACCAAGATGGCAGGGAACAGGGACGGTACGGCTCCTTGATGTCCCAAGCTCGCGGATCGAACACCTCGTAGCACCGCACCCGCCAAGAGAATGGAAAGTTATGTCGCCTACAAAGCGTATACATACGAGTACATAAAAGAGGCAAGGAAGAGAAAAAGCACATAAACTTACATCCAAGACAAAGTGAAGGGCCTAAATGAGTGCTCCTCTCCCGCGAGAACCCGTCTGTGGAATGGTAGAGCTCGCGCCCAGCCTCCCCACGCGAACCCCTCACGGCATCCAAGTCTACCAAATACCCGAGCAGAGGGAAGTGACAAGACGTGTCGAAGTCGGGAATAAAGTCGCCGACAAATAAGAAACCAAAGGAACCCTCGAGCCAGACGCTCCGCGGTCATCCTCAAGGACCCAGGTAATCGGCGACACCCGCCTCAAATGCCTCTCCATCGGCTCGTACCGAATGCCTAAGCCCTCGGCATCGGTAATATCAAAACCCAAAGAGCCTGCATAACCGGCCTCCGGGTGTAACCATCAACCCACACCCGCCGTGTTGCCATAAGTCGGCAACCCGGGATAGCGGCAAAATCCGTGGGAGTCACCGTCGCCTCCCCCATCTCGAAATGGAAAGTGTGGGTCGTATCCCACCGCATTTCGCTCGCCGCGACATACATGGACTCCGCCTCGTATCACTGCCGCAGCCTACAAGACTGATAAAACCCAGCCAACCCGAGTCAAGCACCACTGCCGTGGACTCCTCTCTCCTCTCGAGCCACGTCCGGGATAATGCCCCACAATGCCTGCACCGCCTCAAAGGCACCCCGACTCTTCTGGTTATGAGTACTAACCGTCCCTGTCCCCTGCAGACAAACAAGACAGAAGCAACGTCAACAGAATGCAACAACGCGTGTCAAAAGGATGCAATGCAGATACGGTTCTCATTCATTTCCTACGTATATTCAAATCATTTCGAAAAACTCCGTCGAATCCGGAACTTTCAAAATCATTCGAAAACTCCGTCGAATCCGGAACTTTCAAAATCTTTCGAAAACTCCGTTGAATCCGGAACTTTCAAAATCTTTCGAAAACTCCGTCGAGTCCGGAACTTTCAAAACATTTCGAAAACTCCGTCGAATCCGGAACTTTCAAATTCTTTCGAATTTTTCGAAAATTTCGCTCCGTCCCGAATTAAAGCTACTTTAATTTTGGAAAATGCATCTAGACATGGAATTTTGCAACCAAAATTTTTATGTCATCCACCCATGATGTCAATTGAACTACATCCTAGTCAATTTCGACAACGATTCATAGCAAAGTCAAAAGCCCCAATTCGGGCACCAAAATCCCTAAGTTCATTCCTAACAAATTTCTAACATTTAAAGAATGCACATTCTTAAAATTAATGGAATTTGTAGGAAGCTTACTTGTCTTTCGATCCCTCCCTTGTAGTTGTGGCGGTCCCTCGCCGGATAAAATTCCGCCGGATTCAATGGAAGAGTGGTGGTTCGAATGGTCCGAACCAATCGAGTTCTTTCGACATCGGTCCTTCCGTGGCGAGCCATTGGTCCTCCTTCACCCTCCATAGCAAATTTCCTTCACAAATACGAGCAAATCTTGCAATTTGGGTTGGAATTTTTCTCTCTTTTCTCTCCTCTCTCGCCGACAACAATGGAAGAAAATGGCCTCTTCCTTCCCCAGCCTCGGCATTAAAAAGGATTCTGGAAATTCAGTAAAAGTCCGACCGGACTCTTACTGCACCAGGAAAAATTTTGCCCCTTTTGCCCCTCAGCTTTATGCAATTCCAATTTTACCACTTTTGGCCTCCCAAAAGTGTAAAATTTTCCCCAGTTAGACATTTCTAACACCCTATCCCCCGAGGATAAATCAAAGTTAGTTCTCACTAACGCTCGTCTCCTGACGCAATTCACCCAGCTTGACATTTGACATTCCAACGTTCAACCATGTCTCCGGACATTCCAAGTTACTATTCCGTCTCCTGACGTTAAAATTTAATAATGGTTTTCACCATTAAATCCTTAATCGCGACCTTTCACTGTCCGATTTCAAATCTCAATCGCGACCTTTCACGATCCGATTCCAATCCTCAATCGCGACCTTTCACGGCCCGATTTCAAGTCTCAACCGCGACCTTTCACGGTCCGATTCCAATCCTCAATCGCGACCTTTCACGGTCCGATTTCAAAATCTCAATCGCGACCTTTCACGGTCCGATTCCAATCCTCAATCGCGACCTTTCACGGTCCGATTTCAAAACCTCAATCGCGACCTTTCACGGTCCGATTTCAATCCTTAATCGCGACCTTTCACGGTCCGATTTCAAAGTCTCAATCGCGACCTTTCACGGTCCGATTTCAATTCTCAAATCGCGACCTTTCACGGTCCGATTTCAATTCTCAAATCGCGACCTTTCACGGTCCGATTTCAATCGGCCTTTCACGGTCCGATTTCAATTCTCAATCGCGACCTTTCACGGTCCGATTCAATTCTCAATCAAGACCTTTCACGGTCCGATTCCAACTCTCAACCGCGACCTTTCACGGTCCGATTTCAATTCTCAATCGCGACCTTTCACGGTCCGATTTCAAAGTCTCAATCGCGACCTTTCACGGTCCGATTTCAATTCTCAATCGCGACCTTTCACGGTCCGATTCCAATCCTCAATCGCAACCTTTCACGGCCCGATTTCAAGTCTCAACCGCGACCTTTCACGGTCCGATTCCAATCCTCAATCGCGACCTTTCATGGCCCGATTTCAAGTCTCAACCGCGACCTTTCACGGTCCGATTCCAATCCTCAATCGCGACCTTTCACGGTCCGATTTCAAAATCTCAATCGCGACCTTTCACGGTCCGATTCCAATCCTCAATCGCGACCTTTCACGGCCTGATTTCAAGTCTCAATCGCGACCTTTCACGGTCCGATCTCAAATCCTCAATCGCGACCTTTCACGTTCCGATTCCAATCCTCAATCGCGACTTTTCACGGTCCGATTCCGATCCTTAATCGCGACCTTTCACGGTCCGATTTCAAGTCTCAACCGCGACCTTTCACGGTCCGATCTCAATCCTTAATCGCGACCTTTCACGGTCCGATTCCAATTCTCAATCGCGACCTTTCACGGTCCGATTCCAATCCTCAATCGCGACCTTTCACGGTCCGATTTCAAAATCTCAATCGCGACCTTTCACGGTCCGATTCCAATCCTCAATCGCGACCTTTCACGGTCCGATCCCAATCTCAATCGCGACCTTTCACGGTCTGATTCCAATCCTCAATCGCGACCTTTCACGGTCCGATTTCAAAATCTCAATCGCGACCTTTCATGGTCCGATTTCAATCCTTAATCGCGACCTTTCACGGTCCGATTTCAAAGTCTCAATCGCGACCTTTCACGGTCCGATCCCAATCCTTAATCGCGACCATTCACGGTCCGATTCCAAGTCTCAATCGCGGCCTTTAACGGTCCGATTCCCAGTCAATCCCGACCTTGAGACCTTCGCTGTTCACCTCGCCGGCAACAGCAATAAGCCCGAACCCCAAGGCACGAACGCTTTGCAACAATCCCTCTTCGGCCATCCTCGTAAGCCCGAACACCTTTTTGTGAACATTCATCTCCCCGGCAACAGCAATAAGCCTGAACCCCAAGGCACGAACGCCTTGCAACAATCCCTCTTCGGCCATCCTCGTAAGCCCGAACACCTTTTTGTGAACATTCATCTCCCCGGCCGCCAGTCGTAAGCCCGATTGCTCATCCCCAACAGGATAAAACTGGCAACAGCAATAAGCCCAGCACCCAAGGCACGAACGTCCCCTTCAGCATCGCAACTCCGATTTGAAGCGCCACACGCCCTCGAAGGTTTCAGAAGTCCCAGGTTCAGACACCTCCTAACAAGTCTCCATTCAGGTACAGGTACCCTCGCGAATGGTCTCATCCAGGTTTAGACGCCTCCTAACAGTCTCGCTCAGGTCAAGGTCCCCATGCACGGCCCTTGCCCCTTTTCGAACTACGATCGGCTTGATTCCCGCTCGGGATACGTAGGAATCCTTTTCGCTAAGGGTCCACGGCCCTGACCGCCCGGTGTCTCCTTCAAAGTAAGGCATCCCGATTTGGATCCTTATCTTTTCAACGACCCCACCTCCTTCGGAGGAGACGTCGGTGAGGCTAACTGTAAGTACCCAAATCCGGATCGTCCAAATCCGTCAGAAAGTTAACCGAAATCCGTTAACCGGCCCGCTCCAAAGTTAACCGGAACTCGTTAAACTCCCGCTGGCTTTGTGCCAACGAGACGTCCCGAGACTGCCCCGTGCATCCCGACGTCGAACTGTACTTAACACGTGTCATCACACGTAAAAGCACGGCTTTCCCTGAAAAACACATTTTTCGGCACTTTCCGGGGGCGTTTCGGACATTTCCCGGACTGTTATTTTAAAAAACGGACAAAACCGGGACCGGGGAACAAATTCCCATAAAGCTGGTGACTCAGAGGGGCACGTGGTAGCCATGCCACCTCCCTCTAGTCACCCTTCAATCAAATTCAAAGGGAAAAGACCAAAACCCCCTGGATTCAGGCCAAGTCCGTCCGGACTCCTACTGCAAATTTCACCTATAAATAGAAGTTGCTGTCAAAGGCAAAGAGACAGAAATTTTACCCCAAAAAATCACCACCCCCCACGGCCTAAGCTGTTTTCACCCCTCCCGAGCTCCCGTTCTGTCTCGATTCGCGTGAAACCTTTGTATTTCGGTCAAATACGCCCCTTACAACTTCGAAATAACCTTTCGAATCACTTTCCGTGTCCCGTACACACCTCCCGAGCCAAAGGAGTCGACCCTAGCCATAGGTATAACTCCCTCTCTCTAAATCTCCCGTTCCGTCTCGGTTTACGCGCCAGTCGCTATAACCGTTTCGAACGTCGTTATCGAAATGTAGACGCCTCCGTCTAACGGGGTCCGATACGTTTTAGCCCCTCGATCCTCTTCTCTTTCCGTAAGAGAAGTAATCACGGGTTAAAACGGCGTTCCGACCCCGTTCCGTTTACTTTTTATGTCATTTACCATTCCGGATCGATCGATCCGTTGATCGTCATTTACAATTCCGAGCCGTTTGGCCTCGTTGATCGTCATTTACAATTCCGAGCCGTTTGGCCTCGTTGATCGTCATTTACAATTCCGAGCCGTTTGGACTCGTTGATCGTCATTTACAATTCTGAGCCGTTTGGCCTCGTCGATCGTCATTTACGAATCCGAATCGTTTGATTCCGTTGACACTGCTTTAAATACTGTCATTTACAAGTCCGATCCGTTTGGATCGTGATAGTATTTACTTTTCAAAGTCCGAGTCGCAACCCGATTCGTTGATCGCATGTCATTTAATACGCATTTTTCCCGTAAAAATCGTTAACAATGTAATGCCCGATTCAAAATCGGAGTTCGTCCGTCGAACTCTATTTCAAAACGCGTGAAATGACGTTTGGCCTCCGAACGCTCATCTTCAAACTCAAAGCCTCCATTTGACACTCAAAATCATTTAATACGCATTTTTTCCCGTAAAAATCATTAACAATGACTCGCCCGGTTCAAAAAACCGGAGTTCGACCTTCGAACTCCTTTTCAACTCAAAGTCGACGTTTGCCACGCAAACGCTCATTTCAAACTCAAAATCGACGTTTGCCACGCAAACGCTCATTTCAAACTCAAAGTCGACGTTTGCCACGCAAACGCTCATTTCAAACTCAAAATCGACGTTTGCCACGCAAACGCTCATTTCAAACTCAAAATCGACGTTTGCCACGCAAACGCTCTTTTCAACTCAAACCGACATTTGTCATTCAAACGCTCGTCTTTTCAAAAGTCACCTAATCAACGTTTGTCATTCAAATCAAGATTAAGCTTGTCATTCAAGCCCCCATTTCAAAAGACACTCACACACACACACACGATTTCGAGAAAGGTAGAAAGACTCGTCATGCGAGGCGTTTCGGGCGATCTCGTAATACTCTACCCGAAACGTAACTTGACCTCCGAACCTAACAATCTCTGGTACAAAAAAGCTTTTTACTCGTTTTTGCTGCCAATAAAAATGATCCCCGTTTTCAAAGCCTTTTCCTAAGTTTTTGCTACCAATAAAAACGACACCTTTTCATAATAGTCGTTTCTCAACGTTTGGGCTCAAAATACAAAAACCGCGTGGCGACTCCTCATTTTGTTCCTTCCCATGAAGCGAGGTCTCAGACACCAACCCTCCGCGAAAGACAACCGCCTTTTCCGCGCCCCCCGCTCGCGCGCGAAAAAGATCGGGTAATTTCAATGGGGAGGCCCATTTCTATTTTGTTGATAGTCGAGGAAGTCTCCTCGTCTACAAGGGATGCCTTGCTCGGCTTATATGATAATGCCTTCGTCGGTGTAGAATTCTTGTTAAGCCTTAGTCATTATACACCCGCTATGTCTAGGTCAACATAGGGGAAATGACGAGGAGGCAATTCAAAGGTAGGGTAGGCCAATTCCCTTTGTCGTAATTGAGACTTGTACGGATTATATTTTGGGCCCAATCCATTGGGCCTTGCCCGGTCACGGATCAACGTTCGTACCTCGGTTTATACCATTCAGTTGCCCCAGACTTCCTTGCTCGGCTATGCTGAGGAGGAAGTAGTGCTCTACCTCAGATTAAACAAATTCGAACGGGCTTTCCACGTGTCACAAGGCACTTCACATTCCGTCGCTTCAAGTCGTACAATTATGGGGCGCGTCTGTCCAGGCCTGACACCTTCTTGGGAATCCACTAGGGCATTAAATGTGATGAGAAGGGACGGCGCCTTTACCCGAATTTCGACCCGTACCCGTTTCATAGTTGGTTATAAAAGCCAAAACCATTTTCAATTTTAATCTTTTATCACTGTTTGAGTTTGAGAGTGAAATAGCAAGGTTTGAAACCATCGTGTTCTTGATATCCTTTGCCCCAAATCTGCATTTGTACTTGATTTCGTCCGTTCATTCTTCATCCACATTCAATTTTAGGTATAACTTCTTCCTTTCTCTTTAATTTCTGCATTTATTTTGAATTTCTCAATTTTGGTTGTTGTTCTTGGTGGGTTTTGGAGAAACCGCCATTGTTGAGTTCTTGAAGCTTTTTCTTGAGTTTCCCTTAAACCCCTCTTGTGCCTTCCTCATCCTTTAGTGATGGCAAGGATATGTGGAAGTAATCCAAACTCCCTATATGGCTATCACGACCGGAATCTTAGGGTTTATCGACGAACGGATGGTCCATGGCTGATGTTGAATTTCGGAGAGATAGGAGAGAAACTGACGAGGTACCAAAGCCCTAGAACAGACGTACGCTTTCCAGGTCGGTTCAGAATTGACCTAGTGGATGTGTGTTCCCCCAATATTGTAGTGTTCCAAGGTTGGACTGAGATCATCAACCATATCAATCTCCATTACTTGACTTCTATCCACCTGGAGCATCCTCCATTGATGGGTAAGGTTCCCTCCTCGGCTTTAGTTCGTATGACGAGGAGGGATTCTCTTCCTCTTCCTCGTCTTCCATTTGCCTTGGCTAAATCTCTGATCGCTGTTGTTTCATTGTGTAGATATGGTGGGAAAAGGAAGTGGTGCTACTCGTCAAACTAGACCTTCAACCTCGGGGAATATTGTAGATTCTTTTGACGAGGAGACTCAATCTGGAAGCCAAGGACGAGGTCGGGGTAGATCTGGCTGAGGTAGGACGTATACCCCTACACCAAAACTAATTAAGGCCAGTGAGCCTATGATAAAGGAAATCCACAACAAGTATGGGGTGCCGAGAGAGGAGTATAGGCTTAGTTACTTACCTGGTGTGAAGGTCAAAACCTAGCAAGTTGTGAATGATTTTTACTACCCCTTGAACCATGTTTATTTCTTCTATAAACAATTCCAACTAGGCCTTTGTCTTCCTCTAGACCCATTTATCAATGAATTTATTGAGGAGATGCAGGCCGTCCTGGCTATGCTTGGGGCCAATGCCATGAGGTTTTCTACCAGTTTCATATTCATATGCCATAGTTTAGGCTTCGAACCGTGTCAATCGGGATTCCACCATTTTTTTCACAGTTAGCTATAAATCTGACTCCAACTGGTAGTGATTAGAAGTGATCCCAATCAGCCAAAACTCATCTACCCAATGTCGAGTAAGGTATCCGGGTGGAATACCCACGTTATCCGTGTGGAGAGCCAATAAGGCTAGGAGTTTTTCGTTCCCTCAGAGAACCCTCGTATGCCCAAGGCGGTGTGGAAACCTGAGTGGAGTGCCCAACTGATTGAAAGGTTAAAGCAATTTACCGAGGTAGGCACTATGTGTTGGTCTACTTTGGAGAGTGACCCCAGATATTACGTTTCGGCTGACGTTATGCCTAGACATAGGGACGGGCAAGAGCCTCTCGTCCCCGTCGTTAGGGGCGATAGATTTCCCCACTGGAGGGTACATCCAGGGTTTGTGTTCCACGCCTACTGTGATTTTTGCAAGCTGAATGACGGCCAATGTCTAACCGAGGATGGCTTCATCTGCTGTAATTTTCCATCTTTTCCTGTATTTTGTACTTGTGAACATTTTCCTTGTTTTATTATCTTTCCTCGTCTTATATGCTAATTGCCCTTTTTCCATCCCGTACCTTGGCTCAAGCTAAGAGACAGGAGGACCCCACTAACCATCAAGTCATCTTGTCCACAAAAGAGGCAGTGTCATTTCCTCTAAGCCGGTGGGGGGCAGCGAGGAATAGACTGTAGAGGTCCAAAATGAAGAGGGTCATAGCCTCCAAAATACAACTTCTGGTGCCGAGGAGGCAACGTTAGGGAAAGCCGGTCAAGCAATGACCGAGGAGGCTATAGCCGACGAGGGAAGCTCGGCCCAAAAGAGGCTGAGAGTGGACACCGTACAGGAGGAACCTCCCTCTAAAATCAGCTGCTACATCTTCCTTTAATAAGCTCACTGCTCGAAACGTGCAAACATATACTGAGGCCGAGCAGGTGGTTAAGAAACTGGCTAACTACCCCACAATCAGGGGTTTGGATGTGCTAGCCAAAAAGGGCCCTAAGCTCAGGCTAGGTCGGGCTGTAGTTCATCGTTCAATGGACGAGGACTTGCTTGATCATATGAAGGAGGCCAAACTAAGCAAGGAGAATTTAGCCTACCGAACGGGCCTCTTTATAAGCGAGGTATGCCTTCTCGTTGCTTTTTCCTTTTCTTTCTCGTATTCATAACACTTGTGGTTTTATTGACGATATTTTTATTTATTTGCTGTAGTTTGCCATGGTGACGGCCTATGAGGCCCTTCAGAATAAGGCCACCGACAAGCAGACCAACAAGCTCAAGAAACAAGTTAAGAAAATGAGGGTGACATGGATAAGGCTACGGCATCGCTCAAGTCTCTAAGGGCCGAGCTAGATGCTCAAAGGAAGGCCAAGGCAGAAGTTGAGGCGGCTGCCGAAGAGGCCCGTGCTAAGGCCGAGGAGGCTGTTAAGGCCTACGAAGACAAAATTGAGAGGCTCCAATCTAAGCTCAAGGCAAATGTCGAGGTTGCTGAAGCCCGGTATAAACATTTGGAGGCTAGCTTGCCTTCTCGTATCTCTAAGGCTATCTCGGAGTATAAGGCTAGCCCAGCTTTCACTGAAGCATTGGCCGAGGAGACGGCCCAATGTACTCGGATGGGTACTTGCATCTGGCCAGGAGAGCTATGGCGAACATGTCCCTCGGTCAAGATCTGGAGAAGCTGGTGTTCCGTCGAAACCTAACGATTTATTTAAATTCCACAAGCGCACGGGCTATTGAAATATAGCGGGTGCAATTACGAGTCGATCCCACAAGGACAAGGTTTACTTTGGGATGAAATTGTTTTTACTAAAAATATAAAAGAGATTGGTAGAAATATAAGTTGATTCAAGAAAAGAATAGAACATACGCAGAAAAATACTTTAAGAAAACTCTTATAAATGAAGCATTCTCGGGATTGGAAATCATTTAGCTAAATATTCATCATATAGTCATGTCTTTGAAATTATAGATTTTCATAAAAATCAAGGATGGTACGTTAGGCTTACACTACTTCTCACGATCAAGCAAGCAGTGTTGTACCCTTCACTAATTATGCCCTATCTCTTGATGGCCCATAATTGGCAAGGATCCATTAAAGTTCGAAAATCAACATACTTTCCATTCAAGGAATATCCCTAGGCCTTTGAACTACTCTTGTGATCAATGAAACCTAGTTCCTTTATATGGTTCCGTCAATCGAGATTCTCTGCTAGGTACTTCTCTCGATTGACTGAATCATACAAGTTGGACTTCTCCAAAATGTAATTCATTTTGAGATTGATATAAAGAAATTATTTAGATGAAGATAGATGTCAAAACTTTTTATTTAAGATGATGAACAAAAGGCATTTTGAGTTTCCAACCCCAAGAATAAGGGGGATTACTCACTAGCCATTATAAATGAGCAAGCATAAGTAATAAAAGATAAAGAGAAGAAGGACTTATGATTGTAAAGAGATGATGGCTGGAAATAACTCTTGATATTTATTGCTTCCTGCTAAAAATACTTCGAGAACAATGAACCCTTGAATCTTCGAAGTGTTTGGAACTAATGATAAAGAATTGTATATAATGTATTCTAAACTCTAGTATGCAATTCTCTGGTATGATCTGATGTTTTCAGACTAATTACAAAGGCCTATAAATAGATATGGAGGAGACACTTCAAAGTGGTACCTTCAAAAGGTTCCTTTTAATTCTGCAGACTCCATTTACACGGCCAGGCTAAGAGAGTTGCAGGACCGCTCCTCCTTGGCGCCAAAAATGGGTTTGAACTGGTGGAAGTGTACGGCCACTCCACATTTGGCTGCACGGCTGCTCTAGCCAGGATTGCTCGGCCACTCCTCTTTTCAAGCCTCGACCGCTCCAGGTTTTGGGGCCAAAATTGTCCTGGCAAGGGCCAAGTGCACGGCCGCTCTTGTGCAAAGAGCACGGTCGCTCTGGCTGGAATTTGGCCAGTTGGTTTTTATTTGTTCTTTCCTTCCATGGCTTTGACACTTGATTATTTTCAAGGCTCCCATTTGATCATAAATTGACTCTAAAACCTGTCTAAGAGTGTAAAATATATCAAAAGCATAAAATCGAAGATATATGACAAAAAAAAGCTTTAAATAACCTAAATGCAAACTAAATGACACTAAAACTAAGGAAAAGATTGATAAATAATGGGATAAATGACTATATTATGGTCACTTATCAAACTCCCCCACACTAAGCTCCTGCTTGTCCCCAAGCAAGATTAGGATGAAAAATTGGAGAGGGAGAAAAAATGAAAATGATAAAACAACGAGAATGATCCCTCAGAAATTTACTGTAGCATGGTTATTGCTTTTGAAGATTTCCTCTTGCTTTCTATTAATACTTTTCATATCCTTAAAAATCACTAGAAAGAAGTATTTAGGGGATATTTCAAAGAAAAATTTTGAGACAGTAAACTAATATAGCATATATAGGAGTTGATCAAGCAAAGCATATTCGAAGGATGAATATTGGATCATAAGCTTGGTGCAAAAAAGCTTCACTCTTTAGAGTGATTTTGTGAAAATGACTTTATTGCTTAAAATGTACAAAATAAAAAGAATGAACATTTATGCACAAATTAGAAGTATTCATGGAATTCAGATGCATTTTTGAACCATAAGGGCAAAAATGGAGGATGATAGTGGAAAATCTTATAAAGGCTTTACTATGTATCCTATTTTTATCTGTGCTATATTTTGCAAAAGAATTTAAGTAATTTTGATCCTTTCAAGTAGGAGACATTGTGGCTGCGAACCTCATGTTCCTAATACTTAGATCAAGAATACTTTGGATATTACTTCCATTTGGCAAGAAAACATCGTCGCAGCGAACGCCGTGCCCCGAGTTACTTGGGAAGTAATAGATATTGCTTTTTGCTTTTTTATTTGGTGACATAGTTACTCTTGAGCAATAGATAGAATGTTTAGCCTTGATTGATTAGTGGAAATGGAAAGATGAAATTTTTATGAAGGGATGTGATTCAAAAGAAGCAAAACAACGTGAATGTTTCTAATAAGGGAATAAACATCAAAAACATTTGAAATGTACATTTAAAGAAATAAATTTTTTCAAAATTTTTCACAAGATAAAAACCAAGTGCTCAAAGATGATCAAATAAAGATTCAACAAAACAAATAAATGCTTTTATTGACAAAACCCTATATATTGCTATATTAATTTATGAGGCTTTAATTACTTTCTAAAAATATCCCTATATTTTTCTTTCTATTAATTTCTAAGTTTATAGAAAATATGAGAAGACAGAAGAAGGTATTATTCTAGAGCTAATAGAAAGCATAAAGATTAATAATAGGGATCATCATAGGGATTTTTTATTTTATTTTTTAAATAATAGAGATCCATACATAAAAAGAAAAATGCAAACTAAGTTAAAAAGAAAAAGAAAAATTTTAAACTAGAAAGCATAAAAATTTAAACTAGAAAGCAAGTAAAGATAGATAGATACCCCTCCACACTTGAAATGAACATTTTCCTCAATGTTTCAAGGATCAATGTCAATTCGGGGAGGGTGAAGAGAAACTTAAAAAGAAAAAATACTTGGGAGTAGGGGTGGGATCTCCGAGTGTAATTGATGAAACTACTCCAATCGGGTCACCGGTCATGTAGTGCTTTAGCCTTTGACCGTTTACCTTGAACTCTCCTTTTGCTTTGTTCCCAATTACAATTGCTCCGTAATGATATACCTTACGAACTTGATATGGGCCCGTCCATCTTGATTTTAGTTTTCCTGGAAAAAGCTTTAAACGAGAGTTGAAAAGTAGTACCATGTCTCCTTCTTTGAAATCTCTCCTTATGATATGTCCATTATCCCATTTCTTTGTCTTTTCTTTGTATAACTTGGCACTTTTCATACACCTCATATCGCAGTTCTTCAAGTTCTTGCAACTGAAGCTTTAGCTTTTCACCGACTTTTGCTAGGTCGTAATTGAGAGCTTTAATTGTCCAATATGCTTTGTGTTCATGCTCCACCGGTAAATGGCATGGCTTCTCATATACCAAACGAAAAGAAGTTGTTCTGATGGGTGTTTTGAAAGCGGTGCAATAAGCCCACAAAGCATCGTTCAATTTTATTGACCAATTCTTTCTTGAACTTATTACTGTTTTCTCCAAGATCCATTTTATTACCCGCTTCGATACCTCCACTTGCCCGCTTGTTTGAGGATGATACCCGGTGCCCATTTTATGATGGACTCCGTACTTCTTTAATAAAGCCTCAAATTGGCAGTGTGAAAAATGCGAACCACCATCACTTATGATAACTTTTGGAACCCCGAACCTTGGAAAAATTATGTCCTTGAAAAGCTTCGAGACGACTTTTGAGTCGTTTGTTGGAGACGCTATAGCTTCCACCCATTTTGAGACATAATCCACCGCCACTGAAATATAGTTGTTGTTGAAAGACGTTGGAAATGGTCCCATGAAATCAATGCCCCAAACATCAAAGATCTCAACCTCTAAGATATTATTAAGAGGCATTTCATTTCTTCTTGAAATGTTTCCGGTTCTTTGGCAACGATCATAAGAAATAACGAAATTTCGAGAATCTTTGAAAAGTGTGGGCCAAAAGAAACTTGATTGAAGAACCTTGGCGGCAGTTTTGGCTGTGCTTGCATGACCGCCATAAGGAGAAGAATGACAATGATGAAGAATGTCATTAATCTCTTCATTACATACACACTGCCTAATGATTCCATCTGCGCAATGCTTGAAGAGGAGCGGATCTTCCCAAAAATAATATTTATTTTCCGATAAGAATCTCTTCTTTTGTTGATAACTCATTTCTGAAATAAGAATCTTATATGCTAGATAATTTACAATGTCCGCAAACCAAGGGGTTTTGACATTGCTTATAGCAAGAAGATGATCGTCCGAAAATGAATCATCAATTGGGAGTTTATCATTATTGGAAATTTTCAAATTCTTGGGAAGATGGGATAAATGATCTGCGACTAAATTCTCCATCCCCTTTTTATCACGGATCTCCAAATCAAACTCTTGGAGAAGAAGGATCCATCTTATCAGTCTTGGCTTGGCATTCTTCTTTGCCAATAAGTACCTTATTGCCGCATGATCCGTGCATAGAATTACCTTTGATCCCACCAAATATTACCGGAACTTGTCTATGGCAAATACTACGGCCAACAATTCTTTTTCTGTGGTGGCGTAATTCATTTGTGCTTCATCTAATGTTCAGCTAGCATAGAATATAACATGAGTTTTCTTGTCTTTTCGCTGCCCCAGAACTGCTCCTACCGCAAAATCACTTGCATCGCACATTATCTCGAAAGGGAGATCCAAATCGGGTGGTTGAACGATAGGGGCGGAAACCAGTGCTTCCTTTAACCTCAGATTCGAAGGAAGAGGTTTCAATTCAACCTGA
The DNA here is from genome assembly GCA_022495995.1 of Adenophora triphylla var. japonica. Classification (NCBI taxonomy): domain Eukaryota; kingdom Viridiplantae; phylum Streptophyta; class Magnoliopsida; order Asterales; family Campanulaceae; genus Adenophora; species Adenophora triphylla. The sequence continues at coordinate 565,096 of JAFEMH010000254.1, forward strand.
GGTGTCTCAATTACCTCTTTTTCCTCTTTGTTGGATGGCTTCGCCTTAGTCTCCAACTCTTCAAATTTAGTGTCGCCACTAAACTTTGCTGCATAATTAGTATCTAAAAGCATAGTATAATTTGCAATTTCATCATCATCATCATTATCATGCAACGTTCTCTTCCAACTATAAGACTTTTTTCTAGCAGGTCTTTAGATTGGGGATTCTCTAACTCCTTGCTAATAGATTCAAGCACATTAATGTTCAAGCAAGGGTTCTCAAGATTAGGACTTTTCATAAATTTAGACAAGTTAAATTCCACCTTATCATTCCCTACATTCAAAGAAAGGTTACCATTTTTAATGTCTATAATTGCTCCTGCGGTGGCAAGAAATGGTCTACCTAGAATTACAGGAATATGGTTGTCTTCTTCCATCTCAAGAACGATGGATCAACCGGGATGATCAATTTCCCGATTTGGCAAGGGACATCTTCCATAATACCCACCGGATATTTAATGGAACGGTCCGCCAACTGCAAAGATATGGTCGTAGGTTTTAATTCCCCCACACCAATTCTCTTACTAACTGAAAGTGGAATGAGGCTTACGCTAGCTCCGAGGTCTAACATTGCATTATCTACATCAAATTTACCAATGTTGCAAGGAATAGAGAAAGTACCGGGATCTTTTAATTTTGGAGGTAATTTTCTTTGTAAAACGGCACTTCCCTCTTCCGTTAATGCAACAGTCTCATACTCCTCTAGCTTCCTTTTGTTAGAAAGGATATTTTTTTTAAATTTAGCATAAGAAGGCATTTGTTGCAAAGCATCGGTAAAAGGTACAGTGATGTAAATAGATTTTAAAACTTCTAAAAATTTTGCAAATTGTTTATCAAGCTTCGCCTTTACCAACCTTTGAGGGTAAGATATTGGCGGATCAAAATTTCTAGTTATTTTAGGGGATTATGTCCCCTTTTTGACTTCATTATTAGTCTCAACCATAGGTGGGTTTTGACTAATATCTTCCTCAATGGGATTGCTATTATCCTTAGGAGGACAATCAATAAGCTCTTTCAAGCTTCTAGTTACTACCGCCTTAGCATGTTCATTAAGCATTTTGTTATGGGCAGCTAGATTATCAAACCTAGTATTTAATAACTTAAAACATTCCCTAAACTCATTATTAGTTTTCTCTTGATCGTCTTTACTTTTAACAATAAAGTCCATCAAAAGATCTAATTTTGATTTAGGAGGGGGAAAAGAACTAGTATTGAAATTCCTAGATGTAAATCCCGGATTTTGTGTGAATGGTTACGGATTTAGAACGTTGTTATTCTTGTAGGAGAAGTTCGGGTGTTTCCTCCATTCGGGATTGTATGTATTAGAATACATTCCCCCCCTTCTGTCCAAAAGAATTGACAAAGTTCACTTGATCACTAGAACTAATGTCATGTAAATTGCAACTATCCGTACTATGTGAGTTAGACCCACATAGTTCACACAAAATATTATATTTGCCACGGGATTGACATTAAGATTCTCAAATTTCTTTAAAATCATGTCAACCTTAGAAGAGAGAAGGGTAACTGCATCAACATTATACTTACCAGGCGTACCTTGCTACTGCTCCCTCTCGTTTGACCATAGATAGTGGTTCAATGAAATATTCTCAATGAGGTTATATGCCTCATCGACTCCTTTGTTCATCAATGCTCCTCCTGCAGTGGCATCAATGGTCTCTCACGTCTTGAATATGAGACCGTTGTAGAAGGTGTGAACAATTAACCACTTTTCGAGCCCGTGGTGGGGGCACATTCTGAGAAGCTCCTTGAACCGCTCCCATGCGTCATACAAAGTCTCACTTCCCGTTTGACAAAAGTTAGTGATCTTCGTGCGAATTTGGGTTGTCTTGCTCGGTGGGAAGAAATGCCCAAGGAATGCTTCCTGAACTTGGTCTCATGTTGTTAGTGAGTTTTGAGGGACCGAGTTTAACCATTGCTTCGCCTTATCCTTAACAGAGAAAGGAAAAAGGCGCATCCGTATTGCTTCCGCTGTGACATTTTGGATACGAGTGGTGTCACAGTATTCCAAGAATGTTTGGATGTGGAGATGAGGGTCTTCGACAGCAGTGCCGCTGTATTGGTTCTTCATAACTATATGCAAAATCTGCGGCTTAATCTCAAAGTTGGCCGCGTTGGCGTTCGGCACAATAATGGGGGATCTAGTTCCCGGGGTACTTGGATTCACAAAGTCCTGTAGGGTCCTAGCAGGTGTTTGTGGCTCTCCTTCCGCCATGTATTGGTTTAATGTCTCCTTGAGTTTCCTTAGTCTCTCGTGAAAGGTTCTTTCGAGTTTCGGATCAAAGTTGTCAAAGAAGGTCCGAGCCGGTTTCATACACTATAAGAACACTAAAAAAGAAGATTAAACATAACAGATTATCAGAAGTAAAAACTAAAACAAAATAAATAAAAACAAAATTATGTAGTAAAGACAAAAACAAAAAGTAAACCGTTGTCCCCGGCAACGGTGCCAAAAACTTGTTCGGTCGAAACCTAACGGTTTATTTAAAATCCGCAAGCGTACGGGCTATTAAAATATAGCGGGTGAAAGAACGAGTTGATCCCACAAGGACATGGTTTACTTTGGGATGAAATTGTTTTTATTACAAATAAAAAAGAGATTGGGAAAATATAGGTTGATTCAAGAAAATAATAGAACATACGCAGAAAAATACTTTAAGAAAACTCTTATAAACGAAGCATTCTCGGGATTGAAAATCATTTATCCAAATATTCATCATATAGTCATGTCTTTGAAAATATATATTTTCATAAAAATCAAGGATGGTACGTTAGGCTTACACTACTTCTCACAATCAAGCAAGTAGTGTTGTACCCTTCACTAATTATGTCCTATCTCTCGATGGCCCATAATTAGCAAGGATCCATTAAAGTTCGCAAATCAATGTACTTTCCATTCAAGGAACATCCCTAGGCCATTAAACTACTCTCGTGATCAATGAAACCTAGTTCCTTTATATGGTTCCGTCAATCGAGATTCTCCGCTAGGTACTTCTCTCAATTGACTGAAGCATACAAGTTGGACATCTCCAAAATGTAAGTCATTTTGAGATTGATATAAAGAGATTGTTTAGATGAAGATAGATGACAAGACTTTTTATTTAAGATGATGAATAAAAGGCATTTTGAGTTTCCAACCCCTAGAATAAGGGGGAATACTCACTAGCCATTATATACAAGCAAGCATAAGTAATAAAAGATAAAGAGAAGAAGGACTTATGATTGTAAAGAGATGATGGATGGAAATAACTCTTGATATTTATTGCTTCCTTCCAAAAACACTTCGAGAACAATGAACACTTGAATCTTTGAAGTTTTTGGAACTAATGATACATAATTGTATATAATGTATTCTAAACTCTAGTATGCTATTCTCTGGCATGATCTGATGCTTTCAGACTAATTACAAAATCCAATATATAGATATGGAGGAGACTCTTCAATGTGGTGCCTTCAAAAGGTGCCTTTTGATTCTGCAGACTCCATTTGCACGGCCGGGCTAAGAGAGTTGCATGGCCGCTCCTCCTTGGCGCCAAAAATGGGTTTGAACTGGTGGAAGTGCACGGCCGGTCCACCTTCGGCTGCACGGCGCTCGGGACAGGATTGTAAGTATGCCAATCCAATTCGCGATCCCTTTTTAGGTGCATTTTAAATGATAAAATTGCACTAAAGGGCGTTTTGGTAAATTCCCGGTCCGTTCCGAGACTTCCGGAAACATTTTATGAGTTTCCCGCGAAGGAAGTATTTTTTAGTACTTTTCCCGAACAAAAGGACCTACAGGGAATTAACTGTTTTGGGATTTTAAAGAATTAACTCGGAATGTTCTAGAAGCAGGTTTTGGCGCCAGAAACGGTTATGGACGTGGCTAGTCGTGCGACAACTTGAAGCATGGAAATTGGAAGCGTTGGGTCGTGCGACAAAATAAAGCTTATTCCCAATTTACGTTTAAATACCAAAATGCGTTCATTTGAGAAAGGGGGATCACACAAACTAACAGCTTCCCTCTCTAACTCTCCCTATCTCTCTCTATCCGCAATACCCAGCCTCTCTCTCTAAACGCCATCTTCGTCCTCACCAAGCTTCCCTCACCAAATCCATTGGCCGGCGACCTCACCCAAACCAATTCCTTCTCCCTAAAATACCTTCCTCTCCCTAAATTGCCTCCTTCCTCACCGGTCCTCGCTCTCTACCCAAACAGCCACCAACTCCAATCAACGCCCACCAATTCCAATTGCTCCGAACATCCATCCATCATCACTAAACCCATCACCGATGTCAACCTCCTCCCTAACCGAGCTCCCTCTCAACCAAATAAAAAATCGCTTCCTCAACCAAGCTCCTTCCCGTTCTCTCTCTCTCTCTCTCTCTTCAAATTGACGTCTCCTTCCCCGTTCCGATCCTAAACCCAGTCACCGGCAACTTCCCCACCATCTTCTCCGGCCAAATTCACAACTGCCTCCACCGTTCCTCTCAATTCCCCCCAAGTCCGACGACAACACCGTTCCCCTATTCCAGAGCCCAAGCACGCAAGCATATTTGAAACGGCAAAGCAACTCCGATCTGAGCTCATTCCGTGCTGAAGCTGATTGAAGATCCTTCTACCTAACGTGGTTGAAGGAGCGTGGACTACGAGGGTAACAAATCTCTTCCCTCCGTCTCTATCTCATATTTGCTATTGTATTTGTCTCATTGCAATTTGTTCTCTAACTTGATAATTAGGCTCCATCCGCCTCCAATTATCAAGTCCCAACTGCCATCTCTCTGTTTAATTGTTGGGCTTGGTTTATTTGGTATTCATGATGTGATTGGGATTCTATTCATTGTGTGATTGTCAAAGGAGGGTGGATCCTTCTATATCCATACTCCTTTGGTCAATCCTTGTTGATCCGTGGTTATCTGTTTTAAATTGGTACATTGGTTTAATCTGAATTGCTTGCTGCTGAATCTGTGCTCAAATTGTGAAGTATCTGCAGACGGTAAGGTTATGTCACGCGACACTTCGGGTTTCATCCGTCCTGTGTAGCGCGACATAACTAAGCCTATGCAGAGATTACTATTTCAGTTGTAATCTGTTTCCTCTGGTTTGCTTGCTGTTGGACTTGTTCATTTTATGCTGTGATGTGGTTGTGATCATTTGGTGTTGCTGCTGTGTGGGTTTTTGTAAAACCTCTGCAGATAGTTTTGTTGTGTCACGCGACACATTTGATCCCTCTGATCCTGTGTCATGTGACACAATGAGTCCTCTGCAGCAGGTTCAATTTCAGTTGTAAGTTTTGTTCCTCGATGTAAAGTGGGATGTAGCCTCCCAGAGTCAATGGCTTACAAGTTGTATCCCCCATTGTTGAGCAATAAAACAAAGTGTTGATTTGCATTTTATACATATATTGTCACACACACTTCGCACACACATTTGAATGAATTGAATGTTGAACATTGAAAGACTCGTCTACGGACGAGGCGTGTTGGGTGAGCTCTCGGTTCTTCCCAACACGTAACTTGACCCCTAAACCCATTTTCTCTTTCAAAAAGGTTTTCAATGTTTCTTCTAAAAACGGCGTGGCGACTCCTTTATTTTATATTTTTTTGGCTAGCACACATTCTGTGGCGACTCCGCTGGGGACTTGAAAATTGGTTTTCAAAAGTGGGTCAAACTTTCATTTTTATTCAACATTCCCTTCATTCACTTGTGTGTGCTTTGTTTGTGAACATTATATGTGTCGTTTGCATATTATGTGTTTTGTTTTATTCCTGTCCCTCCTTTTGTCCCATCTTTGTTGTTTGTGTTGCTGATGTTGGGGCTTGAGATCTTATATTGAGCTTGGAGGCTGGGGCTGGTTTGCCTTTGTTCAGATTCTGGATGCTTGGATTCTTATGTCACGCGACAGAACTCACCTCTTCAGTCCTGTGTCACGCGACATAAGTGACCACTCAGCAGGTGTTGGACTCTGGTGCAGGTTGTGATTGTGGGGCAGTCCCCCATGATCAGATTATAATCCTTTGCTTATTGTACTCTGTGGGGTTTTGTGTGTGTGTCGTTTTTCATTTCTCACCCCTTTTTCCAAATAAAAAAAAGGAAAAAAAAATCATTTTTTGCAAATAAAGGAAGATAGTCATCCGCACACTACTTCACGTAGATCTAGAACCCTCGGGTGCGATTGACGGCATCACGAACGGTGATAATATTCGCCTACGCTTGAGCGCCTAATGTCAAACTTATCCCCCTAGCGCGTTATAGGTGGCGCCACACATTTAACCTTACCCAAAACGGTTGGTTTTTGACACGACATTTTCAAATACACTAAAATGAATTGTTTCAAAAATTTTAATAGACTTTCGTAGCTATCCCAAAACCTAGCACATGTGGGCATGTTGCCATCGCAACATGGTTTCACGAAAGGACATGTCGTTCCTACGGCATGTTCTAACGAGAAATCATGTCGCTTTGTCAACGTGCACCGACGAGAGGTCATGCCGGATTTTTCCTTGAATTTCTCCGGGAATACCCGTTATGCTGCCCAAATTTCTCCAGAAATTGGGGCTGCTCGTCTGTCCCATAAATGCTTCGGTTTTATTTAGGTATTATTGCTTATTATTAATTTTGACTCAACACATTTGGTGTATTTTTGGATGATGTGTCCCTAGGTTCCCCCGAGGTCTAGATTGCGTGAAATAAAGGATTAACCTTTCCCAACTATTCATAGGACTTAAAAGACACCGATTTTTACTTGAACATTAATAAGGCGTTGCACGAGTCCGTCTCCTTTCCCGCTCTTCCCTCTCCCATACCTTCTCAAAGTTCTCTACCCTCCTCCTTATACACGCTCTCTCCTCTCCAGTTAAGGCAAGTTGGGTGCGCGATCCAATTCCCGGTGTTCGTTTAGTTCGCGTCTTGAGGCAGTTGCAGTTTCAGCAGAATTCGCATCCGATTCAATTTCAGAGATGTCTAGTGCAGAGAAGAGTATGACCACTCAATCTGAGGATTCATCTGCCGCGGATCAACAAGTCATGCATAGTCTGTCTATGGAAGAGATGAGAGCTAATTTGGAAGCCGCTCTAGTTAGAGAGCGTGAGACTCAATTACTCGCTCAAGCCAGGGAAGAGGCCGCACATTCTAAGTTCGTAGAATTAATGAGAAGCTGTGGTATTGCTGTGATCCGACGTGCTGATGGGACTTATGAGGAGGTTAGCGATGCCAATGAGTTTGATGTCGAGACCGGGAATGTCTCCCTTCCTCCCCTTGCTCCAACATGTCATCCAACTCAAGTTTCGAGTCATGGTGTGCAGTCAAACCCTCAGATGAGTTTTGGTTTAGTTGGAGGACCACAGCCGATGTTCCATGATTTGACCTCCTCACCCATTCCCAATGCTTCCGTGCCTCTAAGTCAATTTGGGTCCCAGCTTCCGAACAGTCAAGGTCTGTGGTTTCCAGGTTCTCAGTATCAGCAAGGTCAGTCTCATGGTCCTCACTTCCAGAGTAACGCCCAGTATACGAATCGGCATCCTTATTCCCAGAACCAGTTCAGTCAAGATGGATTTCTGAAGTTTCCGGCTAGCCAGCCTCAATCTCAGGGAAAGTCTCAGCTGTTGATGGGTTCAGCTTTTGGATTTGGCTCAACACCTTTGCAATATCCGGGGTCAGCTCCTTACTTGCCTGCTAGTGCTTCTCTGCAGAATCAAAATTCTCCATTTAGTCAGTTTAATCATTTGCCAGCTCTAGCATCTGGGTCAGTTCAGTCACCTCTGGTCCAATCAGCCAGCTATGAGGCTTATTCAACTGCCGCTCCCTCTATTCCTCAACTCCCGGGGATGACTCCAGAGGTGATTGCGTTATTAAAATAGATGCAGCAGCAAATTGACAAGTTGACGGCAGGATCAAGTGGACTTAAGGTTGTTGACCCAAGGCAAGTAGAGCCTCTCCCTTATAAGTTCAAGATGCCCAAAATACAGTTTGATGGCTCAGCATGCCCGAAAACTCATGTGGACACATACGTGATGACTATGGGAGCTATGGGTTGTACTCCCGAGTTTATGGCCCAGTACTTTCATCTCAAGCTTAAAGGACCTGCCCTGACATGGTTTCTAGCTCTTAAGTCGGAAGCTCGAGCTACTTGGAGTCAGAGCACTGAGGCCTTTCTTGAAAAGTACCATGGGAACCTTGAGTGGAGCACAACTAGAGACGACTTGGTTGGCACAATCCAAAAGAGTGATGAGTCCATTACTGATTTCTACAAGCATTGGAATACCAAATTGAATGAGCTGCCCCAGCCAATTCCATTGCAAGATCAGAAGGACATCTTTTTGTCATGTGTGAAGCCAGCTCTTCGTGAAGCCATAGGTACTGGATGGTATCCCGATTTAAGGGAGATGGTAGGCATGGGAGCTCGCTGCGAGAATCGACTCTTCAACCATACCCCGGAAGCCAAAGCCGGCAGTGTTAATGATTATGGGTCCAAGATGGTCAATCCAGTTTCCCGGATCCCAAAAGACAATAATATCAACAACCTTCAGAGGGGAAGCAGTGGCCCAAGCAGTGGGAAATCGCAACCTTGTCAGCCACGGATGTTTGACGATCTTGGCATTACTACGGAAGAAGCATTTAATGGTCTGGTTAAGGTGGGGATGGTTCAGCCCCTTGATAATTACCGCCCTATGCATCGCAACCCAAAGCTAGACACGAGCAAGTACTGCTGCTACCACCAGTTCCCTGGCCATACAACCAACGATTGCATTCCCCTGAAGATGCTCATTAAGAAGCTTGTCGATGATGGAAAGGTTGAGAAGGCTAGCCCCAATGTTGTCCCCGATCTTCTTCACTGATGTCAGCAGAAGCCCAGAGGCTATCCCACCCGAAGGCGGCGAAGTCAATCAGTCAGCGACGTAGGTTCTAGAGTGTCTTTTATGTGGTCACGAGTCTGTCAAGTCCATGTTATGAGTCTTTTTATTGCAGAAATAAAAATCTTTGTTTCTATTCTTGCTAGACTCGAGACATCACTTGAACACCCACGTTACACTCTATTGAAATGGTATTATTCCAAATGATCACTTGTGTTGCTCACCGACTAATGCTTTGAAATGACTAATGTTTAAATTGATCGGAGTGAGAAAATTGACTGATATCCTTCTCTAAGCGAGGCTCACCAACTCCCCATCTTTCATCCCATATGCTCACGCCTCTTTCATCATCCTCGTCGTCGCTCAAAGAATTTGCACGGATCTTCCGCGAAGTAAGCCTAAAGGAAGCAATGAAGACTCAATCTCGTTCAGACTATCCGGTAGGGGCTGCGGTTGAAACCTTTCACCCATAGGAAGCCATCACCTCACCCTCACTAAACAATACCCTTTCAATTCAAGATCGACATGTTTTGAAACCTATTTAGCCATCGCCAGAAGAAGAGGGACTATCCTTGAGGCTCTCGTAATTCAAAAGAAGCATCGACCGTCTCCTACCTCAAGAACGGCGGAAAGCAATGATCCATCCTGGGGACTAGCTGAAGTTTTCTCTCAAAAGCAATTTAAAAAAAAAAAGAGAGATAAAAAAAAGAAAAAAAGAAGAAAGAAAAATAAAAAAAAAAAAGTACAAAAGAAAGAGAGCCTAGTCCCCAGTGATCCTCTCGAAAGAAAAAGTCAAAGGATTCGGTCGTTACTCAAGAGGAGTCTCAGAGTGAATAAAGAGACAGCATGGATGTCCCTCACCACTACCTCAACCAACTCCGGCCATCCTCTCAATCTTAGAGGATATTCTCACTACCTTGACCAATTTCAAGCCATCCTCTCGATTTTAGAGGACATTCCCATTACCCTTGCCTTTGACCAAAGCCAAGATTGACCTCTCATTTTTGAGGCATTGAAGGGGCAAATCGATTCCCTCACTTTAGAAATCCCAAACACATACCCAAAAGCCAACCTCTCATATTTAGAGGTTCAGTCAGCAAAAGGCCTAGCCGACCTCTCGTTTTAAGAGGTCATGATTTTCCAAATTACCCGAAGACCGGTCGAAATCCCGAAGCCCAGTCGCAGTTCCTACCGGATAGCAGTTTCAGTCCAATATCGTCGAGATCTAAAACAGATTATTGTTTAAAGTGGAGCCAAATCCATCCCGGCTCAAAGGACCGTCAAGCGAAGATTGTGCAAATTCCATCTGTTCATTTGACGTTGCATGTGAGTATATTTCATTTCTCCTCAGCAAACACTTGCCGTGGACGTCCCACTGGGGCTTCACATCCGTGTCTCCCATCGACACTCCAAGAGGACATGTTTCTAAATTCCCAAAATCCTCAAAGGTCCTCAGATCCTCGAATTCCAACGTTCATTCTTTTCATTCGGGATAAGCCTGAACTACACCGACCTGAGCTATTCCCAAGGAGGGGAACGTAGGCAACCATAACTGATCCGGTCGAAATCACAAACAGATCTCACACACAGTTTCTCACTCCTCTCTCTCTATCCGGAAATTGCCTTCTCTCTCTCCTCTCTCTCTATATACGCAGAGAACCAAATTCTCCATTGTCGTCCCTAAGCTCCTCCCTAACCTAGCTCTCCCTCACCGGAAAACAACCCAACACCAATCCTCCCTCAAACGGTGACCTTCCTCTTCCCAATTACCTTCTTCTCCGATCTCAACCCCAACCGGTGACCCAAGCTTCCTCATCTCCGGCCAAGACCAACACCACCTCCCTAACGGAGCTCCTCCTCACCGGAAGACAAACCCAATCTCAACCTCCATCACCGTTCTACCTTCCCCTACTTCAATCTCCTTCTTCCCCGATCCAATTTCTCCTATTCCAATCGCCCAACGCCCGTTCTCTCTCTCTATAAAACCCTTCACCGGTGCTTCTCTCCAACAGCATCAAACACAGCCACAACCGCTTCCATCGTTGTTCTCTCTCTACCCAAAAATCCGTCAACAACCTTTCCCCTGTTCCGGAGCCCAAGCTGATTCAACCCACACACTCACCTGCGTACTGAAACTACCAAGCTACTCAATCTGGAATCTGCACTCATTCTGTTCTGAAGACTGGTTGAAGATCCTTCTACCTAACGTGGTCGAAGGAGCATGGACTACAAGGGTAACTCTCCTTTCTCTCTCTCGCACAAGCTGTTAATTCTACTCAATTCGATGTAATGGTTCAATCCTAAACCGCAATCTCTCTATTTAATATTAGCTTCTGTGATCTATCTGTTGGTTTTCGTGATCTGCCTATTGGTTTGTGTTAACTGTTTGGTTCCGAATCAATTGCCTGGTGTATGATGTTTGTTGCTTAAACTTCAAATTGGGTGTGGATCATTCATATCCACACTCATTTGAAGTAAATTTGTGTGGATCCCTATGTTTAAGTTCAGGCTATGTTATTGATATTCCGATTGTTTGGTGTTGTTGATACTATGGTTGTTTGGTGTTATGGATATTATGGTCATTTGGTGTTATTGGTATCCTGATCATTTGGTGATTGTTGTAGTTTGAGTTTTATAAAATCTCTGCAAAGGGCCTTGTTGTGTCACGCGACATGACTGATCCCTCAGGTCCTATGTCATGCGACACAATGAGCCGTATGCAGGACGTTCCATTTCAGTTGTAAGTTTTGTCCTTCCTAGTTGTAAATGGGATGTGGCCTCCCATGGCAAATGGCTTACAAATTGTAATTCCCCTTGTTGAGTAATAAAACAAAGCACTTTCATGCATTTTGACACATATCTTGTCACAAACATTTTGCACACACTCTTGAATGGTTTTGGATGTTGAACATAGAAAGACTCGTCTACGGACGAGGCGTGTTGGGTGAACTCTCGGTTCTTCCCAACACGTAACCTGACCCCCGAACCCATTTTTCTCTTTCAAAAAAGGTTTTCAATGTATCCTTAAAAATGGCGTGGCGACTCCTAAAATTTTATTTTTTTCGGCGAGCGCACATTCAGTGGCGACTCTGCTGGGGATCTGAGCTCCTCCCAAGGAGGGGAATGTAGGCAACCATAACTCGTCCGGTCGAAATCCCAAACAGATCTCAGAAAATCCGGTCTCAGCAAGGACCATTCCCATACACTGTTCATCTTTCCGAGTTTGATTCTCGATATCAGTGGGCTTTCTCCTCAGGATTGATTGAAATATTTGATCATATCGGCTTTGGTGGTTGAATAACCCGAACATCAATAAAGGGTTTTAAGCAGCTTTTTGATCATCACGAATAAGACAAGTTTTCAAGTGTCTCGACAAGTCTTCTCTTTCTACATCATTGGAAGATAGAGCCAAACACTGTGTCGGTCAGCAGGGGCTTCCACACAATTTTCCACACCTTATAATGATTATACTCTCCCAAAAGAGTCAAACCCAAAAGCAAGAGTGTCATATACAGATTCAGGTTCTATTCCCATCTTCGAAAGATGTGCCCCTGCACACATACATTTCCGAGTCTTGTCCAGCGACTGATTGACTGCGATTTGAAATGATGAGTTGCCTCCTCGGCCACAAGATAAATCTGTCTGCGATGAAGCTGCATGGAATTTCCTCAAGCTGGGGCTTTGGTTAAGGTATCCCTCCGGCTCTCCTTACCAGATTTCCCTCGGGTTTGCTTTGCACGGTCAACTAGGGCTTCGCCAAGCCGGGATCATTCTCTGCACATTCTCTGCTGCTTGTTGTCTCAGACGCGCGATACACTTTGTCCTCACTAGCAATGGACCTGCTGCAACCAGTACTCCCGGGAGCGTCCCCGACTTGCCTAAGCTGCACCATCACTTATACGTTTCCCCTATAACGGGAGAGGGTCCACCTTATTATAAACACTTTCGTTCCATACACGATCCCTCATAGAGCAACTGGTACAGATATATCTGCTCGTCAAGCCGTGCCAAATCCCTACTTCCTATTCTCCCCAGCTGAGATGGACTTGTGCAACAAAAGATGAAAAAATGCATAAGCGAAAATTCAAATAAATTACAAAGTGCCTAGAGTGTTGTGTCTTTCCCCCCGCAGGGTACAATAATCAGGTGATCGTAATTTGATCGTGAGGACTGCCCCTCGAATCACAATTTTGGACAAGGATTCGAAATCCTGCAGGTGGCAGACCCCGCCTTTATTATCTGCGTCAGGCCCGGACTCACCAGCATCATCTGAAAGAGCCTTAGCTGCCTCAGCCCCCAAGCAGTGCTTGTCAAAGAAAAGAGCCCCAGCTGCCCCAGAAACCAGGCAATAATGCTCACCAGTCTCGACGACTTCAAAGCCTATTTTGCAAGGACCGTCCCGTGAACGGCCACCCAGCAAGCGTCGATAAGTGATATAGGTCCCTCTGGCAACCACGGTCATCAAGCAGTAGCATGAGATCCTCCGCCAGCTATATCTACCCCCGCAGGTACAATGATCAACGGAGCTGCATCGAATCTCAAAGATTGCCCCTCAAAGCACAATCGATACAAAGAATCCGTGTCTATTTGAGTCTCCCCAGCAGTGCGTACCAAGATCAATGGCCCCGTCACCAAAGCGTCAATAAGAGTTCGCTGCCCAGCAAGCAAAGTCCCCGGCTTACCAAGCAAAGCTCAGGACACAAAGTTATCCGTCAACAAAGATAGGCCCCACCGCCAAAGCACCAACAAGAATCCAATCTCCAGCAAGCAAAATTCCCATCATAGCAGGCAAGATCCCAGACCCCAAAGCCAATAGTCGACAAAGACCGCCCTGCACCCAGCAACTGTCAACAACAGTAGTAGCATAGGACCCTTCGGCAGCTACAGGTAAGCACAACACAGGTATGAAAGCATATCTCAGTCGATTACTTTGCTAGAAGCATTAATCCCTTTCAGGTTAAGATGCCTTCAAATGATCTCATTTTCAGGTTTGGATGCCTTCAAATAATCCCTTTTAGGTCAAGAGACCTTTAAATAATCCCTCTTAGGTTGTGATGTCTTCAAATAATCTCGTTTAGGTCAAGAGACCTTCAAATGATCCCTTTTAGGCCAAGAGACCTTTAAATAATCCCTTTCAGGTTGTGAGACCTTCAAATAATCTTGTTTAGGTCAAGAGACCTTCAAATAACTCCTTTTAGGTCAAGAGACCCTCAAATATTCCCGTTTAGGTCAAGAGACCTTCAAATAATCCCTTTTAGGTCAAGAGACCTTCAAATAATCCCTTTCAGGTTGTGATGCCTTCAAATAATCTCGTTTAGGTCAAGAGACCTTCAAATGATCCCTTTTTAGGTCAAGAGACCTTCAAATAATCCCTTTCAGGTTGAGATGCCTTCAAATGATCTCGTTTAGGTCAAGAGACCTTAAAATAACCCCTTTTAGGTCAAGAGACCTTCAAATAATCCTTGTTAGGTCAAGAGACCTTCAAATAATCTCTTTCAGGTTGAGATGCCTTCAAATGATCTCATTTTTAGGTTTGGATGCCTTCAAATAATCCCATTTAGGTCAAGAGACTTTCAAATAATCCCTTTTAGGTCAAGAGACCTTCAAATAATCCCTTTCAGGTTGAGATGCCTTCAAATGATCTCGTTTAGGTCAAGAGACCTTCAAATAATCCCTGTTAGGTCAAGAGACCTTCAAATAATCCCTTTCAGGTTGAGATGCCTTCAAATGATCTCATTTTCAGGTTTGGATGCCTTCAAATAATCCCATTTAGGTCAAGAGACCTTCAAATAATCCCTTTTAGGTCAAGAGACCTTCAAATAGTTTCCCCTATGTTCAGATCCCCTCAATCAGTTTCTTCCAAACTACGACCGGCTTGATTCTCTCCCAGGGATACGTAGGAATCCTTTCTCCAAAGGTCTAGCCATCCGATTCCCCAGATCACCGTCTAGCCCTCCGCCTTATCCCCCAGCTGCTCATTGGGATTGGGTCCTTTTTATCGACAACCTCACTTCTTCCATAAGTGACGTTGCCGAGGGGCTCTGTAAGTACGCCAATCCAATTCGCGATCCCTTTTTAGGTGCATTTTAAATGATAAAATTTCACTAAGGGGGGATTTGGTAAATTCCCGGTCCATTCCGAGACTTCCGGAAACATTTTATGAGTTCTCGCGAAGGAACTTTTTTTAGTACTTTTCCCGGACAAAAGGACCTACAGGGAATTAACTGCTTTGGGCTTTTAAAGAATTAACCCGGAATGTTCCAGAAGCAGGTTTTGGCGCCAGAAACGGTTATGGGCGTGGCCAATCGTGCGACAACTTGAAGCATGGAAATTGGAAGCGTTGGGTCGTGCGACAAAATAAAGCTTATTCCCAATTTACGTTTAAATACCAAAATGAGTTCATTTGAGAAAGGGGGATTACACAAACTCACAGCTTCTCTCTCTAATTCTCCCTATCTCTCTCTATCCGCAATACCCAGCTTCTCTCTCTCTAAACGCCATCTTCGTCCTCCCCAAGCTTCCCTCACCAAATCCATTGGCCGGCGACCTCACCCAAACCAATTCCTTCTCCCTAAAACACCTTCCTCTCCCTAAATTGCCTCCTTCCTCACCGGTCCTCGCTCTCTACCAAAACAGCCACCAACTCCAATCAGCGCCCACCAATTCCAATCTCTCCGAACATCCATCCATCATCCCTAAACCCATCACCGATCTCAACCTCCTCCCTTACCGAGCTCCCTCTCAACCAAATAACAAATCGCTTCCTCAACCAAGCTCCTTCCCGTTCTCTCTCTCTCTTCAAATTGGCGTCTCCTTCCCCGTTCCGATCCTAAACCCAGTCACCGACAACTTCCCCACCATCTTCTCCGGCCAAATTCACAACTGCCTCCACCGTTCCTCTCAATTCCCCCCAAGTCCGACGAAAACACCGTTCCCCTGTTCCAGAGCCCAAGCAAGCAAGCATATTTGAAAAGGCAAAGCAACTCTGATCTGAGCTCGTTCCGTGCTGAAGCTGATTGAATATCCTTCTACCTAACGTGGTTGAAGGAGCGTGGACTACGAGGGTAACAAATCTCTTCCCTCCGTCTCTATCTCATATTTGCTATTGTATTTGTCTCATTGCAATCTGTTCCCAGACTTGATAATTAGGCTCCATCCGCCTCCAATTATCAAATCCCAACTGCCATCTCTCTGTTTAATTGTTGGGCTTGGTTTATTTGGTATTCATGATGAGATTGGGATTCTATTCATTGTGTGATTGTCAAAGGAGGGTGGATCCTTCTATATCCATACTCCTTTGGTCAATCCTTGTTGATCCGTGGTTATCTGTTTTAAATTGGTACATTGGTTTAATCTGAATCGCTTGCTGCTGAATCTGTGCTCAAATTGTGATGTATCTGCAGACGGTAAGGTTATGTCACGCGACACTTCGGGTCTCATCCGTCATATGTAGCGCGACATAACTAAGCCTATGCAGAGATTACTATTTCAGTTGTAATCTGTTTCCTCTGGTTTGCTTGCTGTTGGACTTGTTCATTTTATGCTGTGATGTGGTTGTGATCATTTGGTGTTGCTGCTGTGTGGGTTTTTGTAAAACCTCTGCAGATAGTTTTGTTGTGTCACGCGACACATTTGATCCCTCTGATCCTGTGTCACGCGAAACAATGAGTCCTCTGCAGCAGGTTCAATTTCAGTTGTAAGTTTTGTTCCTCGATGTAAAGTGGGATGTAGCCTCCCAGAGTCAATGGCTTACAAGTTGTATCCCCCCTTGTTGAGCAATAAAACAAAGTGTTGATTTGCATTTTATACATATATTGTCACACACACTTCGCACACACATTTGAATGAATTGAATGTTGAACATTGAAAGACTCGTCTAAGGACGAAGCGTGTTGGGTGAGCTCTCGGTTCTTCCCAACACGTAACTTGACCCCCGAACCCATTTTCTCTTTCAAAAAGTTTTTCAATGTTTCCTCTAAAAATGGCGTGGCAACTCCTTTATTTTATATTTTTTCGGCGAGGGCACATTCAAGGATTGCTCGGCCACTCCTCTTTTCAAGCGTCGGCCGCTCCAGGTTTTTGGGCCAAAATTGGCCTGGCAAGGGCCAAGTCCATGGCCACTCTTGTGCAAAGAGCACGGCCGCTCTGGCTGGAATTTGGCATGTTGGTTTTGATTTGTTCTTTCCTTCCATGGCTTTAACACTTGATTATTTCCAAGCCTCCCATTTGATCATAAATTGACTCTAAAACATGTCTAAGAGTATAAAATATACCAAAAGCATAAAATCGAAGATATATGACAAAATAAGCTTTAAATAACCTAAATGCAAACTAAATGACACTAAAACTAAGGAAAATATTGATAAATAATGGGATAAATGACTATATAATAGTCACTTATCAGCTGGCCCGGCTGATATGCCAAAATTCATATGATGAGGCTACCCGGTCTCTTCATTATCTGGTGCCCTTCTCAGATAATGCTTTAAGTGTGATTGCTGACATTGATGCTCAGGCTAGTCGTCCTCCTTGGGTTCCTCCTCCAGTCGATCCTCAGAATATAAAAGATGTAATTAAACGGATCAAGGACGAGGTTCTTAGTGCTGAAGAGGACGAGGGAGTGAATGTCGAGGAGCAGCCCAATAAGGGGGCTCAAGATGAAGCTCAAATTGATCAAGCCATCATTCCTCCTACTGAGTAAGTCATCATTCCTGACGCTACTGCTGATCAAGAAGACCTCTTTAGGTCTTTCGATTAATTTTTCATTTTGATGTAATAGAGTAGGGCTAATGTACTCCAATTTTTTATATCAATATAATGCCTTTTCTCATTTCCTCATCTTCTTCGCTTATTGCTTTGATATGAACCTTTTTTCTTGTTTGAAATGTATGTTGAATATTTGCTAAGTATTAATCCCATTTTGGGAAGCCGAGGAAGGGCCTCTCGTCATATGTGACTTAAGTTGATTGGACCGAGGAAGTTCGTTCGGTATTGGTTACTTGTAAATTTTACATGTTTAGTCATTAGGCCGAGGAGGGTTCCTCGGCATGACATTTGAGGTTTTCTTCTTTTATCTATCTATGCCGAGGAAAATGACTCGTACATAGGTCTTAGATGATTTTTTGCTAGTTAGGTCATTTGGCCGAGGAAGATTCCTTGGCATGACACTTGAGTATTTCTTCCTTTATCTACCCATGCCGAGGAAAATGACTCGTACATAGGTCTTAGATGAATTTTAAGGCTACACCTATCTATGACGAGGTAGCTTGCTCGGTCATAGGTCTTGGGTGATTTTTGCCCATCAAGTTATTAGGTTGAGGGGTTTCCTCGGCATGATGCTTGGTTATTTTTTATGGGAATTTTCTCCCTTTGAGGCCAAGGAGGGGTTCCTCGTCATGTGCCTTTGCTAGTCGATAGTCTTGATAAAAACTGAGTCTTCATTAATTGAAATCGATTACATCGAACTGCAATCCTAATTTACTAGAAAATAAAGGAAAGACTAATAAGGACTAATCTATTATATAAAAAGACAAACTACAAACTAGTGATAGTATTTCCATAGATTATCAGAGTGACACGGATTTTTTAGCTCTTGCCTTTCTGGGGTCTTCATTCTATAGGTCCCTTCTCTGATCACATGAGTGATGATGCAGGGGCCTTCCTAGCTTGGGGAAAGCTTGTTTTGTTCGGCCTTTCTGCTAGTTGCTTCAATTTTTCTAAGTACCCAATCGCCCACTTAGAATACTCTCTTGTTGACCCTTTTGTCATGATAGGCTTTAGTCCTTTGCTTGTAGTTAACCAACCTCATCTGAGCAGCTAGTCTCCTTTCATCCACTAGGTCTAGGTCTAGGAGCATGTTGACCTTGTTGACTTGCTCATCATAGTCGGCATTTCTTGTTGTAGGGATAGCCATTTTAGCTGGCGCCATAGCCTCAGAACCGAAGGTCAGTGCGAATGGGGTTTCCCCGGTTGGCCCCCGAGTAGTTGTGCGAACTGCGCATAAGACTAAGGGAAGTTCATCCAACCATCTACCATCACTTCCCTCCAGGTTTTTAGTTAGGGCTGTTAGCACCAACTTGTTGGCTGCTTCCGCTTGTTCCGCTTGTCCGTTGCATTGTGGTCTTCTCACAGATAACTTGATGTGTCGGACTCCGAGTCTATTTAGTTTTGTTGTGAATGCCATTGAAAATTGGAGACCATGGTCTGAGATGATAGTGTGTGGGACCCCAAAACGGCACCAAATGAAGTCATGGACGAAGTTGATTGTGTTCTCCTATGTTATTTTGGCTAAAGCCTTTGCTTCAATCCATTTGGAGAAGTAGTCAACTGCCACAATCACATACTTGCAATTACCTCGGGCGGGGGGAAGGGTCCGATGATCTCGATTCCCCACATGTCAAATGGCCACATAGGTATTATAAGAGTTTGCTCAACTGCCGGGAGTCTAGGAATGTCAGAGTATTTCTGGCACTTGTCAAACTTTATTACATAGGCTTGCGCGTCCTCCCTCATGTTCGGCCAATAGTAACCTAGCGTGATGATTTTATCAACTAAGGTTTTGGTCCCCGGGTGTCCACCGCAAATGCCTGCATGAACCTCAGCCAAGAGGTATTCTGTTTCCTTAGGATAGACATACCTCAGTAGGGGCATTGTGGAAGATCTTCTGTATAAAATTTCGTTCATCACCGTGCACCTTGCTGGCTTCTTCTTGACAAGTCTAGCATGTGCCTCATCTTCCTGGAGTTGGTTCTTTTCAATGAAGTCTTTGTAGTCGTCTATCCAACATCTCTCCTCATCATCTAGGAGCATTACTTGTAGTTCTCAAAGTCAGGTTCTTCGGCGGAGACTATGTATGGGTTTGAGTTGGATCTGCCACGTCGATAGTAGCCAATTTAGATAGAACGTCTGTCACTTGATTGTCCTCCCTTCCTATCTGACTTATTTCAAAAAACTCCTGTTTTTTTGTCATGTCTAGGACAATGACTTTATATTTGGTAAGTACACAATGTTTCGTGCTATACTCCCCTTTTATATGCTTGACTACTAGCTGGGAGTCACAGAAAGCAGCAACTTTAGTTTCTCCATAGAAGGAAGTCAACTCAATGCCAAATATCATAGCTTCGTACTCCGCTTGATTTTTTGAGGTAGGGAACTTAAATCTTATTATGTATTGGAGGTGTGCACCCCATCGGGACTTGCTAGCACAATTCCAGCTCCGCTTCTTTCCTTAGTGGCTGAGCCATCGGTGTATAAGACCCAACAGTTGGATGGGAGCTCGATGGTCGATTCTTACCCCTCAGGCATTTTGCGCTTACGGAAGGTGGGATCGTGCTTGCCTATGAAGGCGGTTTAAACCATGAAATTGACTAGAGGTTGTGCTAAGAGCATCATCCTAGAACCGCAGCTATTGCGTTGTCCGTGGCTATTAGGAAGACGTATAGCATCTCTCCAGTAATTGGACTGCTCAACAAAGGAAGGGATCCCAAGTACTCCTTCAACTATTTGAATGATTCTGAGCATTCAGGTGTCCAGGAGAAGTTCTTAGTCCCCTTCAAGACTTTGAAGAATGGCAGCGATTTTTCAGTAGATTTGGCGATGAATATTTCAAGTGCAGCTATCCTTCCATTCAGTATTTAAACCTCCTTGATATTGGTAGGTTCCTTCATGTCAATCAAGGCTTTGATCTTCTCCCGATTTGCCTCGATACCTCTCTGTGACACCATAAAGCCTAGGAACTTTCCAGCAGTCACTCCGAACAAACATTTACTTGGATTTAATTTCACGTTGTTGGCTCGTAAGTTGTTGAAAGTTTCCTCCAAGTCTGGGGTGTGACTGCCATTCCTAGTCTTGATGACCATGTCATCTATGTAGGCCTCCATGTTACGGCCTATTTGCTCCCCGAAGACTTTATTGACCATTCACTGGTAGGTAGCGCCTACATTTTTTAGGCGAAGGGCATCATAGTGTAGCAATAAATTCCTCCAGTTACTAGAAGGCTGTCTTCTCAATATCTTCTTTGCCCATATTTATCTGATGATAGTCAGAATAGGCATCTAAGAATCCTAGAGTGGAATGTCCAGCAATGGAATCTACCAGGTTGTCAATTTTGGGAAGAGGATATCTATCCTTCGTGCAGGCTTTGTTGAGGTCTGTGTCTCTGTTTCTTCTATGTCTAGGATCATGTGTCCCTCATCCTCTGCTTCAAAAATGAGATTTATCCTAGAGCTGGTGTGGGTAGTTTTCGCAGATTTATAGATTTTTATATTTTCTTCCAGGGTGTCCACCTCCACATTTTGGAATGTTTTTCTGCTCCTTATGACATGCTCCAAGAAGTCTTTGGGGGTCGCCCTCACGCATCCCACTCCAGCACGAGTAGGGAACTTGACTCGTTGGTGAGGAAGGGAGGCGACCAACCCAAGTTTTCATTGACTTGGAATGCCTAGGATTGCATGGTAGTCACTAGTCAAGTCCATGACCACGAATGTGACAGTGGCCTCTACTCGAAAGGGATGATCACCTACCTCCAGTAATAGATCAACGGTGCCCATGGCACTAACTTTGTGGTTGGTGAAATCTTCTAGCCTTCCAGAGTAAGGCTCTAGCATACTGCCTTTCAGACCCATCTTTTGAAAAGTTGAATAATAAAGAATATCTCAAGAGGCCCCCGAGTCGATGAGGAGTCTCTCTGACTCACAGTTATCAATTCTCCCTTTAATTACCAAGGGTTATTCGCAAGCAGCGTGTAGACACCCCATTCTGAACACATCGGATCATACTTATGCCACTCTAAGTCTCGCTTTGAGTCAAGAAGTAGAAATCCACCATTTCGTCATGTTTCGTTAAAGTTTTGACTAACTACCGTTAGTTTGGGACTAAACTGCATACGAGATAACGAGGAAAGGACAAAACTGTCCACAGGAGCAATATCTCGCCGCGAGATGGCGTGTCTCGCGCGAGATATCTCCCCTCTCGCAGATTGCGTATGACAGCTTCCTCGTCGATTTCAACCTCTTTCCGGGATAAAACTTTATCTCTCCGGCCAACCAATGGGAGAGGAGGTCTAGAACCATCTGATAGGGTTTTAACTCTCCACTTCTTCATATCCAACCTCTATAAATACTTGGTGACTTCCAAGGCTCAAGAGGTCGGAGGTCGAAAATCCCAAACCGCGAATTTACACAACACACACACATTTTGTCGTTTTCTTTCCCTGAAAGAATCCCTCAAAATCACCCTAAAACTCACCTCATAGTTTGTTTGTCAACCTTGTTAATAATCAAGCATCAACCTCCAAATCAAGGACCAAGGCGAAGCTCTGTCCGTGTGAAGGGTCGACTCTAAACTTGAGTCGAAACTCTGCCCAAATCACCTCACGCAAGGTAATTCCTAATCTTCATTCTAATTGATTGTTAGAGTGGTATAAGTCCATAGAATCTAGGATCGGCCTAGAGCCTCTCCAAATCATGGAGACGGTCTCGAAGCAATCGATTCTACATTTCGTTTGACCTCGTCAAATGGACCTTTATTTGCAGTATTTGGATTCGTTTTTTTTACTTCTTCTTTTGAAAAACCTCTCTTTTCTTTAGCAAGACCGATCTCCGGATTGGGTGAAATGGATGCCTTCTAAACCTACCCATTTCATAACCTAAGCCCCGAACTCAAATCTCTTTCCAAATGGTTTTTCTATGTTTCCAATCGAATAATATAGGTGAGGACTCATAAAAATAAAAAGAATCAGAATTTCTTTCTCACAACGCTACAGTGGCGACTCCGCTGGGGATTTAAAATTAAGAGGCTTAAACTTGCGTCAAAATTAAAAGAGAGGTTTTCAAAAATTTTAAATTCGAATTTTCTGCTCTCAGATGAAGCATATCTCGCGGCGAGATATCATATCTCGCGCGAGATATTGCTTCGGCAATCTGGTTGTTTTCTGGTTTCTCCTGTTAATCCCGTGGTCCAAAGACGAGGGTCGAACACGCAAGGGAGATCCCAGAATTCATTATCTGCAGAGTTCCCACATCTTAAGGCCTCCCTTAAGGTGTAGAACTCGAATCTTTATTTCATTTAAATAATTGATTATTATTTATAAACTGCGTGCGATTGGGTATTATTTAATTAAAGTCCGGTCCATTGGGGATTCGGGAGTTGTAAATTGAATTATTTATCTCTCTTTCTCTCTCTTTATGTGGAACTACGACGGCCTGAGTCTTCCTAGATTGGGAGAAACGTAGGCAACCACTTGGTGCGGCCACTATCTGTTTTCTCTTTTGACTTTCAAAAAAAAACTTCCTATTTTACTCTATCACATAGATTGACTATCACACACGCGCACATCATACTATAACTGTCATTGCACTGCATACCCTCTATAAACCCGGGACCCACACTAAGGACGGATGACGGTAACCACCTAGTCGCCGGTCTCTCCGAAGTTGGACAATCCCACTCCGCGTATTCAATCCACTTAGATTGTCATATCGCGGGGAGCCTAGCCTTCCAGCCCTGCATCGCCACATTCTCATGTAGATTGACTTTTTAGGATCACTCCGTGACCGGTCGGTTTTGACTCGGTAATCTTTTCTTGTTTTTGATCAAAACAAAGCCATGTAAAATTGACAATAAGAAAGGATTTGGAAAAAGTCCCTTCGGAAAAAGTCCCTTCGGAAAAGGTCCCTTCGGAAAAAGTCCCTTTCGGATGTCCCTTCAAGAAATATATGCATATAATCCTTCAAAAAAAAAACAATCTTACATGGCTTTGTTTTACAAAAATCGGACTGATTGCTTAGTCGTTAGGTTCTGATAAAGGCCTTTGAAACCCCTCAAAACGGACTTTCCGTTCCAACCAAAAATTAGGGCTAAATAAAAATCGACTTTCCGTGTGATTATCTCGCGCAGGATTACTTATCTCGCACGGATAATGCTTCGTTTGCTGAATTTGAGCCTCGAGCCATTTAAGCCTCGCTCCGACTCGTTGGGGCTAGATCCCGATATCTCGCATATCTTCCGTCGCTCCGGCTACTCAACTCCAAGACTCCCAACACAATGTCTACCGGAAAGTACGTCATGACCAAGGAAAGCCGTGAACAACCCACTCTCCAAGATTTGACCAAGTCTCTTGTCGCTGAAATGGAACACGTGGAAGGTTGGAGAGAAGCTTTCGATTTGCCTGCCACTCGCATTGCTAGGGATTTTCGGAAGATGGAAAGTGATTCCGACAGTGGGCGGTCATCCGTGCAAGAAGAGCTAAGTGACATCAAAACTCAACTTGCCAAAGCCCTACAGCAAATTGAGGACAACGATGCATGGCACAACTTGGAAGAATCCATCCAAGCCGACAAGACAAAGATGCCGATTGAAGAACTTGAAGAGGTCAAAAGCGAACTCGAAGATATGACCCAAAAGTGCATCAACCTTGAAGCCCACGTTGAAGATGACATTGATGGAAGGGTCAAGTTTTTCCTCAATACCCTCTACCGTGACCTCAAAGAGCAAATGGAGGAAGAATATCAGGCTCGCCACAACGTCTTCGTGCAACACTATGAGAACCACATTCGAGACCTCCACAATCAAATGGCTAAGCGAAGAAAGGGTAGAGTCTTCTCCGACATTGGAAACATCACTCTCGATCATCTCTTCGTAAGTCTTCACAAGGAAGGAAAGCTAAGCCCAATGGAAGGTTACCAACCTAAGAGGGAAGGACGATCTCCACACCTCTACTGCTACTATCACCAATGCCATGGTCATCACACCAATAATTGTTTCAACATGAAGAATGCAGTCCAAGACTTGATTGACAACGACGCCATCGTAGTTTGTCCAAGTGGTGGAATAGTTTGGATGAATTCAAACAAATGAGGAGTCTCTTTTCTTTTCAGCTTATTTACTTTTAGTTGCAAGAGAAACAATTATTAGTCTAGTCTAGTTTAGTCAGTACTACTTGCCTAAAACTCTCATTTGTGGGCAAGAGTATCAAGTTTGCTTTTCATTAATAGTTAGTCAAGATTTCCCTTTTCAATTCTCGATTAATTCTTTAAGTAAGCACCGTGAATGTCATAGACACTTACAACGAGAACGACTACTCAAAGGCACTTAGGTTTTCCGGAAGCCTTCCCGTCTCGGAGAATGATGCTAGCAAAAGGGTACTTTCCCCGGATCGGGGCTTGGAAAGCACTTACAAGGAATAACGGAACCACCACCGGTCCCCCGCCTCACACAAAGCATGGACTAGGATACGACATCTCCATCCACGATGAAGATGACGTGGAAGAGTGGGGTTTCACTCAAATCAAGTGGGAAGGAACCTCGTACAAAGGCCGCAACGACCAAAAGTCCAAGGATTGCAACCTCAAACCATATCGAAGGACACTCAATGGCTACTTTGTTCGAGAAGGGGAAAGTATTCCCTACTTTATCTTTTCGTAACCATGGACCGATGATAAAGGAAAGCGCCAACCGGGCTTTGAAATCTTCAAATGATCGCGATGCTTCTCCGTATGAAATGTAATCCGTCCCACCGATCCCTAATGATTTGTGGGGCACGAAGGCGTAAATGACAAGCGAATGGGACTTTGTGTTGGGAGAAGACATGCCGCGACAGCCCAAGACTCCGTGCCGGTTAGAAGACAAATGCATTCATGCAATATCCAAGGGGGACGCTCCAACTACCGACTACACAAGACTAATACGTAAATGTGATGAGCCAATTCTAAACCGGCACGTCACCGGAGGACCAGCTTGTTGATGAAGACTTCATGATCAAAGAGCTTGGTTGCACTCCCCACCCTCGCAGAAGATAGGCCCTACAACTTTTACATTAGAAGCTGTGCTCCACCTCCGATGAACTCACTCAAGAGGAAATCGAGGCGGTGGCCGAACATGTATTCCCTTACTTCCTTAATGAAAACTTTGATCTTTCCGAGTACCCCGAGATTGCTAACATCGTAAATGATGAATTAACTAATAATAATCAATATAACGAACACGTTAATAATGAATCATACGATGAGATAGATCAAGATAACGAACAAATCTTAAAAGAATTAGCTAAGCAAGTAGGTCGTTCAGGAAAGAATGGCCCCGTTGACGACGAGGAAATGCAAACGGTTAATCTTGGGACAACGGAAGACCCTGCAGAAACAAAGATCGGCAGCCTTCTTCAAGGGGGAAGACAGAGAAACCTTGACGCAGCCTCCTCGTAGAATATGTCGACGTATTCGCTTGGTCCTACAAAGATATGCCCGGGTTGAATCCGCCGCTTGTAGAACACAAGATACCACCGCTACCCAACGCCAAGCCGCCAAGCGTAAACTACGCAGAATCAAGCCTAATGGTCAATGCAAGTGAAAGAAGAAATCATGAAACTCTTGAATGTAGGGTTCATCAAAGTGATTGAATATCCGAATGGTTAGCAAACACGGTGCAAGTAGCCAAGTCGAACGGGAAAATACGAGTCTCGTGTTGATTTCGTAGACTTGAACAAGGCATCCCCTAAAGATGACTTCCCACTACCAAACATAGACATGTTGGTCGATGCCACAAAGAAGTACGAGGTCCGCTCATTCGTCGACGGGTTCGCAGTGGTATAACCAAATCCTCATGGCGTAAGAGGACCAAGACAAAACAAAGATTCACCACACCTCGGGAACGTTCGCTACACGGTCATGCCGTTTGGCCTCAAGAACGCCGGGGCTACTCTATCGTAGAGCAAGCCACGACACTATTCCACGACATGATCCATAAAGAAATAGAGGTATGTGGACGACATGATTATCCACTCGAAGGGGACAGATGGCCAACACTTCGTAGATCTCGTAAAATTCTTCAATCGACCGAGACAAAGACAAAATGAGACTCAACCCCGCCAAATGCTCATTCGGAGTAGTCAAAGGGAAAGTCTTGGGATACATGGTCAGCGTAACGCGGCATAGAAGCATCCCGCCAAGATAAAGGCCATTACGTACATGCCTCCACCCAGACACGTAAAGAAGTAAAGGGATTCATGGGCAGACTCCAATATATCGCCGATTCATTAATCAACTTACTACAATGTGCGACTCCCATCTTTAAGCCGCTTAAGAAAAACGCACCTCAAGAGTGGACCGAAGAATGTCAAGAAGCATTCGAGGAAGTTAAGCACTACTTGACTTCCCCACCTATCCCGGTTCCACCACACAAGGAGAAGCCCTTGAAGTTGTACCTCACGATCACGTACAACGCATTAGGGGCTATGCTTGCTCAAGAACAAACAGCCTTCGCACACGTAAAATGCCATCTACTTTGTCACCCGCAGATTCCAAGGCAAATAAATCAACTACTCTCCACTCGACAAGTCATGCGCCGCTCTCGTCTGGGTATCACAAAGGCTAAAGCACTATATGGAAGCCTTTCCACCCGTCTCATCGCAAAGATGGATCCACCGAAATATATCCTAGACAAATCAAATTTGTCTTCGAGACTAGCCAAATGGTACTTCATGCTCGCGGTGGTATGATATCACTTACGTCACTCGTAAATCCGTCGAGGGAGTGTATTCGCAGATCGCTGGCCGAATTTCCTTGCGACGAAGTGAAGGGGGAAGACCCGCGATTCCCCGATGAGGACATTCTAAGCATAGAAGAAAATAAGTGGCAATTATTTTTCGATGGCGCAGCCAACAAGAGAGGGTTTGGCATCGGAATGTTATTGGTAGACCCTAACGACATCTACACTCCACTAGCAAGCACGTCTTGACTTTGACGCCACCAACAATACCGCAGAATACGAGGCTTGCATAGCGGGGCTTGAGGCAGCCCTAGAACGCAACGTGATCGAACTCGAGGTATTCGGGGATTCCCAATTGATCATCAATCGACATTGAAGAAGTGGAGGGTCCAAGATCCAACCCTTCAAAGATACAAAGGCCCACCTCCAAGAATTGGCGCAACAATTTCAAGATGTCTCATTCCACTATCTCCCCGCAGACAAAAATCGGTTTGCGGACGCATTAGCCACACTTGCTTCTTGGTCGAAATCCCTAAAGGAAAAGCAGCTTAAACCCTTCAAGATAACACGGCGTGCAACTCCCGCATACCGCGCCGTTATAGATCTTCACGATCGCAAAGACAAATGGTTATCCAAAGGTGCCGCCGTTGAAAACTCCGAAGGGAAACCATGGTACTACGACATTTGGTATTTCATCCTAGATGGAACCATACCACCCGAGACAGACTCCGAAGACTCAGACGCCCTTAAGAGGTTGGCCGCCAATTACGTCATCACCGCCGGCCGTTTATTCAAGAAACATTCCCAAGGAAACCTCCTTTGCGCCACCGAGGAAGAGGCCCAGAAATAATGGACCATGTTCATCAAGGCATATGTGGAACCCACATGAGCGGAAACATGCTCGCCAAAAAGATCATCGACAAGGGTACTTTTGGCCGACCATGGAAGCCGACTGTACCAAAATGGTCAAGAAGTGCCACAAGTGTCGATACACGCCAATCTTCGCATGCACCGCCTTCCTTGCTGTACTCCAATGACTTCACCTTGGCCGTTCTCTACATGGGGAATAGACGTGATTGAAAGATCACACCCGCAGGAGCCAACGGACATCAAGCTTCGTCCTAGTAGCCATCGACTATTTCACTAAATGGGTCGAGGCCGCCTCCTACAAAGTTCGAATGCCGAAAGGTTGCGTAATTCATCAAGCACAACATCATCTCGCCGATATGGGGTTCCACAAGAGATGATATCCGATAATGGGTCACACTTCGAAAAGGAAACCGATCGCCTACCGACCGAGTACAAAATCACGAGACACAAGTCGTCTCCTTATAGGCCTCAAACAAACGGAGCAGCTTGAAGCCGCGAACAAAACAATCGAGACTATCATCGAAAACGGCAAGCCACCGGAAAAGACTGCCCGACAAGCTACCATTCACACTATGGGGTACCGCACTTCGCCCGAACAAGCCTACAGGAGAAACTCCCTACGCCCTCACATTCGGGATGGAGGCCGTCTTACCGATAGAATTGGAAATACCATCACTAAGAGTTCTCCTAGAAAACCAAGTGAATGAAGTCGATCGGCTAGAAAGCAGATACGAAGAGCTAGCCCTATTGGACGAAAGAAGGTTGAAAGCGGCCGAACACACTCAAGCTTACCAAAGAAGAATGGCAAGAGCTTTCAACAAAAAGGTCAAGACAAGGAACATCGTAGTAGGCGACCCGGTGCTCCGTGAGCATCGTCCCGACCTTTCAACCCGTTAGGCAAGTGGGGACCAAGATGGATAGGACCCTACATTGTGAAGAAGATATTCTCTGGGGAGCCCTTCACCGGGTAGACTTAGACGGAGATCAACTACCGGCTTCTGGCCAACATGGACAAGCTCAAGAAGTACTTCGCGTGACTTGGCCCCCTAAGAACAAATCGCTCGCTAGGTTGAAAATCCCTAAAGGACGACCTAGGCAAAAATTAGAGCTAGCACAAGAAAAGAAGCCCGCTAGGATTGAAAACCCGAAGGGGCGGTCTAGGCAAAAGAAAGGGTGTGCATAAAAAAAAAAAAAAAAAAAAAAAAAAAGAAGAAGGGGGCCTTATCTCGCGCGAGATTACTCCACTACGGAGCCATATTTTGTCCTTTTCTCAAAAATGAACTACGTTGACCCGAGCCTCTTGTTTAATTGCCGTAAAAGAGGAACGTAGGCAGCCTTCGGGTTCGGTATAATCAAATAAATAAATCAAAGTTGTCCCTTTTATTAATCGAATGCGTTTCATTAATGACAATAGGGAAATCCTAACCACAACGACTAATTTGCTAAGCTAACAAACTTGAAAAAATAATACTAATAAAGCGTAAACAATTGATCTATCAAAGCAATCTCTTGGTACTCCTAAAGATCTAGCCTTTCATTAACTTGGTTGGCCGGCGGACATGGTCTCCACCGTCGTCGTGATCCTCCTTGCGCTTTGAGCCTCTCAAAGCGTAACATCCCTCGAGACGGTCAAAAATGTAGTCGAGACGATCAAAGACAGATTCCGACAATCTCTTGAAGACATGAGGCCTATCCAAAGCTTGCGTCTTTCCAGCATTCCCTTGCCTCGCCTCTCGTACCAATCCCCATCAAGAAAATCCCGAGTTGGATCGGGCCGCACATTAGCAGATCGATCGAGCCTCGCTCCTTCGCAAGATACCGCTAGCTACAAAAGAATCTCTTAGCAAAAAAGCCGCAAATCATCAATCTTCTCTCGCACTAGGATGACCGGTATGGAGGAACCAATCCAAATATTTGTCGACAGAAGATGCTTGCATTAAAAGTCCGAAGGTTCGACCAACGGTCCCGATTAGTTCCTTCACCCCATGCTTGAGCTAGCACCGCGCAAACTCTACACCAATATAAGACACTACACGAGAAGCTCCTTCGAAAAGATAAGTGTCCCCGCCGACCAAACCGACGCGAGCACCCGCTTGGGAAAGTAAAAGGAGGAATCTCGCAAACCCTAAGAACAACCCCGTCAAAACCCTTGGTATTGGCAACATACTTGTTCAACCTCCAATAAGGTGGACACCGTAGAATATCGGCAGCTTCGGTCTTCGCAATCAACTCAGCCCCATTCATCCGCCGAAAGATCTTTGATCAACAACTTTCGCGTATGATATGTAAAAGGAGAATATTCCAACGGGGACCTATCAACTTGAGATGCTCCCTAAGCCAAATAGTCAACAGGAGGGGACTCCCTTGAGTCATGACGCCGCCCTATGCAGCCTCATCAAGACCATGAAGGGTCTCACCCAAGATTAGCGGAATAATGTTCCTAGAACGTTTCCTAGCCTCGCAGTAACAACTTCCACCGCTGGGAATCGACCAAGCCGTCCCCGCACGTAAAACAAAACATCTCCGAAAAGAGAAAGAGCCGTAAAGTTCCGCTTATGGACATGAAAAGCATCATCATCGTAATCACCGAAGCGTCCCTAAAAGAAGAGCAATCAACCCACTTGCGGTGAACCAACCCATAGCAAGTATCAAGGGGGATCCCTAACAATTGCTCAAAGCCTCCGAATGATTCCTATGATACTTAGGAACAAAGAATCTTACCTACCAAAGGCATATCCAAGATAATGGCGAATTCCTCCACGGTAGGCACCATCTCATTCAAAGAAAAATTGAAAAGATGAATAGAGGGATCCCAAAATCGAGCAAAGACTCGCAATAACTTCCAATCCTGGAGGTTCTTCAAAGTGAAAAGAATTCTAAATCCGAATTCTGCGATAAACTCATTGCGCGACCGGTTGCGAAACGACCTTACAAAATCCCTTGATGCTTGCTTGAAAGAGGCAATCACTTCGCAGGACAAAGAAAAATCATCGACAATCATGGACGTTGGGGCAATCTCCTTGGAAGCCATGGATCACAGGGTTGAAGAAGAAGACAAGAGTTTCACCCTAACAGATATCTCTAGAGTTTGAAAGGCTAGAATGAGTTATCCGCCGGACTACAGTGGTGATTTTATAGGGAAAACCGTCAAAATCCCGTTCGAAAAAGGAAGAGATTTCGCTCGGGTAGCGTGTCTCGTGCGAGACACCTTATCTCGCGCGAGATATCCCTACGGCAAAGCAACAGCAGCTTCTACTCAAACAAGAATCTAGCCCCGACTTGACGAAGCAAGTCTCGAAAACCCGCGTGTACAATTCATAACATGCAATAAAACACCATATTCAGGCTCAAAATTGCGCCTAACGGCCATTCCATTTCCGAAAACATGGAAAGTCGAGAAAGTTAATTAACTAACTAATTAGACCTAGGATTAGGGATTAAGAAAAACCATTGTTTGTGCTACCTATGTGTTCCTAACAAAAATTTAAAAGAAAGAAAAAATTGTCCTGGGCCCACACGGCCAATATGTACGTATAATCGATAAAGAAAAGGGGAGGGATCACGCCATCAAGTCGCTCGAGCCGCCAGCACCTCCGCCATCACCACCAGGGGGCTACCATCCTCCTCGACCTCTTGGCTCCGCAAGTAGGGGTCATAGCCGAGGCCACCGTCGAGGCCGCCGAAGAAGCCTTCTCGGAATGCCTCTGACAGTCCGACACCAAAGCCATCAACCCACCCATCTTGGTCGCTCCACGGTTGTAATCGGCCGCGGATATGGTGACCTCGACAATCAAAGAAAAGAAGATGCTCGATGAAGTCGGACATATACACTTATATGGACGAATACGAGAAATGTAAACAAACATACCGAAGAGACATCACCGAGGCGGTAACCCTCGGGAATCTCGATCAGAGACGGGATGTGCCCCATCATCGGCATGCTCCCCATCATATACGTGTAGCTCGTAGGGCCGTAGTCCGGGGCAAAAGGCAGAGAACCGGTAGCCTGAGAGGAAGTGCTAGGGCCGAAGAACCCGAAGCGTGCGCAGGCGGAGCCACGAGCATGTGATCGCCTATCCCCCACCGTGAGGGGACCCATCAACCGAGGCGTAAACTCCGCATAAGAAGCCCCGGGATCACGCAAGCCGTCGCCGCATCACCCACCAAAAGACTAGCATAATCATCCTCCGGAATAGAGTGGGTGGGATACATCGACCTCGGCGGATCCGCCGCCACCCCGTATGATAGTCTACCCCGCCATGCCGCGGAAGACTCCGCTCACCGAGATACATGGTATCTCCCTCCAAAGACGCCAAGATCCTCTCGCATCCCGGTAGCATCCCAAGCGCGATGCACCTCCAGCCTCTAACAAGGTCCAAGGATACAGCCCACCTCTCGTACTCAAAGGTGTCCAAGATGGCCCGCGCTCCGCCACCGTCAAAGTCCAATCCCGGTCCTCCTCCTCATCAACGGTCCGATTCGGGTGGCTCCACCTCCCGATATCCGGAAACAAAGGGGCCCGGCTCTCCAACTCAAACCTATACAGCCCAAGGACAAGTGTAGCCCCATATCTCGCACAAGAAAACAGAATGTATTCAAGAAGGGAACACAGATAGAGCATACGTACGTAAAACAGTAAATGTAATCAAAGAGCATACCTCCTGTGCATAAGAATACCCCGACGTAGTATCCTTGGTGTGCCTACACGCCTCATCCATGGCATGGTAGCAGAAAGGCGCCCCACGAGCCCCTCATAGCCGCTCACCTCATCCAGATCAACCAACAAACGTAATGTAGAAAGACGGGCCGTAGAAGAATGGTTCGCAAAATGGTCTCGTAAAGGATGTACTGCAGGGCACCCTCACCAACCGATCCAATGCATATTTGGCTTCTCAAAGATAATCATCAATCTGACGGAGGGGTGTCAACTCAAGAAGAAATCCCTTAACCTTGTTAGGGACGAAACCAATCAACTGCCTCCACGCCGCTGGACCCGTAGGCTTGAAATTCGGAAACTTCGGCAGGGGATCGCCAATGAATTCCAATCCCGTGATGGCCGTAAAGTCGCCGGAGTCATAGTCGCTTCCCGAAGCGCAAGTGAATGGTGTGGGTAGTGTCCCACCACCTCTCCCGAATAGCCTGGAGAACTTGGGGGGTCCGCCTAATTCCCCTAAGATTGTCAACAAAAGTCAACAAACCCGTTTGGGCCACCCTAGCTCGAACGCTGTCAAGATCCTTGATCTTGTCCCAAACCGCCTTAGCCATTTTCGGACTCCCCT
Source organism: Adenophora triphylla var. japonica (assembly GCA_022495995.1). Lineage (NCBI taxonomy): Eukaryota > Viridiplantae > Streptophyta > Magnoliopsida > Asterales > Campanulaceae > Adenophora > Adenophora triphylla. Next base: position 598,619 of record JAFEMH010000254.1, read on the forward strand.
GACAGTTCTTAATTGGCTTGTACGACTGCAAAACAGAGGAAAAATAGAGAGGGCAACGTTAGAAATTATTCCGTGTCAAGAAATCAATGAAATAGAAGAAATTTTTCATTGGGGCATTTCATCGAACACTTGGCGTGCGTACAAGAAAAGCTTGCCCAAGGATGTCAATCATAATCCGAATCAACCTCTCCTACAATCCATGATGTGTAGGAGGCTCATACGCACACAATGCAACAACAAACATCCAAAGAAATGCACAAAATTAAAGCATGCAAGGGGAACCTAGCTCTAAGCACAAACATGAACAAAGGCCATTGAGGGAATTTTTGAATTCAAGGGAAAGGGGATTCAAGATCAATGCAATGCAAGAATCAAGAGGTGAAGATAGAGTTCTTACCAAGCCCTCCCGGACAGCGGTAGAGATGTGGGCGTGCCTATCAAAGGTAAGATCATCGCGAGGGTAATCCTTCCCTAGCAAATAGCTACCCAAAATCGGGTTCCTTTGTTCTTGAGCCATGGATTATGGAGGAAGGAGGGATTGAGAATGGATTAGAGGGGAGAATCTCCAAGCAAATCCGCGAAAAACCACAGAAAAGGCGACCTTAGCTCGAGCTAGGGAGGGAAATTTTGAAAAGGATATTTTCAAAATGAGCTAGAGCTGCTGTTTATATGCCCCGACAGTACATATCTCGCGCGGTATATCTTATCCCGCCGCGAGATAAACCTTCTGGAAAAGGACAAAATTGTCCTCGACAATAAGCATCTACGCAACGTCAAAGTTCAAAATTTTGACACATTTACCCTTGGAAATGATAAACTAGCAGGGAAACGTGGAAAAACCGGCACCGCAAGTCACGGAACGAGACAAACGTGACATGCGCACGATCGCCTGGTACGGCACCAGTCGCTCGAGAACCGAGTGGTCCAAAGATCAACTCAATCCACATGATTCAGAGCCCAGAAAGGTGAATCATCAAAGAAAAAGCCCGGTCCAACGCCCAGACAGGTGGATCGTCATCAAAAAGCTCGGTCCAACGCCCAGACAGGTGGATCGTCATAAAAAAAAAAAGCTTGGTCCAACGCCCAAACAGGTGGATCATCATCAAAAAGCCCGGTCCAACGCCCAGACAGGTGGATCGTCGAACGAAAAGCCCGATTCAACGCCCAAGCAGGTGAATCGTCATCCCCAACAGCAAAAAGCCCGATTCGGAGCCCAGAACGGCGAATCGTCACAAAAACGACAGGACTCAGAAGACCGGACAGGTGAGCCTTTGTTTTCTAACATAATTCCCGTAGGTTCGGAGCCCAGACAGGCGAATCTTCAGACAGGCAGGTATATTCTGAATTGGGTCTTGATTTGATTCCTCAGTATGAATTTACCT